>OY821517.1:56198715-56831215 GCA_963682025.1 Cordilura impudica
AAAATTAAAAATTAAAAATTAAAAATTAAAAATTAAAAATTAAAAATTAAAAATTAAAAATTAAAAATTAAAAATTAAAAATTAAAAATTAAAAATTAAAAATTAAAAATTAAAAATTAAAAATTAAAAATTAAAATTAAAAATTAAAAATTAAAAATTAAAAATTAAAAATTAAAAATTAAAAATTAAAAATTAAAAATTAAAAATTAAAAATTAAAAATTAAAAATTAAAAATTAAAAATTAAAAATTAAAAATTAAAAATTAAAAATTAAAAATTAAAAATTAAAAATTAAAAATTAAAAATGAAAAATTAAAAATTAAAAATTAAAAATTAAAAATTAAAAATTAAAAATTAAAAATTAAAAATTAAAAATTAAAAATTAAAAATTAAAAATTAAAAATTAAAAATTAAAAATTAAAAATTAAAAATTAAAAATTAAAAATTAAAAATTAAAAATTAAAAATTAAAAATTAAAAATTAAAAATTAAAAATTAAAAATTAAAAATTAAAAATTAAAAATTAAAAATTAAAAATTAAAAATTAAAAATTAAAAATTAAAAATTAAAAAGGAGAAAAAACATTAAAAATAAAAAATTAAAAAATGAAAAATAAAACATCAAAAATTAAAAATGAAAAACGAAAAATGAAAAATGAAAAAATTAAAAACATCAAATGAAAAACGAAAAATGGAAAATAAAAAAAGGAAAAAAAATTAAAAATGGAAAATAAAAAATAAAAAATGAAAAATTAAAATGAAAAATGAAAAATAAAAAATAAAAAATGAAAAATAAAAAATTAAAAATAAAAAACGAAAAATGAGAAGAAATAAGAAATTAAAAAAGAAAAATAAAAAATTAAAAACGAAAAATGTAAAACGAAAATTGAAAATTGAAAACATTTGAAATAAAAAATGAAAAAGGAAAAATGAAAAATAGAAAACGAAAACTTAAAAATTAACATGTTGAAATAATAAATATTTTTATATTAGCAGAGCCCCTGCAGTTGATTGCTGTAAGTTATATAGAGATAACGCTTTGATTTTAAAAAAGTGTCATAATAAATCTTTAATTACTAAATGTTTACACATCTCCCCTGTGATCGGACTCACGTGATTTTTTTTTTAAAGTTTATTAAAAATTTTTACTAGATTTTTTAAATCAAAGCTGCATTTATAATAAGTCCACAAATTATACAGTTCCTAAATAAAAAAAATATGTAAAAACATCTCTAAAGTTGAAACATAGAGAACATTTAAAAACAAAAATGAGTTTGCTGGACGAATACATACAGATGTCTCAATATTACTTAAATATCATGTTCATATCTTCGAAAGGCCTTAGTTTTCTCTTTTGAAATCGGTTGATGTTCAACAAAGTTACTGGCTTATATGTGCAAAAGAGTCGCAAAACTGTTTTTTTTACCCGTAACTCAAGATTTTGGAGGTGTTTCGCAAGTTTCAAGGACAGGGTCTTATTGGTATTTCTGTTTCATTTTTTTTTGTATCACTGTGTTATCACCAACTATATTAAAATGGTAACTGTATCCAGTGGTAGTTATAATATTGAATTTAAGTTTATCAAATGTTCGACACTACCGAATTTAGCACTCTTCCCTGTTATTAATAAAATTAAGAAAAAGTGATTTTCTCTTTTTTAGTTCCGACTTCAAGCGATTGCCGTGTCTAGAATTTAAAATCCAAATGCCATCAAATTAAATATTAGCTAATTTTGGAAACAAAAAAAAAAAAAAATATAATAAAAAATAAGAACTTAACTACACCTCTTATGGGCATGTGGCCACTACATTGTGCTGCATTGTGACGAAGAAAAATAATTTATTTTAAATTACTTCTCTGTTCTTTTTACTAAAACCTAAAAAATTCCTTTAACTCAAAAAAATTTACCTTAAAACTTAATCCTACACTTCAAGGAAAAAAAAGGTAAAAAGTGGTAGGGGCTAGTTGGCGTTAGCTCAAATAAAAAAGATTCTACCAGCTTTTTTGTTTCTCTTACTTGGACTTTTGAATATTATGAAAATAAAACTGAATATTTATAATTTTTCTTTTATTACGTTTTGGTTTCCTTTTTTTCTGCAATTTGTTTCTTGTTCTTATTTGTCAGGTCTCAGTTAAAAGTTGTGTAAATAAATATTAAGGTCCAAATGATGTTTAGTAAATATTATACTTGGCAACCTAATTACCTCTTTTTGGGCAACAACAAGTAAAAGCTATTAGAAAAAATATATATACTAGTATATATGTATATTTAGCAAATTAATTTGTTTGTTTTTTTAGATAATAAATTTTTACTTTTACGGTGGTTCGTAAGCTGTTAGTTTTCTATTGACATACAAACATTTAATTAACTTAAATGACAAAAACGAGGACTTAACATTAAAAGTTATAACCAAAGACACAAATAGGTTAAGTGTAAATGTTTTGAATATTTTATATTTTCAACTACTTAAGTTGAATTGTGTGACCTTCTGCACTTAATGTAAAATTTATAGATTTTATTTTATTTTTTCACATTAAATAAAAATATGTCTATGATTTAACAATCAATTTATTTTAATATTTATGATCGTATATACAATTATATTACAGCTTCAATAAATCCTTGTATATAATTTTTTCAACACTTTTATCAGCAGCTCTGCCTCACCAGCAGAGAAAAACTGAATTTAATTTTCACCTGGGTTTTACTGCAGAACCGACAGAAAAAACATTGAACAACACGCAAAATGTAATGATGCAAAAAATGTATTTATTATTTCATTCGTGATGCACTTTTGACATTCAGAGGCAAATAAAAAAAAAAAAAACAAACCAAACATACTTACATGTATTTTACCTTAATGTGTGTTACAGAGAGAGATATGTTAGGCATGTGTGTGTGTATGTGTATGTATAATAGGGTGAATTAAACTTAAAAATGTTGGTAATTTTAAATTCGAAAGATAAATTATTATAATTTATTAATTGGCCAGTAAAGCTTGCAAATTAGGAAATGTTAAAAAAAAAATAAATGGCCATATTTTATAAATCGAGACATATCAAATTTATATGAAAATAGATACAAATTTCTTATAGTCACCACATTTTTTTCGCATACAAAATTATAACGATTAAATTTAGAAAACCTGCCTATTTTAGCAAATGGAATTTAATACAATTTTCTCAACCAATTTGTTTCTAAAAAACCAAGATGTATAGTTGTCTCACAATATACGAAAATTCTATATTATATCCACAAATCATCAAATAATGTGCAGCGATAAAAACTTCACGAGCAAACTCAAGCATTTGAAAAAATGGCCCACAATAATATAAATGTTTGCCTATCTCTGTTAAATGGTTTTACGTCGATGTCATAGTAACCATGCAAAAGTATAATATTTATAGGCAAATATGTTTAAATAGTACAGTAAATGAAATTGTATTAAAATCACTTTAATTATAAAAATCTTATAGAAAAAATGTCATCCTTAATTTTTTATATAGCCAAAAAATCGTTTTTGATTTAAACATAATGGATACATCTACTTTAAGAAATCCAATAAAAATTGCAAACCCAAAAAAAAAAAAAAAAAAAATAACAAGTAAGAAAATTATAGTCGGTCTAGATACCCAATGCTATGCGTTTAAAGACCCTATCTCTTAGGTCCAACTAATTGGATATAGAAAATAAGCATTAACTAAATTTGAGTGGCATCTATAATATTAATAGTAGGACGATTCTTGTGACCGATAATTTATTAAACAGTTTTCTCCTGATTTTGACCAAAAGTGTCTTATTTGAAAGGTGTTTCTTTTTAGCTGTTCACCAGACTTACAGATTTTTTAATTTTTAAATTTTTTTGGACTTATGCTCATTTAAAGTTGCTACTAATACATACATAAAATTATACAATGCTATGTGTGTGTTAATTTTACTTGTTAATGTATTTGCAAAAAAAAACGAGTTTATTTTCTTCAAACACAATAAAAATTGTGTTGAATTAAAAAATTATTTTGGACATAAACCAAAAAAGTGTAGAATTGTGAATTGTCAAAAATTGATTAGCATTCCTTCAGAGTCAATAATTTGTTATACTAAAAAATAAATTTTTCCTAGAATTTGCACTCAAATTTCGAGGGCTGGAATCTGTTAGTTGTTATCAATATTTTTGCCTTCGGATTGCTATATTTATATGGGGACTAGGTCAAAAAATGGACCGATCCTGACCATATTTGGTAAGCTTACTTATTTTTTTTTGCAATTACCAAATTTGAGAAAAATCTGTGCAATATTTTTGTTTTTTTTTTTTTTATAGATTTAAGTGAAAATCGGGAAACAGCTTTATACGGGGGATATGACTAAGAATTGTCCCATAGAGTTTATTTTTGGACTGCTGATTAAATAGAGTAATAAACGTACATAAAACCAATTTGGCCGAGGTTTATAAGATAGTTTGGGTTTTATGACAATTTAAGACGATTTCATAGGTATCATTTGTATGGGGACTAGGTCTGAGCATAAACCTCTTTTCACTAGTTTCAATAGCGTTCATTCTATGGCCGATAGAAGCTTATGCACAAAATTTCATCACAATATATTTATATTTGCGACCTGTAGTTTGATTACAAGGTTTATATGGACACACAGACAGACGGACGGCCATTGCTAAATTGATTCAGAAAGTGATCGACTCAGAAAGTTATTCAGAAAGTGATCCTGACCGCTATAATATAAGATGGGTCTAGGTCAAATATTTTTGGTATTTACAAATATCAGCACAAAGTCATTATACTCTGACTATATAGTGGTATAGGGTATAAAAAGGTATATTTATACCCTATACCACTATGTGGTTTGGGTATAATGACTTTGTGCTGCTGTTTGTAACAACCAAAAATATTTGACCTAGACCCATCTTTAATTATACCGATCGAATCAGAATCACTTTTTGAGTTGATTTAACAATGTCCGTCCGTCCGTCCGTCTGTGTGTCCATGTAAACCTTGTAATCAAACTGCAGGTCGCAAATATGAATATATTTTGATGAAATTTGGTATATAAGCTTTTATCGGCCATGGGATGAAATTGGTGAGAATCGGTCCATGTTCAGACCTGGCCCCCAAACAAATTACCCCTATGAAATCGACATAAATTGCCATAAGATCCAAATTGTCATATAGATCTTACTCAAATTGGGTTTGTGTGCGTTCATTACATCCACTAATGAGTAGTCCAAAAATGATCCCTTTGACCCCGTATAGAGCTGCTTCCCGATCTTCACTTAAATCTATTAAAAAACAAAAATATTGCACTGATTCTTCTCAGATTTGGTTTGTATATATTTTTGCAAAATACAAGAGACTTTTCCAAACATGATCAGGATCGGTCCTTTTTTGGACCTAGTCCCCATATAGATATAGCATCCGATATGAACTTTTTCATATCTGCAGCCAAAAAAATTAATAAAAATCCCACTCAAATTTGGTTTTTGCTTATTTTCTATGTCCAGTTAGTTGGGCCTAAGAGATAGGGTTTCTAAACGCATGGTCTAGGGTATCGTATAGTCGTCTAGACCGACTATAATTTTCTTACTTGTTTAATTCTTCGATTAGTGGTCTAAAAATAGTGAAAACATCCGCAGGGACCTATCAAAATTTGTATAGTATTTTGTTTGATGAGGTGTATGTTTATGGTTTTGATTATTAATTTTCGATTATATAAAGGCACCAGAATTGTTTTTTTTTCACAATTTCGGTTTTATTTAATGCTAGGTATAACGCAGTATGCTTCGCTACCCTCCCTCCACTAACACATCGTAATGAAAGGGCTCACGTAAAGTCCAAAGCCTCTCACTATTATATTACTCCAGATATGTGACATTTAATATTTACTTTTGGTGTGGGTGCCGCGCCCTTTTGTCCAGTGCTGCCCATATTTTTCTGACTACTCACGTTAACAACACTAGCCAACAAGGTTTTGGACTAGAGCAACCAAATATCTTTCCTAGGGTAATATTGTGGGCTGAATTCGAATCTGTAATTGTTTTTTCTCTATCACGTCAGGTTTTCGAGATACATAAAAAATGTTTTTATTCGTTTTTTACATAAAAAAAAATCATTAAAATCAATGAATTTTCGCAAGTGAATGGGGTTATTTGAACGTCGTTTGAATTTTGTTGATTCGGTTTCACGTATTAGAGTACAGAAATAGTCTCCCAGCATGCTTTTGTCCCAAAATCCTTGATAATTTCTCTAAATTTTCATTAAATCTTAGTGAGCGCACTCCCCGTATTCGTCGCTCACCCCACCTAGGTTTTGTGGAAAAAAAAATGCGACTGAAGAAAATGCATTTTGAGTGACATTCGTGCACCTAATTCGTGATAATTTTTCAATAATTCAGCAACAATGATTGAATTTTATCTGTAGTTTTCACTCTTATTGTTTCCAAGAAAACTGCTGCCCACGATGCTCTTGAAAGATTTCCAGGCTGCATGTTCTTTCTCCAATAAACATTGTGAAAAATTGTCATCGTTCAATAGCTTCCTGATCTGAGGGCCAAAAAATATGCCTTATTTGATTTTAGCATGTGAAATTTTAGGAAAAGCCGCTAACAAATATTTAAATGTTGCACCATCTTTGTCCAGAGCCTTGACAAAGTTCTTAAAAAGGCCCAATTTTATGTGCAGCGGCGGAAGAAGAATGTCATTTGGATCAATAAATTTTTCTTTCTAATTGTTTTGTTTTCCTGGTGAATACTCAGTTCTTTTGGGCCACTCTGTTCTGACGTAATGATGACATGTAGCGCGACTATCCCATAGACAAAGGAAACAACGATATTTCCTGAAACCTCCTTTCATACCAGTCAACAAACCAATGACCTGAAACAGATTAATTTACAGTTATTTACGATGGTCTATACCATCGAATTCATTTATGATCTTTGTATTTGAGTAATGTCAAAATTTCAGTCATTGATTCGTATTTTTCCTTTTAATTAATGGCATAAGCAATTGGTATGGATGGTTTTTCATTCCCATTATGCAAAAGAAGAGCCTTTAAACTGTATTTAGAACCATCAATAAATATTCTCCATTCAGTTTTGTCATAAGGTTGGTTGGTTTTTGAGAATGAACCATCAACATCAGTACAGTATATAATAGTGTTTTTTTTTCAAAATATGCAGCCAATTCCAAGCTTCTATCTCTATAGATTGTTACTTTTGTCCCAACAGCAAGATGTTTCCACTGCTGCATGCATGAAGCTAGTAATTCTGTGTATTGCTTCGTTAAATGTAAATCCCGAATTAGATCATTCAGCTCAGCCTGAGTCACTAAATGGCGTTCATCGTCAGCCTCATACAGACTATCACTGCTGGTGAAAGATGTTTCGGACTCACTGCTCGTAGCACTGGGAATAACTGGTAATGGATTATTTAGTGGACGTTGAACTGGTTTGGAAACCGATGGGACATTCGCGTAAGTAATATTTTTTCGATTTTTCATATTGAATCCAGCAACTTTTGTGAAACAGAAATAACAATCGGTTTGGTGGTGAAGAGAGTCACCAAAGTATTGGAATTGAAAAATAAAAATAGATGTTTTTGCCTTTTGACCACTTGTATAAAATAGATCTGCAACTATTGCAAAACATTGTCGGTGTCCACGGTTTGTCCAAGTTTCTGACAGCAAAACCAAAATAATGGAAATATGCATATTTTAGTGATTCTGATATTGCATCCTGACATGCTGAAATGCTACTATTATGAAGATTTAGAATGAATGTGGGCTTCTGTCAAATTAATAATTGTGAAATTGTAGTGTTGTGAATGGAGTGTTTTACAGTATTGCCAGCATGCGATAAAAAAGGAAACAAGACGTGATAGCCCAATTTGTATTTATTTTTTATTTTTTTTTATTTATTAGTATTAAAAATACTTTAAATATTCAAAAAACATTACATAAATTCATATTACATTAGTTATAAGTTCTATATAAATAAATTGTATCTTACTGCATTTGTACATTTTTTTCTAAATACATTGTAATTTCTTTCAAGTTTCATATTGTTTGGTAAATCATTGAATAGTTTGAAGCCTTTATAAAAAAGGGATCTTTGCATATGATGAATTTCATTTAAAAATCAAGATAAAACTGAAATTTTGAACCCGACCAACTCAGATATCGATGAAATTTTGTTCATAGCTAAATTAGATCAATACAAACAAACCCTCATTTTTAGGAATGACTGTTTTGCGACTTTTTGGGCGTGGCACAGTGGGAAAGTTTTCGAAAAAACGTGAAAATGGTCGAAAAGTGCTCCATTTAAAATGCAATAATTCAGAATCGGCTGAACCGATTTCCATGGTATTGGTATCATTAAAAAGATATTTTAACAGGCTTTATGACACGTTTGTGAAAAAATTAAAAATACACTGCAAAAAATTTTATAACAAAAAGAAAATTTAAAATAACGAAAAAACCATAAAGATCAAGGGTTTTTTTTACAGTGTATTATTTTTTTTAGAAAGGTTTATCCTTCACCTATACCATATCCAAAAAGTAAAATGGGTTCTTTTTTAGTTTTATTTATATAATTTTTTAAGTAGTGTCACTTCTAATAATTGCCCTTATATTTTATATTTACAGGTAAAATAACACAGTACAACACATGATTTGCCAACTCAATTCGTTGTTATTCGCAATTGAGTAAAGCTATGAATTTCAAAAATTTGCTCTACATATGCACAACATTCTTCGGAAAAACCCTCGATCATATTTTTTATGATTCTCAGAATTAACAAAACGGAATAAACAAAGTGTTATTTAATTTTTATGATTGCGTAAGCAAAGTAATTTTTAATTATTTGGGTTTTTCAGTTGGCTACCTGTATGACTTTTTTACAGAAATTCAACCCACATTTAAGGGTGGTCATTATTCGGAAAATTTAAAACTCACACATGGTGAAACAGGTATATAGTAGGGTGGCCCTTAATAAAAAAAAGTGTTCAAACTGTCGGTCTCACCCCCTAGAAATATGCGAATAGCAAAAAAGAACTGAGAAATACAAAGTTCTGGGCCAATCAGAAAACGTTTAGTCGTGGCGCAAAGCGATTGAAAATTTCAAGTGTGTTTATATGGGGAAAAATATGACTTTTTTTCAGATTTTACGAAAATTTCGTTCTATAGTTTCATTTTTCCGACAAGATATTATATACTTCAGGATCAGTATTAACTTATCCCTTCAAAAGGCTATAAAATCTCAAAATCGAATGAAACCTCGCGAAGAAAAAGCAAATGTCCCAGACCACTTTTGTGCCAAAAAAAACTAGGTCATGAAATTTGATGGCATTTTTTTCAACTTTGAGAAATTGATTAAAGCCATCATTATTTTTTGGTCTCTATACTTATAAGTAGTCAGAAATGAAGTATTGTTTTATTACCACGTTGTTAAACTATTGCGCATTGAGGCCGAAAATTGGAAATTTTTTAATAAAATTTTTAAAACTCCTTTTTCAAGTTTGAAAAAATTTTCTTAAACAAAATTTCAAAAAAATGAATCTATCATTTTAAGGTTTTATGAAACACATGTTGAAGATTAACTGTGTTAATTTTTAAGTAAATCCCTCTGCCATAATTTTTTTGACAAGGATTTTATTTTTGCAGATTTCCAGAGAAATTGGATTTTTGTGAAATATTCTGTAAATGTACTCTTTCTAAATACTTTGTATCAAAAATTCATCATTTTTCTACTTTTTAATGTTATGTTTTATCTCAATAGACTAGGGTTTCAGAAAAAAATAATATGACTCCATTAACCCTTTTGGAATTGGGGTCGCATATGACCCCAAACTAATAAAAGACAATTTATGCAAAAAATTCAAATATTTTGTAAGTGCTGTCCAATTCTTAGATGCGAAGCTTAAAATAAAATAACCAAATGTGTAGAATAGAAGTTTCGTCCCAAAAATTTGGGATAAATCCGAGAACATTAACCCATTATTTGCCAAGGCCAGCTTTGGATTTTAAGATATTTTAAAATAAAAATGACCTAAAACGAGTTTTTCTATTAAACTCTTTGATCCACTATTTGGAATTTAAGAAAAATAATTCGGTTAATTTTTATTTATTTAACCCTTCGGTGCTCCTGAGATCAAAATTATCCATTGTGATATATCTCTGGTTCAATTATCTGCTTATTGCTCGCGAATATAAATTAAAACAACTTAAGTCATATGTCTAAAAAATAGGAAGATTTTTGAAATTCACTTTGATTTAATTTTGTAATTTATTCCATTAATGTAGTATTAATTTAATATTACCTTTTATATATATTATTATATTTGAAATTTACTTTTATTTAATAAACTATTTAAAACTGGGAAATCAAATGGTAGAAGTTTCAAAACATGTAGGTGACATTGAAGATAATATAAAGCGACCGATTATAAAAAATCGAAAAATGTCAACCATTATAAGTAATGGCATCTTCACCGATTGACCTGAAATTTTTTTTTTTGGCGTTTTTTATCAATATCCACCAAATTGGTGGGTGAGACAGCACTAAATTCAACTATTACTTTATTACATAAAGAAATTTTATAACAAAATTGGTTAAAAGTTGTTTTAATTTATATTCGCGAGCAATAATCAGATAATTGCACCAAAGATATATCATAATCGATTATTTTGATCCCAGGAGCACCGAAGGGTTAAATAAATAAAAATTAACCGAATTATTTTTCTTAAAATCTAAATAGTGGTATCAACGAGTTTAATAGAAAAACTCGTTGTAGGTAATTTTTATTTTAAAATATCTTAAAATCCAAAGCTTGCCTTGGCAAATAATGGGTTAACGTTCTCGGATTTATCCCAAATTTTTGGAACAAAACTTCTACATATTTGGTTATTATATTTTAAGAGTCGCATCTAAAAATTGGACAGCACTTACAAAATCTTTGAATTTTTGAATAAATTGTCTTTTATTAGTTTTGGTCATATGTGACCCCAATTCCAAAAGGGTTAATGGAGTCATATTACTTTTGTCCGAAACCCTAGGCTATTAAGATAAAATATAATATTTAAAAGCAGAAAAGTGATGAATTTTTGATACAAAGTATTTATAGAGAGTACATTTACAGAATATTTCACAAAAATCCAATTTTTTTCGAAATCCGCGAAAATAAAATCCTTGTCAAAAAAGTTCTGGCAGAGGGATTTACTTAAAAAATCACACAGTTAATTTGCAACATGTATTTCATAAAACCTTAAAGTGATAGATTCATTTTTTTAAATTTTGTTTAAGAAAATTTTTTCAAACTTGAAAAAGGAGTTTTAAAAATTTTATCAAAAAAATTTCCAATTTTCGGTCTTAATGCGCAATAGGTTAACAACGTGGTAATAAAACAATACTTCATATCTGAGTACTTATAAGTATAGAGACCAGAAAAGAATGATGGCTTTAATCAATTTCTCAAAGTTGAAAAAAATGCCATCAAATTTCATGACCTAGTTTTTTTTGGCACAGAAGTGGTTTTGGGCATTTGCTATTTCTTGGCGAGGTTTCATACGATTTTGAAGTTTTATAGCCTTTTGAAGGGATAAGTTAATACTGATCCTGAAGTATATAATATCTTGTCGGAAAAATGAAACTATAGAACGAAATTTTCGTAAAATCTGAAAAAAAGTCATATTTTCCCCATATAAACACACTTGAAATTTTCAATCGCTTTGCGCCACGACTAAACGTTTTCTGATTGGCCCAAAACTTTGTATTTCTCAGTTTTTTTGCTATTCGCATATTTCTAGGGGGTGAGACCGACAGTTTGAACACTTTTTTTTCCCTGCATATAACGAAGGGCCACCCTAGTATATAGCCACCGTAAAAAAATGCACCCATTTATAAGTACCTGTCGGTAAACTAGTGAACAATACACAGTATAAATAGGAGTGCATTGATCGATTTTACTCATTCAACAAGTGTCGACGAACGCGAAAATTACAAGTCCATATTTTAAAAGTGCAACGTACCGAAATTCATAATTATAAACAGTTTCGAGAAGCCAAGATATCCCATTACAATTTTTACGCATATATTTTAAAAATTTGAGTGAATATGAATTCAAACAATAAGTACAGATGCATAAAAATATCTAATAAGTGTTTCGCTTCGCTTCGTAAAATAAGTGAGAACGAGGCTGCCAATATAATTGAGTATTTTCCAGCTGTCGCCAACATTCATTGTAGCCGTATTTGCGAAACTTGCCGGAATACACTGAGAAAAGCACGCAGTCGTAATGAATCCAACGTGGAGCAGAATGAAGTCTCAAATTACTTACCAATAACGCCCAGCGATGAAATTAGCGAAGAATTGAATGAACTTCCAACTCGGAGGAACACTGAAGAGAGGTGCTCACAATTATAGTATTGCAAATAAAAATGAAATCCAGACAACGAGGCAACTCTATCACTGGGCATCAGAAACATATAAGACCACCATACAAGTTGCTTACGCAGATGCTGACGAATACAAAAACGTTAAAGAAAAGCTATTTTCAAGATATAAAGAAGCTCAAACTATAACAGGAACTCAAGGCTTTCATTCATTCATTCCAATAAATGAAACTTTTGTACATGTGCGCAGATATTCTGACTGTACCAAATTTGAGCAGCGCAAAATTTCTTACAAATAATTAACTTAAAAAAAATGTGAATAAAATAAAACACAAATTAATAAATACTTGGCAAATAATATAAACAATTGTTGATGGTTTTTTATTTGTAAACATTTAAAAAATGTTGGAATTGTTGAACTATTTTGTAAATGTGTAAGAATGTGACCTGATATTTTCGGTGTTATTCGAATTATTTCAAAAACTTTCGGTACGTATTACTAGAAGTGACACTACTTAAAAAATTATATAAAAAAAAACTAAAAAAGAACACATTTTACTTTTAGGATATGGTATAGGTGAAGGATAAACCTTTCTAAAAAAATAATACACTGTAAAAAAAAGCTTGATCTCTTTGGTTTTTTCGTTATTTAAAATTTTCTTTTTGTTATAAAATTTTTTACAGTGTATATTTTTTTTTTCAAACGTGTCATAAAGCCTGTTAAAATATCTTTTTAATGATACCAAGATCATGGAAATCGGTTCAGCCGATTCTGAGTTATTGCATTTTAAATGGAGCACTTTTCGACCATTTTCGCGTTTTTTCGAAAATTTTCCCACTTTGCCACGCCCAAAAAATCGCAAAACAATCATTTCTAAAAATGAGGGTTTGTTTGTATTGATCAAATTTAGCTATGAACAAAATTTCATCGATATCTGAGGGGGTCTGGTTCAATGCATCTCGATTTTTACATGAAATTCATCATATGTGTTGTCATGACCCTTTGGATTCGAAAATCTTCAGTATTTCTTAGTGCATACGGTTGTACTTCTCCAACATATTTAATTTGATCCCATAGATATTCTGGGGCATCACATTGTTTCATTTTTTTAATAAAAATTAAAGTGTTGAATTTCAGCCTTTGATTTATATTTAACCATTTTAGTTCTCTAAGCATTTCGTTGATGTGTTTATATCGATTGCATTTTAGTATAACCCTCATTGCTTTGTTTTGTAGTTTTTGCATTCTTTCTACCTGACTATCATTACAGCAAGTATATATTATTGTCGATCCGTCGTATTCAAAATGTGGTTTAATTATTGTATTATAAATATTAATTGCAGTTGTTTTTGATATTTTATTTCGTATTCTTTTAAAAAATCCGATTTTTTTCCCGATTTTTTTACAAGTATAGTCTATGTGTTCTTTAAATTTTAAGTCTTTATCTATTATAAATCCGAGATATTTTATGTGTTCAACCTTTTCTATTATTTTATCGTTAATTTTAAATAATAATTAGTTATTTATAGTTCGGTTCGAGATCATATATACATTTTCTAATACTAGAAAAGATAATACTTTTATGCAATGTAAGAGAAATTTGGAAAAAATTGAAGACAGCGCTAGATGGAGTAGCTACTTTCGAACAAAGCGACTTGTTCATCTTCAGCATCCTTCTGCCTATTGCTTGAACTCATGCTTAATCAACTATTTAACTCAACATTAGAAAGAAAAGAACATGAGAAATGTTTTTTCTTTCTTTTCATACGAGAGTTAGAACGAACAAGCAGAGTTTTTTTTTCCAATTTATAGCTTTCTCTACATTAACATCGCTTTGATCACTTACAAATCTCGTAATGTGAAAAAAGCTCTTTTTGTTTTGCCAAACGTCCCATAGATGGGAACTGTAATGACATGTGTAATCTTAACAGATTTATCACAATTGCATTGGACCGTATGTTTTGTATGTTAGTTTTTATGTATTGTCGATCTTGTGTTGTAATAATAATTAGTTATTTATAGTTCGGTTCGAGATCATGTATACATTTTCTAATACTATAAAAGATAATACTTTTATGCAATGTAAGAGAAATTTGGAAAAAATTGAAGACAGCGCTAGATGGAGTAGCTACTTTCGAACAAAGCGACTTGTTTATCTTCAGCATCCTTCTGCCTATTGCTTCAACTCATGCTTAATAAAGTTAATTTTAAATATTGCTTCAGTGTTCATATTTATTTCAATTATTTTTGTTTTATTTCCGTTTAGTTTTAGTTTATTCATTTTTAACCAGGTATTAATTTTATTGATGTCATGGTACATATTTGCTCTGCAACTTTCATCATCATCTCCTTCCGTGTATATTAATGTATCATCTGCGTATAGCACCATTTCACTTCTATCTAATACCTTTGGCATATCATTAATATATATAATAAATAAGAGAGCTCCCAAAATTGAGCCTTGTGGTACACCGAAATCATTTTCAATTTCAGTTGACAAAACATTATTAACTTTAGTTATTTGCTTTCTTTTTTTTCCAAATACGACTCGAACGAATTTAATTCCGTACCTTGTATTCCATACATATAGAGTTTTTTCACTATAATTTGCCTGTCGATTGTTTCAAAGGCTCGTTTAAAATCTAAAAAAATTGCCATCACTTTTTTTGTTTTTTCTATATTTATACCCTATACCACTATGTGGCTTGGGTATAATGACTTTGTGCTGCTGTTTGTAACAACCAAAAATATTTGACCTACATCCATCTTTAATTATACCGATCGAATCAGAATCACTATCTGATTCGATTTAACGATGTCCGTCCGTCCGTCCGTCTGTGTGTCCATGTAATCAAACTGCAGGTCGCAATTATGAATATGTTTTGATGAAATTTGGTATTTGATCTTCTATCGGCCATGGAATGAACGCTATTGAAATTGGTGAGAATCGGTCCATGGTCAGACCTAGCCCCGATACAAATGACCCCTATGAAATCAACATATATTGCCATAAGATCCAAATTATCATACAAATCTTAGTCAAATTGGGTTTGTATGTATATATTACATCCATTAATCAGTAGTCTAAAAATAATCCCTATTGGACAACTCTTAGTCATAGTCCCCATATAGAGCTGCTTCCCGATCTTCATTAAATCTATCAAAAAAGAAAAATATTGCACTGATTCTTCTCAAATTTTGTTTGTATATATTTTTACAAAATACAAGAGACCTTACCAAACATGGTCAGGATCGGTTCATTTTTGGGCCTAGTCCCTATATAGATATAGTATCCGATATGAAATTTTGAAATATCTGCAGCCAAAAAAATTAAGAAAAATCCCACTCAAATTTGGTTTATGCTTATTTTCTATATCCAGTTAGTTGGGTCTGAGAGATAGGGTCTCTAAACGCATGGTATAGGGTATCATGTAGTCGGTCTACACCGACTATAATTTTCTTACTTGTTTTCCATTTACTTATTACATAATTTACAGTCGTCTCACATGAGTATTTTTTACGGAATCCTGATTGGTACTTTGACAATATAGAGTTTTCTTCAATATATTTTTCTAATTGTTCTTTGACAACTTTTTCCAAAATTTTTTCACAGGTTTTTAATGTGTTTATTGGCCGGTATTCTTCGCATTTATTTGTTTTTGTCACTTTTTCAATTGGTGTTATCATAGTTACTTTCCAATTTTCAGGGAATTCACCTGTCTCTAGCGATTTATTTATAATTTTTATACCCTATACCACTATGTGGTTTGGGTATAATGACTTTGTGCTGCTGTTTGTAACAACCATAAATATTTGACCTAGACCCATCTTTAATTATACCGATCGAATCAGAATCACTTTCTGAGTTGATTTAACAATGTCCGTCCGTCCGTCCGTCTGTGTGTCCATGTAAAGCTTGTAATCAAACTGCAGGTCGCAAATATGAATATATTTTGATGGAATTTGGTGTATAAGCTTTTGTCGGCCATGGGATGAACTCTGTTGAAATTGGTGAGAATCGGTCCATGTTCAGACCTAGCCCCCATACAAATTACCCCTATGAAATCGACATAAATTGCCATAAGATCCAAATTGTCATATAGATCTTACTCAAATTGGGTTTGTATGCTTTCATTACATCCACTAATGAGTAGTCCAAAAATGATCCCTTTGACCCCATATAGAGCTGCTTCCCGATCTTCACTTAAATCTATTAAAAAACAAAAATATTGCACTGATTCTTCTCAAATTTTGTTTGTATATATTTTTGCAAAATACAAGAGACTTTACCAAACATGATCAGGATCGGTCCATTTTTGGACCTAGTCCCTTTATAGATATAGCATCCGATATGAACTTTTTCATATCTGCAGCCAAAAAAATTAATAAAAATCCCACTCAAATTTGGTTTTTTTGCTTATTTTCAATGTCCAGTTTGTTGGGCCTAAGAGATAGGGTTTCTAAACGCATGGTATAGGGTATCGTATAGTCGGTCTAGACCGACTATAATTTTCTTACTTGTTTTACTTAACTCTGTGTTAAATGTCTCTTTGTTGTACTTAAAAATTTCTAATTCTTGGTTGTCTATATTGGTATTAATTATTTTTTTCAGTTTTAATTAAAATATTTATCATTTCATGATCCGATATTTTATTTGTATTGCTGTTGTTTACTGATATATTACAATTATTTGTTATAACAAAGGCAATTATTGTTCTAGAATTTTTTGCTATTCTAGTATATTCACTAACTAATTGCCTAAGACCATTATCAGTTAGTATACATTCAAGTTGATTTTTATGTGTCGAATTTTTAGACCAATCAATATTAAAATCTCCTGTTATTAAAATATCACAGTTATAATCACTTATTTCATCTAAAACTTCTTCAAAACTTTCACAAAACTCCGACTCTCCATAACTAGGCGATCTGTATATTGCAGCAATTATTATTTGATTGTCTTCACATGTGGCTTTACATACTAACATCCAGTATTTAGCACCTTCTATCTTTTCAATAATTTTAGTTAGTTTCCATATCTTTTTAAAATAAATAATGACTCCACCAGTTCTTGTAGAAGTAGAAAACGATATAATATGATCATATCCTTGTAATATAATTTCATTTTCTTCTATATCTTTTGTAATGTGGGTCTCCGAAAGTATAAATAAGTCCGGGTTTTCTTTCGATGCAATGACTTCCACTTGATTATAATTATTTACCAATCCTTGTACATTTGTGTATAGGTCACGTATATTCTTTGATTGTTAAACCGATAAGCCAATTTTTCTCATTTTTAAATTCAATTTATGCCAGATTCGAATTCAGCGCACCCAGATTATTTAAAAAACATGCTTCGATTTAGCATTTTTTTTTTTAAATTTGTAGACCAGTGTAATAGATGACCTAAGAAAAGTTTGCATAGTACTCAATACATATGATATTAAAAATTTACTTTGTATGGGAGGTGCCACGCCTACTAAAATATTTAAAAAAATTATAGCCTATAGCACTTCCTGTATCCGCAGTAAGACTCTGTGAAAATCTCAAGAAGATCAGATGAGTAGTGTTGTGTATTCTGTAACCAGGTCTAATGTGACTTTTTTGTACAAATCATCATACATGACAAGTATAATTACAGCGATGTTAAATATAGCATTATAATATTAGGGCTGTTATATATAGCATTGTATTATTAGGGGTATGTACATATTCATATTCACAACATCTCTCTTTGTTTATAAAAATTAGTAGATAAATATATAAATTATTTTATATACGAAATTCAAACATTTTACATGTAATAGTACTTCATTAATATAACATAATATAATATAATAAAATATCTTAAGACTAGATACGAAATGAAATTACAATATAAGCATTTGAGAGAGGAATGTTTTAGTCTTCAAAACCAAGTCTTTTCGGTGGCTTAATCTTTCGGCCACTTCTTGAATGAGATACCCTAACATTTTCCAATTGTCGGTCAATTTGGGAGTTACTATAAACAACATTCTGCCCCTGACTCAAAGGATTATTTTCCGTACTATTATGTTCTTTTTGCGTCACTTCAAGAATATGCTGCCTATTTCTTCTATACGTAACACCCTCATCATCTTTTATAAGATATGACCGAGGCTGCCTACAGACCTCAACAATAGTACCCGGAAACCATACCGACAAAGGATTCTTTTTGAAATAAATGTGATTACCCACATTTATGGGCTTAAGATTTTTTGTAGACCTGTTATAATTTGTAGCTACTTTTTCTTCCTCTTTCAAATGTGTTTTCACAATTTTATCTGATTTTACTAATTTTGGTTTTAAATTTGATGTCAATGACGGTAATTTAGTTCTAAGTACTCTGGACATAAGAAGTTCTGCAGGACTTGGTCTGTTGTTTTTCCGTGTTGTACGGTAATGAAGCAAAGCTGTATAATAATCAGTCCCTATCTCTCTGCATTTTTTTAAAAGCTTCTTAGCCGTCTGAATGGATCTTTCAGCCATGCCATTAGATCTCGGAAAGTATGGACTTGAAGTTTGATGGTCAACTCCCCAATCTGAACAGAATAACGCAAAATCATTTGAGCTAAACGGTGGACCATTGTCTGTGACCAAAACTGTTGGAATGCCATGTCTGGAAAAAATACTTTTTAACTTGTCCACAACCAAATGGTTAGAATACCCTGAGCTTAATGATTCAATTTCAATATATTTCGAAAAATAGTCGACAACCAGCAAATAATATTTTCTCTCGAATTCAAAGAGATCTGCACCAACTTTATACCACGGTATCGTAACTATATCATGACAAAGTAAATTTTCACTCGGATTTGCGTTTCTATGCCTAATGCAGAGTTCACAAGAGGATACAATATTGGATATATCATTATTGATATTTGGCCAATATACTGACTCTCTGGCCAAACTTTGGCATCTCTGAATGCCTAAATGTCCTTCGTGTAACTTTTTTAACATTTCTGACCTAAGACTCTTCGGAATTATTAACCTATTGTTTTTTAAGAGTACCCCATTTATGATATGTAGGTCATCTTTTATATTGAAATAAGGAACAATGTCTTTATCGCATGATTTCTTATCCTTAGGCCATCCTCCTTTTATATATTCTCCTATTTTCTGAAATATTTCATCTTTTTCAATTGATTTTCTTATTTTGGTTATATCACTTCCCGGCAAAGCAATATTATCAACAATAGCATGGCAATGCAAATCAATATCTTTATCCATTTCCACAAGTGCGTGTTCTTTCAACGGAGCTCTAGACAAAGCATCTGCAATATGAAGATACTTGCCTGGCTTGTAAACGACAGTCAAGTTGTATGCCAGAAGTCTCATCATAAATCTCTGCAGTCTAGCCGGAATCTTATGTAACGGCTTACCAAAAAGCGATACCAGAGGTTTATGGTCTGTTTCCACAATAACACTATGTCCATAGATGTACTGGTGGAATCGGGTGCATCCAAAAAGAATTGCAAATAACTCCTTTTCTATTTGCGCATAATTACCTTGACACTCCGTTAAGGACGCCGATGAATAGGCAATAGGTTTGGTATCGTGCATGATGACGGCCCCCATGGCAAATTTAGAAGCATCGACAGACAAAACTATTTGTTTATTAGGGTTATAATAGGTTAGAACTGGAGTATTAGTTATCTCCTTTTTCAAGTTGTTGAACTCGTCATCCTGAGCCTTGCCCCATTGCCATAATGAATCTTTTTTCAGTAAATCCCTCAAATGTTTATTCTTTGCTGACAAATTATGAATAAATTGGCCCAAATAGTTCACCATGCCCAAGAAACGTTGTAGTTCTTGACAATTTTTTGGTACTGGCATCTTTAAAATTGATTCTATTTTATCACTGTCTGCCCTTACTCCCTTCTCACTAAAAATGTGACCTATGAATTTAATTTCCTTTTTAAACATGTTCGACTTTGACTTATTAAATCGGAGGCCGACTTCTTTTGCCCTTATCAACACCTGACTTAAAATCCTATTATGTTCTTCTATATTTGGCGCATGTATCAAAAAATCGTCTACATAAATGATGAGCCCTTTGATATCCGAAAAAAGTCTGACCATTTCTCCATGAAAAATTTCTGGCGCTGCATTGATTCCAAATGGTAGCCTAAGAAATCTGTATCGTCCAAAAGGTGTAGCAAAAGTACATAGTCTTGACGATTCTTCCGAAAGTGGAATCATCCAAAAACCCGAACTAGCATCAAGTGAGCTAAATACTTTGGATCCAGTCATTTGAGCCTTGCACTCATCAATACTTGGAATCGTAAATCTAGGCCTGACAATAACTTTATTTAGATTTCTAGGATCTAAGCATAATCTCAATGAACCATTTGGTTTTGTGACTAAAACTATAGAGTTAACCCATTCTGTTGGTTCTTTTTCTTGAACAATAACATTTAAATTCTTCATTCTTTCAAGCTCCTTTTTGAGCGGCTCCAAAAGACTGAATGGTACCCTACGAAGATGATCTACAACTGGTTGACAGTCCTCCATAAGTTGCAAATGACATTGATGCTTCAACAGACCAAGACCCTCAAAGACCTCAGAGTATTTTTCAAAAATATTTTCTTTATTTATAGAATTCACTATTTGAATTAAATTCATTTTAACTGCCATGTCCAGGCCCAAAACCAATTTACATTTCATGTCAAGAACATAGAATTTCACTTGATACATAACATTTTTGAATTTTAAATCAATTTGGACACTTCCCACTACTGGTAGCCTCTCGCCACTGAACGTTAAAATATTATTTGTAATATTAGTATTAATATGCTTAGTATCTAGCTTACTCATTAATCCTATCGGCATCAAGTTTGCCTGCGAACCCGAGTCCACCTGACAGCTCACTCTTTTGCCGTTCAGTTCCACCTCAATATTCCAATCTTTAATAGAATTCTTCCTTGCTTGCTGAACTACACCCACAAACAAATCATCATAGTCCTCTTGTTCTTCTTCAGGATCGCCATTTTCTTCTTCATTGACTTTTCTCACGTACTTGTTTTTATCTTTTTGGTAGTACTCCGTTTGACGTCTGAAACACATTTTTGCGAAATGATTTGGCTTTTTACATATAAAGCAAATGGCGCCTTCAGCCGGACACTTGTAGTTGTGTAATTGTCCACATTTGTTGCATTTTTTCCCGTACTGTTGTGGACCAGTTTTTTGTACATAACCTTTTCTATTTTTCAAAACTGCAACGACGCTATCTGATCTTTCTTGCATTTCGTTCGCGTTCTCCTTTGCCATTTCGATACTCTTGGCAATAGTAAACGCCTTATCCCACTTAATGTCACCCTCACTCAGAAGCCGTTCTTTAATTACTTTATAATTCTGCGACAAGCCACATATAAAAATATCTTTCACCAGACTTTCCCTTAAGGCACCAAACTCACACGATGCGCTTAAGTTTTGTAACACTGTTGCGTATTGGCTGATGGTTTCGTCCAGCGTCTGTTTTCTCGTAAAGAAATGGTGGCGTTCCATAGCAACATTGACTTTTGGAATGAAGTACTGTTGAAATTTATTCCACAACTCATCAAATTTAATGCTGTCTACTTCAACATTGAATGCATTAAATACATCCAATGCATCAGGTCCCATATGATGTAGGAGTATTGCCACTTTTCGCATATCCGACTGCTCTATCAAGTTGGATGCTAACATGAATATATTAAATTGTCTGCTCCAGTTGCGCCATTCCAAGGCCAAGTTTGTATTTCGCATGTTAAACTGGGGAATACTGGTAGCAAACGAAAAAATTTGTTTTTCAGTCGTCGTCACTCCTGTGTTTGTCGCCATATTCGTTTTTGTTGCTTTTTATTTTTTTGTGTATTCTTTTTATTTTACACACCTGACACCATGTTGTGTATTCTGTAACCAGGTCTAATGTGACTTTTTTGTACAAATCATCATACATGACAAGTATAATTACAGCGATGTTAAATATAGCATTATAATATTAGGGCTGTTATATATAGCATTGTATTATTAGGGGTATGTACATATTCATATTCACAACAAGTAGTTTTGGATATTACCTCCTACAAACAAACAAACACACAGTACCTCTTTGTTGTATTAGATAATATAAAATTTGTTGTTGGATTTCTTGGTCGCTTAAGGCAATTCCTGTTTTGGTATACAAATTGATGTTGCAAGCAAGCAATTTTGGAAAAAGAAATACAGGAACAAAAAAAAAAAACAAAACACGATTCAACAAAACTCATTAGCGATTTCTTCTAATAATAGTGAAAATTCCGTAGAGAGCATTTCATCCACGTACTATTTACTATTTATTTTTACTTATTTATTTGATATTTATTACAATTCAAATTATAATAAATCTTAAAGTTAAAGCACTAAAAACTGAGGCAATTCGGCTTTAATCCACGTACTAAACGTCATCAAACCTTAATAAAATATAAACTATCATTATATGTTTCTTTCGTTAGATGTAATTTTGAATATTGCTCTATAATCTGGAGTCCTTATTATGATAGCCATTCTGCCAGAATTGAAAAAATAAAGAAACTATTTACGAAGATTGCATTTAAGAAAATAAATTGGTACGGAGATGTTCTTTCTTATGAAAGCAGGCATAAAATTTATCGAAATACTTCCACAAATATATATTATTTCGATATTTTGTTTTAAAAAAATGTAAATATCCTTAGATTTGACTTTTGACCTATCCCTAATTTCCAGGATTGAGAACTTATATGAAGCGGTATAATATTTTGACAAAAGATGTTTGAAATATGAAAACACGTAAAAGATGTAGCCTAACAGTTAAAAAAGTATGAAAAATCAAATTTTCCTTCAAATCCGCTGCCCTCGCCAAATTAATAACAGGATACCTACAATATTTGGCATTTTTATTCAGACATATTTTCTTAATAAGACCTTGAAAGCCAATCATTGATTTCGAGAAATTTCTTAAACAAAATTTTTGAAAAAGTATAATTGGAGATTTTGAAATAGTGCTAAAAAATACGTACCGTAGACGAAATGCAAAATACTATACATAAGATCATTTGCAGGGATCAGGAGAATGCAAACATATTGTTGTTGTAAATTATTTAAATGTCTTTAAAAATGTGAGCTCGATTTTCTTAATCAAGTGGTCTGCGACGCGTTTATTGCCTGGGGAACTCGATATAACTTGGCTGTTTTTCAACCGATAATAGATTTTGTTATTTTATTAGAAAGATAATTTACTCTGGATTATGGTTCATTAATTAATTTAATTAAAGCGCAATTATTAATATCAAAATTTTTGTGAAAATTGATTTTTTTTTTGATAATTTTTACATAGAAATTCATATTTAAACTTTGAATTCAATGCGCGTCCAGAAAACATTGTCCGATTTGGCTCAAATTTTGCCCACTAAATTTTATATCCAGTGTCACAATAATCCTAGCCGCAGTTCTCAAAATTTGACCAAATATTTTTTGTCATACAAACCGCTGTCACCCTACAGATGTAGTGGTATGTAGTGATGCCTAGTGCAGCATATATGTTATAAAAATCACTTCCTTTTCATCAAAAATTGTTCTTTGTCATTTACATTTTCATGCCATTATTCGAATTTCCCTTAGTGTTAGCACATACATACAAGCCAACCAACTGCAAGTTCAACAATTCAACTTGAATATATTTATTTATTTATATATTTATTTTTGTGTGAATTTGTTTATTTATTTTTTTTCCTACTTATTGCGTATTTATAAAAATAAGAAAAAAATTCCAGCAAAAATTGTCAAGGTGTGTGTTAAGGTAAAATATAAATATTAAAGTTTAAACCTATTTCACAAATAAATTTTCCGATATTTGCATAAATTTGTAAGCATCAACTATAGCAAACATCGACTATTTAAGTTTGTATGTGGGGACGTGACGTATGTGAGTACGAGTACATATAAATGTAAGCAATTGCATATAATAAGTATGTATACGAGTAGTTAGACATTAACTGTGCACTCTGAAGGCTGTTTAGGTTAGATCATATCAAAGGATGGGGATATCAGCGGAAAATTTTAATGTTCTCTACATTTCCGGTATTATAAATGTTCGCTTGTGTGATTGTGGATATTGTCTGACATGTACGTTTGTGGGCAGACGTAGCGAGAGAGTGTGTCGAATTTTGTGTATGACAGTAATAATGTTAAGCAACATCCGTGAACATCGTTCAACGTTCATCGTTATTTGCACAAACAAACAAATTGCATGAACATTTGTAATTAAATATGTTTTAGATTCGATTTAATAGTAAAACTTAACAAGGTGAGGATTAACAGCAGCGATTCCTAAAGTGCTTGGCCACACAAATAATGGCAGCCGTATTGAAAGTAGTCTGATATAAAATAAAGAAGATACCTTTTTGGGGAAAAACTCATTTCGAGCCTTTTTTGTCGTTATTTAAACAATTAATTTCGTGTATGGGAACCGCTGTTTTTCACCTGTTTTGTATGTAAAACCATTTCATGTAGCCCATGACGTATGCTAAACATTATTTTTTATTATGTTTGCACAAGGTAATATTTATTTTCATGGAAATCTTACCTGTGTATAACTTTGTAAAACATTCAAGGTTCAACATTTTCTTATTAAACTTTTAGACAACTTAAACTTTGACTTTTCTTTTCGATTTCGTTTTTTTGTTTATGTGATGCAAGTGCAAGTGCATGTTTTAAGTTCATTAAATTGCTTGTTGTTTTCACTGAACTTTTCATCACTCACTTTCTTTTAGTTTATGCCGTGTTTTTTGAAAAAAGATATGAGATTGGAACGATTTGAAAATTCAGCAGGCTGGAATTGAATATCTGAAGTTCTAATTCTTTGCATGTATGGAGTGAGATGAAAAAAATCTTAGCTAGCATACATTAATTAAGTGACCATTGTATCTAGAATTTAAAAAACTTTTTTTTATTTAATTTAATTATATTAAAAATCTATTATAAAATCTGTTATAAAATCTATTTCACAATACAATCAAAAAACAGCATAAGACGTAAGACAAAATGGGTGCGACTTATGATTGTATTGGTTAAAAAATTATGAAAATGAAAAATAAAAAAAGAAAAATGAAATATATACCCTCTTCACACTGGGGTGGAGGGTATAAAAATGAAAAATAAAAAAAAAATGAAAAAACAAAAATGAAAAATGAAAAATGACAAATAAAAAATGAAACATAAAAAACGAAAAATAAAAAATAAAAAATGAAAAATGAAAAATAAAAAATGAAAAATATAAAATAAAAAATTAAAAAATGAAAAATGAAAAATAAAAATTTAAAAATAAAAAATGAAAAATGAAAAATTAAAAATAAAAAATGAAAAAATTAAAAATGGAAAATGAAAAATAAAAAATGAGAAATGAAAAATGGAAAATGAAAAATAAAAATGAAAAATTAAAAATTAAAAATGAAAAAAAAAAATAAAAAATGAGAGATGAAAAATAAAAAAATAAAAAATAAAAAATAAAAAATAAAAAGTTAAAAATTAAAAATAAAAAATTAGAAATGAAAAATGAGAAATAAAAAATGAAAAATGAAATATAAAAATTTAAAAATGAAAAATGAAAAATAAAAAATAAAAAATAAAAAATGAAAAATGAGAAATAAAAACTGAAAAATGACAAATAAAAATTTAAAAATAAGAAATGAAAAATGAAAAATGAAAAATAAAAAATGAAAAATGAAAAATGAATCCGAAAAATTAGAAATGGAAAATGAGAAATAAAAAATGAAAAATGAAAAATAAAAATTTAAAAATAAAAAATGATAAAAAAAATATGAAAAATGAAAAATAAAAATGTAAAAATAAAAATTTTAAAAATAAAAAATGGAAAATGAAAAATGAAAATTGAAAAATAAAAATTTTAAAATGAAAAATGGAAAATAAAAATGAAAAATGAGAAATAAAAAATCAAAAATAAAAATTTAAAAATAAAAAATTAAAAGTGGAAAATAAAAATTTAAAAATGAAAAATGAGAAATAAAAAACGAAAAATATAAAATGAAAAATAAAAAATGAGAAATAAAAATTTAAAAATGAAAAATGAAAAATGAATAATGAATAATGAAAAATAAAAAACAAAAATGAAAAATTAGAAATAAAAAATAAAGAATGAGAAATGAAAAATAAAAAATGAAATATGAAAAATGAAAAATAAAAAAATTAAAAAAGGAAAATAAAAAATGAAAAATTAAAATTTTAAAATAAAAATTTAAAAATGAAAAAAAGAAAAATAAAAAATGAAATATGAAAAATATGGAATGAGAAATGAAAAATAAAAAATGAAAAATGAAAAACAAAATACGAGAAATGAAAAACGACAAATGAAAAATAAAAAATGAAAAATGAAAAATAAAAAATTAAAAATGAAAAACGAAAAATGAAAAATAAAAAATTAAAAGAAAAAATTAAAAAATGAAAAATAAAAATTTTAAAATAAAAAATGAAAAATTGGGATTTCCAGAAAAATTGCTTCCTTTAATTTGTAGACCATGAGAAAGCCTTCGATACTGTCCAACATGACAAGCATATGGAAACTTTAATATTCACTGAAATTGACGAGAAGGGAAGATGATATAATAAAATTTCTACTGGAATCAGTTAGCGCGAATTAAAATCAGTATAATCCGAGAATCAATTAAAGGATCAAAAGTAGGAGTAAAGGTAAACGGAGTATTTATCAATATTGCTAGGTGCTATAAATGGCCCACAGAAGCTGTTCGACCAACTTTCCTGTGTAAGTGAATCATATGGCAACAGAATCAATATTAAAAGTCAAAATACGTGATTATCATCATGAAAAATTTACACGACAGCATGACACTAAAAATAAGAAATACGGAAAAACTTTAAACATCTTTGAGTCGTAATAAATGATCAATGAGACGCATCAACGGAACTAAGATGTCGCATAGAGATGGTAGGCAATGCATTTTTAAATACATCATGATATTGACCAGCCCTGATATAAGTCTTACAACAAAGTCAAGGTTTATCAAGTGCAAATATGGATAATTAAAACAACGGTTGAGAAAATATTAGAAGCTTATGAAATGTGGATATACACACGGAAAACAGATTCGTTGTGGCTACCAAATATGTTGTCAACCGAATTGCGATGAATTTAATTACCGAATTTTGAGTTGCTTGCAATTACAATTCTATTGTCTCAACAGTATATATTTTATCACAGTAGAAATTGGAAAATTCAGTTGTTAAGTTTCAGTACAATTCGGTTGGTGAATTATTTTTCTGTGTGTACAGACGAATATTGAAAATACCTTGAGTTGAACGTATCTCAAATACTGAAGTACTGAATAGAATGAAACTGGTCCATCAACTAATTAACACTGTCAAAAATTAGCAAATTTTTCAAACGTAAATTATGTTCACTCTGGATCCTTATTCCAACTCGAGTCGATATAACGATGTCCGTCTGTCTGTCTGTTGAAATCAAGTTCATTCACAAAATAAAGCATTTAGCGTGTTAGAATTAGGATAATATTATGTTTCTTTATTTTTAACAGGTTTAAAATGAGGTAAATCAAACATAATTGTACCAAGATATTGCCGAATATATGGAGACATCTCTAAGGAATGCTACAAATTCAGTGTGTTTATCAAATTGTTTATTTTTTCAAATATTTTGCTTATATTTATTACAAATAGTGCAATGAGTTCTTATCTATAATATTAATAGGCTAGGCGATTTCTTGCTACCGATTTTTTGTTCTACCGTTTTATCCCGAGTTTGACCAGACGTATGTTATTTGAAAGGTACTTATTTTTAGGTGTTCACCAGATTTACAGATTTTTAATTTTTTTCCTTTATTTTGAGTAAATTGCATTTAAAGTTGCTACTAATACATACATAAAATTATACGTATGCTATTTGTGTGTTTATTAAATTTGTTAATGTATTTGCAAAAAAATTAGTTTGTTTTCTTCATTCACAAGAATAATTGTGTTGAATTGTGAATTGTCTAAAACTGATTAGCATACCTTTAGGGTCAATAATATATTAAATGAAAAAATAAAATTTCCTAGAATTTGCACTCGAATTTCGAGGGGTGGAATCTGCTAGTATCAATGAAAACGTAAAACCCAGGAGCGTTTAACACCTCTACTTGCTTAGATTTGATTGAAATTTTTTAAGAAATTTCTATTTCCTGTAAATGACCAAAAGAAGAAAATAAAATGTAAAACTCCTTTTATATGAATAAGTAGTGAAAGAACTTCTTTCCTTATAAATAAAAATATCGCTGGGCATGGTATGAGTTGGTTATTGTGACAGTTTTTAATTTTCCACCATATCTTACCGTTTATAAAAGTTTTGTCAAGCATAAATTTGTATTAATTTTGACGTCGTATAGTTTATTGTTTTGTGGTGCAACGAACAGTGGTGGACATTGTTTCAATAGGATTATAAAACATAATACAGACAACAATTCACATTGCGAAAACCGCAACATGCAACCTTCGGCTAAATGCAGTCGAAAGTTTAAGTGGAAAACAAGCTTGAACAGCAAAAACATACAACAAACTCTAACAAGGTTAACAATTATTGAAGAGTTAAAAAAACTTTTTGTTTTTATATACGAGTTGATATAAAAATTTTTGTTTTTCAACTAGCGCAAAAAAGTATATGAATACATATAAATCTACATTTGATAAACAAGAAATAATATTGAAAAGTTAAATATAGAGTTGAATTTGTATTGTGATTTCACAATGTTCCATTCAAATTAAAGTATGTATATTAGGGTGGCCCTTAATAAAAAAAAGTGTTCAAACTGTCGGTCTCACTCCCTAGAAATATGCGAATCGCAAAGCGATTGAAAATTTCAAGTGTGTTTATATGGGGAAAATATGACTTTTTTTTTTTCAGATTTTACGAAATTTTCGTTCTATAGTTTCATTTTTCCGACAAGATATTATATACTTCAGGATCAGTATTAACTTATCCCTTCAAAAGGCTATAAAACCTCAAAATCGAATAAAACCTCGCCAAGAAAAAGCAAATGTCCCAGACCACTTTTGTGCCAAAAAAAAACTAGGTCATGAAATTTGATGGCATTTTTTTCAACTTTGAGAAATTGATTAAAGCCATCATTATTTTTTGGTCTCTATACTTATAAGTAGTCAGAAATGAAGTATTGTTTTATTACCACGTTGTTAAACTATTGCGCATTGAGGCCGAAAATTGGAAATTTTTTAATAAAATTTTTAAAACTCCTTTTTCAAGTTTGAAAAAATTTTCTTAAACAAAATTTAAAAAAATTAATCTATCATTTTAAGGTTTTATGAAATACATGTTGAAGATTAACTGTGTTAATTTTTAAGTAAATCCCTCTGCCAGAATTTTTTTGACAAGGATTTTATTTTTGCGGATTTCCAGAGATATTGGATTTTTGTGAAATATTCTGTAAATGTACTCTTTCTAAATACTTTGTATCAAAAATTCATAATTTTTCTACTTTTTAATGTTATATTTTATCTTAATAGCCTAGGGTTTCGGAAAAAAATAAATGACTCTATTAACCCTTTTGGAATTGGGGTCACATATGACCCCAAACTAATAAAAGACAATTTATGCAAAAATTCAAATATTTTGTAAGTGCTGTCCAATTCTTAGATGCGAAGCTTAAAATAAAATAACCAAATGTGTAGAATAGAAGTTTCGTCCCAAAAATTTGGGATAAATCCGAGAACATTAACCCATTATTTGCCAAGGCCAGCTTTGGATTTTAAGATATTTTAAAATAAAAATGACCTAAAACGAGTTTTTCTATTAAACTCTTTGATCCACTATTTGGAATTTAAGAAAAAGAATTCGGTTAATTTTTATTTATTTAACCCTTCGGTGCTCCTGAGATCAAAATTATCCATTGTGATATATCTCTGGTTCAATTATCTGCTTATTGCTCGCGAATATAAATTAAAACAACTTAAGTCATATGTCTAAAAAATAGGACGATTTTTGAAATTCACTTTGATTTAATTTTGTAATTTATTCCATTAAGAGTAGTATTAATTTAATATTACTTTTTATATATATTAATATATTTGAAATTTACTTTTATTTAATAAACTATTTAAAACTGGGAAATAAAATGGTAGAAGTTTCAAAACATGTAGGTGACATTGAAGATAATATAAAGCGACCGATTATAAAAAATCGAAAAATGTCAACCATTATAAGTAATGGCATCTTCACCGATTGACCTGAAATTTGTTTTTGGCGTTTTTTTATCAATATCCACCAAATTGGTGGGTGAGACAGCAATAAATTCAACTATTACTTTATTACATAAAGTAATTTTATAACATAATTGGTTAAAAGTTGTTTTAATTTATATTCGCGAGCAATAAGCAGATAATTGCACCAAAGATATATCACATTCGATTATTTTGATCCCAGGAGCACTGAAGGGTTAAATAAATAAAAATTAACCGAATTATTTTTCTTAAATTCTAAATAGTGGTATCAACGAGTTTAATAGAAAAACTCGTTGTAGGTAATTTTTATTTTAAAATATCTTAAAATCCAAAGCTGGCCTTGGCAAATAATGGGTTAACGTTCTCGGATTTATCCAAAATTTTTGGAACAAAACTTCTACATATCTGGTTATTATATTTTAAGTGTCGCATCTAAAAATTGGACAGCACTTACAAAATCTTTGAATTTTTGAATAAATTGTCTTTTATTAGTTTGGGGTCATATGTGACCCCAATTGCAAAAGGGTTAATGGAGTCATATTATTTTTGTCCGAAACCCTAGGCTATTAAGATAAAATATAATATTTAAAAGCAGAAAAGTTATGAATTTTTGATACAAAGTATTTAGAGAGAGTACATTTACAGAATATTTCACAAAAATCCAATTTTTCTCGAAATCCGCGAAAATAAAATCCTTGTCAAAAAAGTGCTGGCAGAGGGATTTACTTAAAAAATCACACAGTTAATTTGCAGCATGCATTTCATAAAACCTTAAAGTGATAGATTCATTTTTTTAAATTTTGTTTAAGAAAATTTTTTCAAACTTGAAAAAGGAGTTTTAAAAATTTTATCAAAAAAATTTCCAATTTTCGGTCTTAATGCGCAATAGGTTAACAACGTGGTAATAAAACAATACTTCATATCTGAGTACTTCTAAGTATAGAGACCAAAAAAGAATGATGGCTTTAATCAATTTCTCAAAGTTGAAAAAAATGCCGTCAAATTTCATGACCTAGTTTTGCTATCATTTGCTATTTCTTGGCGAGGTTTCATACGATTTTGAAGTTTTATAGCCTTTTGGTGGGATAAGTTAATACTGATCCTGAAGTATATAATATCTTGTCGGAAAAATGAAACTATAGAACGAAATGTTCGTAAAATCTGAAAAAAAGTCATATTTTTCCCATATAAACACACTTGAAATTTTCAATCGCTTTGCGCCACGACTAAACGTTTTCTGATTGGCCCAAAACTTTGTATTTCTCAGTTTTTTTGCTATTCGCATATTTCTAGGGGGTGAGACCGACAGTTTGAACACTTTTTTTCCCTCCATATAACGAAGGGCCACCCTAATGTATATACATTAGGGTGACAGCGGTTTGTATGAAAAAAATTTTTGGTCGAATTTTGAGGTGTTATTATGACACGGCTTATTATGACACTGGATCTAAAACGTTAGTGCACAAATTTTGAGCCAAATCGGACAATGCTTTCTGAACGCGCATTGAGTTCAAAGTTCAAATATGAATTTATATGTAAAAATTATCAAAAAAAAAAAAAATCATTTTTCACAAACATTTTGATATTAATAATTGCGCTTCAATTAAATGAATTAATGAACCATAATCTACAGTAAATTCTCTTTCTAATAAAAAACAAAATCTATTATCGGTTGAAAAACAGCAAAGTTATATCAAGTTCCTCAGGCAATGATTGCGCCGCAGACCACCTGATTAAGTAAATCGAACTCACATTTTTGAATAATTTAGAACAACAATATTTTTGCATTCTTCTGATCCGAAAATTATCTCATGTAGAGTAGTTTGCATCTCGTCTATTGTTATGCAGTTCTAAATTAATGTCAAAACGGTACGTATTTTTTAGCACTGTTTCAAAATCTCCAATTTTTCAAAATCAAAATTTTGTTCAAGAAATTTACCGAAGTCAACGATTGGACGTTAAGTTCTGATTAACAAAATATATGTGATTAAAAGTGCAAAATATTGTAGGTATCCTGTTCTTAATTTGGCGAGGGCAGCGTTTTTATTTCAGCGGATTTGAAGAAAAATGTGATTTTACATACTTTTTCAACTGTTAGGCTACATCTTTTTCGTGTTTTCATATTTCAAATATCTTTTATTGAAATATTATACCACTTGCTATAAATTCTCAATCTGGTGAATTAAAATTAAATTTAAACACTAAACTGTCCCTCTTTAAGGTCAAAGATCAAATTTAAGGAAATTTACATTTTTTTAAGACAAAATATCGAAATAATATATATTTGTGGAAGGATTTCGATAAGACATGCTGATAATTTTTTAATAATTCTAAAAAATAATATTCTGGATTGAAATGAAACCGTGGGATACTGTTGGTAGCAAATTGACTCTTTATGAAAATCTATAAATATTTTTTTCATCAGGATTTTTTTTTAATAAAACAAATTTAATGTGTTCATCAAATTCCTCAAATTTATTCGTTATTTTATGAAAATATGTAGACTAATTTGATTTTAAAATTTAATACTCGTACAGTATAAACAAATTTGTATATCGAGGGCTTATATTCAAAAAGTGCTATTTGCATTAATAATTATTTTAAAGAGAGCGTGTAAAACTAATTTATTAATAAGATCTGAAAGTATTTGTAGATTGATTTGCTACAATATCTATTAAGAAATAGACGTACTAATCAAAATTAATATTATATTTGAAAGTTATATCAGAGAACAGTTTGAAATCAAAAAATAATATTGCTGTCAAATGTAAATAGCACTTTTTGAATATAAGCCCTCGATATATCTTTATATGAATATAATAATTTTGAAAAAAAAAAAAATTTAAACCAGGGTACATTTTGAGACACGCGAAAAACTTTTATTTTCAGAAATAAATTAATTTAAAAAAAAAAAACTTATAAATCGTAATCTTTTTGTAGAGATTGTAAATTTGCATTTTTCGAATACTGTTGCCTATAATTTTGTACCTAAAATAGTGTGTTAAAAAATTTTTTTTTTAACAAAAAATAAAATTTGTTTATACTGTATTAAATATAAAAACTAATCAATCTACATATTTTCCTAAAATAACGAATAAATACGAATAATATGAATACATTAAATTTGTTTTAATAAAAAAAATCCTGAAGAAAATATTTATACATTTTCATAAAGAGTCAATTTGACTCAGGGGTACGGGTTAATCTCCGATAACAAGTCCAGAATATTATTTTTATGAATAACTAAAATATTATTAACAAATTTAATTGAAATCCTTCTACAAACATATATTTTATCGATGTTTTGTTTAAAAAAAAGTAAATCTCCTTAAATTTGACTTTTGACTTTAAAGAGGGACAGTTTATAGTGTTTAAATTTAATCTTAATTTACAAGATTGAAAACTTATGTCAACTAGTATAATACTTTGATAAAAGATATTTGAAATATGAAAACACCAAATAGATGTAGCCTAGAAGTTGAAAAAGTAAGAAAAATCAAATTTTTCTTCAAATCCGCTGAAATAAAAACGCTGCCCTCGCCAAATTTAAAATAGGAGACCTACAATATTTAGCATTTTTAATTACATATATTTTGGTAATAAGACGTTAAAGGCGAAACGTTGATTTCGATAAAATTCTTGAAAAAATTTTTGAAAAATTGAAATTGGAGATTTTGAAATAGTGTAAAAAATTACGTACCGTTTTGACATTAATTTAGAACGGCATAACAATAGACGAGTTGCATACATAAAATCATAAGATCATTTTGGGATCAGGAGAATGAAAAAATGCTGTTGTTGTAAATTGTTTAAATGTCTTTAAAAATGTGAGTTCGATTTTCTTAATCAAGTGGTCCGCGGCGCAATTATTGACTGGGGAACTTGATATAACTTGGCTGTTTTTCAACCGATAATAGATTTTGTTATTTTATTAGAAAGATAATTTAGTCTAAATTATGGTTTATTTATTTATATTATTGAAACACAGTTATCAATATAAAAATTTTTGCAATATACTTTGATCATGTATAGTTATAAGCATATATCTAACAGAAAAAACAAAATCAATATCAAAATTTTTGTGAAAAATGATTTTTTTTTGATAATTTTTACCTATAAATGAACTCAATGCGCGTTCAGAAAGCATTGCTCGATTCGGCTCAAATTTTGCGCACTAAAGTTTTAGATCCAGTGTCTCAATAATCCAACCCCCACGTCTTGAAATTCAAAATAAGAAATAAAATGGCTGTCACCCAAATATAAATACAATTTGAAAAAAGGTCTTTGTTAAAAATGCCCATAATTAGGAAAATGGTCTAAGTCTTAATATTCTTAGTTCGCATAGATTGAATTTATAGTAGATAAAAAAGCTTGTTTGATATTAATTTTTAATTTTATTAGTGCAGATTAATAAATTTTTTTTTTAATGTGAAATGTTGCGTGAATTTCAAATGAAAATGCTATTTTTTTTTAAGTTTAAATTGACTTACAAGGAAGGTCCCTAAATGGCCCAATCTGAATTTAAGATGGTTAAAAAAGGGGCAAAACCAAGGTTCAGAAAATACACACATCAAATATAAAGGGTGATTTTTTAGCTATTATCTTTTTGGCAACACTGGTTTAAACACTTGACGCACGTTTCGTGTTTTGTTTCATTGTCAAACATCTTCAGTTTGGTCTATAATTTAACCACGAATCGTCTTACAAACGAACAACGCTTGCAAGTTATTGAATTCTATTATCAAAATACGTGCTCTGTTAAGAAAGTTTTATGGTCAGTTTAATGGACCCACTGAAGCGGCTATTCGGGCTATTGTGACAAAATTTCGCACCAAATTTACATTGTTGGACATTAAACCACCAACACGCTTACGTAGAGTGCGAACTGAAGAAAATATCGCAGCTGTATCGGCCAGTGTTAATGATGACCATCAATTATCGATTCGTCGCCGTTCGCAGCAATTGGGCCTCTGTTACTCAACAACGTGGAAAATTTTGCGGAAGGATTTAGGTGCGAAGTCTTTCAAAATACAGCTGGTGCAAGAATTGAAGCCGAACGACCTACCGCAACGTAGAATTTTTGGTGAATGCGCTCTTGGAAAGTTGGCCGAAGATCCACTTTTTACCGAAAAATTGCGTTCTGCGACAAAGCTCATTTTTGGCTCAATGGGTACGTAAATTAGCAGAATTGTCGATTTTTTAGTGAATATCACCCAGAAGCATTGGAAGAGCTACCAATTCATCCAGAAAAAGTCACAGTTTGGTGCGGTTTATGGGCTGGTGGCGTCATTGGACCGTACTTCTTCAAAGATGATGCGAATCGTAACGTAACTGTGAATGGTGAGCGCTACCGAGAGATGATATCCAACTTTTTTTTGCCCTAAATGCAAGAACTTGACTTGCATGACATGTGGATTCAACAAGACGGTGCCACATGCCACACAGCACGCGCAACAATCGACTTATTGATAGGCGAGTTCGGTGAACATTTTATTTCACGTTCGGGACCGGTCAATTGGCCGCCTAGATTTATTCGTGAGATACCGGCCGAAATGTTGGAAAGAGTATGCCAAAATTGGACTAAGCGGATGGACCATTTGAGATGCAGTCACGGTCAACATTTGCATTAAATTAATCTTCAAAGATTAAATTATATGGACCATACTATCGATTCAAATAAAGATTTCATTCATTTTTCTGAACTTTATGTGTTCTTTTTTTGGAAAACTTTCCTATAGCTCTTAAAAAATCACCCTTTACAATGTTCTGCTCTAAAAATAGCCAATACATATTTTTATTTTCATGTCAATTATGTGTGTTTCTAAATTTTGTACGGTGCGATCGGAAAAAAGAAACGAAATTAAGTCGTAAACATCATATAAAATTTCTTTGCTTTCTATTTTATTAATATCTTTTTATTTTTATTATTTTTATTATTATCTTTTTAATTTTATTTTGTTATAACTGCTAATGAATTATTTTAATTTTTTTTAAATAAATTTGGTTGAAACAATTGTTGTCATTATAACAGGGGTGTTTCAGATTTTTCCGATCGTGAGTGGATAATGTTTTAATTTTTAGATGTACGCGTTGAAGAACATGTTCTGTTTTTTTTAGCAGTTCAAGTACAAGAAAACGAACTTAAAATAAAGCTACACTCGAATCTGTGTAGCTTATGTGTGTTCGACACAAAAAATACGTGATAGAAAAATGTTCGCGTAGGTAACGAAATATTAAATCGAAACACACTCATGATTGTGTTTGGCACCGTGCAAAATTTAGAAACACACATAATTGATATGAAAATAAAAATATGTGTTTGTTGGTCTGATCTGTGTTTCTTCACATATATGTATGAATTTTTTATTCAGTGTGTTCTTTTGTCTGAACTCTGGTAAAAACCCCTTTACCCCAATACTTATTCTAAAAGTGAAAGCATGTATGTATATTTGAAGTTTACAGAGTCGTAATGTGTATCTGAAAGGAACTATAGGCTATAATTTTTTTTGAATCATATTTTTAATATCATATATATTGAGTACTATGATAGGGAGAGCTTTGCAAATTTTTCTGGGGTCACCTATTATCACTGTTAGTAGCCATGCCGAAAGTAGGCGGAATAGAAGCAATGCTCATATATCTGTATTACTGTAAATGTGAGAACCTTGGGACTTTGCATGAGCATACAAGATACTCAATTGATTAGTCGAACAAAAATGGGCGTGATCGGAGTAGTGGGCGTAACAGCGCCCACACAAAGTAAATATATAATATCATATAACTTAAGTACTATAAAAGGGAAAGCCATGACACTCTACGACTCCATCATGTATTAATGTGGGTAGTCAGATAAGAAAATGGACAGAATATCACTAGTGGGCGTGGCACCCTCTATAAAAAAATATGAAGTATAATTTACCATTTTCATTAATTACTAGTATAGACCAGCCCTCGAAATTCGAGTGCAAATTCTATGAAATTTTATTTTTTCATTCAATTTATTTCTTTCAATGTTTTATGACACCTAAAGGTATGCTATTCACAATTCAACACAGGCTGTGTGAGATGCAGTTATTATAATGAAATTCGTTTGCGTTATTTTCGTTATTTTCGTTAATTATTTTTCTATTCAACACATGGCTTTTTGTATACATTTTTTGCAAACACATTAACAAAATTATTAAACACACATACAGCAGTGTATAAATTTATGTATGTGTTAGTAGCAACTTTAAATGCATTTTACTCAAAAAAAAAAAAAATGAAATAATGCAAAAATCGGTAAATGTGGTGGACAGCTAAAAAGAAATATCTTACAAATGAGGTATGTTTAGTCAAAGTCGCGGTAAAACTGACAAAGTTACATCGGTCACAAGAAATCGTCTTGCCTTTTAATATTATAGATGTGAGAAGTCGTAAAAAATATGAGCGGAATCGCGAAATTCAAAACTCTCCAAAACCAAAAATTCCGAAAAACAAAAATCGCCAAAAACAAAAATCATCAAAATCAAAAATTAGCAAAACCAAAAATTCCCAAAATCAAAAATTGCCAAAATCAAAAATCGCCAACATCAAAAATCGCCAAAAACAAAAATCGCCAAAATCAAAAATCGCCAAAATCAAAAATCGCTAAAATAAAAAATTACCAAGTGCTATTCTAAATTCAAGGCCAATCGTTAATTGTAGCAGGACTTGATTTGGAAAATCCATGCCTTTTCTCATGGAAAATTCTCATGGAAAATGCAAAAATATAGTATACCAGCAGAATTAAAAAAAAAAAATTAAACAAATAAAATAAATATTTTAATTGTACAATACGTGTCAATAAGTCTCGGTAAGTCGTAGCAGAGCACGAGAGAACATACTAGTTTAATATAATATGAATCATGTTTTGAATATTTTTATGGAAAATACTAAGGAAATTTGCTAGTGAAACTGAATTTCTAAGTTAATATAGGGGTAGATAACCGGATGAATACGGAATTGTAGAGCGAACAACAAGCCGACTTTCTGGCTTAAATATATATCCGCGTACAATGGATATGAGCTACGCGTATACATAACTCCTCTTCTCAACCTAGACTAACCTAACCTAACCTATATAAAAACACCGCTACGATCTGAGATTGTTTTTTATTTTTGATGTGTAAACATTATACAGTCACAAAAACAGCGTAACATGTGAGTTTACATGTTACGCTGTGAGCCGTAAGACAAATCGGTGTGACTTATGATTGTATTGGTGAGAAAATTATGATATAAAATTGTTTCAGCAAATTCAACAACCCTTTACTGTAAAATGGTAAAAATTTCACAATATTTGCTATAAGTGATACGCAGATGACGCTTTCAGTTTGATTTTAAAGAAGTGACATAAAAAAATCTTTAATTACTAGATGTTTACACATCTCCCCTGTGATCGGACTCACACGATTTTTTTTATTTATTTGATTCATAATATAGTTATATTTTTCCTGTCAGATCACGCCTTTTTATTAAGATTATAAATACTTATGTGTGAACTGAATAACTTTTTTTAAGCAAATGTTTGTAGGAATATTTATACCCTATACCACTGTGTGTCAGGGTATAATGACTTTGTGCTGATGTTTGTAACTACCAAAAATATTTGACCTAAACCAACCTTTTATTATACCGGTCTACTCAAAATCACTTTCTCAATTACTTTCTGAGTCGTTTTAGCAATGTCCGTCCGTCCGTCTGTCCGTCTGTGTGTCCATGTAAACTTTGTAATCCATCTACAGGTCGCAAATATGAATATACTTTGATGAAATTTGGCATGTGAGCTTCTATCGGTCGTAGCATTAACGCTATTGAAATTGGCGAAAATCGGTGCATGTTCAGACATGAAATCGAAAAGACACCTGCGAAATCGACATAAATTGCCATAATATCAAAATTATCATATAGATCTCAGTCAAATTGGGTTTGTGTGTGTATATTACACCCATTAATCAGTAGTCCAAAATAATTACTATAGGACACTGTTTATGTCCGAATGGCGAGCAGATGGTCTACGAATTGCTTAGGAGTTTGATGGCAACCATGTCAGATTTGATATTTAACACCCAGATGGCTCTGGTGCTATTATAACTTCTTTTTAACTTTTGTTCTTAATTTAACGAATAATTTTTTTTTATCATTCTCAAACTGTTTTCTTTTTTTTGACCATCATTGTAACCTTTTGCAAACTAAGAACCGGTCTTTTTTATTGTTACGCGCGTCAAGTAATTTTTTATTTGAAAACGAAAAACATTTTTATATCTTTTTTATACAAAAAAAAATTTCGTCGAGCAATAAATTTTGTTTTGTTTACAATTGAAAAGTTTTTTGTGTCAATTGAGATAGCTACTAGGATCTACCGGTGCTAATAAAGGAAAGTATATAATATACTTCATCTTTGGAAAAAAAACCCAACTTAATTGAAATTGTATTTTCTTTTTTTATTTGCTGCGGATTTTTTCGAGCTCCCTTTTTGGTTCCAGATAGTTAAGCTTAACTCCCCCCTCTTCTCATTCGTTGGGGAACAAGGAAAATTTCATTCGGATTTTTTTATTGGTCCTGCTCGAACCGGATTTATAAGTGGAACAACCTTTGGGACATGTCGATCTTCGTTGGAAAAAATCTTTAATAAGGTGAAGTCGCTTTTATATTATTTTCTTTGTAATCCTCAGATATTTTCATAAATATTAAGGTTCGTTTAATTTTTATGGAAATAGTTTTGTGGGGTAAAAAGTATTGAAAGAGTAAATAGTATTTTAAAAAAAATACTACTATATGTAAAAGAAAAAGTAGTATATGTAAAACAGTACATATATACACTTTTGAATCGCCCTGTAATAACTCCGAATACTAAACACCACCTTACATGATTTATCGATCTGGCAATAATAACTATTGATCATCGGTGTCCAGTTGATTATTGTCGGAGTAGTCATATTACTTTTTTATTATACAGTGTTTTACATTTTCTTTACTTTCGTGCGTGTTTTTTATAAAAGAAATTTTTAAAAAAAGAATATTAATAGAAAATAAAGAGATCATTAATAGAAAGTAAAGAGATCAACAAGAGAAAATAAAGTGAAAAGTGAGAATAGTGGATAGAAACGATATAAAGGACAAATACATGAAAAAAGTGAAATTTGTATACGAAATTTTGTTACAGTGGTGAGCAAAATAGTTCGAATATTTGCTTGCCATAGTAAAATTTAATACAATTGTTTCTCTTTTTCGTTTTTCCTTAATCTTTGGGTGAGTTTTTGGCTATTTTAAAATCACTCTATAAATTGGTAACATTTCCTTCGGATTTTGAATATTTTGGTTCTATTTTATTTACTTTTATCGTGCCATCGAATTCGGTTTATACATTTTCAATATATTTGTATTGAATTTGAGCTTTAGTTCATTGTTACTAGGTCCATATTCTGGTATAATTTATTTTATATTTCGTTATTGTTTTTTTATATCTTTTACTAAGGTTTATTAACTCGTTTGATAGTTATAATCGATTGATAAATTTGTACCAAGCAAACAAAGGAGGAGTATATAGTCGGAACATACATGATTAGTGAATGAATTGAAAATTGATTGTTTTTAAATTTAATTAAGGCGGCACTTTTATTTGAATTGTTTTTTTTTCTCGCAAAATTGTTTATCGTTATTGTATCCAACATGACAAAATCGCAAATATTAGTCACACTTGAAAAATTGGCTGCTCTTTTTCTTGAGTTTGAAAGCGATTTTATTGGTATACCGTAGGAGAATCAATCTACGTACACTATTGAGCTTCAAAAGGATGAGTTTAAAGTTTTGTGGGAAAAAGTGAGGATTGCCTACGAAACTTTTGCAACGAATAACGCCATAAAGGATTCTGAAGAAGATTGCGAAGCGGCAAAGCAATTGTATAAAGAGTGCAGGCTAGCTTACATTACAATCGCGGCACAAATGGGTGAACTATCACAATATTTCGTGAATAAACCAGTGCTTTCTTCCACTCGGTGTGGAGCCAACTCGACTGGTGCTCAAAGCTCTATAGGTAATCGCATTCAAAATTAACAAATTAAGTTACCACCTTGTACGGCGTAGGTATTTCATGGGGATTATAAATCTTGGCCCTCTTTTCGTGATATGTTCACAGCCATCTATATTGACGGGGTAGAGTTGTCTGGAGTTGAAAGGTTGTTTTATTTGCGACAACATACACGTGATGAAGCGTTAGATATAGTGAAAAAAATCTCCTCTTACCAATGATGGGTTTCAAAGGGCCTGGGATAATTTAAGAGAGAGATATGAAAATAAGAGGATTCTGGTAAATAGCCAACTTAAAATTTTGTTTAATTTGCTTCCTGTCAAATCCGAATCGGCTAGTGAAATAAACAGATTGCAAAGGGAAATAAATAATTGTATATCGGCCCTTCTACTGCATGAAATTAATATATCCAGTTGGGATCCAATACTTGTTTATCTTTGCTCTTCAAAATTGCCAATGCTTTCATTATCACTATGGGAACAGCAACTGGACAAAAAGACTGAAATTCCTAAATGACTTAGATACATTTCTTACTGCTCGGTTTCGATCCTTAGAAAGCGTCACAGAAGTTCGAAGTTTGGATCTGCCGAATCAGATCGTGAAGTCTGCTCCGGGATATTCTGCTCATTTTGGGAATAATTCTTTTTCGAAAAGGAAAGTGAAGACTTATCAGGTTAAGATTAGTAAAAAGTCCGGTATATTATGTTCGAGAGATCACTTAATTAGATTTTGTCCGAAGTTTTCAAAAAATGAATCCGGAAGAAAGATTTGTAGTCGTAAAAAGGCACAATCTTTGCATTAATTGTCTGGGCGATGGTCACAAATTAAACAATTGTAGCAGCAATTTTAGTTGTTCAACTTGTAAACTTAAGCATCATTCCATGTTGCATAGAGAAGTCTCAGGTTCGTCAACTAGTAATAGTACCACGGAAGGACAAAGTACTAGTCATGGATCGGCACCGCATAATAGTGTACAGAATTGTTTTGCTACTACTTCAAGGCAGATTCTTCTAGGTACAGCTATGGTTAACATTGTTTTGCGAGGTGAAGTGTTTTCAGCTAGAGCCCTTATTGATTCGGATTCTCAGGCCACCTTTATTTCGGAAAAGCTGCAGAGGAAACTCAACTTGCCTCTTAAAAATATAAATGCACAAGTTTCTGGCCTAAACGATGCATTAGCTGGTTCTGTCCAAAAGCAATGCTCATTTACTCTAGGTTCTATATTGGATACTAAATTTAAAATGCATATTGAAGCATTAGTACTACCCAAATTGACCGGAAAGCTGCCTAGCGAATCGGTGGATATTTCTAGCTCGACTTCGTTGTTAGGGATCAAGTTGGCTGATCATAATTTTTCAAAGTGTGGTCAGGTGGATATGTTAATTGGAGCTGATATTTATCCAAAGATCATGCGTGATGGTGTTAAGAGAAACGTTCTAGGGAACTTGATGGCTCAGGAAACCATTTTTGGATGGATTCTTACAGGTCCACTGCCGGACGCAAGGCAAGCGGCATTTACTACATGCCTTTCTTTTTATGCTGAAGTGGGGTTAAAAAAACAATTAGAGAAGTTTTGGGCATTAGAAGAACCGCCACTAGCCTCCCAGTGGACCCCGGAAGATGAGTACTGTGAGGTCCTTTTCAAGAATACTACCAGACGGAATGCGGAGGTGCGTTATGTAGTTTCGCTATCTCTTAAACCTCAATATTCCATAGATAGTGGGCTAGGTTTTTCTCGAGAGAAAGCTAAGCGTCAGTTTTTGCGAAATGAAATATCTCTTCTAAAGGATCCAAATCTTAAAATGGTTTATGACAATGTGCTTTCTGAGTATGAAAGTTTAGGGCATATGGTTGAGGCTCAATATGCTGAGTCAGAATTTGCAAGGTCATTTTATTTACCACATCATGCCGTTTTCAAGCCAGATAGCTCCTCGACTAAAGTCAGAGTAGTATTTAATGCTTCAAGTCGGTCTTCTTCGGGATTAAGTTTAAAGACATTTTATACACAGGGCCTGTTTTACAGAATGATTTAATGTTGCTGATTATAAGATGGCGTTTTTATCGTAATGTTTTCAATGGCGACATTGAGAAAATGTACCGCCAAATTCTTGTAGACCCAAAGGAGACTAAGTTCCAAAGAATTGTTTTTCGTAGGCATGCGAATGAAAATTTGAAAGATTTTGAATAGAAAACTGTGACCTTCGGTGTTAATTGTGCCCCCTTTTTGCTTCAACTAGCAGATGACGTTGAAGATAAGTGGCCACTAGCATCGAAAATTTTACGACGCATGATGTATGTGGATGATGCTTTGGCAGGAGCGCATGATATTTCATTGGCGATAACGGCACGTGATCAGCTAAGGCTGGCTTTATCCTCGGCTGGATTTTCGATGAGAAAATGGACATCAAACGATGAGAGAATTCTGCAAGGGTTACCAACGGATCACCTTTTACGAGAAAACTTTTTAGAAATTGATGAAGAAAGTACCACAAAAACACTGGGTATTAGATGGAACGCTAAATTTGATCAATTTTATTTCGCTACATCTCCAATTCCTCTAAAAGACAGTTTTACGAAGCGAGAGGTTTTGTCCATTATCGCTAAACTTTTCGATCCCGCGGGTTGGTTGGGTCCGATTGTCATTGTTGCCAAAATGTTAATGCAACAGATTTGGAGTGAGAAAACTGATTGGGATGATGAAATCTCACTTGCTTTTAGCCAAATCTAAAGTTGCTCCCCTTAAAACTATCTCTTTACCTCGGCTTGAACTTTGTGGGGCTTCTCTACTCGCTGATTTGATGGACACAGTGCGGAAAGATTTAAAGTTTGATGAGACGCAAACAAAATTTTACACATGGAGTGATTCCATGATTGTTTTGGCTTGGCTTCGGAAACCGCCGAAATCATGGACAACTTTCGTTGCAAATCGTGTATCCAAAATAATAGGAAAGAATGGTAAGGACTGTTGGAGGCATGTCAGCTCGAATGATAACCCGGCGGATTTATTAAGTAGAGGTGTACGCCCGCAAGATTTAATCGAAAATAGTCTGTGGTGGCATGGTCCTACGTGGCTTTGTTCCTCTTCTGATCGTTGGGATAGTTCCCCTGGTGAAGATTTTGGTACTAGGGAAGAAGAGAGGTGTCACAGTGTTTTTTTTCTCGTATTTTAAATCTTATTGTGATTTGTTAGGAAATTTTTCATCATATCCTCGGGCACTTCGTGTTATGGCATTAGTCGTTAGAGGACTTTATGGCATTCTTCAGATTAACAGGCCTACTTACTCATCCTTGGAAGTTAGCTCAGTTGAGATAAAGTCCGTTAGAGAAAAATTTATGATAGTCGCCCAAAAAGCTGCATTTGCAGATGAGTATTATAAGTTATCGAATAAAGAACCCATTTTAAATAGCAAGTTGTTGAACTTAAATCCTTTTTTGGATGACAGAGGTATCATTCGAATTGGAGGCCGTTTGGCTAACGCTCCAAATTTAACATATAGTGAGAAATTTCCGATTTTGTTACCCTCAAATTGTCATTTTTCGATGCTTTTGGTAATCTTCATTCATAAGGTTACGTTACACGGAGGTAATCAGCTTATGCTGAGGGTCCTACGGACCGAATTCTTTATTCCTCATGCCAAAAATTTGATTAAGACTGTCATTGGTCGTTGTAAAATTTGTACAATTCAGAAAAAGGCGACCCAGAGTCAAATTATGGCAGCGCTTCCTACCTCGCGAACTGTTATTTCACGCCCTTTTACGACCACGGGAGTGCGTGCTTAATAACAAAGGGTTATGTATGCGTATTCGTATGTTTTGCTACTAAAGCGATCCACTTAGAAGCAGTCAGTAGCTTGACAACTCCTGCCTTCATGGCAGCATTTTCGAGATTTGTTGCTCGTCGCGGTTATCCGAAGGATATGCACTCGGATAATGGAACGAATTTTGTTGGTGCGTCAAAGGTTCTGAAAACTGAATTTCGCGCATTTCTTCGCAGCGTCGGCTTAGACGTTAATACAGAGTTTGGGCCTCAAGGCATTAATTGGTATTTTAACCCCGCCGGCGCGCCTCATATGGGAGGTCTATGGGAAGCTGGGGTTAAATGTTTTAAACATCATTTTCGGAGAATTGCAGGGGGTTTGAAGTATACCTTTGAAGAATTTTCCACTTTGCTGGCTCGAATTGAATCCTGCTTGAATTCGAGACCTTTATGGCCTTTGACCGAAAATGCTGAATGTTTAGACATTCTGACTCGCTTTCTAATTGGCGGCCCTCTTTTAGCGCCACCTGAAGTCGAAATTTCAGAACTTCCGATGTCAATTACTAATCGCTGGCAAAGGGTTAAAGCGTTAAATCAGCGTTTATGTGCTAGGTGGAAGGACGAATATCTAAAAGATCTACAAAAACGTAACAAATGGAAGTTTATACAGAAAGATCTTATGGTTGGTGAAATGGTTGTTATTCGAGAAGACAACTTGCCAGCGAACGAATGGCGCTTAGGCAGAGTTGAAAAAGTTTTTACGGGTAAAGATGGTCATGTAAGAGTGGTGGAGTTGAAAACAGCGCGTGGTCTAATTACCAGACCAGTTGTGAAGCTTGTAGTTCTTCCAACATATTAATTTTTCTCTTTATTACATATAACTTGTACAGTATCATGGTCTCACCCAAGAAGTACACGGAAGGTCGTCGTACCACCAACAAAATGGTTTGCCGAGTCTGTTTGGGAGACCATCCAATACGTTTCTGCAAAAAATTCCTACAGGTGAACTATCAGGAACGTATGCGGCTAGTATCCATATATAAATATTGTGGGGGTTGCTTAAGTCACGACCATACCTGGCGTACTTGCGAAAGTACAGGTACATGCAAACGCTGTGGCAATATGCATCATACGCTACTTCATAAATCGGGGAATAGACCACGTACGTCAGCCCTGAAGCCATTAAAGCGTTTGAAGCATGTACCGAGTAAAAGAAGCGGACCCCGTTCGTCCGAGAACTCAGCAAGTGGACCTAGTTCGTCCGAGCTTCAGGAAAGTGAGAGACCAAGTTCGTCTCAAGCTCTGGTTGTCAGGCATTCGAGGAACGTCCAAACACCCGCACAAAGATCTAGACGTGTCAACCGAAGAAGCAGATCGGAAGGTGCTGTTTTATTGCCTACTTATCATATTATTGAGAGCATCATGTTAAGACCTACGGCGGTCATAAAAATCGTAGCAAAGGAACGATATATTTTTGAACGAGCGTTGATAGATCCTGGTGCGGAATGCTCTATTATCTCAAAGGAAGTGGTCCGTCGTCGTGGAGAGAAAACAGTTCGTGTGGGAAACATGGAGAGATGTTTGCTCAATATTCACGGGAACCACGGGATGAGTACGATATTGGAAACTTATGCTGAAGTTAGGCCGAAATATCGGGTGATGACTCCTGCTAAATCAGTTGATGCCAGAATTATGGATGAATTCCCGGGTCTTCAATTGGCGGATCCACAATTTTCTGTGGCTGCACCTGTCAATGTCATGCTAGGAGGTGATATTTATAGCCGGATTATACGAAATGGGGTTTCTGGCGGCTCGTTCGGCAAACCATTGGCGCAATTTACGATTTTTGGATTCATAATATCCGGATCATGTTCCTCGTAATTGGTGATTGGGTATTCGTTTCGAATCATGATACATAAAATTTAAACTTGATTTTTTTTCCTCTTTCTTTCCTTATTAGTTTTCTTCTCTTTTATTTATTTTCACTTTGAGCGACTGATGCTGTTGGAGTTTGCTGTTGGCGCTTTATTCTACATATTATTATTTCATACGAAATCGTTAATGGAATAAACAATACTCATGAATTTCATTTGAAACCTTTGTTTTTTATATTTGTAGTTTTTTCTTTTTTTTCTTTTCCCTAGGTTAAGACTTTGAACAAGAACGGTTTGGATATTGCTGTACTGCAAGGCGGCCGGGATGTTTATATCCGAATGGCGAGCAGATGGTCTACGAATTGCTTAGGAGTTTGATGGCAACCATGTCAGATTTGATATTTAACACCCAGATGGCTCTGGTGCTATTATAACTTCTTTTTAACTTTTGTTCTTAATTTAACGAATAATTTTTTTTTATCATTCTCAAACTGTTTTCTTTTTTTTGACCTTCATTGTAACCTTTTGCAAACTAAGAACCGGTCTTTTTTATTGTTACGCGCGTCAAGTAATTTTTTATTTGAAAACGAAAAACATTTTTATATCTTTTTTATACAAAAAAAAATTTCGTCGAGCAATAAATTTTGTTTTGTTTACAATTGAAAAGTTTTTTGTGTCAATTGAGATAGCTACTAGGATCTACCGGTGCTAATAAAGGAAAGTATATAATATACTTCATCTTTGGAAAAAAAACCCAACTTAATTGAAATTGTGTTTTTTTTTTTTATTTGCTGCGGATTTTTTCGAGCTCCCTTTTTGGTTCCAGATAGTTAAGCTTAACTCCCCCCTCTTCTCATTCGTTGGGGAACAAGGAAAATTTCATTCGGATTTTTTTAGACACTTCTTAGTCATAGCCCCCATATAAAGCTGCTTCACCATCTTCACTTAAATCTATTAGAAAACAAAAACGTTGCAAAGATTTTTCTCAAATTTCGGTTGTTTATGATTTTGCAAAAAATAAGAGACCTTACCAAATATGGTCACGATCGGTCCATTTTTGACCTAGTTCCCATATAAATATAGCATCTGATATGAACTTTTACATATTCAATGGAAAAAAATTAATAACAAGGCCACTCAAATTTGGTTTATGCTTATTTTCTATATTCAATTAGTTGGACCTAAGAGATAGGGTCTCTCAACGTATGGTATAGGGTATCGTATAGTCGGTCTAGACCGACTATAATTTTGTTACTTGTTTTAATTTACTAAAATGTTCATGATAATTTTTTGTCGTAAATTTTTAAAATGTGGCATAAAATCATGTGTCAGAAAATTTGTGTAGAGCTCATAGTTAAGGTGTGTGAAAATTTCAAACTAGACAATGGGTGTTAAGGATCTGGCCTAGCGCAATTTGACACAGTTCAATCCATTAGTGCATAAGATTATCTAGGATTTTTACCCCAAATGAAAGAGAAATCATTAAGATTAGGAAAATAGGAATTTCCTAAAATAAAAGTTTGGGCTGAGAACGTCAAACCTTTGGAAGGTTTTACTATACTGGCTTAGTACTTTCACTCTTACTCGGAAATTCTCACCCCCCCAGGCAATGAATTCAAAATTGTTCTACAGTATTATTATCAATATCTGCAAATTAGTGTGCAAAATATTTAGGGGCTTTTAAAATATATAACCTAAAACATACTAAAAGCCATTAAAAACAAAACCATTCCTAGACTTGGTGTTGGTTTAATAACACCAAACACATGCATTACAAAACACGCACTGGTTGTAGAAAAAAAATAAAATTTTTAATCCACAGCAAACTCCTTCATACACATGGGACATAAATTTTAGTTATTGCCAAAACAAAAAAAAAAAAAACAAAAAAACGAACAAATAGAAAATGATGTGCAATATACAGACTAAAACTACAGACAACTGTTATTTCAACAGAGAACAGAGCCATGCAGCAACAACTACTGCTGCTTCTGCTAATAACAATCACTATCAACATCGGATATTTACTCGTAGCACGACACAACTTCAATTGAAGTTAGTGCTCTAGGGTTTGCAATTTAAGCAAGTGAATATAAATTAAATGGAATTAGAACACTCATATCTCCATAATGCAGGATTATTTAGGCAGACAGCCTACATACACATACATGAACACATTTGTAATCGTATAAATACCTGTCCATGCAGGCATTGGCCTATTGAATTGAATTTATTTTTAGTGCAAATATTTTTAAAGGCGATAATTAAAGAGTACTACACACAGAAAAAAATCCATAACCAAATTGATCTAAAGTTTGACAACTGAATTTTCGATTATATCAACAGATATTAAACAGGAATTAAAATTTTTCTATTATGATCAAATATTTACTCTTGAGATAACAGCCAACAATGGTTTGGACTGGAGCAACCAAATATCTTTCCTAGGGTAATTTGGAGGGCTGAATTAGAATCTGTAATTGGTTTTTCTCTATCACGTCAGGTTTTCGAGATACAAAAAAAAAAATATTTTTATTCGTTTTTTACATAAAAAATCATTAGTTTATTTAAAAATCAATGAATTTTTAAAAGTGAATGGCGTTATTTGAACGTCGTTTGTATTTTGTTGGTTCGGTTTCACGTACTAGAGTCCAGAAATAATTTCACAGCATGCTTTGTCTCAAAATCCTTGATAAATTCTATCAATTTTCATTAAATCTTAGTGAGCACATTCCCCTTATTCGTCGCTCACCACACCTAGGTTTTGTGGAAAAAAAAATCTAAATGCGAGTGAAAAAATGCATTTTGAGTGACATTCCTGCACCTAATTCGTGATAATTTTTCAATAATTCCGCAACAATTTGTCTGCAGTTTTCACTGTTATATTTCTTTTACATCTGAGGAAAATCTAGTAGATTTTAGTTGAAATCTATTTCAAAATCCATACCGTATACTTTTTTGACATTTTGTGAGATTTTGTTTCCACAACAATAAACAGCTGATTAAAATAAAACATATAAACTAGAAATACCAAAAATAAACAAAACAATAGGAAAATGGAAATATCGAAAATTATAATACGGAACAGATTTTATAATTATATTATGCATCAAAAATGAATCACAAACGGAAAAATAAGTTTTGCGAAAAAAAATCAGCATTTGTTAAATGTATTGTTTGAACAGCAAAAATTCGTTTTCCACAATTATTATTTAGCAGATTGGAATGGGCACATGTCGGTAGAAAAAAGTTATAACTTTTCAATTACAAAATTTTTTTTTTATAATAGATTCGTAATTTTTTTTGTTAATAATTAATATTTTTTTATTTCCTTTTTATTCAACTTGTTGGCTTTTGTTTTTAAATGTCAATTTTTCAGTCACTGCGTTGTACTTTTCTACTACAATATTAAAAAAACACAGTAGTATCATTTGGTAGTGGCCAAGTTTGACATGATTTTTTGAGATTTTACACAAATCTAGTAGCGAGCTAGATTTTGTTTTGTATGGGAAATCTAGTAAAAATGAGCTAGATTTCGCTCAAAATCTCGTATATACTCGATTTTGCTTTGATGTAAACGCACTATTATTGTTTCCAAGAAAACTGTCCACGATGCTCTTGAAAGATGTTGTTGTACCGAATTAAAAAAACAAACATTCTATGTCACAAGTATCGAAATAAAAAAATCTATACTAATAATCTATACTAGCATAATAAAGAGGTAATGTATGTTTGTTTGTTTGTAGGAGGTAATCTCCGTAACTACTCTTCTGATCTTTCTGAAATTTTTTAAATATTTTTAGTGGGCGTGACACCTCCCATACAAAGTAAATATTTAATATCATATATATTTAGTACTATAATAGCGGGAGCTTTGCAAATTTGTCTCAGGTCATCTATTATTAACGTGAGTAGTGAAACAAAAAAATGGGCAGGATTGGACAAATGCGCGTGGCACCCCCATACAAACGTAATATTAAATGTGATATATCTGAATTACTGTAATAGTGAGAGCCTTGGGACTTTGCGTGAGCCCTTTCATTACGATTCGGGGGGGAGGGGGTAGCGAAGCACACCGGGTTACATCTAGTAATCAAAAAATTGATATAAGTCGTTGAAGTTGTTGCATATTCTCCTGAACGGATCAACGTTAGCATAGTTTGTACGAAAATATGGGATACATAGTGGCTGGTAGTGACGAGTTAATCGTTGAGGAACATTTAAAGCAATATTATTTATAAGGAATTCAGAACAAACTGTTCCATGGATAACATTTAAAACAAAAGATACGTTCAACATTGTTCGGCGGCTTTTAAGTGTGGGCAATTTAATTTATGCTAGTCGTATAGGATATGACGGAAGGTTGACAGGATTCCATTGCACACCGCGTAAGCAAAAAAGAAGGAACTGTTTTTGAACAGATTATATTCGATCAATGTGTATATTGTAATGCGGGTCCTAAATACTAGACCCATATTCAAGAATTGGTGTGACAAGAGAACTGCTTGGATATATAGGGATCAGTAAACTCTTTAGCCCATCACTTAATAAAAGTAAGAACACCTCTTGTCTTATTTACCGTAATGTTAATATGTTGAGCAAAACTCAGTTTTGCATCAAGTAAAATACCAAAACCCTGGAAAACGTTTACTGGTTCCAGCAGGTTTCCACCCAAAGAATAATATACATCTATTAAGTTCTTTCGAGTAAATCGCATAACTTTGCATTTGTCGAGGTTGAGATCCCTAAAATTAATTCTGCACCACACAAAGAAATTATCAAGATCATTTTGTAAATAAAAGTGATCAGACTTTTCATTGTAACTGGAAAATATTTTTACGTCGTCAGCATACATCAATATATCAGAAAATTGTATAACGTTTGGGAGATCGTTTATGAACAATGAAAATAAAATTGGAGCAAGATGGCTACCTTGGGTAACTTCAGAAAGAACATCAATGCTTTTTGAATTCGAGTTTTTATAGCGTACTTTCTGTTTTCTGTGACAAAGATATGATTTAATCCAATTTGAGCTTTTTGGAGTAAAACCTAATTTTTTCATTTTATTTAAAAGAAGGTTATGATTGACTTTATCGAAATCCTTGCTGAAATCGGTGTATACAGTATCAGTTTGTTTATCGTTTGAAAATCCACGATTAATCAGCGTTGTAAAATGTAGCAGATTGGTGACAGTTTAACAACCTTTTTGAGAACCATGTTGAATAGGTGTAATAATAGATGACAATCCGTTATGAGTTTTTCGAAAAGTTTAGGAATTGAATTGAGCTTAGAGATTCCTCTGTAGTTTTTTACGTCAGATTTACTTCTGAATTTGAATAATGGAATGATGAAGGATTCTCTTCAAAGAGTTGAAAAATAACCATACTCTGTGGATGTGTTAAACATTAAAGTTAACGGGATGGACAGACTTTCAGCACACCAAATCAATAAAGAGCTGGGAACGCCATCAGGACCATGATTAAATGATGATATTAGGTCTGATTGTTCAAAAAATGGAAACGATATTATTTGACTTGAAGCGAGATGATATGGATAAATATCCGCTACGTCATATCTAACATCAGAATAAGTTGTTGCGAAGAAATCAGCAAACATATTACTAATAACCTTATCGTCATCAGAGTCACACCCTCGATATTTCAAAACAGTGGGATACTCGCGGGTTCTTCTTTTAGAGTTTACGAAGTTATAAAACGATTTTGGATGGTTCTTGAAGTTATTTTTCATTGTGTTAATGTACTCGTATATAATGTTGTGTTGAGGGAATTGCATTCAGCGCGGAATATAGAATAACTACCCTAATCAATCAGAATCCCAGTTTTTTTTTTATATTAAATAGTTTGTTCTTGTTTGTTTTTTGAGTTTAGAAAGTTGTCTGGAATTCCATGGAGGACCAAGTTGTTTGAAGACAGGTATTTTAGGAATACAAATGTCCATAAAAGATTTAAAAATAATATATATAGCGTATTAACCATTAAATCAACTGCAGTTGGGCTACCATTTTGGATTTTCAATAATTGATGCCAGTTTGTATTGTTGATTAGATTATTCAACATCGAATGGTTAGATCGTTTAAATCAGAATACTCTCCTTATCGCGGGCACTATTTTTGGTTCAGGCAATAACGGAAAATAAAAGCTAATTTCAATTGTAGGATGTTGGCGATCTTCAGTTTCTGTAATTGGCCAACATCGTGTTATCGTGCAATCCTCTGGTTTATTAACAAACACGAAGTCTAGTAATTTACGGTTATAATTATACACTCCATTAATTTGAAAAAGACACAAGTTGTTCAAAAACTCGTCCGATTTTATTGGAATCATATAAGTAGTATCAAGGGAACTATTGGTATGGATGGTTTTTCTTTCCCATTATGAAAAAGAAGAGCCTTTAAACTGTACTTAGAGGCATCAATAAATAATCTCCATTCAGTTCTGTCATATGGCTGGTTCAACCAATCATCAACATCAGTACAGTATAGAATAGAGTGTTTCTTTTCAAAATATGCAGCCAATTCCAAGCTTCTATCTCTATAGATTGTTACTTTTGTCCCAGCTGCAAGATGTTTCCACTGGTGCATGCGTGAAACTGGTAATTCTGCGCCTTGCTTCGTTAAGTGTAAATCCCGAATTAGATCATTCAGCTCAGCTTGAGTCACTAAATGGCATTCATCATCAGCCTCCTTCACACTACAACTGCTGGTGAAAGATATTTCCGACTCACTGCTCGTATCACTGGGAATGACTGGTAATGGATCGTTTGGTGGAAGTTGATCTGGTTTGGAAACCGATGGGACATTGGCGTCAGTAATATTTTTTCAATTTTTCATATTGAATCCAGCAACTTTTGTTAAACAGACTTGACTCTCTCCAAAGAACTGGAATTGAAAAACCGAAATATATCTTCTTGCCATTTGACCGCTTGTGTAAAACAGTTCTGCAACTATTGCAAAACAGTGTCGTTGTCCACGGTTTATCTAAGTTTCTGACAGCAAAACCGAAATAATGTAAATATGCATATTTTAATGATTCTGATATTGCATATCCTTTTTTTCCAACCAAATATTCACCACACACAATCTCCCTGACACGATCTCCCTGACATGCTTAAACGCTAATATTATGAAGATTAGAATGAATGTGGGCTTTTGTCAAATTAATAATTGTGAAATTGTAGTGTCAGTGTTGAATATTTTACAGTATTGCCAGCATGCGATAAAAAATTAACAAGACACGATAGCCCGATTTTTATGCCAGATTCGAATTCAGCGCCCACAGATTAGTTGAAAAACACGCTTCGTTTCTGCAGTAATTATACCCTATACCACTATGTGGTTTGGGTATAATGACTTTGTGCTGCTGTTTGTAACAAGCAAAAATATTTGACCCAGACCCATCTTTAATTATACCGATCGAATCACAATCACTTTTTAAGTTGATTTAACAATGTTCGTCCGTCCGTCCATCTGTGTGTCCATGTAAACCTTGTAATCAAACTGCAGGTCGCAAATGTGAATATATTTTGATGAAATTTGGTACATAAGCTTTTATCGGCCATGGGATGAACGCTATTGAAATTGGTGAGAATCGGTCCATGTTCAGACCTAGCCCCCATACAAATTACCCTATGAAATCGACATAAATTGCCATAAGATCCAAATTGTAATATAGATCTTACTCAAATTGGGTTTGTATGCGTTCATTACATCCATTAATAAGTAGTCCAAAAATGATCCCTTTGGCCCCGTAAAGAGCTGCATCCCGATCTTCACTTAAATCTATTAAAAACAAAAATATTGCACTGATTCTTCTCAAATTTTGTTTGTATATATTTTTGCAAAATACAAGAGACTTTACCAAACATGATCAGGATCGGTCAATTTTTGGACCTAGTCCCCATATAGATATAGCATCCGACATAAACTTTTTCATATCTGCAGCCAAAAAAATTAATAAAAATCCAACCCAAATTTGGTTTTTGCTTATTTTCTATGTCCAGTTTGTTGGGCCTAAGAGATAGGGTTTCTAAACGCATGGTATAGGGTATCGTATAATCGGTCTAGACCGACTATAATTTTCTTACTTGTTTTTCTTTTAAATTTGTAGACCAGTGTAATCAAGTCGAAATTCGGTTAGCAACTCCACCGGAATTCGGTTGTCAATAATTCGATTGAAACAAGGATTCTTTTTTCTGTATATAAAGAAGTAGTTCTAATTTTATTAATTATACCCTATACCACTATGTGGTTTGGGTATAATGACTTTGTGCTGCTGTTTGTAACAACGAAAAATATTTGACCTAGACCCATCTTTAATTATACCGATCGAATCAGAATCACTTTCTGAGTTGATTTAACAATGTCCGTCCGTCCGTCCGTCCGTCCGTCTGTGTGTCCATTAAGGTGGACCTTGAAATGATGCGGGCTCTATTCCGTGCCTTTTTGAAAAAAATGACAATGCCGAAAAAAAAAATTAAAAAAAAAAAAATTAGGGGTTGCGCACGAGCCGAGAAAAAGGTCCACTTTGCCAAAATTAGGGGGGAAATTGCCATAGGTCATCAGGGGTCACCCGTAGGGGGGAAGAATGTATGGCCGACCCACATTAACTTTTTACCGCCAACATTTTCCCCCAAGACACCCACCCCCTATCTCCTCCCCTTAGGGGGGTCACCATACAAAAATGGAGGTTGCTCAGTATTTTCGAAAAACACCATAGGTCATCAGGGGTCACCCCTAGGGGGGCAAAATATATGACCGACCCCCATTAATTTTTCATCCCCAACATCTTTTCCGAACAAACTTACCCTCTATCTCCACTCCTTGAGGGACTCCCCATACAAAAATACTGAAAATCTATGTATTTACAGTTGCACAATATCGAGATTTTTTTGATTTTTTTTGATTTTTTTACAGAAATTCCACCAATATTCAAGAGTGGTCATTGTTTGGAAAGTCTTGAAAAATTTGAAACGCACACGTAGCAGATGCCCCCATTCATCAGTACCTGGCAGTAAAATATTGCAAAATACGTAGTAGTTATAAATAGCAGTTCATTCATCGATTGTTGTCATTCAACAAGTGCCGACGACCGCGAAAAGGAGGCATAAAGGAGTTTTGCTTAGATCAATTGAAGGAGAAACACCCTCGCGATGACTACAAAGAAATGCTACAATTAATTCTTTTGTTTCTGGGTGAAAAACTTGAGAATTACCATTTCCGACCTCCAGGACCCGTTTCCCATGCTCGATGGATGGCAAAAGCCATTTACAGCCTCAAGATGTTTTTGTTTCGGAGAACTTTTCACTTATCTGTATGTGAATTGAATGGTATTCGACACGTTTGTATTTTTGTGGTGCGACTTTACGTCAAGGCATGGTTTGGTTCTTCTCGAGCAGCTGAGGCGCCGAATCAAGATTGGAAGTTTTTGAAGGACATCGTCGAGTACAAGTCCGTTGACCAGGATTTATCTCGGGTAATGATAAAGAAATTTATCGGTCACCTATGGTATCTCGCCGATGAGCACATAGCCCTTGCCTTTTTCGATGACAAGGTTTCAAATGAGTTGAAGGCCAAAATGGCCCAAGCATTGCTAGAAAATGAGAATGACGAAGGTGAAGAAGATGAAGAAGACGAAGAAGGTGAAGAAGATGAAGAAGACGAAGAAGGTGAAGAAGATGAAGAAGACGACCCGGTTCCCCCAGCTCCTCGCGTCGTAATCAAAAGCACCAGCGTTAAAAAAATCGAGGTGAAATTCAAAGATGTGAATGAGGAATTCTTGGCTAAAGACTTGAGCAACTTCGTCTCTCATAATACCAAAAATTTATTTGTACGATTTGGAATATCGCAAGATTTCATTCTTGCAAATCCAGCAACCTGGAAATCTCGCGCAGACTATCAAGAAGGTCGTAGAATTGTAAATAACTTGCGCGTTGTGAACGACACTGCCGAAAGAGGAGTAAAAATGATACAAGATTATAATAGAATACTGTGTCAAGGCGAAGAAGAGAAACAGTATTTACTACATGTTATCGATTCTTACCGCAAGAAATACCCATCAGCGAACAAAAATATGTTAATTTGACTATATTATATTAAAAGTGCTTAGTAGTACTACTCAATTACAGCTTCTTTTATTTTTGTGTGGGGAGTCCCTCAAGGAGTGGAGATAGAGGGTAAGTTTGTTCGGAAAGATGTTGGGGATGAAAAGTTAATGGGGGTTGGTCATATATTTTGCCCCCCTAGGGGTGACCCCTGATGACCTATGGTGTTTTTCGAAAATACTGAGCAACCTCCATTTTTGTATGGTGACCCCCCTAAGGGGAGGAGATAGGGGGGTGGGTGTCTTGGGGGAAAATGTTGGCGGTAAAAAGTTAATGGGGGTCGGCCATACATTCTTCCCCCCTACGGGTGACCCCTGATGACCTATGGCAATTTCCCCCCTAATTTTGGCAAAGTGGACCTTTTTCTCGGCTCGTGCGCAACCCCAAATTTTTTTTTTTTAAATTTTTTTTTTCCGCATTGTCATTTTTTTTCAAAAAGGCACGGAATAGAGCCCTCATCTACCAAAATATCGACACAAGGTCCACCCTAGTGTCCATGTAAACCTTGTAATCAAACTGCCGGTCGCAAATATGAATATATTTTGATGAAATTTGGTATGTAAGCTTTTATCGGCCATGGGATGAACGCTATTGAAATTGGTGAGAATCGGTCCATGTTCAGACCTAGCCCCCATACAAATTACCCCTATGAAATTGACATAAATTGCCATAAGATCCAAATTGTCATATATATCTTACTCAAATTGGGTTTGTATGCGTTCATTACATCCATTAATGAGTCGGTCTAGACCGACTATAATTTTCTTACTTGTTTTTCTTTGTAATAGTCAAAAAAAAATTCTGGAGCCTAAAAAATTTTGTGTAAATACTTGTTCCGAGTTGATATATCGATGTTCGTATGTCGGTCTGTCCGTCTGTGGAAATCATGATCTCACCCTCAATTGTTTTGATGGGTTGTTAATTTTTAGTGAAAATGTTTCATCCACATCCTGAGCAGGTTGGTGTTACACTTTATCAAAATCGGTTCGAGAGGTGCCGAGATTACAATAAAAATGTAAAAGAATAATAAGATTTTTTATGTCGTTCTTGTTATTGTTGTTACTCTAAATTATGTAACATGTATGTTGTTGTCGTTGAGCATGTTGCATTTGCTTCATAAGTGTGTGTGCATCGTTAGACTCCACCTATCATATTAGTTTAGGCTGGTATTGCCACACATTTCTTAAACGCTATTCCGAAATAAGTAAAAAACCTCCAAGGCGTTGAGTACTTAGTCCCCCCCCCCCAAAAAAAAATTAACCTTTTACCAAAAAATTTTTATGGAATTGGGGAATTTGTTCATAATGAAAAAAATCACCAATTTTTAAGTTTTTGGGGATTAAATTCATTTTTTATTTTTTTATTAAAATTACCCTTTTTTATTTTTTTTAGGGATTAAATTCATTTTTTATTTAAATTTAAAATCTTTTGTGGAAATTTTTCATTTTTCAATTTAGAAGTTTGGGGATAAATTAATTTTTTATAAGACGCTACAAAAAAAATTTTTTTTTTTTGTAGTTTATTTATTTTTTAAGCATCAAAATTAACGGAACCGTTTGCAAATTAAAGGAATGAGCACTGTTAAAAATTGAATTACTTCATTTAATAAATGTTCATCATAGAGCAGGGACGCCAAATTTATAGAAGTTTCAAAAATGGAAAATTTTGGACCTGTATTTGACAGTATTTGATTGCTGCGGCGCACAATGGCTGAAAATTGTTTTTCATTGGCCAAAATTCTGTAACTTTTGAACCGATTTTAGTAATTCTGTTTCTAGTGGGTAAATATCTAGTTGAATTTGAATCTCTTTTAATTTTATTAAAATTGATTGATTGCTTTTTAAGAAATTCTACGTCAAAGTTGAACATTTAATTTTTTAACTTTTAGCGTGAAATATGAGTTTTTTATAATTTTTTTTATTGATTAACAAATGTCATATTTGGATTTTAATAATAATTACAAGCATTTTTTTAAATAATCGGATTATTTTTTAAGTTTACACTCAAAAAAATTTGTACACTCAAGAAAAGAAAAAGTAAAATCAACTGGAAATTTTGCTATTACTACTGAAAAATTCAAAATTTTTTGCTGTCAAATTTGCAAATTTGTTTACACTCGAAGACTATTTCCACTTAAAAAAAAACGTAAGTAATATTATCTAATAGTCTTGCTATTACTACAGAAAAATTTATAATTTTTTGCTGTCAAATTTGTTAATTTTTGCAAAACAAATCTGCTGAACGTTAGCGCAATGATTCTGATTTTGATATGAAAATAAGGGTTTTTATTTTTTGAATATTTCTTATTTATTAAAACACTAGATGTAACCCGGTGTGCTTCGCTACACCCTCCCCCCCCCCCTTCCGAATCCTTATGAAAGGGCTCACGTAAAGTCCCAAGGCTCTCACTAATACAGTAATTCAGATATATCACATTTAATATTAAGTTTGTATAGGGGTGCCATGCGCATTTGTCCAATCCCGCCCATTTTTTTGTCTGACTACTCGCGTTAATAATAGATGACCTGAGATAAATTTTCAAAGCTCTCTCTATCATAGTACTTAGTATATATGATATTAAAAATTTACTTTGTATGGGAGGTGCCATGCCCACTAAAATTTCAGGAAGATCAGATAAGTCGTTACGCAGATTACCTCCTACAAACAAACAAACACATTACCTCTTTATTATGCAAAGTATAGATCATTGATATAGATTCCTTTATTTTGATACTTGCTGATATAAAATGATTTTTGCTTTTTTAATTCGGTACAATAATTATCAGATTTTTCGGCGTTCCTGCCCTGGAGGTACATGTAGCTGCCCATGAGAAGAACATGGATTTGCCAAATTAGATCTGGCAACACTCAACTATTGGCCTTGAACTTAAAATATCACTTGGCAATTTTTATTTTTAGTGATTTTTGATTTTGCCCATTTTTGATTTTGAAAATTTTTGTTTTTGGGCGATTTTTATTTTTCGCGATTTTTGGGTTTGGCGATTTTGATTTTGACGATATATTTTCCACGACAAATCACATTGATAACTAATGTACTTGTCAAAAGACTGTTGCTTTCGTAGTACATCATATTTTTTATATAGGAGGTGCCACGCCCACTTATCCCATCCCGCCCAATTTTTATCGGACTGCTCACATTAATATCTGGTGGACTCGTGCAAAATTTCGAGTCTTTCCCAGTTATATGATATTAGATATCTATTTTGCATGCGCGGTGCTACGCCCACTGCTTCGATCGCGCCCATTTTTTTTGTTCTACTAATCATACAAAGAACCTATGGTCTCACGCAAAGCCATAAAGCTCTCTCTTTTACAGTACTCCAGATATATGACTTTAAAAAGTTACTTTGCATGGGGAGTTCCACACCCATTGGTGTGAACCCACAAATTTTTTGTCTGACTACTCATGCTAAGATCTGATGGGCTCGTGCAAATTGCAAAGATTCCCTTTTTTAGTACACCAGTTATATGATATCATTTATTTACTTTGTATGGGCGGTGCCACGCCCACTGCTCCGATCACGCCCATTTTTTGTGTAACTAATCATATGAATAACTTATGGGTTCACACAAAGTCCCAAGACTCTCACTATAACAGTACTCCAGATATATGGCATTTTATATTTTATTTGTATGGCAGGTGCTACGTCTATTGGTCCGATCCTGCCCATTTTTTGTCCGACTGCTCACATTAATAATAGGTGCCATCAGACAAATTTGAAAAGCTCTCTCTGTCACAGTACTCGAGATATATAACATTGAATTATTACTTGTATGGGAGGTACCATGCCCACTTCTCCGATCCCGCCCATTTCCGGCGTGGCTACTAATATTAACAATAGGTGACCTCACACATATTTGCAAAGCTCTCCCTATCATAATTCTCAATATATGCATATGATATTAAAAATTTACTTTGTGTGGGAGGTGCCACGCCCACTAAAAATATTGAAAAAAATTATAGCCTATAGCACTTCCCATATCCGCAGTAAGACTCCGTGAAAATTTCAGGAAGATCAGATGGCTAGTTACGGAGATTACCTCCTACAAACAAACAAACAAACAAACAAACACACATTACCTCTTTATAATATTAGTATAGATTTCATCCAAAAGTGGGTAAAAAAACCTCTTTAAAATAAAAACTGCAATAGATTTTAATAACAATGGGAGTTCGGTTTATTACTATTTTTTTTTATTAATACTATGTTTTTCGACTTAAATAACAATGAAAGGCAATTATAATTATTATTCATTTGATTAAAATATTGATTGCAAATATTCCATATTTTGTTCTGTGTTATTTCTGTTCTTTAGTAGTTTTTTGACTTCTTCATCTAAATCCCGATGTTCCACTTTCTATTGATTTCGAATAATGGAGATGAACGGATCTGACGTTGCCAATAATATATTAAATAGATCTTTATTTGTGGAATTTCGTGAAATGTTCCTAGTATTGTGCTCTCTATAAAATCTGTAATCCTTATTCCTTTTTTCCTGAGTCTCCTCTGATACATCTCCAAGTGGCACCAAATGATATTTAATGAACTCTTTCAGATATATTTCTCCATGGGTACTTGGTTGCGTATATTTTTGCAATTTTCTTAGCATAATCTCCAAATTTTTTGGAGTCAATTTCTTCATTGCACGCAAGTACTTCTAGAATTATTTTAAATCTGAAAATAAGGTTTAGATCCACTCCTGTTATTTCAGATGAAGTTTTTGGATTTGAAAAGAATCTACTTGCGGTATTGCCATCATTTGTATTGCCTGACCCTTGTTTTGGCTGATCTATAATCAATCCAAATTTGCGATATTCATCTTGAACATTTTTCTTTTTTGAACTTCTTAACTCTTTGTTGGTTTCGTTGTTTCTTATTGATCCTGAAGAACCGAAATCCAAATCATAACTTATTTTTAGTACATGTTCCATAAGTCGTATTCTTGCATGTATAAAAAGGTATGATAATAAAAAAAAACCCAAGATACAAATGAATTACATTCTCTGTGAATTGACATTCTTACTTATAAATATATCAAAAGGGTAGAGTATTTTGTAAGCAGATATCGTTACTGGTAATAGAACAAATAATGACTATTATAAGCTATAAAATACCTAAAGCACAAATTTAACACACCATTGTATACGAGTACTTATAGGGCTGTTTAAATCACCGAAATTTGAAATTTTTTTGAGTAATTTCATTAAAATGAAAAAAGTGTTCTACCCGCGGATGGTCACGGGTTCAAAAGTATACATAGGGTTAAATTGGACACTTTTACCTTTCTCTGGGTGGTATACGTTTCTTGTTCTCTTTTGTTCCCTAGAAGTTCTATTCCACTTAAGTTGTAATTTGACACAAATATAGTAGTTTAATAAATGTTTCAGAACACTCCTAATATTATTGTGACCACTTACAACAACTAAAGATTGTTATCCTACCTACCTTGTAAAGAAGACCGCAGGTCATTAGCGATGGTAACGTGCGAGTAGTAGCCATTTATTTTTGATTAAAAACAAAAAAAAATCACCTTTTTTGAAATTAAAAAAAAATAGTTGATTTTGACAACATGCCACGCCCAGAATTAGCAATAGTTTTACCTAATTTTTTGGATGCTTTAATTTGGATATATTAGCTATAAAATGGCGTTAAAATTTTAAAAATCGGTTACAAAAAAATTGGAAAAAAATGCGACGTTAAGAATAGTGCCGCAAGGTTGCTTTAAGCAACTGCTTATAATATATGTGGCCTATTTGGATTAGTAACGGGTGATTTTTTTGAGGTTAGGATTTTCATGCATTAGTATTTGACAGATCACGTGGGATTTCAGACATGGTGTCAAAGAGAAAGATGCTCAGTATGCTTTGACATTTCATCATGAATAGACTTACTAACGAGCAACGCTTGCAAATCATTGAATTTTATTACCAAAATCAGTGTTCGGTTCGAAATGTGTTTCGCGCTTTACGTCCGATTTATGGTCTACATAATCGACCAAGTGAGCAAACAATTAATGCGATTGTGACCAAGTTTCGCACTCAGTTTACTTTATTGGACATTAAACCAACCACACGAATGCGTACAGTGCGTACAGAAGAGAATATTGCGTCTGTTTCTGAGAGTGTTACTGAAGACCGTGAAATGTCGATTCGTCGCCGTTCGCAGCAATTGGGTTTGTGTTATTCGACCACATGGAAGATTTTACGCAAAGATCTTGGTGTAAAACCGTATAAAATACAGCTCGTGCAAGAACTGAAGCCGAACGATCTGCCACAACGTCTAATTTTCAGTGAATGGGCCCTAGAAAAGTTGGCAGAAAATCCGCTTTTTTATCGACAAATTTTGTTCAGCGATGAGGCTCATTCCTGGTTGAATGGCTTCGTAAATAAGCAAAATTGCCGTATTTGGAGTGAAGAGCAACCAGAAGCCGTTCAAGAACTGCCCATGCATCCCGAAAAATGCACTGTTTGGTGTGGTTTGTACGCTGGTGGAATCATTGGACCGTATTTTTTCAAAGATGCTGTTGGACGCAACGTTACGGTGAATGGCGATCGCTATCGTTCGATGCTAACAAACTTTTTGTTGCCAAAAATGGAAGAACTGAACTTGGTTGACATGTGGTTTCAACAAGATGGCGCTACATGCCACACAGCTCGCGATTCTATGGCCATTTTGAGGGAAAACTTCGGAGAACAATTCATCTCAAGAAATGGACCGGTAAGTTGGCCACCAAGATCATGCGATTTGACGCCTTTAGACTATTTTTTGTGGGGCTACGTCAAGTCTAAAGTCTACAGAAATAAGCCAGCAACTATTCCAGCTTTGGAAGACAACATTTCCGAAGAAATTCGGGCTATTCCGGCCGAAATGCTCGAAAAAGTTGCCCAAAATTGGACTTTCCGAATGGACCACCTAAGACGCAGCCGCGGTCAACATTTAAATGAAATTATCTTCAAAAAGTAAATGTCATGGACCAATCTAACGTTTCAAATAAAGAACCGATGAGATTTTGCAAATTTTATGCGTTTTTTTTTAAAAAAAAGTTATCAAGCTCTTAAAAAATCACCCGTTATAAGAAACTCAAACCAAAAAGTAGGACTTGCAAAAGCAAACTGAACGAAATCAGTACAGTTATTTCACACAATTTCATTAGAGCAATTATTCTGTTATTTTGTAGACAATGTTATTCTTGTTGACACTGCTAAAGCACAATATACACTGAAGTGGCAATAATCAATAATAATTATAATTATTAGGAATGGACTTATTCCACTTTAAAAAAAAGCTTTTGGCGATAAATACTTATGCTTACTTTGTAAAACAAATCATACAACATTGAATGTCTGATTGTAAGTTCGGAGAGAAGATGCCTATATCTTACTAAAACAAGTAAGAAAATTATAGTCGGTCTAGACCGACTATACGATACCCTATACCATGCGTTTAGAAACCCTATCTCTTAGGCCCAACTAACTGGACATTGAAAATAAGCAAAAACCAAATTTGAGTGGGATTTTTATTAATTTTTTTGGCTGCAGATATGAAAAAGTTCATATCGGATGCTATATCTATAAAGGGACTAGGTCCAAAAATGGACCGATCCTGATCATGTTTGGTAAAGTCTCTTGTATTTTGCAAAAATATGTACAAACAAAATTTGAGAAGAATCAGTGCAATATTTTTGTTTTTTAATAGATTTAAGTGAAGATCGGGAAGCAGCTCTATATGGGCTCAAAGGGATCATTTTTGGACTACTCATTATAGGATATAATGAACGCATACAAACCCAATTTGAGTAAGATCTATATGACAATTTGGATCTTATGGCAATTTATGTCGATTTCGTATGGGTAATTTGTATGGGGGCTAGGTCTGAACATGGACCGATTCTCACCAATTTCAATAGCGTTCATCCCATAGCCGATAAAAGCCTATATACCAAATTTCATCAAAATATATTCATATTTGCGACCTGCAGTTTGATTACAAACTTTACATGGACACACAGACGGACGGACGGACGGACGGACATTGTTAAATCAACTCAGAAAGTGATTCTGATTCGATCGGTATAATTAAAGATGGGTCTAGGTCAAATATTTTTGGTTGTTACAAACAGCAGCACAAAGTCATTATACCCAAACCACATAGTGGTATAGGGTATAATTACCGTTAACTATATTTTTTATTAAAGTGGACTTATACCACTTTGAAAAATAACAAACAAATTATGTTATGCTTTTGGTTGGTATGATGAGGGTATGTGATTCAATCCGAAACAGCTGAATAACCTGTCATACAGAATATTTTTGAAATAAATGTACAAATATTTTTTTCTTTATTTTAAAGTAAAAACATTTTCAAGTTTTTTTCGAATTAAAACGGGTTTGTTGTATGATATTTAGTATAAAAAATTACTGAACTGCTTAATATTAAGAACTTGTAATATAAATGTGGTGAAAGTAAAAATTTCCTAAACTTTTATGATTTATTAAATATTTTTTATGACGATTTTATAATTTGACATAATTAACCCATTTGGACTTGGCTCCACAAATGACTCGAAGCTGGTATAGGACGATTAAGTCAAAAAATTCAAATGTTTTGCAAAAACTGCTGAATATAAATGATCCAACATTTTACCCCTAGGACCACATAAGGGTATGTTTTCGTAAAATATACCACAATTTTATTTCCCAACTTGTCGAAAAAATTGAACTATAGAACGAAATTTTCGTAAAATCTGAAAAAAAGTTATATTTTCCCCATATAAAACACATTTGAAATTTCCAATGGCGTTGAGCCACCTCTATTATTATTATTATTTATTATTTATTAATAGATTTGTATAATTATAATTTAAAAATGTACATACAATTATTAATTTAGTTACAATCTATATTTGGCGTAGCGATATTGCTGTAAGCCAGATTGGCAATTAAAATTAATTTTTAATTTTATATTCTAATTTTACTTGATTTTTATAATTCAAATTCATTTAAAATAAGATTTCTGTATTTTATACATGATTCTAGATATTTGTATAGCGATTCGAAATTTGAGCCATTTAATAAATTAATTACTTCATTTTTACTTAGAGTATTCAGACCAAAATAAATATATCTATATTCTCTATATACAGGACAAAAGCCGATGAAATGGAATTTATTTTCAGATTCCTGCATATTACAAATTGAGCATATACCATCTGTATTATTTTTGAAACATCGTGCATTGTGATTCAGTAAGCCACCTCTAGCCCTTATAATTAAACTTATAGCTCGAGAGGAAAATTCAGCAGTAAGTTTAGGTGTTGCAGTATAATCCAGTTGCGAGTAAAGATCGTGGAATTGTGAATTCGAAGCATTTAAAGCGAAATCATATTTGTCTTTTAATTTAAGTATGTTTATTATTTCGTCAGAATATACGCATAAAGGTTTGCTGTTATTTGGAGGACAAAACTGCAGTTGGTTACACAAACTGGACCACTCTTTTGCCCAGTAAACATTTAGCTCTATAACTTTTTCAGCTAATATTCGAGGAAGTCTATGGGGGTTTAGAGATAAAATTTTATTTATATAGCCAAAATGGATTTTTAAAGTTGAAATAAATAAGGAATTGAGACCAGTTTCCAAGTATAACATGTAGTTGGGTGTAGTAGTTGGTAGGTATAACATTTTTTTAATAAAAAAACGGAATAATTTCTCAACATCATCATTTCTTTCATGTCCCCAAACTTGAGCAGCATAAAACATTATAGATTGAGAGCAAGCCTCAAAAATTCTTAGTTTATTTCTATTTGATATTTTTGGATTATTTATATATTTGGACTAGGTGGAATTAATGGCTATTTTGGAAGCAGAAAGCTTATTTTTAAGATGTTTTTTAAATGATAGGTTGTATGTTATATCCACACCAAGATACGTGTAGCTGTTCACAATTTCAATATGTTCATTTTCATAAAGCCATACTAAGTCAGATGAAATTCTTGGACCTTTCCGAAATATGACTACTTTTGATTTCGCCAAATTTACTTTTAGACTCCATAATTTACAATACCGAAGTAGAGCATCAATCATTTCCTGCAAACCACCGGGGGTGTCTGAGAGTATGACAATATCATCTGCGTATAGCAAAACTTTTATATTCATGTTGGCAATATGAAGTCCAACAGGTAAAATATCTGGGAGATCGTTAATGTGTAAGGAAAACAAAACTGGACTCAGAATGCAACCTTGCTTTACTCCGCACTGTACTGGGAAATATTCAGAAAATGAAACTCCATCCCATATTCGGCTCACTGTGTTATCATATAACGATTCCAAGATTCTAATAATTTTTGATGATAGGCCTATGCACGATAGTTTGTAGAAAAGACTGTTTCTGGGTATCATATCGAATGCACACGAAAAATCAACAAAGAAAGCATAAGTATACTTATTACTCAATTTATTCAAATTTACAATGTTGACAAGATTAAATATGTTGTCAACGGTAGAATAATCTTTTCTAAATCCAGCTTGAAACTCATTCAAAATATTATTATCTGATAGCCAATATGTAATTCGATTTAACAAGATGTTATTAAAAATTTTACAGATAGAGTCTATTAAAGATAGGCCTCTATAGTTTGTTGCTAAATTCGGATCGCCTTTTTTAAATAATGGTATCAAAATCGACTGCTTGAAAGATGCTGGTACTTTTTCCCAAAGGAAGATATTATTAAACACAATCAGTATTTCATTAAGGAGACAATGGGGAGCAAATTTATAAAATTCATATGGAATTCTATCTTGTCCTGGAGCTTTGTTTAATTTAAGATTTTTTATGACAGCATATAGCTCGCTGAATTCAAAAGGAGAGTCCAGTAGAGCACCGACAAAATAAGGCATACACCATCTTATTACATTGACATCATCACGAATTTGTAGAACCGATCCAAAGTGTGAAAAAAAGTCATCAGCACTTAGATTACCTTTTGATACAGGAGCACGAGTTTTTAAAGAGTTTGATAAATTCCACCAGTCTTTGCTACATTTTACTTTATCTAGTTTTTTAATGTTACAGTTGTAAAATTCCATCTTTTTTTCACTACATAATTTCAAATATTTCTTCCTCGAAGAAAAATAGCGTGATTTGTTTAGGGTTGTGTATTTTTTTCTATATTTTTTAAGATTTTTCAGCATAACTGCACGAAAACGGAAACAATTCCAGTCGTACCATTTTTGTTTAGGTTCATAAAAAGTTTTGTTCGATTTTTTAACATTGGCTTGCTTTATTTTAGTCGCTATTGATAAAACCATTTCATCCACCGTCTTGTTCATCTGAGGCAACTGATTATTTGAAAGAATACTAAGATTTCTGCTATATTGGGCACAATATTTATTATTCCAGTAGAGCTTTTGTAAAGAGGGATCAATATTTACAACATTTAAGCGAATTGGAATTTTAATTTTGAGGCATAAAGGCATATGATCCGAATATGGTTTTGTTGCTACCTTAAAATCATCAACATATTGTAAAAAATTGTACGAACAAATACCATAATCAATAACAGTGTTTCCCATTACTCCACAAAAGCTGTAATCCCCTTGAGCATCATTTACTGTTCTGCCATTTAGCACAATCCCTCCTATATCTTCAATTACAGTCAACAGTTGTCTTCCTTGAGCATTAAAAGTTTTATCCTTGGAACTTCTTAAATTGTTAACATGCGACAAATCACGCAATATATTTTCATCCAAAAGTTGTTCTTCTCCTAAACGTGCATTCAAATCACCCATTATGCAAAATTTTGTAGGGCTAAGTTCTTGTAAGAATAGTTCAAACTTCTCCAGGTCTTTCTTCCAATTTGTGCAATTTAGATACTTTGGAATCAAATAAAATACATTCCCTTCAAATTTGGCAGATAAAAAGGTATTGCCGTGAATACTATTAAATTTTAATGCAAACTTTTTCTGAATTTCTCTTTTAAAACCATATAAACAACCACCACTTGCACGACCAGCTTTATGTATTTTAGTTGCTGCAACCCAGTGTAGACAGTACTTTTGAAAAAAGGACGAAAAATATTTTTGCTTTTCAGATAATACATGGGTTTCAAACAAAAAAAATATATCAAAATTATTTAAATAAGTTATAAAATTACCAAATTTTAAGGATTTTTCTAGGTTTGCTATATTATAAGCTATTAAATGGCATGGAACAAATTGCTATTGTAGAGAAGAGTTAATAGATTTACTTATTTTGTTTTTTTTTTAATTGACCCAAAACTTTGTATTTCTCAGTTTTTTTTTGCTATTCGCATATTTCTAGGGGGTGAGACCGAGAGTTTGGACACTTTTCTTTATTAAGGGCCACCCTAATCCTCATATGTTTGTGTGTGAAAATTTTAGTACTAATGTGTATAATCTGATCTAAGGTATTTAATAAGAAATTTAAAATATTTTTCGATTAACAATTTTTAACTCTATTAATATATTGAAGTCATTACCAAGTGTTTTGAATTTAATCGTATGAATTTTAACAACATAATCTTTGTCACTTTTGAAATCGATAAATCTTTACCTAAATTGTAGAATGTAAGTGATTGAATTAAATTCCTGTGTCTGTGAATGTATGTATCTATATAAACGAACAAGTGTTTATAATCTTAGAAGTCTGTAATCTGATGTGTAGGTTATCAACACCCAAAAGCCACACAATAAAGGAAATAATTATCTTCAGTAAAATGGTATTAATACTAATAAATAGTTGTTTTCTTAATCATTACCACAATTGTAGTTGAAATTATTCTTAATACATATTTACTGTCATGTTATATTATAAATATACCTGTGTTCTCTCCAATAGGAACCGAGAATTAGTCATTTAAATAAACCCAAATTAATGTGAATACCAAGAGGCTCTTTGATGTGGGGATTATGACTTATTATCACACTTTTGAAAAGAATGTACTTTTATACGAAAAGTTGCTTATATAAGAAAAGGTACTTTTTAAGAAAATATAATTTTTCAAGAAAAGAAAGATACTTTTTTAAGAAAACCTAATTTAAAAAAAATTTGCTTTTATAAGAAAAGGTACTTTTTAAAAATTTTTACTTAAAATTATACTTTTAAAACAAGGGTTCTTTTCTAAGAAAGTTTATATTTAAAAAGGTTTTTTAAAAGAAAAGTTACTTCAGAAAAAATCGAAATTTTAAAGAAAAAGGTACTTTTTTAAGAATATTTAATTTTTTTAAGAAAAGGTACTATTTAGAAAAAGTACTTTTTATGAAAAGGAAGATAAGATAAGGAATGTGTTTAAAAAAGAATTTTTTAAGAACATTTTCTTATTTAAAAGAAGGTACTTTTTAAAAAAGTACTTTAAAAAAATGCTACTTTTTTATATATACATATATAATATTAATAGGCTAGGCAATTTTTTGTGACTGATGTTTTGTTCTACCGTTTTATCCCGATTTTGACCAAGCGTATATTATTTGAAAGGTAGTTCTTTTTAGCCGTTTTGCAGATTTACAGATTTTTAAATTTTTTCCTTTATTTTGAGTAAATTGCATTGAAAGTTGCTACTAACACATACATAAAATTATACAATGCTATGTGTATGTTTATTAAATTTGTTAATGTGTTTGTAATAAAAATCAGTTTGTTTTTTGTGTTGATTTGTGAATTGGCTATAATTGATTAGCATACCTTTAGGGTCTTTATTTAATGAAAAAATAAAATTTCCTAGAAGTTGAGCGCGAATTTCGAGGGCTGGGCTTTATATATATAGGGCATAGGGCATTTTCTCTAAGAAAATATACTTTTTAAGAAAAGATACTTTTTTTAAGTAAAAGTACCTTTTAAAGAAAATACACTTTTTTAAGAAAAGGTACTTTTTTAAGAAAAGTGAAGTTTGTAAGGAAATGTACTTCTCTAAGCCACATAACCTGTTTTATTTTAAAAAAGGTACTTTTATAAGAAAAGGTAATTTTTAAGAAATGGTACTTTCTAAGAAAAGGTATTTAAAAAAAAAATTTTCTCTTAAAGGAAAAGATCCATTTTAAGAAATTATTCATTTATTATTTTTTATTTTAGTTAACGTACTTATAATATAATATATAATATATTGGAGCTTCTAGCAACTGTGTTGTTTCGTTAATCTGTTGAGTTTAAGATGTTCGGCTGATTGGACCATAGCATCCGATCCTAGCGTTGAGGTTGCCAACAACCTCTAGGCAGGCAGATAGAAAATCAATTGAGTTGTAGTTATTGTAACCTAATTACCCGAGACTAAAATTAATGCCATTCGGGTTCCTCAATTGATCGCCTCCTCACTTTAGCTGCCAACAAACGGGGGGTTTGAGCGGCATTACCAGGGAATACGTGGTTTAAAAACAAACCGGACGTAGTGAGCTGCTTAAGTTATTTATTAGATGCACATCTATGAATAAACCCCATTCCCCTTTGAGAAATAATACTTTTTAAAAAAGATACTTTTTAAGAAACGGTGCTTTTTAAGAAAATGTACTTTTTTAAGAACGGGAAATTTTTATAACATAAAAACACTTACTTTTTTAAAAGCGCCACTTTTTAAGAAAGTATCATTTTAATAAAAGGTACTTTTTTTTAGGAATGTTAAATTTTTTAGAAAATATATGTTTTCAAGAAAAAGGTATTTTTTTTTGGAAAAAATAAACTTTTTTAAAAAAGGTACTTTTATACGAAAAATTACTTGTTAAATAAAATAATTTTCTAAGGAACGTAATTCTAAGAAAGATGTACATTTTATAAGAAAAAGTACTTTCTTAAGAAATGATATTTTTTGAGAAAAGGAAATTTTATTTATAAGAAATTTACTTTTTATTAAAAAATTTGGTTTTTAAGAAATTTTACTTTCTAAAAAATCAACTTTTTTTGAGAAAAGTTATTTTTTTTATAAGAAAATTACTTTCTAAAGGAAAAATCACTTTCTTATGAAATGGTATTTTTTTAAAATAAAGTTCTTTCTGAAAAAATGGTATTGGTTTTAAGATTCTTCAAGTGGGCGTGGTACCTCCTATATAAAGTGAAATTTGAGCATCTGATTTTAACGTATAAGATCTGGAGTACTACGACAGCAAGAGTTCTGAAACTATCTACATGTACATACTAAACTAAGTTGAAGAGTAGTGGCAAAATAGGGGGGGGGGGGGGTATGGGGCCAATGGGCATGGTAACATCCATACAAAGTAAATATATAATATATGTCTGGAGTACTGCAATATTGAAAGCCATGTCACTTTATCAGGGTTCATGAGTTATTAATGTGAGTAGTCTGACAAAAAATGGGCGGGACCGTACCAATGGGCGTGGCAACTACTATACAAAAAATATGAAGTACTATGAAAATGATGGTCTTGAAATTTTTGTCACGTACATTAAATATCAGTGGGAGTAGTCGTGGAAAATATGGGCGGAACCACCAAATCGAAAAATCGCCATAACAGAAAATCGTGAATACCAAGAATCGCCAAAACCAAAAATTGCCAATATCAAAAATCAGAAAAAACAAAAACCGCCAAAATCAAAAATTAAAAATAAACAAAAATCGTCAAAGTCAAAAATCGCCTATACCGAGAATCGCGAATAACAAAATCTCGCCAAAATCAAAAATCACAGAAAACAAAAAACGCTAAAGCCAAAAATCTATAAACTTCTAAAAATCAAAAATCGCCAAAATAAAAAATAATCGCAAAATACAAAAACTGCCAAAATCAAAAATTGGCAAAACCGAAAATCGCGATTCAGGTTACAGCTAGTGGTACTTAGAAAGAAAAAGTATGTGTTTAAAAAAAATTACTTTTTGAAGAAGAGGTATTTTTTTAAGGAAATCTACATTAAACAAGAAGAGGTAGGTACTTTTTTAAGAAAATGCGGTAGGTGCTTTTTTTAAAAAAGGCTATTTTTTCTAAGAAAATTTACTTTTATAAGAAAATACACTTTTATAAGAAAAGATACTTTTAAGAAATGGCGCTTTTAAAGAAAAAGTACGTTTTTTAAAAAAAGTTACTTCTTCAAGGAGGACATGTAGTTTGTTAAGAAAATGTACTTTACAAAAATTTACTTTTAAAAATAAGGTACTTTTATAAGAAAAGATGCTTTGTAAGAAAAGGTAGATTTTTTAAAAAGTAAATATAGTTTTTTAAAAAAATGTGCTTTTTAAGAAATGGAAAAGATGCTTTGTAAGAAAAGGTAGAATTTTTAAGAAGTAAATATAGTTTTTTAAAAAAATGTGCTTTTTAAGAAATGGAATTTTTTTAAGATATGGTACTTTTTTAAAGTGTACGTTTTAAGAAAATTAAATTTTTATAAGGCAAAAACTACTTTTTTAAAACAAAATTTGGGGGTCCAGGCTTACATCACCCAAAGGTATTGAATTGTATAGAGCTTGCTGCGATTTTAAATGTCAAATCTTCTCTGGAAATGAACCCACATATTGGCTTTCAAATCCAAATTCAGTCAGTGACAATATCATACAAAAACAAGTACGAAAATTATAGTCGGTCTATACCGACTATACGATACCCTATACCATGCGTTTAGAAATCCTATCTCTTAGGCCCAACTAACTGGACATTGAAAATAAGCAAAAACCAAATTTGAGTGGGATTTTTATTAATTTTTTTGGCTGCAGATATGAAAAAGTTCATATCGGATGCTATATCTATTAAGGGACTAGGTCCAAAAATGGACCGATCCTGATCATGTTTGGTAAGGTCTCTTTTATTTTGCAAAAATATGTACAAACAAAAATTGAGAAGAATCAGTGCAATATTTTTGTTTTTTAATAGATTTAAGTGAAGATCGGGAAGCAGCTCTATATGGGGTCAAAGGGATCATTTTTGGACTACTCATTAGTGGACGTAATGAACGCATACAAACCCAATTTGAGTAAGATCTATATGACAATTTGGATCTTATGGCAATTTATGTCGATTTCATATGGGTAATTTGTATGGGGGCTAGGTCTGAACATGGACCGATTCTCACCAATTTCAATAGCGTTCATCCCATGGCCGATAAAAGCTTATATACCAAATTTCATCAAAATATATTCATATTTGCGACCTGCAGTTTGATTACAAGCTTTACATGGACACACAGACGGACGGACGGACGGACATTGTTAAATCAACTCAGAAAGTGATTCTGATTCGATCGGTATAATTAAAGATGGGTCTAGGTCAAATATTTTTGGTTGTTACAAACAGCAGCACAAAGTCATTATACCCAAACCACATAGTGGTATAGGGTATAACCAGTGCCACCAGCTTTAATAAACAACAAAACAAACTGGAGTTTATTTACAACCTTGTTAAATGATAATATTAATCTACAGACACCTCTTAAGCCAAAATTTGATATAGAAGATGAGCTAGATAACTTAATCGATTCCATACAAACATCAGCCTGGGAAAGCTCGCCAGAAATACATAAATATACATATACAGCTACATACACAAAAGAAATAAGGGAACTCGTAAATAAAAAACGTAAAGCCAGAAAAAAGTGGCAACTTGAACGCACTACGGAAAATAAAGCTATTTTTAATAGATTATGTACAGAAGTTAAAAAAATAATAAATGAGTCTAAAAATAACACTATGTCTGCATATATGAAAAATCTATCTGCAAACAAAGATACAAATTATAGCCAATGGAAGGCCACTAACCAACTAAATCAGTTAACACTGCATATACCAACAATTCGTAAGTGAAGTGGTAGCTGGTCTATGGAGGCCAAGGATAAATCTGAACTGTTCGCTAACCACTTTTATGAAACATTTAAGCCATTGTCAAGACAAACCGCTGATGAAAATATAGAGAAGAGTCCTAAATTAGATAACAAAAATATTAACCCAATTACCATCCTGGAGCTAAAAAATGTTATATATAAAGATCTAAGCCCAAAAAAAGCACCAGGTTATGATTTAATAACCGGTAAGATAATAAAGAAGCTGCCTGAAAAAGCCTTAAAGAAATTACAATTTATTATTAACGCATGCTTTCGCATTCAACATGTTCCACTACAATGGAGAGTTGCAGAGGTTATTGTTATCCAAAAACCAGGAAAACCCCCAAATGAAATAACATCATATAGACCTATTTCATTACTTTACTTTTACTGTAATGTCAAAAATTTTTGAAAAACTTTTTGCTAAAAGACTTCAGTCCATAATAAAACAAAGAATTTTGATACCCAAACATCAGTTTGGATTCAGAGAGCAACACTCTACAGTAGAACAAGTCCATCGTATTATAGATGTTGCTGAAAAAGCACTTGAAAATAAAGAAGTTTGTTCAGCTATATTCCTTGATGTAAGTCAAGCATTTGATCGAGTTTGGCATCAAGGACTTCTATATAAATTGTACAAAGATCTACCAAAAGAATTCTACAGAATTTTAAAATCTTATCTTATGATCGTCATTTTAGAGTAAAAGTGGAAAATGAATATTCAAATTTAAAAAAGATAGAAGCAGGTGTACCACAAGGTAGTGTCCTTGTACCCATTTTATACTTGCTGTGTACAATTCGCAACAACAGCAACGTTTGCAGATGACACAGCAATACTAGCAATAGCAAAAGATGTGAAAGAATCCACTAACAAAGTACAAAACGCTCTTTCAAAACCCATACTTTGGATAAAAAAGTGGAAGTTGAAACTCAATGAGAGAATGCAGCTAAGGAGGGGTCCAAGTCTGGTAAGACTGGGGTCAATCACGTCCGTCCGTCAAAGGCGAAATATAATCAGAGGAGACTATGCCTTAAGATTATCGATAGGCTAGGCAAACTCGACCAAGCGAAGCTGTCTGATAGACAGAGAGAGTCGCTCACATGGGCTAAGAAGGTCACTGAAGAGCAGGACCTCTCAGCTAAGACTAGTGTACCTGATAAACAGGTTGCTAGTACCTCGAAGGCGGGTAAAAGGCTGCGCTCGCCAGATGAGAAACCATTACCTAAACGTACTAAAGTGGCCGGCAACGCTGTGCCGAAGTCGTTTAGTCAGGTTGTCAAAGACAACCTTGTAATGGCTATCATTAACAGGGGAGATGAAGATGGCACTATACCCAAGGACAAGTGGAGTTATGTGGAGGCTAAATTAGCCGAAGTATTCTTCACTGTCCTTGAGGATATGCCAGGTCCACCTCCAACCTGCCGCGACGCAGGCTGGCACCAAGGTCGTGCTAAGCTGGTGGCTTTTGCTGACCAACGCTCATTATCCCTTTACAGGGCTGCCGTCAGCAAACTAGGAGAGCTCTGGCCGGGAGCAAAACTGGATGTTGTGCACAAGCATGACATCCCGTCCCGACCCAGAGCGCATGCTTGGCTTCCGGCAACTCCTGGGGATGCGGAATCCGTGCTAAAGATGCTGAAGGTCTGCAATCCTGATCTTCCAACGCACAATTGGAAGATTGGTAGATTTGGTGATACAGAGGGGGCACGTCGGCAGGTAACACTGTTACTTAATGCCGAATCCCTCCCGCGTTTAACCGAGACAAACAGCATCATTTCCTACGGATTTGGGCAGATTATGATCAAGGTCTATAAAAGCGATCAGGGACCAATCCCAGAGATCGTCAATCCAGTAGAGAAGTCTGCTGGGGAGGGGACCTCTGGTGAAGCTCAAGCTGAGGTGGGTTCCCACACAGCTATGGAGGAAGATGGGTACTTAACATCTCATTCTGAGCTGTTAGGGGATGCTATTGGCTTATTCTACGAAGACCTCCTTGAAAGCACGGAGGAAGAAGCCGAAATCACGGTGGTGAAGATGGATGTGCAGGCAGTTGCAAATGATGCGGCTCCTATAGATAAATCTTCACCACTGTAAAGCAGCAACGGCTGCATTGCTGGTTCGCCTGACGACAGGCGGAGTAGACATAGTCTTCATCCAAGTGCCCTGGGTTTGTGGTGGCAGGGTTTGCGGATTGAAGACTCCTAATTATAAGCTGCTATTCGCTAAGGATGAAGGTACACCAAGGACCTGCATTTTCTTGTTATCGAATTTCAGTGACAGAGATGTAACAGCGGCTAGCTTGGAGTTAGACGGTAAAACAATCTGGCTCGCCTCCGCCTACTTTTGCGATTCTGGGCCTATTCCCCCGGACAGCGTGGCAAATCTGATCCGGAAGGCCGAAGGGACTGCACACCAACTGTGACGTCAATGCGCATCATCCGATCTGGGGAAGTACGGACATAAACGAAAGAGGTGAGTTGCTTTTTGAGTTTTTACTTAGTACTAACCTGTATATATGTAACAAGGGAAATGAACCGACCTTTGTGACTAGTATTAGAAGGGAGGTTCTTGACGCTACCTTTGTATCAGATACACTATTTGATAAAATTGATGGTTGGAGGGTGTTGGATGACCACTCCTTTTCTGACCATCGCTATATCGAATTCTTACTTAGAGAAAAGGACCCAACGGAGAGTGTCCCCAGGAATCTGAAGACGACAGATTGGGTTAAGTATAGGAAAACCTTTGCTGGGTTATTGGAAACAACACCCTTAACCGAACCGCGCAATTCTGCGGACATTGATTATCTTGTAGATCATATTACGACGGTTTTTAACAAGTCTTTAGATTCTTCTTGCCCAGTGGCAAGGCCTAAGGGCAAGAAGAAACCACCATGGTGGTCTAGCGAGCTGCAGCAGGGTAGAGACTCCTGCAGAAAACTCTTTAACAAGGCAAAGTCTTCAAGAGCGGACGAGGATTGGTCGGCGTACAAGCTGCAGCTTAGGACCTATAAGAAGAAGTTTAGAACGGCAAAATGCGATTCTTGGAAAAAAAATCTGTTATAACATAGAGGACGTTTCCGAGGCATCCAGGCTGCGAAAGGTTCTGGCTTCTACCCCTCACACATTAGGCTATTTGAAGGATCCAGTGGGGGTGTGGACCACCTCCAGTGGAGAATCACTTAGCTTGCTACTGGACACCCATTTTCCGGGCAATTCTCATACGCCACTACAGGCGTTGGAATACTCTGACGCTAGCACGGCGGACATTGCTTCGGAGATAGTTAATGTACCAACCTGGGCGATTAAAAGCTTCAAACCTTACAAATCTCCGGGACCTGACGGTATCATTCCAGCTGAATTGCAGCATGTGTCGGACTACATTTCCCCTTGGCTATGCAGTCTTTTCACTTGCTGCATAAACACAGCGTATATTCCTTTGAAATGGAGGGAGACAAGAGTGGTGTTCATTCCAAAAGCTGGAAAGAGCTCACACACTGTCCCAAAGGATTTCAGACCAATAAGCCTATCATCGTTCCTATTGAAGACAATGGAGCGTATGATAGACTCTTATTTATGTAGAATTATTGACCCTAAACTGCTATCAACGAGGCAACATGCCTACAGCAAGGGAAGGTCAACTGAAACAGCTCTACACGAGCTTGTAGGTACCATCGAGAAATCGCTCTCGGCAGGAGAATACACTATGACAGCTTTTTTGGATATAGAAGGGGCTTTTAACAACATCACACCGGACTCGATAATAGCGGCACTATCTAGTCTAGGAGTGAATTCTGTTATCATATCATTGACTGGAAATCTGCTTGTCAACAGGCGGATAACTTCTAAACTGGGAACGTCGGAAATATCCCGATTTGTGAACAGCGGAACGCCACAAGGTGGCGTTCTATCACCACTTCTCTGGAACTTGGCGCTAAACCCAGTGCTAGTATCGTTGGATGGGCAAGGCTGCAGCGTAGTCGCATATGCTGACGACGTGGCCATGGCCGTAAATGGGAAGTTTCTATCTACAATTAGAGATATCCTGCAACGGGCTCTCACAGAGCTATCTATCTGGGCAAGGGGTTGCGGTCTGGGGGTTAATCCGACCAAAACGGAACTTGTGCTTTTCACTAGGAAGTATAAGATCCCTACCTTCGATCCCATTTCTCTCAAAGGCACTGAAGTCGTCTTCTCTGATGGAGCCAAGTATCTTGGCGTATTCCTGGACAGGAAGCTGAACTTCAGACGGAATTTGGAGGAGCGGGTGAAGAAGGCGACTATAGCTTTATACTCCTGTAAGAAGGCCATTGGTAAGCGATGGGGCTTTAGTCCGAAAATTGCTCACTGGATCTATACAGCGGTGGTCCGTCCAATACTCCCGTACGGAGTCATCGTCTGGTGGCCTGCTTTGGAGAAATTGTGCGGTCAGGTTGGTTTTGGAGTCCATTCAGGGGAGCTTGGACTAAATCTGGCTCGAAGGTTACCAGACCACTGCAGTGTATATCAGGCAGAGGTACTGGCAATAAAGGAGGTTGCTGACTGGTTGGGTCGGAATATTCTGTCTACGACCGCAGTCAACATCTATTCTGATAGTCAAGCCTCAGTAAAATCCATGCGATCAATGTTCCTGAAAACGAGAACCGCCCTTAGCTGCCGCACGTCCTTAAATGAGATGGCCAAGCAGTTCGACATCAGGCTCATATGGGTCCCAGGGCACAGGAACATACCGGGAAACTGCAAAGCGGATGAGCTGGCAAGACAGGGCACTACCTTACAGGTTCCAGCGGATTTGGAATGTGTTAGTACACCCCTGGAATCGTGCAAGCTTGAACTTCGGCTTCGCACCGCTGGCATAACGAATAACAGATGGGCTAATGGATTAACGTGTAGGATCACAAGACAAATCTGGCCTGCTCTGAATCGAAAGCGTACAAATGCGCTATTATCACTCTCCCGTGGGGAGATCTCAACGGTAGTTGCAGTTGTTACTGGGCACTGCCTTATAGGGAGACATTCTGAGCGCCTTAAGGTCTCGTCAAATGATTTATGTCGTAGCTGCTTGGATGAGGAGGAGGTAGAGAGCGTAGAACACTTCCTCTGCCACTGCCCGGCGCTATCCAGAACAAGATTACGGACATTGGGATCGCCGTTTCTTCACGATCTCTCTGACCTCTCAAACGTGGAAATTTCACATCTTAGGGGCTTCATTAGAAGCTCGAACTGGTTCTCCGGTGGGGACTGAGGGGAACACCCATTCGTCCCGTGGTATCACAACGGACCCCAGAGTCTAAGTGTGCTGGTCCTTGGATCAGCAGCCACTTCCAACCTAACCTAACCTAACCTAACTCAATGAGAGCAAATCTATCCATATGAACTTCACCAACAAAAAAATAAATTACATACCTTTATACATAAACAACATGAAGATACCATATGCTAATACTGCCAAATACCTAGGCATGACACTTGATGCAAAAATAAAGTGGAAGGAATACATAAAAAAAACTCAAGAAATGAAACTTAAATTCAGACAATTGTACTGGTTACTTGGTAGTAATTCTGAAGTATCTCTAAGTAACAAACTCATGGTGTACAACCAAATAATTAAACCAATATGGACGTACGGAATCCAGCTCTGGGGCTGTTAAAAGAAAACCAATGTACAAATTATACAAAAAACACAAAACAAAATATTACGTACTATCGTCAAAGCTCCGTGGTTTATTCGTAACGATGATCTGCATAGAGACTTGGGGATAAACACCGTAATTGAAGAGGCAAAACGTCATGCACAAAAGCATGCAACAAAACTCCAGCTTCATACAAATGAAGATCTTAATGAAATCTTCTTTTCTCATAACCGAAATAGAAGACTACTAAGGACCCTTCCATTGGACCTGGTCATCAACTAGAAAAACATTCAAAAATTTATAACTTTGAGGATAATTACTGAATTATTGCTCGTCACACTATTTTACCTCATATTGTAATATCACTAAATGAGTTTTACTCAGTTGTAATTGTATTAATAAATAAAAAAAAATAAAAAAAAAAACTTTTTTAAGTAGAAGTACCTTTTAAAGAAAAGACACTTTTTAAGAAAAGTTACTTTTTTAAGAAAATTTTATTTTCTAAGGAAATGTACTTTTTTAAAACACATACCTTGTTTTTAGAAACACGTTTTATTTTAAAAAAGATACTTGTATAAGAAAAGGTAATTTTTAAGAAATGGTACTTTGTAAGAAAAATTTTTCTTTTAAAAGAAAAGGTACATTTGAAGAAATTATGCTTTTTAAAAAAGATGCTTTATAAGAAACGGTACTTTTTAAGAAATTGTATTTTTTTAAGAACTGGTAATTTTTATGAACACTTACATTTTTTAAAAGCGGCACTTTTTTAAGAAAGTACCATTTTAATAAAAGGCACTTATGTTTCCAAGAAAAAGTTTTTTTTTTTTTTTTTGAAAAAGAAGCTTGTTTAAAAACAAGTACTTTTATAAGAAAAATTACTTTTTAAGAAAAATAATTTTCTAAGGAACGTAATTTTGAGGAAGATGGAGATTTTATAAGAAAAAGTGCTTTCTTGGGAAATGTTGTTTTTTTTAAAGAAAGGAACTTTGTTAAGGTAATGTACTTTTTTTTGGAAAAAGTATTTTTTTTTTTGGAAAAGTTATTTTTTAGAAAGTGTAATTTTATAAAAGTACTTTTACTATTTATAAGAAATTTTAGTTTTTATAAGAAAATTTTTAGGAAATTGTACTTTTTAAGAAAACGAATTTTTTTTTGTCAAAAACATATTTTTTTGTATGAAAAATAGATTCTGAAAGAAAAAGCACTTTCTTAACAAATGGTAGTTTTTTTTTTTAAAGAAAAACCTCTTTCTGTAAAAATGGCATTGGTTTTAAGAAAATGTAATTCTTTCAGAAAAATAATCTTTTTAAAAAAGATACCTTTTTAAGAAAAGGTACTTCTATCAAATAAGTTTTATTTAGAAAAAGTAATTTTTTAAGAAAATTTACTTTTTAAAAAAGGTACTTTTTTAAGAAATGGTACTTATTTAAGAAAAGGTACTTTTTTAAGAAAAGCTGCTTTTGTAAGAAAAGGTATTTTTTCAGATAATGTATTTTTTAAGAAAAGGTACATCTTAAGATATGTACTTTTTAAAAACAAACTTACTTTTTGTAGAAAGAGTACCTCTTTAAGAAAATTTACTTCTTAAGAAAATATACTTTTTAACATAATGTTATTTTAAAAAAAGGTATTTAAAAAATTTTATTAAGAAGTGGTACTTATAAAGAAAAAGTACGTTTTTAAGAAAAGTAATGTTTGTTTTAAATGCTTTTTTTTTTTTTTTTAAATTTACATTTAAAAAAAAAAAGTATTTTGTTAAGCAAATGTAAACATTTTTAAAAAATTGTATGTTAGAAATGGTACTTTTTAAGAAAAGATGATTTTTTAAGAAAATGTGGCAGTTAATTTTTTTTTAAAAAGGTACTTTTAAAAGAAAATTCAGTTTCATAAGGAAATACGCATTTATAAGAAAAGGTACTTTGAAAAAATGTCACTTATAAAGAAAGTACTCTTTTAAAAAAGATTACTTCTCCAAGAAAAGCTACTTTTTTTTTTAAGGAAATGTAGTTTTTTAGATAATGTACTTAAAAAAATAATAGAAGAAATGGTACTTTTTAATAAATGGTACTTAAAAGAAAACTTTTTAATAACAGGTACTTTATTAGAATACGTACATTTCTTTGTAAGAAAATATACTTTTTGTGAAAAGGTACCTTTTTTTAAAAAAATATATATACTTTTTTAAAGAAATGTACTTTTTAAGAAAAGGCATGTTTTTAAGAAAAGCCAATTTTTTTTAAAGAAACTGTACTTTTGAAATAAATTTTTTTTTTTTAAGCAAAAAGTAATTTTTGGGAAATAGTACGTTCTTAAGAAAATATACTTCTTTTAGAAAATGTACTTTTAAAGAAAATGTATTTTCTAAGGATATGTACTTATTTAAAAGAAATTTAGGTTTTCAAAAGTGCACTTTTTAAGAAAAGACACTATTTTAGAAAAGATATTTTTTAACTAAACTGTTTTTTTAAGAAAAGTGATTTACTAAAATTAATAAAAGATGTGTCCAGATCAAGCTTATTTGGGTATTAAAACTCGTATTAGTGCCCTGTTAAATTTTATTTAAATTGTTAAGTTTTTTTTTTTTTTATGTATAACTAGTTTAAATGCGTTGTGCTCAAATTTAATTCCTCTTACTCATCATCTTCGTTATTGGCGTATTTGTATTCGTTTTGGTAATAGTGTGTATATGAGTGTGGGTGTGTCTGTTAGTATGCTGATTGCTACTATAATTTTTTTTAATATTATTTAAGATTCTCTTTTTCAACAATTTATATTGAGACATTATTACTCCTACATCAACACATACATTTGTATGAAAGAAATATATTCCTTGGTTCTTTTATAAGTTTCTTTTCATTATGATTGGCTTAGTTCGTTTTTTCATGTTGCTGGTGCCTTCAACATTTCTTCACTAACTTTAGATCGTTCAATTCTGTCGATAGTTCTAAGTTTTGGCCAATTTTTTGTTTTTTTATTTTTATTTTAAGTATTTGATGACTTGACTTAATTACAAAACTTAAGAAAAAGTTAGCTTGCTTACAATTAGATGTTCGTTCGTTCATGTTCATGCCACACATTGCGGGTAGCTATCAGCCTGTCAAGTAATTCAGTTTGTACTTGAACAAAACTAAAGAAATCAAAAAAAAAAAAAAAAAAAACAAAAAAAGAAAGACAGCCTATCATCGGGCATTTGCATGCCAATATGTGTGTGTGTATGTTAAGGTAGAAACGTTTTCTATTTATAATACCCCACATTAAGAGTGATAATATGCAAAGAATTTCCAAATTCTACTATTACTTTTGCAAAAATATATAACGACCAAAAAAATTAAAGGGGATTGGAGTTTTTACTGAAAAAGCTAAAACATAATAGTTAACTGTTATTAAGTTGAATCACTTTCTTCAAAAGAATCGGAAATATTTATATAAAATACTAGAGTAACCCTGCCCGCGTTGCTGGACAATATAATATACGTTTACGTCTTTGTATAATAGATTAAATCTTCTAGAAAGAATTGTCATTTTCCTGAAAAAGAAGTTCAAAAACATACTTTTTTTTAACGAGAGAGAACATCAAAAATGAAAATAAATTATTGTACTGCCTGGTGGTAAACGACATTTTTAGTATTACCATCTTCACAAAAAATTAATAAAGACGACAGCTTCCCAGCACGTGAACATGCAAAATACAGTTGACCATGTGAAAATACACGAACTTCTAAATTAATGCCGCAAACTTGCAACGACTGACCTTGAGCTTTATTAATAGTCATTGCAATAGCCCAATGAACGGCAAACTGTAATCGTTGAAATTTGAATGGTGTTCATGCTAATGAACAGAACTTGTAAACGCTGTTCTTTACATTAACGCCCCCTATAACTAAACGAACGATCACAGCATCAAACACAAGAACATAAAGCAAATCAACATTGAACAAATTATCTTCAGCGTAATCACAAAATCGAAAACTTCAGCGAACAAAACTCAACATATAACAGAAACATACATGTATGTACATTAGAGCGACTCAACTTATATGGAAGAGAAAAAAGTGATTTTGTTTCCCTTCTGAAAATAAAGCTTGATATGTTTTATGATGATTCCCAAAATATTTTGGTTTTAGCATTGACCATCCGTGAGCTGGACCATTTTTAAAAAAGGTCCTTTTTTTTCAGATTTTTAAATTTTGTTGTACTTTGCTCCAAGACGACATATATAAAATTTGGTATCATCGATAAGAGTTTTTGAAGCAGCATCCAGTGGTTTTTTAAAACTTGACCACTTGCGACCTACTAGTTGAGATATTTAACTAAATACATATTTTTGTTTCGGGTTTTCATACAAATTCTACGTATTTGGAAATAATGTTTTGCTTTTCAAATGGAATCTGTTTTAAAATAATGCTAACTTATTTTTTTTTGTAATTATTCACATAAAACGCGAAAATCGCGATATATTTTATCTTTTTTTTTTTAATATAGCCAATATGGGTATCAAATTTTTTAATTTTTCAATTATAATAATCCGGTGATAAGCAAAATATCTGTTTTCAAATCTAGGATGCTGTGAGATATATTTAAGTTTTCAAATATTAATTTTTAGTTGAATACATATGTATATGAGAAAAATAGCTAGTTACTAACAGAAAAAATTAAATTAGTTAAGTAAAGTACAAATTAAAAAAATTAATCGAAATGTGAAAAATACAATTTCAATAAGAAATATAAAATTTATAAAAAATCTTTTCGCGATTCTATCTTTGTATAAAGTTTGCACGATTCCATTTTGTTTGCAATATGAACTGGTCGATAACTTTCGATAACAGAAAGACATGAGTTGCTTACTAGCTTAACAAATCGTTCCGTGTTTTGCGAATGGCATGGGAATTCTAAATTGATTTCGTTAAAAGAAGCAGTTAATTTTAAATTGTCACTTTACCTGGTATTTCAATAATTTCTTCAGAATCACAAAGATATTTTGAATACTGATGGGAATAAAATTGTATACCAGGTGGTTCAGTAATGCGACCAATTTCATTCCAATTTATCATATCTTTTAAGGGCTCGCACTATCGCGTGCCTCGATAATGATTTTTAATGCCTCCGAGCGAACTTATTTTTCCTTGTCTGTTGCCATTGAGAGTAAAATGTTTTCTGGATGTGCAAAAAACCCGTTTATTTGAATGGATCGATTGACAATTTCTTGAAGTTCGATTTGAAGTATACGTGTCCATTTTATATATTTTAGTAAGTGGCGGCTTCCGTGAATGGCATGAGGCTGACTTTTTATGAGAAACCAAAACGGAGCATAACTTTCATAACGAAAAATGCCAACTGTGTTAATTCTTCTTATGTACATTGTACATAATTTCAAAGCAAAAAAGGAACAGTGAACTTTAATTTAAATTTATCGTGAAATTAACATAAAAATTATACATTTACATGTTTTAAGTATATTTCAAAAAAAAAAAAAAAAAAAAAAAATTATTGAATAATAAATACACACAGAAAAAAATTCGCCAACCGAATTGTTCTAACGATTAATGACTGAATTTTCGACTGTATCAACAGAAATTTTGTAATAACAAACCATTTTTTATTTTGATACAATTTTTACTGCCAAGACAATAGAATTGTAATCCCAATCAACTCAAAATTCGATTATTTAGTTCATCGAAATTCGGTTGGCAATAAATTTGGTAGCCACAACGAATCTGTTTTCTGTGTGTACGTGTATTATAACGTTTTTAAAGAAAATATAGCCTTTTATATATTTGGACAAGGTTTAATGACCCATTCTCCATCCCCCTCTAAACCTAATATTCAAATGGCATATCAATGGGAGTCATTGGGTTGAGTGGTACTAAAACATTTTCTCCTTTGAATTACCCTTTTAAAATTGTTGCTTCAATTACATAACTCCGAATGATGGACTTATATTACGAAGCATAATGATTGGAAATTCGATGTTCAATTGTAGGTTATGGCGTGGCATTCCAGGCAAATCAAGAGAATTAAAAAATTCAGATGGATAATTTACTACGTCTGATTTATTCTTCACAGTAATAACAGATCTATATGTGATCAATTCCTCAAATATTTGAGATTGAATGATGAAATTCAAATCATTAAAATCCTTATTTCTTTCCTGTTATATATTTGGGCAGATTTTTTCATTTAGTTCTTCTATTGATTGTGCGAATACGCAGAAATCTCGTGGAATTGTAATGAAATCAGCATTATCAATTCGGATTTTACCATCACCCATTAATAGCAATTGATTTGAAAATATTGCAGCTGATGGATCATTTTGCAATTGCACGTGTACATTTGTGGCGAATCTTAACGTTTTAACTTATCTCCATACATCTGATAGCTTCAAACACACATTTATTTCATCAGCTGGTGTTGATTTTGAGATAACAGATATTGTTTGTCTGAAGTCTCTTGTTCTCCTGCTCTCCTGCCAACAATATCAAAGCACCACCAAATAAATTTTGATTTCCCAGAAATCTCTTATTGTGCGATCTAAAGTGTGCCATTGTGCATTCATCCCACAACAAAATATCAATTTATTTTAAAAGTCTAGCCGTGCGCTCAATGCGCTGTCCTTTCAATGCGCTGCCTGATTATTTCATAAGCCAATTTTTGCTGTTGATTTAATTTAGGAATATTTTCTTGAACATAATTTGTCAATAAATTTGGATCAATATTCTGTTCTCGAAGAAAATCTTGATTAAAAATATCATTTCTTTACTCGTCATTTTTAAACCAATATTCTCCATCAATATCAATGCCTCGTTATACAGTTCCTGTTTATAATTCAATTTTAAATTAAACGCGCACCTTGCATTCTATGTAAAATATCATCATGTAATCACGATATTTCATTCTTAAATAAAATGCAAGTTGATATAATGATAGAAAATAAAACTCTAATTTGTTGTGGGTATGCTGATACCGATGCATCAGTTAATGTATTTTCCCAATGTGTATCGTTTTTAAGCAATCCTAATTTTTGACATGCTTCACGATAAGTGACGCATAATTGTCCGTCAAGGGTTCTCAAATAATTAAATAATATTGGGTGGTGGATTTATTGGTGTTAATTTCACTTTTCCGCCAGCACAACACATTCCATAGGTTTCATTTTTAAATTTCAATAAATGCAATTTATTACAAACTTTATCCATTTCGCCAATTTGAATTGATGGATGCGAAACGTAATCAATATTATGAACATAATTAAAATCTGCACAATGCAAATTTCCAATTGAATGGCCACGTCTGTGTTTTTGCCTGTTTTTATTGTCACGAACTCTAACTCTAACTCTAACTCTAACTCTAACTCTAACTCTAACTCTAACTCTAACTCTAACTCTAACTCTAACTCTAACTCTAACTCTAACTCTAACTCTAACTCTAACTCTAACTCTAACTCTAACTCTAACTCTAACTCTAACTCTAACTCTAACTCTAACTCTAACTCTAACTCTAACTCTAACTCTAACTCTAACTCTAACTCTAACTCTAACTCTAACTCTAACTCTAACTCTAACTCTAACTCTAACTCTAACTCTAACTCTAACTCTAACTCTAACTCTAACTCTAACTCTAACTCTAACTCTAACTCTAACTCTAACTCTAACTCTAACTCTAACTCTAACTCTAACTCTAACTCTAACTCTAACTCTAACTCTAACTCTAACTCTAACTCTAACTCTAACTCTAACAATTCGTTCCTCCCTTTGTTCTTAATTTTTATTTGATCTTGAGCGTGGCATTCGTGGACTTGTAAATTCATTACTTTCTAATCATTCTTGTTCGTTCTGATTAATTCTATTTAAATGTAATAGCAGATTCCAGCGCTCGAAATTCGAGTGCAATTTCTAGACAGCTTTATATTAGCCAGTTCACAAACCAACACTTTTATGGTTTATTATTATTGTGAATGAAGATAACGAACTAATTAACATACACTACTATAATTTTATGTATGTGTTAGTAGCAACTTTAAATGCATTTTACTCAAAATAAAGGAAAAAATTTAAAAATCTGTAAATCTGCAAAAGGTTACAAAGAAATACCTTTCAATACGTTTGTTCAAAATCGGAATAAAGCGGTACAACAAAACATCGGTCACAGGAAATCGCTAAGCCTATTAATATTATAGATTTGACTGCTGTTGCATGTTAATTTGTGAACGCCTTCGTTGCGGCATTGCTGAATAATTTACTCTGTTAAGATGAGAAATTGTCTTTATTCGTTTTTTTTCCAAATTAATTTTAACTGAATGATTACAAATGATAATGATAAAAAAATTTCAATGCTCATAATGTTAACTTAAATGATACAGAAATTAAATAATGAGCGCGAGCTGAGCCTTTTTATTATATAGCGATACCGATAAATTGTATTTCTCATAAGAAAAATTTAAATTATTTTCACATTTGAAAATAAAAGTGTGCGTAAAACGATCAGTAAAAGTAAGCCTTTCGAACGCATGTGTATTGGTTTGTAAATCGGTTGATCAGTTCTCGAGTTATAAAATGACGAACATAGGATAGCTTATTTATTTGGTAATTGAAAATGTAAATCGGTTTGTTTCTGTGCAGCTGTCAAATAATAGGTCCGCCACCAATGAAAGGAATCCAAGTCTTATATTTTTTAGATTTTTCGACTTTTCTTTTTGGCTTTTTTAAATGCTTTGTTTTCTCAAACAATCGCCGAGATTAGGCGAAAAAAAACAAAAGAAGAATCATTCAAATCGGTCGAACAATTATCGAGTTTAAGCAGACACACCCACAGAAAGTAATGGTGTAATTTTCATATGGAAAGCAAATTTGTATATTTTAGATTTATTTTTTAAACTTTTTTGGGCTTTACTGAAACTTCTTTTTGTATAATCCTTCTCAGTGGTTCAACGAAAAAAATCAGAGAAAACGGTCCATTAGTTCTCGAGTTTTAGAGAGATTAAAACAAAGCATCTGATTTTTATATATGTATTTAGATTAACCTTTTCTATTAATTTAATGAGTAAACATATTTTTAAATATTTACTTATCTAATAATATACTTAGTAAAATAATTTATGTAGTACCATATAGTTGTCATCATCAAAAATATCTATGATCATATCTCCTGGCATATTTCAACAGAAGCTATTGTTTCACTAATTGTTCTGATTTTTGCCATTTATATTATTCAAATATTTTGTTTTATAAAAAAAAAAAAACTATAAATAATTTAGCAAGTGGTTGCCATAATTATAAAGCGGTCATTACTTTTGCATAGTTTCATAATTGTGTATAAACTAACATTGGTTTTATAATTCTGAACTCTCACCAATTATAGTAGAATTAATTTACAATAGTTATTAATTTTACAAATTATTATTATTTATTATCTGCTACACTTTAATATATTTGATAATTTATCATAAACGGTGGAAAATTAAATTTCATTAAATACATATTGGTAGACCAATTGCCTAATAAAATATCGACACATATGTTACTGACCTAAAACAGATACAGAACATGTAAAAAGAAGAAAAAACAAAAAAATGAAATAAAACCAAATGTGGAAAACAGTATCAATATTCAATTGGAAACGGAAATATACTCTACAAATTCAAACTCGTGCATAAATACATACATAAAAAAACATATGTAAGTGTGTGTGCAGTTACATATACATATACAAACCACAATTGAGTTGATAAGCTTAACGGGGCGAAAACGGGCTGATATACATATGTACATATATAAGCAAACAATTTTAGGGGCATGAGTTTAGAATTTTTACAACTTAATTTAAAATGTTTCTATTTAAAAATGGTTGAACATGGTTTTCGTATGTATTCGTACAATCATTTGTATGTTATTCAGCTGACTTGCCCACCTATTTTTACAATTTAGAAGAGTGTTCAGTTCGGCTGTGCCGAATCTGTTTACACCCTTTGCGAGGATAAAGTTGAGAAAAAAAAATTTCACACTAAGCGATTTTTTTTTACGATTAACAAATTTGTTATAATAACTATTTGAAAAGAATTTCCCAAAATTTAACGAGTTTTAGCAAATATTTATTTCTCTGTCCTCTGCATTATTGTTAATATTGTATTGGGAATAATAATGTATGTAAACATTTGTACATACTTTTTTTAATAATAAAATGACAATATACGACAAATGATAATATAATAGATGCAATTTAATTGTGTCATATTGGAAACCAGGAGGAAATTCACACACGAATACAAAATTTGGTAACAAAATTAAATTTACGCGTAATTGGACATGTAATATGTTGCCACTGATAGACGAGGTGTACGTGATAAGTTTTTAGAATATTGTATATCACATATTGTAAGAGTTGTTGGGCCACCCAACCACATGTCTAGATATGGTTTTGGAGAAGTAGAAAATTCTTTAATATTTCATTGGAAAGATTAGGCTAATTCCATTATCATAAAATTTTGATCTCATTTAAAAGGTATTAAGTCATTCTTGTAAATAAAATTTTGTAAAATTCTATTTACGATAGGTCGAAGGTCAGGGGCCTCAGTTTCTAACTTATGGGTTTGCGTTTCTGTTTTATTTTGTAGAGAAAAAAAATCGAATTTTTTAAATTAATTTTAAAGTTTTTCATAAAATATAAAATAAAACCATTATTTTGAAAAGTTTTTTTGGGTCAAAAAATGTAAGTAGGTTTAAACTAAATTGGTTTTTTTTCGAAAATTTATTACAATAATATCCCTAATAGCTAGAGTTAACTTTGAAATTTCAATTAATTAATATTAACTGTAGAGCTTTTTTGATATATAGGGCAAAAGGTTTTAAAATATTTAAAAATAGTTTAGAAAAACACTAAAAAATGCCTCCTATATTAATTGGAAAGAAATTCAAAAAACGACTGACATTAAAAAAAATAAACAGTTGACTTTGTGCATTCGATTTGTTGACAAAAGTTCGATTCTAAAATATTGTACATCAGGAAAATAAATTTTACAAACTTTACTTGAGACAGTCAAAAACCTAAGCTTGATTCTAATATGTTGAGGGGACAAGGGTATGACGGTACCGCAAACATGTCTGGTCGGCATTATGTTGTCCAAGCTTTAATTTGTGTCTAAATACAGCTTAAAAAATTATAGAAATAAGAAATACTCTTGCGATCATTTCCGAAATATATAATTATTTTCGAGGGTCTTCAAAAAGGACATGCAAATTGTCAAACTATTTCAAGAGAGCGAAAAAAAATGGCAAAAGGCTGCAGTTGTACTGCGAAACTCGCTGTGTTGAAGGGCATGACTGTGTACAAATATTTTACAATTCAATACCACAATTTATTGAAGCCTTGGAAAACTTGGACGATAAAGGTAAATTATTAAGGAAATACTTTTTAAAAATAAAAGACATAAGTATTGGGTAAAAACAATTAACAGCAACCAAAAATTAAAAATTTTGGCTTCACGACCTGTAAATAAATTGAGTATAATTAAAAATGGAGGTGTTTTTTTTTTTGGTATTCAAAAACTATGACGTGAAGGCAAAATACAAATTTCTGGAATGTTTTTATTATTAATACAATATTGGCCATCACGTTTATGCTAGGGCCGATTTCATAACAAACCATAATTTCGAGCAAATTATCTCTCTAATAAAACAACAAAATCTATTACACAGTGGTACAAAATTGAATGAAATAGAAAAACCTGGGGAGTGATATTATTTTTCTTGTAGGTCTTGTCGAGCTAAAGAAGATTCCAATAATGATATATGCCGGACATCACCAAAATCCGGGTTTACGGTTAAAAAACCGATTTTTGTATCTTTGCGCACTTATAAGCCTGCAACTTTGTTGGTAATGATCCGATTTTCAATTTCTTACTTGATTTGGAAAGAAGAAATTAAGATCTTTCGAAGGATATATAATTTATCTAAGAAAACTTGAGAAATTTGGGTGTTATTGTCCAGCAAACACAAATTTTGTAGATTTTTCAAAAATTTTTCAACTTTGGTGACGTTTTTATACATTATTTCATTAAAAAACTATAAATCTATTGAATTTATTCAAAAAGTACGTTTATTTACGATTACAACGCATATTTGGGTTTAAAAATAGATGAGTAATTGACTGAGTTATTTAACGTTTCATGAAAACAAAATTTTTACCAAAATGCCTGCACAATGTTTTTGGTGTTGTTTTTATGCACCTTCTATTAAGTTACAAAACACTGTTAGTCTAAACACAACTTAGAATTACAACAAATATTTGTAATGAGAGCTTTACGCATGTAAAATTATTGTTTTTTCTTTTAATATGACGTTTCGTTAATGTCTTCTTTTTCACTTTGAATCTGTGTATTTAAAAAAACGTTTGCAATTTAATAAAAATCGTGTGCAATTTAAATTAAAATTAAATAAAAAATGTGTGACAATCGTAACAAATTTTGCTATATTTGTGGCTTATTTACTGATATCAGTCACCGGCGTGATTTTAAAAACAATATTGGAGTGGTAGAAGTGTACAATAAAGTATTTAATCGTTCTTTTGATAATAGTCGCTGGTACGAGCCAGATTTTGTTTGTCAATATTGCTGTAATACATAAAAAAAAAAGAAAATTCAACCCTCGTTTGTTTTGTTTTTCTACGCCTATGATTTGGCATCATCAGCCATATCATAAACCAAATGATTGCTATTTTTGTCAAACCGATGTTTTAGGTCACTGTTTTAAAACGCGCAAAAACATTAAGTACGCAAATGTTGTAAGTGTTACAAAACCGATACCTGTAAGTAATGATCTACCGACAACATTTATTGTCAAAAGCTGATTTCGACGATCTTGTTCGCGATTTACACTTGTCAAAGCGGCAATCTGAAGTCGCGATTACAGCAGTGGAATTTGGTTGAAAAAGATTTCGTTATAACATCGATAGAAAAAGTGACCGGACTTGGTTACTTGAAGAAAGTTTTAAGACTAGTTCCAATGACAGTGATCTCGTGTATTGCGTTGATGTTCCAGAACTATTTCCGGCATTAAATCACAATTTTAATGCAGATGAATGGCGACTTTTCATTGAAGGTTCATGTAAAAGTAAGTTTTCTTATAAAAATGTATGACTTTATTTTTATTAATTTAAGATTTGAAGTGTAATATCTAGGCTTAAAAGCTGTTTTATTGCATAACCAAAATCAATTACCTTCAGTCCCAATCGCATATGCGACTAATACAAAAGAAACTTACGAAGTGATGAAAAATATACTAATGTTTGTTAGCTATACCACCCATAAATGAAAAGTCGTCACTGACTTAAAGGTTTTGACAATTTTATTTGGTATGCAAGGTAGTTACACAAAGTATCCGAGCTATCTTTGTGAATGGGATAGTCGTGCACCGAATCGTTATGATCGCAAAGTATGGCCATCTCGCGAGTCACATAGAATAGGCAGGAAAAACATTTTAAATTACCAATTAGTTAAAGCTGATACATGAAACAATTTCTAAAAAAGTTAGATGTAAACGGCGACGCTTTTTGTCATCTCAAAGCGGTGTTCCCAAAACTAAGTGAAGCCGAAATAAAATGAGGTATGAATTAATTTGTTTACATATCTAGTACGTTTTTCATCGTTTTTATCTGTTTTGATAACTTTTCGGTATTTTTATTGGACCTCAAATTCGAAAAATTATGAGAGATGCAGATTTCATTAACAAGCTAAGTTCCGTTGAAAGACGTGCATGGAAGAGTTTTGTTGCGCTATGCGATAATTTCCTTGGAAATCACAGAAGCGACACTATGTCACAGTTGCCAATGAGTTTTTAAGTGCGTAAGGTGAAATGGGCTGCAACATGTCCATAAAAATTCATTTTTTGCATTCGCATTTGGACTTTTTCCCAGATAACCTGGGCCAGTTCAGTGATGAACAAGGCGAACATTTTCACCAGGAAAAGCAACTATTGAAAAACGCTTTGAAGAAAAAAGTAAGATAAACATGATTTCAGAATATTGCTGGTCACTTAAACGAGAAACTGATGATGCTGATTTAAAAAAAAAACGGTCAAGGTAACACTTTTGAGTTAAATAACCAAAAATAACATTTGTATAAAATGTTTAAAAGTTTATTTTAATGAAAAGTTAAGTAACTCAGTCAATAACTTATCTATTTTTAAACCCAAATATGCGTTGTAATCGTAAATAAAAGTACTTTTTGAATAAATTCAATGGTATTATAGGTTGTTAATATAATAATGTATAAAAACGTCACCAAAGTAGAAAATTTTTTTTGAAAAATCTAAAAATTTGTGTTTGCTGGACAATATCACACAAATTTTCAAGTTTTCTTATATAAATTATATATCATTCGAAAGATCTCAGTTTCTTCTTTCCAAATCAGGTTAGAAATTGGATCATTACCAACAAAGTTGCAGGCTTATAAGTGCGCAAAGATACAAAAACCGGTTTTTTAACCGTAAACCCGGATTTTGGAGGTGTCCGGCATATTTCACTATTGGAATCTTATTTTACTCGGCAAGCCCTACAAGAAAAATAATATCCGGTCCCAGGTTTTTTGGACTGTCGCACCGTGTTATCGGTTGAAAAACAGCCAAGTTATATCAAGTTCCCCAGGCAATAAATGCACCGCAGACCACTGTATTAAGATAATCGAGCTCAAATTTTTAAAGACGTTGAAATAATTTACAACAACAATATTTTTGCATTCTCCTGATCCCAAAATAATCCTATCCTGTAAATTATTTTGCATATCGTCTATTGTTATGCCGTTTAAAATATCCAATTTTACTTTTTCAAAAATTTTGTTCAAGAATTTTATCGAAATCAACTATTGGACCTTTGCGTCTTATTAACAAAATATATGTGTTTGAAAATGGCAAATATTGTAGGTATCCTATTTTTAGTTTGGCTAGGGCAGCTTTTTTATTTCAGCGGATTTCAAGTTAAATTTGATTTTTCATACTTTTTCAACATTTAGGCTACATCTTTTTGCTGTTTTCATATATCAAACATCTTTTATCAAATTACTAGCTGTTTTTACCCGGTCTCGCCCGGGATAAAAAGGCCTTTGACTTCAAAAATGGTTCACTATGCTTACCAGGCGCTGAGTACTTAGTCCCCAATTAACAAATTCCCCAACAGAATGAACTTTCTCTCCAAAGATTTATATGGGCAGTAAATTCATTTTTTATTTCAATTCATAATTTTTTAATTTTTTAATTTAAAAGTTTTTTATAAGATGCTGCAGCAAAAATGCTTCAAAATTAAGCTGCGAAACTGCTTTAAGTTTTTTTTTTGAAGTTTATTTATTTCGTAAACATCAAATATAACGGAAACGTTTGCAAATTAAAGGAATCAGAACTTTTAAAAATTGAATTACTTCATTCTATAAGTGATCATCATTGAGGAGAGACGTCAAATTCAAGTTTCAAAAATGAAAAACTAATGCGACGTTTTACTGCTTATAGCATATGTGTGGCCTATTTTGATCAACAGGTAATTATTTCACATACGTCGATAAAATTTATCATAAGACTTTTCACTGAGCTGTGTTCCGCGACCGAGTCGCGACAGCTTCCGAGCGTTTGGCAGCCACACGCGTGCTGCCGCGCAGTTGTTGTCAACTTATTTTAATCGCCAAAATATTTTTTCACAACATTCCGATATTATAGCTGAGCTGTGTTCCGAGAACGCGCCGCGTCTCCGTCCGCGCGCCGCACCCGGCGTTTGGCGGCTACACCCGTGCTGCCGCGCAGTTCTCGTTAACTTATTTTAATCGCCAAAATATATTTTTCAGATCATTGCGATATTTTAAATGGGCTGTGTTCCGCAAGCGCTTCGCGTCCGCATCCGCATCCATCGCGTCCGCGAGCCGCTTCCTCGCGTTTGGCAGCTACTGTGCGTGCTGCCGCGCAATTCTCGTTAACTTAGTTTAATCGCTAAAACATATTTTTCAGATCATTGCGATATTTTAACTGGGCTGTGTTCCGCGAGCGCGTCGCGTTTGGCGCAGTTGTTGCCAACTTATTTTAATTGTCAAAATATATTTTTCAGATCATTCCGATATTCTAGCTAAGCTGTGTTCCGCGTGCGCATAGCTTCCGCGCAACGAAATATGGAATATGTACTAAATTTCGGAGAAAACCGTTCAAAGATAAAAAATACTATAACGAACAACTATACCAAAAAACAAAAAATACATTTTATAAAAATGTGGGCGTAAAGGTAGGCGTAGCAAGAAAGATATATAATGCGACGTTTGCTGAGTGATCACGTTTTCCAAATTTCAGAGAAAGCCATTAAAAAATAAAAGTTTGTATAGTAATCAAATAAAGAAACAAATAAAAGGAAAAAAATAAGCTTCATATACATAGAAGTGTTCGCAAAGTAGGCGTGGCCTGTAAGAAGCATATGGTGACCTTCCCTGGAATAAAGAGATCGTATGTACCAAATTTCAGACATCCCTTGAAAAATAAAGATTTCTATAGTGAACAAATATACCAAAAAACCGAAAATTAATTTTGTGTAAAAAGTGGGAGTAAAAGTAGGCGGGGCCGGCTAGAATCATATGGCGACCTCTCTGGAGTACGGAGACGTGAGTAGCAAATTTCAGAGAAATCCGTTTAAAAAAGAAAATTGTGTAGCGAACAAATGTACCAACCAACAGAAAATGAATTGTATACAAAAAGTGGGCGCAACAGTAGGCGCGACCAGTACGAAGAATATGGTGACCTTCCCTGGAGTAGAGAGATCGTGTGTACCAAATTTCGGAGAAATCCGTTGAAAAATAAAAATTTGTATAGCGGTCAAACAAACAAACAAACAAACAAACAGAAAATGAATTTTATATATATAGAAGATTATGCTTCTTGATATAAGTTCTCAATCCTGTAAATTAAGGTTAAATTGAAACACTATAGATTGACCCTCTTTAAAGTCAAAAGTCAAATTTAAGGATATTTAAATTTTTTTAAAACAAAATATCGATATAATATTTATTTGTGGAAGGATTTCGATGAAAGTTGTTGATAATATTTTAATAATTCCAAAAAAATAATATTCTGGACTTATTTTCTGAAATTAACGCGTGAGGCACTCTTGATGTCAAATTGACTCTTTACGAACATCTATAAATATTTTTTGCATCAGGATTTTTTTTTTAAATAAAACAAATTTAATGTGTTAATAAAATTCCTCAAATTTATACGTTATTTTATTAAAATATGTAAATTATTTAGTTTTTATATGTAACTAGCTGGACCCGGCAAACGTTGTTTTGCCCTCAATGAATTTTTATTTTAGTTAGAATCTGTATATACCTATATAAAATGTGTTACGAAGATCTCCAGATAATAAAATGAGAGCTTCACCAAAAAATCTTTCATTGCCTTTCAAATCTTTTATCAAATCAAATCACAATGTTTGTGAGCCATGGTACATTCATCCCAAATAAAAATACTGCATTTTTGCAGAACTTTTGCCATACCGGAATGTTTTTTGATATTACAGACGGCATTCTCATTTTTTTTGTACGTTTAACGGTGATTTGAGTGCTGAATGAGCTGTGCGGCCACCATGCAATAATGTAGCGGCTTTTTCCTTCTTTTTCGTTAGAATATTTATATATAAAAACGTTTGTGAGTTTATTTATTAAAATTTATATAAATTTGACAACTCATTATTTTTCGAACGACAGCGCCATCTACCGGGTCCAATAAAAAAATGTTTCTAACATACATATATGTACATTCTTAGTTTCATTAAAATCACACCATAAATAAGAATATTCGAAATAACTTTACCCAGCGCCACCTATCGGGTCCATTTATATATACAAAAATTTCTTATGACGAAACATACGTTCATTCTGAATTGCAGTCAAATCGCGCTGAAAGTAAAAATTTTTGTTTTTAACTTGACCCCAACGCCAGCTAGAGGGTTAAAACTAAAAAAAAACACAGAAGAGCTCGAACCGAACCTATGCTGGAAATCCTACCTCGACAGCTCTTATGGTTCCGGAGATCATTCGTTACAATCAAATGCATCAACGTTTTTATATATACGCCACGCCCCTTTGCCCACTAACAACTTTATATAGCTAAGGTCTTATTATTTCGCAAAAATATCCTTTTGTGAAAATTTCATGACGATCCTTCCAGTAGTTTAGAAGATATTACGATTTTTTATTTTTCTAAAAAGGGGCGTGGTCCCGCCCGCTTTTCTTCTTGTATGTATTTCTATTCATGCTAATACCATATGTACCAAATATGACTGCTGCAGGTAAAAAAATTCCCGTGATATGACTTTTTCAAATTTTGGGTTATATGGGCGTGGCACCGCCCCTTTGTCCAATCAAAAATTTATATAGCATATTATTCCTTCCAGAGTCACAGTAACACGCTCTGAAAATTTCAGGAAGATCGGTTCTTTGGTTTGGCCTCCTATAAAGCACAAACAAACACACATTCATTTTTATATATATAGATAGATTGAAAGCAGAATAATTATGATTTAAGGTAAAATGGGGCGAAAAAGGGGGACTTGGTAATAAAAAAATGTATGGCTACCTTACCTGTAGATAAAAAGTGTATAAAACTTTAGATAAATACATATTACAAAAAAATTATTTTGTATAGCAAACATTGTTAGTGGTATATGTAAAAAAAAGGGGGCGGTGAAATGGGCGTGGTTCATAGTTATATGGCGACGTTAACAGTATTAAGAGCAATATACTACCAAATAAAAAAATCCGTTGGAAGGAACAAATTTGTACAGAGAAAAAAAAGTTTAAAACTTTCAAAGAAAATTTGGCGTGAAAAGGGGCGTGAAAGGGGGCGTGGCGTAAGAAATGTTTATTTCTACCTCGCCTGGAGTATAATGTGTATACAATTTGAAGTAAATCTGTTAAAAACTATATGGGAGCAATTACATAATTTTAAAAAAGTGGGCGTAAAAGTGGGCGTGGTCAAAAAAAAGTACCCTATTAATCATGCCAGAGTCCCAGTTAAATGCTGTGAAAATTTCAGGAAGATCGGTCCAGAGGTTTGGTCTCCTATAAGGTACACACAAACAAACAAACAAACAAACAAATAAACAAACACACATTCAATTTTATATATATAGATACAGTATAAGCAAATATGTATATTGAGCGTTTATATTCAAAAAGTGCTATCTGCATTAATAATTATATTAAAGAGAGCGCGTAAAACCAATTTATTTATAAGATCTGAAAGTATTTGTCGATCGATCTGCTACAATATCTATTAAGAAATGGTCGTATTTATCATGTATGATATCAAAATAATATTATATTTGACAGTTATAGCAGAGCATAGTTTGAAATCAAAAATTAATATTGCTGTCAAATGCGGATAGCATTTTTTGAATATAAGCCCTCGATATACCTTTATATGAATATAATAATTCTGAAAAAAAAATTTAAACTAGGACACATTTTGGGAAACACGAATTATTATTTTTTAGAATATTATTTTTTAGAATAATTAAAATATTATTAACAAGTTTTATCGAAATTCTTTCACAAATCTATAATATTAATAGGCTAGGCTATTTCTTGTGACTGATGTTTTGTTCTACCGTTTTATCTCGATTTTGACCAAACGTATATTATTTGAAAGGTATCTTTTTGGCCGATATGTAGATTTACGGATTTTTAAAATTTTTCCTTTATTTTGAGTAAATTGCATTTAAAGTTGCTACTAACACATATGTAAAATTATACAATGCTATGTGTGTGTTTATTTGTTAATTTGTTTGTAATAAAAATGAGTTTGTTTTTTGTGTTGATTTGTTAATTGGCTATAATTGATTAGCATACTTTTAGGGTCTTTATTTAATGAAAAAATAAAATTTCCTAGAATTTTTGCGATTTTAGAGGCACTGAATGCACTTTTTTCGGGTAGGTTTGTTCCGCTTTTTTTTTCTCCTATTCAATATCTACAACTTTGTTTCAGACACACAACAGATGTTCCGTACGGTTACCGAGTTATAACCGTGTTAAAATATACAAAAAGTGATAAAAATCCACCTTGAGCAAAAAAATTCGGATGGCCATTAAATTATAATGGCAGTTAACTTGACAAAACGAATGACGCAGAAGTTCTTATTTTTGGGACTACTTTCAGGTGCAATTGTCAGAATTGATTCCCAAAATCATGTGTTGTACTGTGCTATAGATAATTTAATTTTAAGTTAGTATGCAATCACTAATTCGCGTTCGACGCACATTGGGTTGAAATGTGTCCAAAGTGGCGCTCAATTGAAATTTTTGAATTAAGTTTTTGCCATAATGGTTGGTATCGAATAAAACTAGATAAAATTCTATATCACTTAAAATTTCATCATTTAAAATTTGAACCATCTAAGTTGTTTACTTCATCCGTAGTGAGTTGTCAAAGTTAGCTAATTATTGCTGTTTTCTTAAAAAGTGAAAAAATTGAAATTTGATTATTTTTTTAAATTTCAAATTAATAAAGTTAAATTTTTATGATGGAACATTCAACTTCAGGTGTTTAGGTATACAAAAAATGATTTTGTGTTTCCAAAAATATGTGTGGAAATATTTTTAATATTTACAAAAAAAAAACTCTAAAATCGGGGTATTTTCCATATATGATGGACCAGAAGTAACAAAGTGGTAAAGTGGCGGCTTTGTAGCTGTATTTTTTGAAAAGTATGGGATTTTTACTTGATGCTACAGACAAAAAAGTTTGCCTTTTGTTGCCCCGTTTTAAGATGTTAATAATTTTATGTAAAAAGTCTTGTTTTCAAAATTCCTTTATTTACCATACCCACAGTGTTTTTGTTGTTACTATTGTCTTACTCTCAATGTTAGCTATTTTTGTTGTTGTTGATTTTATTGTCAATATATTATGATATTTAAAGAGATGGCTGCGTGAGTGGCGTTTGATCACCTATGTTCACGAGGGTGACCAATTCACCAGAAAAGAATAAAAATTAACACTCAATTCCAGCGAAAAAATAGGACTTTCTAATAATTTACCAAATTCACGTGATGGTTTTACATTCTATAATTTGCCCGTGCTGACTATCGTAATTTATAAATAATAGTGTTTGCGAATAAACTGTTTTACGCGCCCATCTCTATTGCCGTTATTTTTGTGCTTATTTTTATGTTTTGTTTTACAGTGGTGTTTTTTGCTGTTTTAAAATATGTGGTTTTTGTAAAGTGCGAATTGTGTTTTACATTAAATAAAGTAATCGGTATAAGGGAATTGGAAAACTTAATTAATCAGTTAAATTAAATAAGAATAAATTTAATATTTTTAGGAATAAGCCCCAAAACTATTTCTATATCGCGCCTAGAACTATACAACTTTTTGAGAAATACCGCTTTAAATGATTGGAAGGATAAAATAAATTTTCTTAAAATGAAAACCATTAAGCGTATAAAACCCAGCAATATGGGTTTTTTCAACCAAACGTTTGATAATTTTATTAAACAGTTTAAATCTCGATATAGTAAATGTAAATGGTACCATGATCGTTTTTTGGAATTAAATACTGAATGGCTAAATGCTTCTATCTCATTTGTTCCTCCACCAAATCAACGAGGTCGCAAGGAACTTTCATTCGAAGATTGCAGTGAGAAAACTAATTCTAAGAAAAGTAGAAGTATAAGAGATAGTATTTCATTGCCAGTTTTGACTCATGATACACAAATGAGTTTAAGAGCTTCTGGAAATGTTGAGGCAGCAAAGTTAGTTAAAGAATAACAACATCAACAACTACAAGGGCTGCAAAATATAGAAAAAGCTTTAAGCAGGCTAAACCAAAACAATTAAGTGCTGAAGAAGCACTTAGCCTTTTAATAGAAGCAAAATTAACTCGACATAGTTATAATATTATAAGAAGGGTGGCTCCGGAAAAATTTCCTTCGTATACTAAAGTTCAACAAGCAAAACAAAGGTGTTATCCCAAACGAGATCAAGTTAAATTTTGTGAAACTTCAGCACAAGTTAGTCTTCAAGGACTTTTAAATCACACGGTTGAAAGACTAGTGATGCTGGCAAAATGTTATGATATTTTAACAGAAAAAAAAATTATCAAACTTAACATTGTTTTCAAAGTGGGGTTTTGATGGAAGCTCCGGACATAGTTCGTACAAACAGGCTTTTTATAGTTCTAATGCAAGTGACTCTTCAGTGTTTATAACATCCATCGTACAACTTAAACTTGTTAGTGGAAATGAAGTAGTTTGGAAAAATCCTCGTCCTTCATCAACAAGATTTTGCAGGCCTTTAAAGATAGAATACACCAAAGAAACAACAAGTGTATCTAATTTAGAAAAAACTAGGGTCGAGGATGAAAAAAAAATCTTGAAGAAACGTTAGTTTTAGTTGGAGAAAATTCCTTAAAGGTTCATCACGATTTGTTTTTAGTAATGATAGATGGAAAAGTGTGCAACGCAATAACGGGTACGAAATCCACGCAAAAGTGTTATGTATGTGGCGCTACAAGTAAGATGTTCAACTCAGTTGACAGCATGATTGTTAGGGAAGTTAGAACAGACACTTTAGAGTTTGGGCTATCAATACTACACGGGTGGATTCGATTTTTTGAGTGCCTTCTCCACTTATCGTATAAAATTCCAATTAAAAAATGGCAAGCACGATCAGATGAGGACAAAAAAATTGTTGCTGAAACAAAACTAAAAATTCAGAAAGAGTTTCGTGAAAGAACAGGTTTAATTGTTGACCAGCCACAGCCGGGCTTTGGTAACTCTAACGATGGAAACACCGCTAGACGTTTTTTTAAAAATGCTGAAATATCAGCTGAAATAACAAAAGTGGACCTAACATTAATTAAAAAAATGCACACAATACTAATTATTGTTTCATGTGGTCACGAGATTAATTTGGAAAGTTTTCGTAATTTCGCTCACAACACAGCAAAGTACTTTGTTGAAATATATCCCTGGTTTTGCATGCCTCCCACATTACATAAATTTTTAATTCACGGCCTGAAAATAGTACAACACGCGCTTTTACCAATAGAAGAATTATCAGAAGAAGCTTAAAAAGCAAGGTATAAAGACTTTAAAAACTACAGAGAGCACTTTGCTCGAAAATGCAGCCGGGAAAAGTCGAATGAAGATATTTTGAATAGATTTCTATTAAGTTCAGACCCATTTATATCGAGCACTAGCAGGCAATATGAACAAAAAAAAAAAAAAAAAATTTATCGAAGTCAGAATTAGATCTATTAATATAACCAAAAAATTCTCAAGAAAATCGTGATGATGACAACAATGAGAGTGATAATAATGATGATGGTGATGATGATGATAATGATGATAATAATGATGATGATGATACAGATGACAGTAATTGTAATGATGATAAAGACTATGATAGTTCAAGTGATGAATAAGAAATAGAGAATATTCAAATAAATTACTTCAATTAATTAAAAAAAAATAAAAATCCATTAAAAAACAATACTTCTAGTTTTTTTTTTGCCTAATTAGGGTATTGTTAATACAAAAAAAAATATTATCTCGTTAATTGCACCCTTCCTTGAAATAATCTCCATTTTAGGTATAATCGAACCCACTGTGCGACGCGTTAAACAGCCGTATAAGTAATATGGAGAGCATATAAAATATTAATCATACGCGATGTATGACAAAATTTATGAATAATTATTTTTAAATAAAATAATTCTTTTTCAACGAGGTCTAATTAATATCCCTTTCAGAGCTAGCTATACCGATTGTGGGATCTGGTTAACGGTGCTTCAAATATAAACAAATACATTTTTCTGATTTTTTTTAAACAGTATTCAGTGATTGTGAGTTCGTTTGCGTGCTCTTTACACAAAAGAGATTTTAAAAAAATGAAAGTAGACTTTGCTAAAAAGAATTTTTATATTGATGGTTTTACCATGACTACAATCGTTTTACTACTCAGGTCTGAAAGGGATATATATTCCTCAATATGATATGTACTAGATCAATAAACATTGAATTAAAATGGTCCAGAAATCAATAAAGATCACATTTTTGGTGTTCTGGGAAACCAGATTTTTAATCTCCATTTTTTTTAAGCTGAAGTATTATGTTCTTATTATTAACTTAGTAATTTATTGAGAGATTTTAGAAGTTAAGTATTTCAATCTAAAATAAATCAGTTCATTCACTTTCTTTTTAAAAATGTCAAAATAATTTTCGTTCTTACGATTTCTTTTATCTTAAAAGCAATTTTCAAAATTTTTGTTTAAAAAACTAAAAAAAAAAAAAATGAAAAATGAAAAGCGCCAATTTGTAGGTCACGAGAAGACGCTCAAAAGCGCTTAGTTGGCGTCGATGTTCTCAGTTTAATACACAATTTATCCACCTACACACAACTAAGTTGTACATTCAATCATAGAGCGCACGGTATAATTATAGATCTCTAATTGTAAATTGTATATAAAAAAGAATTTGGCATAAAATATCAAAATTATGGTGTTTAGTAAAACGACATTTCTTAAATATATTTACCTATGTATAGAATTATATATCATTTTGACTGGTTCCTAAAAATCTAGATTTAATAATAATAAAAAAAACAAATATGAATTAAAATGTTTGGTTTGTTTGAAAGAAAATTCAGTATGTCAAATAACCGCAAAATTCTTTAACTTTGAATGTTAAAGAGGACACAATTGTTGTTGTTGTTGTTGCTGTTGCTGTTGTCACTAAAGATATGAGTATATAAAAATAGCTTTTGAATCATACCAGTAAGAAACAGAGAGGTAGAGAGGGCTTACTTCCTTACCATGAAATAAGTTTCCAAGTTATTCAATCTGAATAAATGAATAAACTTCTTGCAAAATGAACTGTAGTGAACTTTTTTGTGGCTTCAATTTTACAAAATCAAAGGGACCACAATTGAAAACAAGCAAATACCAAATATACTAATAAAAGCAGAAACACACAAACACACACATCCATCCACATTTCATATGGAAGCAAATAATGCATCCCAATCAACATTTTATGAAATTAATGATCATATTCGAGTCTTTTTCGACTTTTCTGCGCGCTTAAAATCATCATATATGTGGTCATTTTCTGAATAGTCTTTTATGACTCCTCTTGAAAAGTCTTTTACAGCTCTTCTCAAGAACTCTTTTATGACTCTTCTTGAAGAGTAATTAATTACCAGCTTTTCTTATCAGTTTCGACTTATTTTCCTTAACTCGGGTCTCGAGTCTTTTTTGAGTCATTTTTTGGTCGCATTTTTAATCGTTTGTTATGACAAATAATAAAATATTTAAGTGAAGTATGTTATGCAAATAAGTTTACTTAAAAATTTATATATGTACGTATATATAAATACAGAAATTATTTACAGAATTATTTTATTTATTAAAAAAGAAATTTTAAATAAAAAATATTAATGTTTGTTAAAAAATCAATTTGTAAAATTAAAATTCTCCAAAAATGTGTATAGAAAATTGACTGCACTGGCCAATCCTTCGCGCAGATTAAATTAATGTTCTTCACTGTCAAAATAACAGATATCACTTGAATGTTTTAAATTGTCATCATGGAAATAACTTTCATTGTTTGCTGGGCTTGGTTCAATCTACTGCGGAAAGTTTCCCGTGAATTTTTTTATTTTTTAGGGATATAAGGTTTCGGCTTCTTTTTTAGCACATATTTTTAATCCTTTGGCTGAGATTAGGCCACTTATTTAATTTTTTCCCCTTTAAAATTTTTTTACATTTCACTTTTAAATTTATTCACTCTCCGCTTTCAAATTTATTCAGTTTTATAATTTGTAATTTAAATAACTGATCTTTACATAACGATGTAATGAAAAAAAAACCAATCACAGTATTCAAATGCTGAACACTTGCACACACAGCATAACAACCAGTTTTTCTTCCTCCAGCTGCGCGAAATCTTATCCCAAAATAACGATTAAAACAATCATACGTCAATCGTTGTACACTTAGTTATTTGTATTTGGAATACATCAGTTTTTAAGCAGATCGCGAATCATTTTCTAGAGTTTTTGATGTGTAAACATCTATACGCGCAGGGGGGTAAATTTCTATTTCACAATACAATCACAAAAACAGCGTAACTCATATCGGTGTGAGCTGAAGCAGATAACGCTGTGTGACTTATGATTGGATTGGTGAAAAAATTATGATTTAACATTGTTTTTTATGCCACTTTTTTAAAAGCGTCATCTATGTGTCACTTATATAGGTTTATATTGGGATATTTTTAACGTTTTACAGCAAAGGGTTGTTGAATTAGCTGAAACAGTTTTTGTGATAATAGATGAATAGGTGATAGAATAGGTGATAAATAGATGACGCTTTCTGTTTGATTTTAAAAAATGACATAAAAAAATTTTTAATTACTAGATGTTTACACATCTTCCCTGTGATCGGACTCACATGATTTTTTTTTAATCACGCATGTAACATGTAATTAAAAAAATGCTGACTGGGGTATGTTGAATTTTTAGTTAAATTTTTCATGTATGATAAGAAATCGAAAATAATTTGTAGAACCAAAACGGTGTACACTTTTAAAAGAGTGAAGAACAGCAGCACGAACTGTTATGACTTTTATATGACAGAATTTTATTTCCCAACCAATAATAAGAGTTTCGTCAAGTTTACTATAAAAAAGCTTTATGTTTAGGTATTTACTTATTTTTAAATATGCCAAAATTCAAAGTTTGGCATCGACAAGAAAGTGGTTGTTGTTCCATTATTCCAAATTTTAGGAACGGATAATATATAGATTTGGTTATAATATTTTAAGGAACGCATATAAAAATTCAACAGCATTTGCAAAATATTTGAATTTTTTGAATAAGTTGTCTTTTATTAGCTTGGGGTCGAATGTGACCCAAATTCCAAAAGGGTTAATGGGGTCATATACTTTTTTTCCAAACCTTAGGCTATTAAGATAAAATAAACTATTTAAAAGTAGAGAACTGATTAATTTTTGATATAATGAATTTAGAAAGATTACATATACTGAATATTTCAAAAATCCCATTATTCTCGAAACCCGCAAAAATAATATCGTTGTCAAAAAAATTCTGGCACAGGGATTTACATAAAAATTCACACTGTTAATCTCTAACATGTATTTAACAAAATCTTAAATCGCCAAGTCCATTTTTTTGAATTTTGTTTAAGAATATTTTTTTAAACTTAAAAAAGGAGTTTTCAAAATTTTGTCAAAAATATAATCCATCTTCGGTCTCATTCCGCAATATGTTAATAACGTGGCAATAAAACAATAATTTACGTCTGAGTACTTATAGATATACAGACCAAAAAAGAATGTTGGCTTTAATCAAATTCTTAAATTTGAAAAAAGTACCGTCAAATTTCATGACCCCGTTTTTTTTTTGGCACTTAGTGGTCTGGGGCATTTGCTATATCTTGGTGAGTTTTTATTAGATTTTGTAGATATATAGCTTTTTAAAGAGATAATTTAGTATTGAAATCGATTCGAACTTGTAAAACAAATTAAACAATAGAACTAAATTTTTGTAAAATCTGAAAAACGTCATTTTTTACCCATATAAACACACTTGAAATTTGCAATCGATTTCCATCGCGACTTTTATTTATCCAATTGTCCCCAAATTTCACATTTATTACGTTTCTATAGAAAGGAAATAAACATTTTCATTTTTAAGGACCACTCTGATCAGAGTTCAGAAAAAAACACACACTGAATAAAAAACTCGTACATATATGTAAACAAACATAGCTAAGACCAACAAACACATATTTTTATTTTGATATCAATTATGTGTGTTTCTAAATTATATATGTTGCCGAACACAATCATGACTGTGTTTCGTTTTAATATTTCGTTGTGCACACGAACATGTTTCTATCATGTATTATTTGCTTCAAAAACACACATAAACCACACAGATTCGAGTGAAGCTTTATTTTAAGTTCGTTTTCTTGCATGGTACTGCTGAAAAGAGAACATGTTCTTGAACGCGTACATCATCTAAATTTTAGCCAACAAAGGCTGCTTTAGAACAAAACATTGTGTGTTTGATGTGTGTATTTTCTGAACTTTTACTCTAATACACACTTGTTTTCTAACTCTCTTGTTCTTGTTAGTGACACTTCCAATTATTTGACGGATACTTTGTGTATTGCATTTTATCAATTGAATTTTATTTTTTATACCCTATACCACTAAATGGTCAGGGTATAACGACTTTGTGCTGATGTTTGTAGCTACCAAAAATATTTATTACATCGATCGACTCAAAATCACTTTCAGAGTCTATTTAGCAATGTCCATCCATAGCATGAACGCTACTGAAATTGGTGAAAATCGGTGCATGTTCAGATCAAGCCCCCATACAAATGACCCCTAAGAAATCGACTTAAATTGTCATAAAATCTAAATTATCTTATAGATCTTGGTCAAATTGGGTTTGTGTATGTTCATTGCTTCCATTTATCAGTAGTCCAAAAATAAACCATACAGCACAATTCTTAGTAATAGCCCCCATATAAAGCTGCCTCCTGATCTTCACTTAAATCAATCACAAAACAAAAATATTGCATTGATTTTTCTTAAATTCGGTATATGCAAGTTAAGATATGGCATACCATCCCTTAATATAAAAAATTCTTTAGTCACACACCCAACCCATTTTACACGCGCTGAATAAAATAACAACGTTCATATAATTCGTAGAATACAAGAAATGTTATCTAAAACGTTCCCACAAATTTCACAATACTAATATCCGCTCTCGTACAAAAATTGTATTTTTGTCATTCCCACGAATTTTTCAACATCAGCTATGGTACAAAGTTACATTTTTTCATTACCACAAATCCACTAATGGAACTCAGGAGATCATTGCACACGCTAAATAGTCAATGCTGACGTCAACATTTTTACTAAAGTAAATAAAATTCTCAATAAAATTGATTCCCACAATAATTATAACTCTTTATTTTTATACAATTATTTCTCTTAATATTTTAGCTTACACTTTATTTTCAAATCTGTTCTATCTTTAATTATTCTCACAAAATACTTTAAGCTCGTTAATAATTTAAGCTTATTTTACTCTTTATTTTTAGTACTCTCACTAATTATTTTAAGTTAACCCTTTTGTAAAATATATAAAAGATAAAACATAAAATAAAGCTTAGTTAGTTCAAGTGGGGATTTAAAAATATAAACATTAAAAGTGAAAGAAAAATAGATAAATTTTTTTTAAATAAAAATCTAGTGAACTAATTAATTTGCATATTTTCGCTGAAAAGTAATGTCTTTACCAAGTACGATCAGGGCCATTCTATTTTTGGACCCAGTCCCCATATAAATATAGCATTCGATATGAACTTTCTCATATTCGACGGAAACAAAATTTACAATAATGCCACTCAAATTTGGTTTGTGCTTATTTTCGATTTCCAATTAGTTTGGTTTAAGAAATAGGGTACAAATTCGTTTTTTTTTTTTGATAATTATATCCGCTATAGGTGTCTGCAAATTTTTATTAACCTAAAAAAATGAAGATGATTTTTTATTTTGTTTTACAAAATTTTGTGTCTACTATTAACATAGTACTTTCTAACTTGGAATTTCTCACCCCACCCAAGACAGTGACCCCGAAAATTTCCCTTGTGTAATTTATTACGAAACTACTCTTCTTAATGAAATCTTTAACAATTAAATCCGAGAAATATATTTTATAATATAAATTGCATTTCTAATGAACAGCTTATTTATTTCAATTAAAAAAGCTTCATGCAATTAAATCATTCCTCCACATGTTTATTTTCTGTACATGAGTTGGGGCAAAATGTTATTGTCTTTTTAAGAAACTCAAATAAAAACAATCTTCAGTTCGTAAGGTTTTCATTGTTTTTCTGAGTTTTACAACATCATCCCTATCACCACCAGTAACTTTTGCATTGAAATTGATTTTGTGAGAGAAATTATTAAAAAAAATTTTACATTTATTTGTTAAAAGTTTTAGTGAACTAAACAAATGGGTCTTCATAACTGTAAGACATTAGAAATATAACAACTAATTCAAGTGATACATAAAAACAAGTAAGAATATTAAATTCGGCTGATTGATATCCTCATTGAAATGAAATGAAATGAATTGAAATGAAATGAAATGAAATGAAATGAAATGAAATGAAATGTAATGAAATTAAAAGAAATGAAATGAAATGAAATGAAATGAAATGAAATGAAATGAAATGAAATGGAATGAAATGAAATGAAATGATATGATATGAAATGAAATGAAATGAAATGAAATGAAATGAAATGAAATGAAATGAAATGAAATGAAATGAAATGAAATGAAATGAAATGTAATGAAATGAAATGAAATGAAATGAAATGAAATGAATTGAATTGAAATGAAATGAAATGTAATGCAATGAAATGAAATGAAATGAAATGAAATGAAATGAAATGAAATGAATATGAAATGAAATGAAATGAAATGAAATGAAATGAAATCCAATGAAATGAAATGAAATGAAATGAAAAGAAATGAAATGAAATGAAATGAAATGAAATGAAATGAAATTAAATTAAATTAAATTAAATGAAATTTAATGAAATGAAATGAAATGAAATGAAATGTTATGAAATGAGAAGAATGAAATGAAATGAAATGATATGAAATGAGAGGAATGAAATGAAATGAAATGAAATGAAATGAGAGGAATAAAATGAAATGAAATGAAATGAAATGAAATGAAATGAAATGAAATGAAATGAAATGAAATGAAAATGAAAATGAAGTTATAGTAATAAGAAACTACAAAATTTTTTGGTATTTTCATGCTTTTTATACCCTATACCACTATGTGGTCAGGGTATAATGTGCTGATGTTTGCAACTACCAAAAATATTTGACCTATCTGTCCGCCCGTCTGTCCATCTGTGTGTCCATGTAAATTTTGTAATCAAGCTACAGGTCGCAAATATGAATATATTTTGATGAAATTTGGTACATAATTTGGCCATAGGATGAAGGCTGTTGAAAGTGGTGAAAATCGGTTCATGTTCAGACCTAGTCCCCATACAAATGACCCCTATATTATCAACTTAAATTGCCATAAGTTCCAAATTATCATATAGATCTCGCTCAAATTGGGTTTGTGTATGTTTATTATATCCGTTTATCAGTTCTCCTAAAATAAACCCTATTGGATAATTCTTAGTTATAGCCCCCATATCAAGCTGATTCCCGATAAATCTATCAAAAAACAAAAATATTGCACAGATTCTTCTCAAATTTGGTTTGTTTATGTTTTTGCAAAAAAACTTTTTAGCCCTAGTCCCAATATAAATATAGCATCCGATATATAATTTTTCATATCCGATGGCAAAAAAATTAATAACAATGCCACTCAAATTTGCTTTATGATCATTTTCAATATCTAGTTAGTTGTATCTAAGAGGTAGGATATAGGGTATCATATAGTTGGTCAAGACTGACTATAAATTTCTTACTTGTTTTTATTGAATGCGATTATTATTTGCAGTTATCATAAATGTAAACACATGCATTTTCATTTTTGTTTGTTGGTTTATTAGCGATGCATACGCACTATTTTGCTTGTTGTTGTTCACGTGTGCGAAAAATAATACAAAACAAGTAAGAGTGTTAAATTCGGCTGTGCCGAATCTTTGATACCCTCCACCTCGGTTTGTTAAACTTAATACCAAATTATTTCAGCAAATTCTTTGGGTTGGTTTTCTTCTTTTCTATTATTTCGGATTTATTTCGGTGTTTGCTTTTTGGTCATCGTGGTTGCTGATCGGCATGCATTTTGGTTATATACCTATATGCATGCGTTTCCGGTTATATGACATAACTTCTCGTTTAATTTAGTTTTTGCTAATTAAATAGCTCGCCCTAACCTCCATTGCAAAGGTAATGGTTGTGTAGAGTGGCTATATGCATTAAATCGTGCTAATTGGAGATGGCTGTATAGTTTCTTTTAACTGGCCAAATATTTCTTCATTGTGGCCATATAGGTTGGATGGAGTAACAAAATAATAACCAAAAAAAAAGCTCTCTCAACTTTTTTTTAAAATATTGCCATATTTTGAAAACATAGAGAATAAATTTATAATAATAAATAATCAAATTAGGGATGAAAAACGCAAAAAACGAAAAGTCCCAAACATTTTAAATAAAATAATTTAATGTTATCTTTATTTTCTGAAAAACTTCAAATTTTCATCCAAAAAAAATTTTGAAAATTTATATATAAAAAATAACATTCTCATAAAATTACGTTTACTTATGTAACAATTTTTATGTTAACAATTCTTAAATATCATTTGAGGTTTTCTTAAATTCATTGAATTTAAATTAATATCGACAAATCTGTTTTTCTATTTATTTAAATTGTAAAGGAGTGGCATCTCTGTCAAAATAAGCGAAAAACACAAAGAATAGAAAAAAACAAATTACTTCGTGTTTGACAGGATGATTTTATGTTTATGTTTAATATCTTTATTTTTTTTACTAATATTTCTGTTTATTTATTTGAAAATGAAATAATGAATTGAATATGCTATTTAATTTTTTTATTTATATAAAAAAGTTTTTTAATTAAAGCAAAATATTTTCACTATTTCATGATTTTTATTTATGTATGACGACATTTCAACCTAAAAATTTAAGTTTTTATCGATTGGATAAACAACACAAAAATGGTTGTCGTTTAGATAACAACAACAGCTGACTTTAACAATAGCGAATATCGTTTCAAAATTTTACTGATAATTTTGCAATTTTCTTTTTTTTTTACAATTCGACTATCGTTAAAAGAAGTTACTGAATCGCGGTACTGAAAAGTTATTAATATCTCCTGAATGCCAATATTTTTTTTAAATGTAAACATTTTTATATGTAAAGATATTTCTAAATTTAAAATTATTATTTCCGACGTTTTGATATGATTTTCTGAAACTCAATTAATATTTTCTAATTTATAATTGGAAATTTTATTTTCAGTTTTTATTATAATTGATATTTTCTTAAATTTGAATGGAAAATTTAAAAAGTGAAATTTTGTATTTATGTGAATAATAATGCTTTATTAATTATAAACAATTTTTAAAAATTAGATGTAATCGCAATCAGATATTTTATAGGTAAAGCAGAATAATAATTCTATATAACTATGTAGAACTGTTTTGTAAGCAAAAAACTCATTGACGAACTCGGTAACTCTATTTTGTAAAGACAACAAAAAGTTAACCCCCCAATCTCACATCACACTGAAATTGTAAAATCGTTGTGTACGTATTATCAACGAAAAATTGTTCGAATTAGTCGAATCCATCGCCATTAAATTTTATGCTCAAACATCTGACTGCAATCTCATTTTTAAAATGTTGTCGAAGCGTAAACTTGAAAAAATTTGTATACTTCTCTCTCTTATTTTATTTTAAGTAGAGTTACCAAGTTTATTATACAGGCACATGTTTGAGGGAAAATGTTTACATTTATTATTATTAGTATTATTTTAATAATAGTTAATAATATTTATGCTCTATAATTAACAAACTTGCGTTTTTGTATGCGCATTTCAAAAAATAAATCATTATAATAGATTTAACAAGTTAAAACTTTAATTACAATTTTACAGAATCCAGTAAATTTGCATTAAATTTATAACAGGGTAACATTAATCATCGTTAGTGTCTGCCACTATTCGCACGAAAAATTTGGTGCCATTAGTGTGACCACTGCGGAAAATGTGTGTGTATTAGTAAAAAAAAATGTGAGTGTATTGAGTTTTTCGAACTTGCAGTGTGATGTGAGATTGGTGGGTAATATGCAAAACTTATGTTCATATTTGTAAAAGAATAATGAAAAAACGTATGAAATAAAAGACCAACCCGTGTATACTCTTAACATTGTTCTGTATGATATCTAGTTGAAAATATTAACATTCATGTTAAAATAGAAAAAACTATTGCAAAGATAATTAGAACAAACAAAAATTATGCCGGCATCTACTGTGGCATAGTCACGCTGAGCAAAATGAAGTGACACTCTGTTAATACAAAAGAAATGTATTTTCCCCACAACAAAATACTGCAGAATTTTATGTAAATAAAATAACCGATTTATTTCTAACATGCAGTTACTATGAATATACATACATACATATATATAATATATGTACATTATTTGTATTATTTAATATGTGTATGTATGTATATTTAAATATTACACACAAAAAATACAACATCAAACGTTATTTTTGTGTTTTTCTCTTTAAATAAATTAATACATAAATTTTTTGCTAAATTTACATTTGGGCAATTCACAACAGGTGTTGTACATTGTATGTTGTATTGAAATACACAATACAATCATTTGTTGTGAACACTCAGTTGTATTTTCATATTGTAAAACGCTTTCTTTAGTAATTTTCGATCCAACGAGGAAAGATCGCTTCGTCGCTTCTGCTATTTTGTATAAGAGAAAACACTTGTCAGTGTTTGCTTTTTGGTCGTGAGATATACCCTGGAGTTTTAGTTACGTACCTCTTGCATTTTAATTTACAATGAAAAAAAAATGTTAAATGTTTTGGTTGGTACTGAAAGAGAAAATACATACTAAAAATATAAACATTAATTTTTATATAAATAAACTTATTGATGTATTTGCGTTATTTGCATTATTTGCCATATTTTATTTTATAATTATTTATGCTGATAATATTCTATGTATTTGTTTTTTCTTTTTCATAAAAACTGGCATTCACTTGGAAGTGATATGTTATGATACAATATACAACATTTACTAAACATAGCAAATGAAGTTGGATCGTGTATCAGATTTTTCAGTGAAAATTATCAACAACAGTTTTACACTATTGTAAAGTGATACACGATACAGGAGAAAAAACGATACATTACCCATTGTGAATTGCCCAATTGTTTTTTTTTATTAACAACTAGGTATTTTAGCATTATTTGCTTTAGATGTTGGTGAATTTTTACTCCCTTTATATTAACTCGTAGTGTCTGCTTGTCGAAAAAATTTTGGATCGATTTTAACCACTTTCCCGTGACCCAATCGATCTGAAATTTTGCAGGCAGGCTTGTGGCAATGACAGAAATGATCTAACATATTTTTTTAGTGATGCCAAAACAATGGAAACTTTAAAATTTTTCTACCAGAGTTGATAAAAAAATGTACAAAGGGTTTGTTTTTGTTATATTATTACCATAACGACCACAAAAACAACAAGTCCAGCTATGAAAACAATGCAACATTTAGAATAACAACAAGAACAATATAGAAATATCATGTTTTTCATTTTTTTTTTTACTTTTTCAGAGATTTCCCTGGACCTGTTCCACCGATTTTAATGATTTTTGAAGTAGAAATCTTTCCATGAATTTGGTGAATCATTCTCACTAAAAATGATCACTGTAGCTGCACTATTGAGGGCGTGATCGTGACAAGAACAACATAGAAAATTATTTTTTTTTCAAGACTTTTTTAGTTCTTCATTCAAATCTCGGGCCCTAATCGACCGATTTGGACGATTTTAAATAGCAAACTTCTCAGGATGTTAGTGAATCATTCTTATGTCAACGAGTACCCTAGCTGCCGGATTGATGCCGTCATCGTGATTTCCACAGACGGACATCGCTATATCAACTCCGGTTGTTATAAGGATCACAAATATATAAATTTTATGGGGTCCAAAATTTTTTTTCTAATTATTACAAACGGAATGACAAACTTATATATACCCTCTGCACACTGGAGTGGAGGGTATAACAACTCTACAACAGCAACAATGACAGTCATATGTTTTTCAAATAGGAAAAAACTGTTTATGTGTTAGTTTCGGTCATTCCCCAGTATGCATTGAAATATTATTTCTCCAATGTTGGAGAAAAGTTAAGTTCTTAAATTGATGTCAAATGTAATTCTCAACTTGGGTTGAACAATTTTTCTCCTTGTTTGCTTTCAACTTGACATCAAGTTGAGATTTAACATTTTTTCCAATCTTTGAGAAACATTTTTACTCTCAATTGGATATCCAACACTTTTCTCCACTTGAGACAAACATTTTTTCAACTTGAATACGATTTGTGTTAAGTCTGAGATATTATTTAAATATGTCATAAATAATAAATTAAATTAAAAAATGCCAAAAAGTACAAATAAATCATTGATATATTTTTAATTATTTTTGCTTTTTGTCGAATTTTTCAAAAAATGTACAACTAATTAATTCATTTATTTTTAATTCTAGATTTTAAAAAATGTACATAATATGTACATTTAATGTTAAATATGTACATAGTAATGTTAAATATATAATGAAATTAAATTGAAACATTAAAAAAAGTACATTGTTTTCATTTCTAAAATTAGTATAATATTTTTTAATATGGCAATTCCGTACCTTCCATTTGATACCGATTGGAAATATTTCTTTGCTATCAAGTTGAGAATCACAAATTTCTCAATTTGATAACTATGAAAATCGCCATATAAAAAATGTGCCTTTTAAGTTGAGAAGACTATATTCGAACTATTGAGGGCATTTGAGAATTAACGTTGGAGATTTGAGAAATGTATTTGATCTCAAATGCACCTCAAGTTGATAGCAAACAAAAATGTTTATTGGGACATTTATTGTAGGGTCGTTTGCACACACACAAAAAATAGAAAATAAATTGTCAATAAAGGTGCTATTACACGATGTGTTTTTTACATATGTACTGTCACTTTTTTTTATCCATATGAAATTCCTCATGTCTGTCAAAATTGTCTTTTACATACGATTCATAATTTTTGCTATCACACGTGCATATGTATTTACGTATGACATAAGCTCTAAATGTAAACAACAGCTGATTTAATTTGTGAATTTACAAAAATTTATTGTTAAAAAAAAGTTATATATTTTTTAATTGTTAATTAATATTAAACAATTTATTTTTCTTTCAATATTAATCTTCATAATTTACTCTGTTTTTCTTTCGCCACAATCAGTGTTGTATTCTCATATGATTGTCATACAAAAATAGAACCTGCTCTAATTGAAAAATGTACATGTGCCTTTCCTCATGTATTGTACATAAACAATGTTTCATATGTATCACACGATGTGTACAACTTTTGTTGTGGGAAAATTTGACAGTACATATGTAAAAAACACATCATGTAATAGCACCTTAAGCAAAGCAAGTGGCTTCGAAATTCGATGATGCCAGTTAATCATTTTTTGTTCACGCGGAATTTATAATTGGAGGAATTTTTTTCTCGAGAAATATATTTTCCGTGAGAAAGAAATTCCTTGAGAATATTCATAATTGGGATGAATAACTTTTAATTGGAACTTTTTAGTCGGAATAAATCATAATTCTAGTTAGATATTGGTTAATATTTAATTAGAAAAAATATTGTGGTGGCATCTACGCAATTATAAAGGCAGTCACGGAAAAATTAAATGCAAGTCTGTTTTTTTTAATATAACAAAAATGGATTTTCCCTTTAACAAAATATGGCAGAATTCTTTATAAATGAAATGCAAAATGGAAAATCAATTTTGTGCTAATTCTTAACAAAATTAATAAAATATATATATGTATTATTATATTTATTAATATTTGTAATTTTATTTGACACAATTTCACACACAGTTTTACAGATCAACTGTTTTAATTAGAAAAAATATTGTGGTGGCATCTACGCAATTATTGAGGCAGTCACGGAAAAATTAAATGCAAGTCTGTTTTTTTTAATATAACAAAAATGGATTTTCCCTTTAACAAAATATGGCAGAATTCTTTATAAATGAAATGCAAAATGGAAAATCAATTTTGTGCTAATTCTTAACAAAATTAATAATATATATATATATATATATATATGTATTATTATATTTATTAATATTTGTAATTTTATTTGACACAATTTCACACACAGTTTTACAGATCAACTGTTTTCAACTGATTTAGAAGTTTTCTGTTTTTGAAACAGTAGTGCCAATTTGTAACATTTTGTGATGTAATGAAAATCGCAGAATAATAAGTTAATACACAATAAAAAATATTAAATTTTTAAGTTTTATATACATATTGCAATAAAAAAAACTTTGGTAAATTTACATTGAAGATGGTCAGAAATGAATGAGAAAAAATATATAGACATTTTAGAAAAGCACATTTAATGTTAAACTTTATGCACAAAATATATGGGTTTTTGTTGTTTCGAATTTAACTGTGGCTCTAAGTGAAAAGTTTTAGACCGATCGTATATTACATCTTGAGGATCCTCACCTAATATTTTCAAATATTTTAAATTCTTTTTAACTCATTTAACCTCATTACGAAAATAGTAAAACAGTAAATATAGAAAATCCACGCACCTCAAAAAATTGTTTTCTATGAAATAAATTAAAGACATTTCATATTATACAATTTTCTTTCAAAAATGTATCAATTATTGCAAATTTGAAATTTGACATATAGTATTTGTACATATATTTGTATAGATTTCGCAGTATGAAAAGAACTATTATTTCTTTATTTAGAATATATGTAAGTATTGCTCGCAAAAAAATGCAACATCATGAATGAAACACATAGACGACTGCTGGCAGCAGCATTTGTAGTCGTATAGTCAGCTACTTGATTTTTCTGAATACGACAGCAACATATAATACAAATGCATTTTTATTTAAATATACAATTACTTTTACTTATTTAAAATGCATTAGTACAACGTAAAAATAAATAAATTAGTTTAACGCCTTTTGATTATTAATGGAATTATAGCCTTTCATTTTGCGATTTTTTTTTTAAACAAAATAAAATATTTCATAGCACTAACTTCTTTTACATATTTTGTTATATTGTCAACACTATTTTTGTTTTGTAGGCAACAAAACACACTTGCAGTTTTTTTTTTCTATTTGAAGAACATATGACTGCCATTGTTGATGTTGTAGAGTTGTTTTTTTTTTGATTTTGTTTCGTTAACTCTTTTGTATTAAAGCACCTCCAATATATGTATCCATTTTAGTTTGCAAATTCAGTATATTTATAATTTATTACTTACAGCAAAAAATAATAGAAACAATTTTATCAGTTATGCTTACGAAACTATATAAATAGACTTGAAGTTGGCTGCAAAAGCAGTAGCCTGTGTAAAGAACAAGTTAGCGACATGTAACTGTTACGTAACGTGTCAGCCTTTTTTTCACATGAAAAGTATTGGGACGTTCCGGTTACGTTCGGTAACTGTTTTAAATGATTTTCATGTAAAAAAAAACAACTGACTCGTTACGGTTACGGTTAGAAAACATTGACCTTTTATATGTATTATAATGCTATGAATGCATTTATCTTTATTTTATTTTATTTATATATTCTTTTTTTTTGTATTGTATATTATTTTTTTTTATTATTACTATTTCATTTAATTATTTTTTTCTTTAAATAAATTAACACATAAAAATTTGTTTTTTAAATTATTGGTGAACTTTTACTCCCTTTATTTACTGCCTTTATATTAACTGGTAGTGTCTGCTTGTCGACAAAATTTTGGATCGATTTTTAGCCCCTTTCCCGTGAGCCAATCGATCTGAAATTTTGCATGCAGGCTCGTGGCAATGACAGAAATGATCTAACAAATTTTTTTAGTGATGCCAAAACAATGGAAACTTTTAAAATTTTCTACCAGAGTTCACAAAAAAAATGTACAAAGGGTTTGTTTTTATTATATTATTACCACAACGACCACAAAAACAACAAGTCCAGCTATGACAACAATGCAACATTTAGAATAACAACAGGAACAATATGGAAACATCATGTTTTTCATTTTTTTTTTAATTTTTCATAGATTTACCTGGACCTGTTCCACCGATTTTAATGATTTTTGAAGTAGAAATCTTCCCATGAATTCGGTGAATCATTCTCACTAAAAATTATCACCCTAGCTATCCTATTGAGGGCGTGATCGTGACAAGAACAACATAGAAAATTATATTTTTTCAAGACTTTTTTTAGTTCTTCATTCAAATCTCGGGCCCTAATCGACCGATTTGGACGATTTTAAATAGCAAACTTTTCAGGATGTTAGTGAATCATTTTTTATGCCAACGAGCACCCTAGCTGCCCGATTGATGCCGTCATCGTGATTTCCACAGACGGACAGACGGACAGACGGACAGACGGACAGACGGACAGACGGACATCGCTATATCAACTCCGGTTGTTATAAGGATCACAAATATATATATTTTATGGGGTCCAAATTTTTTTTTCTAATTATTACAAACGGAATGACAAACTTATATATACCCTCTGCACACTGGAGTGGAGGGTATAAAAAGAAGCATTTAGCTCAAATGTGTATGCATAGCTTGTACATTTGATGTGCACATGTTCCGTTATGTAAAAACACTTTGTTTACTATTTTTAGTTTTTATATGAAATTTTATCGGAGCTGTTTGTTGTTTAGAGGTTATAAAAGCAATACTGCAAACTGCAGCAAATTATGACAAACATTTTAAACCTAAGTAGTACAACCAACTCGAACTTTTGCGGACAGGAAAATGTCTTCAACAGGCAGATAGACAGACAGACGGACGGACATCGCTAGATCGACATCTCCTTTCATAAGGATCAATAATATATATATTTTTTGGTTCCTCTGCACAGGGGTATAGAATTTTGTGAAAGTTAAGCCTGTTCAAATTTTCATAGAAATTTTTTTCTTAAGAAGAAAAAATATTCTTTTGTATTTCTTTCTATAAGCTAATACGGCCTACATGTTTTATGTAGATAAAAACAAATTTAATTTACAATTTTGTTCCTACTTTTCGACTCAGAAATTGATTTCGAGTCGATCGATGTAATAAAAGATGGGTCTAGGGCAGATATTTTTGGTAGTTACAAACATTTGCACAAACTCATTATATCCTGACCACGGTGTGGCATAGGGTATATAATGTTAAAATCACTTTTTTTTTCAAAGAGATATCGTTCTAAGAATTTAAATTATTTTAAATTTATTTTCGAATCCGAAATAAAAATTGTTGCTGGATGCAAACAGCTTTCAATTGCTACGATCAGCACTGCGTATACACAATATGTTTCTAATTAATATAACTCATACGTGTAGTGTTGTCAGAATTAAATATTTTCTAATCAAAAAGCTGTGAAAGTATTAATTATATTTATGTGTGTGAAAAATGTATGTCTGCCTTTTGTGCCCATGTAAACCTTGTAATGAATATGTAGGTCGCCAATCACAATATATTTTTTTTGATTGAATTTAGCATATCGTCAACTAAATGCAAAAAAATCAAAATCTAGTTTTTGATTGATTATTATTTATTAGATGAAACTACACGTCTGTGCAAAATTTCTGCGCCCAAAAACAAGGATTTTATAACCAAAATTCAAAAAAACGTATCATCAAGTGCATGCTTTTCCTAAAGCAAAATAACGTATCATCACACTTGTTTAAGAAATGAAAAGTCAATAGTATTAAGTAAGCACCGACTTTTTTCTTATTATTTATAAGTGTTCATTTCGTTTGCCGTTAACTCGTTGGCAATTGGGACCGTGCCCCATTTGATTGTTTTGATCCATCTGTGAATGAATCACAGTGATAACCCAGTTCCGGTCCCCAGGTCTTATTGGTCCATATGCTCGCTTCCAATATCATTGTCCTAAATTCCCTGACAAATATTTTTATTTCTTTGGTAGCATTCTGCCCGTGACCCTCGCCACCGGGTCGATGGAAAAAAGTCTAGCCACTCTCATGTGACCTCTAGGTCACCGTCTTTCGTGCTGCTAGATTCCTGAAGTCATACGGCACTCATGCATGCATCTTCGATGACCGAAATATGCAGTGGCGCTGATGGCATGGGTTGGACACGTTCTAGATGACCCGGCGATGTCAATACAGGCAATGCGGTACACTTTGCTCAGAATTGCCTTAGCATTGGTTTGTTCCACCTTTGGCCACCATGCAAGAGAGGAATAGGTAACCATTGGTTTCACAATAGTCATGAACAACCAGTAGCTAATGTGAGGCTTTAGGCCCTACGTTCTACCAAATATTCTTTGACCTCATCCGAGAATCCTATTGTCAAGCCGTTCAGACTTGGCCTTATAAGGTTGAGTTTTCTTCGTTTAGTGAAGGGTATGAGTATGGTCTTCGATGGGTTCATGGATAGCCCTTTATTCTGACACCAATTGAGGGTATAACTGAGAGCTTGCTGCATGCGCTCCGATATTGTGTTGTCGTCGAATCCGGTGACAGAGATCACAAGGTCGTCCGCATAGCCGAAGGTTCTGAATCTTAGGTTGTTAAGATCTCCAATAAGTCATCTATGACAAAGGTCCATAGCAGTGGCGATAAAACGTCTCTCTGAGTACAGCCCCTAGTGACATTTATGGTCCTAGACGTACTGCCTATGCTCAGTGTGATGACCCTAGAGTTGAGCATCTCTAGAGTCCGGTTGATTATGATTGGAGAAACATCTTTTCTCAACATGGCCTCTTCAGTTGCCCTATATGACGTATTATCGAAGGCGCCCTGTATATCAATGAAGGCACAGAGAGATATCATTTTCTTTCATTGTGACAACATTGTGGACAGCTGATTCCATTGATTTACCCTGCTGGTACGCAAACTGTAGTGCATGAATGGGTTTGCATGCCAGGTAAGTGTGCCTGATATGATGGTCTAGAACTTTGTCCATAGTCTTCATTAAAAAAGAACTTAGACTAATCGATCTTTATGATTAAGTTAGCTGTTCACATTTCCTGCCTACCTTGGGTATAAATACTAGTTTTATTTCTCTCCAGATTGATGGCACAAAACTATGTAGAAGACAAGATCTGAAAAGTTAAGTTCAGTTGTGGGATGTTGATATCCATTCCTTCCTGCAGTAAACTGGATATATATTGTCCGGACTAAGTGATTTGAATGGAGAGAAACCATCTATCGCCCATCTGACCCGATTCTTCTGAAAAATGTTGTCCGCATACGTTTAGTATGTTTCTTTTAGTCAGGGAGGGTTTCCCGATGACTGGTAGTGACCTGTTAGTGGGGACACATCCTGGAAAGTGTGTTTCCAATAGAAGTTCACAGGTTTCTTCCGGGGATTCAGTGTATGAAGAGAGGGCCTTTTGAAGTCGCACAGCTTGCGGAAGGTCATTGATCTTCTCACAGTAGCTCTGCCACGTGGTCCTTTTGGATTTGCTTAGTTCTTTATTGTATTCAGTGGGGCTATTTTATAGGTGTTCCAGTCACCATTAATCTTAGCCTTATTGAGTAATCTTCGAGCTTTACATTTGAGCCTTTCCAGCCCATCAGCCCATCATTGCGCCATGGGACATCTCTCTTACTCCTCCTAGTCTTTAATGGACAGCTCTCTGTAAATGCTGATGATAAGTTCGATTGTAGTTCAGATGCCTCAAAATCAATTTCGCTAGTGCTTCCTATTAGCCCTTCAGAGCGATTGGCATTGTTACCCAAATGGTATCGAAAATTATCCCAGTTAGTCTTCCTGGGATTTCAAAAGTATTGATCAGTGTCTAGAGAACTAACCATGTCAAAAGCTATATGCTGATGATCTGACATAGAGTGTTCACCAGAAACATGCCAGTTCGAGATGGCGAAAGATAAATTTGAACTGGTCAAAGTAAGATCTTAAACCTCTGCCTGATTGGGTTCCTAAATGCGGTTCGACACCCATGTTAGCAATGTTCAAGTTGTATTTATAAATAAATTCAAGAAGAGGCTCACCACGTATGGTGGGCGTTGGCATCGCAGCAGATGATGCAGCTGAGATTACGTACCTGGCAATATTCCACGAGGGCTGTGATTTTTTGTGGGTGCTGTATCCATATCGCCTGGTAGATAGGCAGAGGCCAGCACTACTTCGTGTTTGCCAGCTAGAGAGAACACTTTATGCCGGATGGCGACCAGATTCCCACTCTGGGTCTGAATATTTTTTTTTTAGCTATTAGATAACAATAGTAGTTTAAAAATTATTCAGGTTTTTATGATGGCACTCAAATATTCAGTGTTTTTACGTCGACAAAACCTAAAAAAAAAATTTAAAGGTGGGAATGTATTCCTTTGATTTAATAAATAAAATTGGTATAATATTGTACAAATTTTATAAAAAAAGTGACACGACATTTTATTGCAGTAATTCAAAGAAACAAGATATAAAATGGTGAGTACTTTTAGGTCCATGTGTTTTAAGAAGCTGAAGAAGCTCGAAAAGTATATACTAACGTTCTCCAGAAAGTGCAACAGGATCGCAACAAATATGGATGTTTTCCATGGCTTTCTTGTATCGTCAGATCCTTACATTACATACTATCATAAGACGTCAATGTCATAAACATGTTTTGGAACTACAATTACAGAACTTTTTCAGTTTGTTTCAAAAACAAAATTTTTAAATAAAAAATATTTTGGATTGTATGGGTGAGGCGTGGGCAAGCATGGCATATTTCTGTAAAACTTTGCTTCATATTACTGTTAACTTAAGTCAAGTTACAAGACTTTTAATGAAGAATTAAAAACTCTGGTCCAAAAATTCATATTCGGGTATACGGGCTGTGGGCGGTGGGCGCGGCCGATTTCCATGAAGCTCTCCAGATACCTCAACCTCATGACACTAGTGACTTGTGTCAAGTTTCATGACTTTTGGTAAGGAAATCAAAATTTTGGGCAAAAAATCTTTTCGGGTTATATGGGCGGGGGGCGATGGGCGCGGTCAATTTTGACGAAACTTTGAATTTTTTTAAATTTAGTTCATAAAAGGCTGTGAGCCAAATTTCAATATTCCAATAAATGTATGAAGCGATTCTACATTGCGTCATTTGTTGTTTCTGCTCGAAATGTTATCGTAGTTAACCGCGTTAAGTTGAGTTTACAAATATTATCTTTATCTTTTGCAAAAAAATATGTGTTGATGCGGAGTTTAGTGCCATTTACAGTCAATATTTCCCTAAAAATGATAAAGATAATGACGGGTCTGGTGATGATGAACAAAGTTATGTTAACATGGATTTATCTGCTGTAGATAAAGAGGAAGATCAGCTGGTAACCAAATTCTTCTAAAGAGATTGTTATGATAACAAATGCCAATTAATTAACCACGAAAAATTAATTACGCCTTTTTGGTTTTCATCATATGAAAGAGCGTTGCGTACTCTATCCGAATGGGGAAAAAAGTGGACGATGATTTTTTGACACATAAGCCCCCTTTTCATAGACCGTCATGATGTAGATATTCTAAACATACTTCTATAAAAAATAACACAATATTTTTATATTTTTTATTATTTTTGATTATTTTTGTATTTTATTTTGTTTAGTTTTTCTTTCAATTGTTTAGTTTACTTAAAATTAGTTTTTCTTTATAGCTAAATTTTACAAGTTTGTTTAGTTTATGTTTTATGTTAAAAAATATATTTTTACTGAAATATTTCTTAGTTGTTTTTTCTTTTTTTTTTTTAATACACATTTAGACAAAATTGAACTGAATTAAAATCTAACTACATAATTATCAAAAAAAAAATAATTGGCCTTGTGTGATTTAATTTTTTTTATACAATGTAATTTATTTATTTACTTATTCGATGAACATGCACAAATTATGAGTTTTAAAGGAAAATAAACTCTTCTGAAAAACTTCTTTTAAATGTGAAAGAATTTCAGAAATGCTTATTCTGGATGTGTGATTCCAGATCAAATACAATAAAAAACTTTGTTAACTTTGGAAAATTTGAAAATAATAAACAGATTTTTTTGAGAAAAAAAAGTTTTTTATTTTATTTCGTTATGTTGGTTACAAATTTAAATAAATTATTTAGATTTCGTTGGAATTTTACTTTAAATAAAATTTTATTTGATATTTTATTTTTCATTTCTTATCATATAGAACGATATTTAGTATCAACTCTATGTACAAAATGTTGACAACATGTATATCAAATTTCATATCGGAAAGAAAATTTACTTTTTTATAAAAATAATTAAAAATTTCTTTAACATAAGTCATGATGCAGGTTTTGTCAACCTTATTTTGAAGTAAGGTGGCAACTCTGTTATAAAAACAAAAACAATATGGGTACCAATCAACATATTTTAAAGAGTTGAGATAAACTGTTGGATGCCTCACTTGCCAAATTGACTAACTCCACTTTCTAAATTTAATAATGATTAAAACTATTAACACCACTTTTTATTATTAGAGAAATTTGTTTTGAATATAAACAGTTAGCCGTCAATCAAGCGCTTTGCCATTCAAATTTTCATAAATCAATAAGTGAAGTTAATCCATTTGTCTAGTTAGGCATAATTCATAACAATTAATTCTTAATTCCTTTAACTATTTTTTATGCCACATACATCGAGAACGGATTTTCTTGTTATTGAAATTTTTTGTTAAATTAATTAAAATTTTTTTATTTTCAATTTTATTATTTTTTATAAAAATAAAAAATCTTATTTTCGATCTTTATCAATTTAATGATTGAGTTTGAAATTGTTCAGGCTCAAGATCAAATGTTTTTGCTTTAAATAAAGCAAAAGCATTAGCACATTTGTTTCAAAAATTGATCTATGTATATTCTGCATGACAGGTTATACAGCTGTTTCGGGAAGAGTCACCAACCCTCATCAGTAACCAAAAGCAGTAGATAGTTTGTTTGGTAAAAAGTTAAATTCATATATATTTGCTGAAAACAACCAAATGAGAATTCAAGCAAAAGTTATACTATTTAAGCCTCTTCCAATATAACAAACTAAAAATAGAACAACTTTGAAACAAATATGATTGTATACGAGTACACATTGCATACTACAATATACATGTTTGTTTTTGTCTTGAAAAAACAAGAAAAACAATTTGTTTTTGCTAAACTTACATTTAGCGTTAACGGCGTGCCCTCCGTATTTTTAATTTTATTATTTTTTATAAAAATAAAAAATCTTATTTTCGATCTTTATCAATTTAATGATTGAGTTTGAAATTGTTCAGGCTCAAGATCAAATGTTTTTGCTTTAAATAAAGCAAAAGCATTAGCACATTTGTTTCAAAAATTGATCTATGTATATTCTGCATGACAGGTTATACAGCTGTTTCGGGAAGAGTCACCAACCCTCATCAGTAACCAAAAGCAGTAGATAGTTTGTTTGGTAAAAAGTTAAATTCATATATATTTGCTGAAAACAACCAAATGAGAATTCAAGCAAAAGTTATACTATTTAAGCCTCTTCCAATATAACAAACTAAAAATAGAACAACTTTGAAACAAATATGATTGTATACGAGTACACATTGCATACTACAATATACATGTTTGTTTTTGTCTTGAAAAAACAAGAAAAACAATTTGTTTTTGCTAAACTTACATTTAGCGTTAACGGCGTGCCCTCCGTATTTTTAATTTTATTATTTTTTATAAAAATAAAAAATCTTATTTTCGATCTTTATCAATTTAATGATTGAGTTTGAAATTGTTCAGGCTCAAGATCAAATGTTTTTGCTTTAAATAAAGCAAAAGCATTAGCACATTTGTTTCAAAAATTGATCTATGTATATTCTGCATGACAGGTTATACAGCTGTTTCGGGAAGAGTCACCAACCCTCATCAGTAACCAAAAGCAGTAGATAGTTTGTTTGGTAAAAAGTTAAATTCATATATATTTGCTGAAAACAACCAAATGAGAATTCAAGCAAAAGTTATACTATTTAAGCCTCTTCCAATATAACAAACTAAAAATAGAACAACTTTGAAACAAATATGATTGTATACGAGTACACATTGCATACTACAATATACATGTTTGCTTTATTTAAAGCAAAAACATTTGATCTTGAGCCTGAACAATTTCAAACTCAATCATTTTTTTATTTTCCTTAAACAAATATTTAATATTTTCAAAGCATAGAATACATCTGCCAAATCTTAAAGAAAACTAAAATAATGTTATTGGAATTACTCATGTGTAAGTGTGGCGGTGAATATTCGTTTCTGTTTTGTTGTTAATATTACTTGACTATCTAAATTAATGTTGCATGTAGCTGGTTTCTTATCGGCTTTAGTTTTGTTTGTTTGTTTTTTTTTTTGACACTTAAGTACTACTTTATTGTTATTCTTATAATTTTAGATGATTTATCTTTACTTATTTTAGTGCAAATAATGTTTGTATGTTTATTTATTACTTTATTTCTTATATCAGTTGCAATTCGACTTAAACTATAAAAAATATGTATTTTTTTAGATTATTGCTTTTATTTTAGTATGAATGAGAAATGAAAAAAAAAACACAAACAACAAATTTTGTCTTCTATACACTTAAAGCAATGGATGATTTTCCACTTTTTTCTTTTTTTTTTATTTCAATAGTATTTTTGTAGCAAAAATAAGCAAATATTTTTTCATTTACATGCACATACATTTACTATTTTATATATTTTATCCTATAAAGTATTTCATTTTTAATTCTTTTTATTTATTCGATTTTTTTTTCTTTCGAATACCATTTAATTGTTATTTTTTGTTTGTTTGTGTTTTTAGTCAGCTTGCACATTTTCCATCAGCGTCATCGTCATCATATTGTATAGTTTTGTCCTATTGTTCTATAGTTGTTATTTGGTTGGTTGGTTTTTCTATATTCAGATTCATGGAATTCTATTTAGCTTTAGTTAATTTTGTTACTACTCGTTAACGTATAGATGATTGAAATGCAAAAGGGTAGAAAATGTCTACAAGAAATGGAGACATTTCAGCATTTAATAAGTAATCTAACAACAGCTTCTTGTTAAAGCAGTTTGTATTAAAAAAAAAATAAATAAAAAATGAAGAAACACAGTTTGCAATACCAAAACAACAGTTAATAAGTTTGTTTAAAATATATCGAGCCATGACCGTGAAAATAGCTTAAATAGCAAATATAAATATATAAAAACGAAAGTATGCATGTTTGTTTTTTTGTAGCTTATAGAAGGCTAAATCATTGGATCGATCTTCTTGAAATTTGAACAGTCTTACCGTGTAACTGGAAGGAACTATAGGCTATACATTTTTTGATAGTTTTAGTAATTTTATAGCATATATATTGAGTACTATGACAGGAAGAGCTTTGCAAATTTGTGTAAAGTCACCTAGTATTAATGTCAGTAGCTATATCGAAAATGGGCGGGATATGATAAGTGGGCTTGGTACCTCCCTTACAAAGTAATTATTCAAAATCATATATATCGGGTACTATGACAGACACAGCTTTGCAAGTTTTTCTGGGTTCATATATTATTAATGTGAGTTGTAGGATAAAAAATAAGTGGGATCGGACCAATGACCGTTTCACTCCCCATACAAAGTAAATATTAAATGTTATTTATCTAAAGTGCTTTAATGGTGAACAGCCTTGAGAGTTTACGTGAGCCAAACAAGAAAAAAATCATGTGAGTCCGATCACAGGGGAGATGTGTAAACATCTAGTAATTAAAGATTTTTTTACGGCACTTTTTTAAAATCAAACAGAAAGCACCATCTGTGTATCACTTATAGCAAACAACTGCAGTGGCTCTCCTAATATAAAAATATTTATTATTATTCAGTGTTTTAACTGGTTAATTTTTTATTTTTTATTTTTCATTTTTAATTTTTCATTATTCATTTTTCATCTTTTTTTCATTTTTCATTTTTGATTTTTCATTTTTTGTTTTTCATTTTTCGTCTTTCATTTTTCAATTTTCAATTTCATTTTTCATTTTTTAATTTTTCAATTTTTCATTTTTCATTTTTCGTTTTCCATTTTTCATTTTTCATTTTTCATCTTTCATTTATCATTTTTCATTCTTCATTTTTAATTTTTCATTTTTCATTTTTCATTTTTCATTTTTCATTTTTCATTTTTCATTTTTCATTTTTCATTTTTCATTTTTCATTTTTCATTTTTCATTTTTCATTTTTCATTTTTCATTTTTCATTTTTCATTTTTCATTTTTCATTTTTCATTTTTCATTTTTCATTTTTCATTTTTCATTTTTCATTTTTCATTTTTCATTTTTCATTTTTCATTTTTCATTTTTCATTTTTCATTTTTCATTTTTATTTTTCATTTTTCATTTTTCATTTTTAATTTTTCATTTTTAATTTTTCATTTTCGATTTCTCATTTTCATTTTTCGTTTCTCATTTTTCATTTTTCATCTTTAATTTTTCATTTTTCATTTTTAATTTTTCTTTTTATTTTTCATTTTTAGTTTTTCTTTTCATTATTCATTTTTCATTTTTCATTTTTCATTTTTCATTTTTCATTTTTCATTTTTCATTTTTCATTTTTCATTTTTCATTTTTCATTTTTCATTTTTCATTTTTCATTTTTCATCTATCAATTTTAATTTTTCATTCTTAAATTTCATTTTGGTTATTCATTTTTCATATTTCATGTTTAATTTTTAATTTTTCATTTTTAATTTTTCATTATTGGTTTTTCGTTTTTTAATTTTCATCTTTCATTTCTCATTTTTAATTTTTCATATTTCATATTTCATTATTAATTTTTAATTTTTAATTTTTCATTTTTTATCTTTCAAGTTTCATTCTTAAATTTCATTTTTGGTTTTTCAATATTCATTTTTCATCTTTAATTTTTCATTTTTCATTTTTCATTTTTCATTTTTAATTTTTCATTATTGGTTTTTAATTTTTCGTTTTTAATTTTTCATCTTTTATTTCTCGTTTTTCGTTTTCATTTTTCGTCTTTCATGTTTCATTTTTCATCTTTAATTTTTATTTTTCATTTTTCATTTTTCATTTTTCATTTTTCATTTTTCATTTTTCATTTTTCATTTTTAAATTTTCATTATTGGTTTTTCATTTTTCGTTTTTCATTTTTCATCTTTCATTTCTCATTTTTGATTTTTCATATTTCATTATTAATTTTTAATATTTCATTTTTCATTTTTTATCTTTCAATTCTCATTTTTCATTCTTAAATTTTATTTTTGGTTTCTCATTATTCATTTTTCATATTTCATCTTTAATTTTTCATTTTTAATTTTTCATTATTGGTTTTTAATTTTTCGTTATTCATTTTTCATCTTTTATTTCTCGTTTTTCGTTTTCATTTTTCGTCTTTCATTTTTCATTTTTCATCTTTAATTTTTATTTTTCATTTTTCATTTTTCATCTTTCATTTCTCATTTTTCATTTTTATTTTTCATATTTAATTTTTCTTCTTTCATTTTTCATTTTTGATTTTTAATTTTTCGTTTTTAATTTTTAATTTTCAATTTTTCATTTTTCATTTTTCGTTTTTCGGTTTTCATTTTTTATTTTCATTTTTTATTTTTCATTTTCAATTTTCAATTTTTCGTTTTTCGTTTTTCGTTTTTCATTTTTCATTTTTCATTTTTAATTTTTCACCTTTCGTATTTCATTTTCAATTTTTATTTTTCATTTTTCATTTTGAATTTTTCATTTATCATTTTCAATTTCCATTTTTCAAAACATTTTTATAACGCTATTCGCTCCCTCATTTTTATCAATCATAATTAAATCATACCTTCATTTTATCTCCAAAAACTTCCTAATCTTTTCACTAATACAGTCGTACCTCACACCGTTTTTGTCTTACTCTATTTTTGTAATTATATTGTGAAACAGATTTTTACACCCCTAGGCGTATAGATGTTTACACATCAAATAATAGATATGATCGGAGCAGTGGATATGACACCTCCCATACAAAGTAAATATATATATAGTAAATATGGAGTACTATAAAAGCAAAGCCTTGCAACTTTGTACGAGTCCAGCAGATATTAATGTGGGTAGTCAGATAAGAAAAATATACTTGGCCATAAAAAACTCATAAGAAGATAGGTTTAGTGGGCGGAGTAGTCGTGGAAAATATGGGCGGAATCGCCAAATTCAGAAATCGCTAAAATCAATAATCGGCAAAATCAAAAACAACCAAAACCGAAAATCGCGAAAAAAGAAATCGGCAAAAACAAAAATTGCCAAAATCAAAAATTGCCTAAATCAAAAAGCGCTAAAATAAAAAATCGCAAAACTAAAATAAATCAAAATCAAAAATCGGCAAGTCAAAAACCGCCAAAACCGAAAATCGCAAAAAAATCGCCAAAAACAAAAATTCCCAAACTCAAAAATCACCAAAATCAAAAAGCGCTAAAATAAAAAATCGCAAAAAAATTACATATAATATTCTAAATTCAAGGCCACTCCTTAAGTGTTGTCGGATTTAGTTTGGAAAATCTATGGTTTTGATCAGGGACGGAAAATAATTGTTATTTATTTATTTATTTATTTTTTTGAAGAAAAGGTTATGTATGCTTAAATTCGATTAATTTGTTTTAAGGACATTTTAACAATTATCGTAAGATATATAGTATTTCGGTTACTGTAACCAATTAAAGTGAGACATATTTTTTTTGGTTATGAATAACCATTATAGCAACCAAAAAATTTTTTTGGTTAACAATAACCATTATCGAAAGTAATTTAATTATTTTGATTCCTACCCGGATACATATCATATTTTTGATATAATGTATATATAACCGTTCTCAATAAACGAAATTGAAGAAATAACTATATAAGCTTAAGACTGTAAAGAGTCCTAGTTTTGACGTAATAACTGCTATATTTTTGAAGAAGCTATCTCATAAATCTCTGCGAAAATTTAATAATGTTATCAACGAATGTTTAAATCTAAAATACATTCCTCTTTCCAGGAAGGTTTCAGTAATAACAATGATATAAAAGCCTTCTTGTAATGAGAAAAGTTTTTCAAAACTTTTTTCATAAAACTGATACTCCCACATCAATTTGGTTTCGGCGAAAAGCTCTCGACTATTGACCAAGTGCACCAAATAGTACATACGAAGATCACCAATTAATCGTTTTTTTTTTGTCTTTCATAGTCACTAAGGAAATATTATGTATAAGTGAGTAGACATCATTTAAATGCAACTACTCTGATGTACTCATCATATTCATACCATCCCAAATCTGCTTGGCTCATGAATCACATCAGTTTGATTTATAATTTGCGGACGATACTTATAATACTTATAATTGATTTAACTCATTCAACCCATTCGTGTACAAATACAGGAATATTTATACATGCAGACATATATATTTACCGTACTAACGCAACAAAGCAAACGCACAACCTCATAATCAGTATTTTAGTGTACGTATTCGAATTCTACTTATTTAGCAAAGTTGTGGGCATCCCTGGTCTAACCCCATCGAAAATGTTGTTATATATTCACTCTTAAGAGTGAATATGGGGTTCGACAATATTTTAGTAAGTACGAATGCGTGTAAGTACAAGAAATTATGTGTCATGATTCAATTCAACACACTTTTTCAGTATTCATTGCAGATGTCTGGAACATACAAATAGAAGAAACTTTGGAATAAAAGAAGGTTCAATCATCTGCTTAAAATTAGTATAGGCTTTCGATAGTCTGACATTAAGGACTCCACACCATGCTGAAAACTCAACTACCCATCCAATATACAGATATACTGGAATCATTTACGAAGGACAGATGTTTCAGAGTAAAACAATGTTAAGCATACTCATATTTAAAGATAATTTTATTTCTGGTCGAATACTATGTGTATTATATTATTAATAGCTATCTTCGCTGATGATACTCGTATTTTAGCAATAGGAAATGATGAAATATAATCGACTAGAAATCTTTAATAATCAGTTGATACGATAGTTTTCTGGACACAAAACTGAAAAAAAACACTAAATAAAAGCAAATGAATTCAAGTTGACAAAAACAAAATAATAACTTATAAATCAATAAAAATCTATAACTAAATAGTTCCACATGAAGACTGAGCAAAGTATCTCGACATTAGATATTAGACGCAGGACTTAACTGGAAGGCGTATATTAAAAGGAAACAAACAGAACTAAATCTAAAATATAAAAAAACTAAAATAGTTCATTGGAAGTCACTCAGAAGTTTCAAAAGAAAACAATCAATTAATAAAATTGCATCTGTGGGGATCTGCAGCTGAAACACACACTGAAAGTATTCAACGAATTCAAAACAAGATCTTTAGGGAGTTTCTAAACGCACCCTGGTATGTTAGAAATGATAATATTAATGAAGACCTTAGAGCAATCAAAGTAGCCATAGCAATAAAAAATGTTGCTACAGCTCGTGCTAATAGATTACAATGCCATAACAGCCCAGAAGCTTTCATGGTATGTAGTGAAGAAATCTACTCAAGAAGATTGAAGAGAACCAAGCCATATGATTTAGTGACTTATCTATATATCGCACCTTTACCTCTAAAGTGAGTCAACTCAAAACTTACAAATGTTCAGTAGAGGCAAAAAACGTTTTTTTTTAAATATTTACTATAAAATTTAAAAACAATTGTTTCTTTGTAAAGAATTGTGAAAAATACGTATACAACAGTAGTTGTTTTTGCGATTTTTTCAGTGATCAGCAAAAATAACAATTCTTTTGGGTGGAACTCAAAATATGTCTTTTTAGTGGATTCTAAAGAAGCTACTCTTATAACACAAAGAGGGTTACAACTGCATTTTTTTTTGCGAAATACTAAAAACTCAATTTAAGGTTTTTACAGTGGATAGATATGACCACTGTGTATCGTTTTCTTGTAAAAAGTGAAAATTGAAAAATTTTGAGTTGACTCACTTTAGAGGTACAGGTGCGTTATATAAAATACAAAAAATATTAAAATTCGAAAATAACGATTGTTTGTTTGAACAGAGTTGTATGTTCTGAAATTAATACGAATAAAAGCTGTATGGTACGAAAACTGATTCTAACCACACTGCTCGTTGGCCTGACTTTAGGTGAGTGTGTTAAAGCGCTGACCAAAAAGTGCAAGTACGAGCGTATGTGAAGGTTCATGGTTCAAACCTCACGGCCGCCCTAAGTAGAAAAATTTCATATAGAAACAATCTATTCAATTATAACATAAAAATTATCACAATGTTCAATAAATCGCTGATGAAGGCTGAAATGCCAGAAACCGGTCCGATTAAGAATACAGTGCAGTTATGATTTTTTGAAATATAAGCTTTCTTCTTCTTTTTTACCACGCACCATTGAAACAAAATCAAAAAATTTGCATATTAATTACAGTATTAATTGGAATATGTCTGAAAAATGACTACAAATCTAGCAATACAATGTATGAATATTTGTCCTTTATAGACTCTAAAACTACCCAACCGATGTGACCCAAACTGGTTTCATTAAAAAGGTAATGGTCCCGATTAGGTTCACGGCTATATATCTTTTTGCATTTCAAGTGGGCGTGGCCCCTCCCACATTAATTGAAAAACATCATATATCTTGGCTATTGTGATGGCAAGAGTTTTGAAACATTGGAATAGTACATACTTATATGACTAATGCGAGTGAGTAATCATGACAAAAATGGGCGGGATCGGAATAGTGGTCGTGACAGCTCTCATTCAAAATAAAAATTTAAAAGAAAATATCTAGAATTATATAATAGTTAGAGCCTTAAAGCTTTGAGGAGTTCATAAATTATTAAGTCGAAGTGAAAATGGGCGTGATTGGATAAGTGGGCGTGGCAGATCTCATACAAAGTTTTAACATATAATATCTGGAGTACTATGATAGGAAGAGTTTTGAAACTATGTACATGTACATATTAAACTAATTTGAAGAGTTGCGAAAAAAATGGGCGGGATTGGGCCAATGGGTGTGGAACCCACCATACAAAGTAAATATTTAATGTCATATATCTAGAGTACTGTAATAGATAAAGTCTTGGGACTTAGTGTGGGTTCGTATGTTATCAACGTTAGTACTCGAAAAAATGGGCGGATCAGATCAGTGGGTGTGGTACCCCCTATACCAAGTATATAAATGTCATATATCGGGAGTACTGAAAGTCTTGGAACTTTGTCTGAGCTTACGAGTTATAAAGTAGTCTGATAAAAAATGGGTGATACGGGATCAGTGGGCGTGGCACCAATACACCACACAAAGTAAATATTAAGTCCACTTATATAACATACAAAAAATGTTTATTTGTCCTTTATAGACTCTAAAATTATCCAACCGATTTGACCCAAAAGGTTTCATTAGAATGGTTTGGGTTTAGGGCTATATATCTTTTTGATATTTCAAGTGGGCCTGGCCCCTCCCACATAAATTGAACAACATCGTATATCTTGACTATTGTGATAGCAAGAGTTTAGAAACATTGCAACAGTAGATATGTCACTAATCTGAGTAATCAGGAAAAAATTGGCGTTAATCGAAAAGTGGGTGTGGCACATACAAAGTGAATATTTAATATCATATATCTTGAGTATTATCACAACGAAAGTTTTGGATCATTGCAATAGTGCATACGTTACTAATGTGAATAATCAGGGCAAAAATGGGCGGAATCATACAAGTGGGTGTGGCATCCCCCATACAAAGAAAATATTAAATTTCATATATCTGGAGTACTCTAATAGTGAGAGCCTTTAGCCTTTGCTTGAACCCCTAAAGTTATTCATGTGATTTGTCGCACAAATAATGGGAGTGATCGAAGCAATGGGCGTGGCATCACCCATACAAAGTGAGTTTTTAATATTTAACTGGTGTACTTTAAAAGGGAAAGCCTCGACTCTTTCTACGAGTTCATCAGATATTAATGTGAGTAGTCAGATAAAAATGGGCCATATGAGATCAATGGCCGTGGCACCTCTCATATTAAATGTTATATATCTGGAGAACTGTTATAATGAGAGCCTTCGGACATTGCGTGAGCACATTAGATATACATGTGATAAGGGGAAAAAAAATGAGCGTGATCGAAGCAGTGGACGTGGCACCGACCACACAAATAAGATATATAGTATCACATAGCTGGGCTACTATAATAGAAAAGGGCTTTAAAATTTGTACGAGTCCATTCATATATCAATGTGAGTAGTCGGACAAAAAATGGGCGGCATATGATTAGTTTTGAAATCTTTGACATCTGTATTCACTAGAAATAAGTTATATGGCAAAACAACGTTTGCCGGTTCAGGTGGTATTGTATGAATGTGAACTAGTTATTTAACTAAGTTAGCTTAAGTTAGGTGAAATTTAATAAAATGTTCGCTTTTTCCTTCGTATTAAATAAAACGTAAAAAAGTGGCAAAATCGTGCTGCACATTTCCATGTTTCGCTTTAAATTGAACTAAGCAAACATATATCAAAATAAGGAAAAATACAAAAAGGTCATACTAGAAAAATTTTGGCCTGGGAACTTCAAACCCTTCGAACCTTCGACTATACTGGCCTCTTGCTTTCACCCTGACTAGAAATTTTTCACCCCCCCCCCCCCCCCCCCAGAACGGATGTAGCACTGAGTTTTCTCCGCTTCATCTTTAGTATGATAACACTCTAAGAACTGATTCAGTGCCCTGACATGGTTTATGCTGTAAGTTCGTAATGGTACTTCTTCGGAAAACTATGAAATTTTGATAGAATTTGTAAATTATCGCAAACTTACGATTTTCATTTAAAAACGAAAATCGAATATCTGCCATTAAACTAGTTTTACGATCATGCTTGATATGTTGAGTTATTTATAGCGAACAGTAATAAAACAACCGAAATAAAACAAAACAAGTGTTTTTTTTAATTTTTTTTTTCCTTTTGCGAGTCAATTATCGTTTTATTCGTTATGGTATGCAGCTGGCTCTGTATTTGTATGTGTGTGATATTATTTAATGACATTTTTTTGTTACAACAAAACTTTTATTCACTAGTAGGTATTTATGCACTTCACCATCATTGTGTATATTATTTTGAAATACATTTGTTTTTTCTTTATTTACTTTTATTAGTTTTGGTGAGCAAATAAAACTATATTTTTTATTTGTACTTAATGTTTGTGTAGGTATGTGTGTGTGTGCATATATTTTTTAAAGTATATGTATGAAATTTTTTTAAATTTTTAAAGACTGCACCTAATGTATGCTACTCGTAATTGAAATTTAATATGCCAACTAATGGATTGGAAAATTCATAAAATTTTTAAGAACAATTTGATATTTCTTTAATAAAATAAAATAAGATAAAGAACTGCTTTTTTTATTTTCTCAGAATTCATTAAAATATTTTTTGGAATAAAATTTTGTGGGATTCATTTATAAATAAATGAATTTATAAATAAATTAATGTTTCATTTCATTGAAACATGATACAAATTCTGTTAAAAACTTAAAAAAAATATTTTTGTTGTAAAATATTATTAAAGGGGACTACTGATAGACAGCTTCATCTTTATATTTATATCGACAATTTGAGAATTATTTAATCAACTCATAAATTTAGCAGTTTCCATAGAATTTGTATCTAGGTACCAGGGTTTCTGGCCACATTATAGACGAGGTTTTTATGCCTCTATTTACTTTTGCATTAACTTTTGTTGTTAAAGACAAACTCAATTATACTAGACCACTTCAATGAGTTAAAAAAAAAAAATTTTTAAATTAAAACGCCATACTTCTATAACTATTAAGATTAAGACGCGCTGGATGTCGCCTTTGAGCTCAGGAATTGTAGATAAAACATAGATCTGAGATTTCAAAAAAAACCAAAAAAAAAAAACAACTCACACGGCGTTAAATCACAATATCTTGGCGGCCAATTGACATCTGAATTTTGGGAGATTGTTCGGTTTGGAAATCGTTGCTCGAATATTTTGATAGTTTTGTGAGCAGTGTAGGTGGCGCCGCTCAGTTGTATTTTGGTGACAAAAAAGCAATTTTTCCACAAATGTTTTTGAAAAATCTAATGATGCTTTTCTATAGAAAAGTGTTTCTTTAAAAAAAATCCTTAATTTGTCTGAGTAATAAGTAAGTCTTTGTACGAACTTATACATTTTCTGACAAAGTCTCGAATATTGGAGCGCAAATTTGTACCAAAATGTGCTGCATACATATATGCTTAAAGTAAGCTGAGCTATTTGTAAAAAAATTTAAGTGGTACTTCATGCCTGTTACTGTCCATAAAATACTAATACATGGAAAGGATATAACTAATGCAGCAGTACTCCCTATTGGTATGCTCTCCGAGAAAGCAGAGGAAGCTCGTAATAAAGATTACAGAAAATATGGATTAATGTTTTCTAGAAAGTGCAATAGAATTTCAACAAATACTGATATGTTGCTTCCATGAATTTAACCAACTATATAAAATTTCATGTCATAGAAGCACTCCTTCTTTTTTTTCGCCAACAAATGTATGAAGCCACACCCCTGTATGAAGTCAGATCCATGCCACCCAGTTGAGGTCACAACAGATAAAATTAAAAAATTGAAATTATTTTTTTTTTAATTTTAGATTGAATTAAACTAGCAGATCCAGCCCAAGAAATTCGGGTGAAAATTATTTTATAAGACCCTAAAGGTATGCTAAACAATTTTAGCCAATTCACAATTCAACACTTTTTATACCCTATACCACTATGTGGTTTGGGTATAATGACTTTGTGCTGCTGTTTGTAACACCCAAAAATATTTGACCTAGACCCATCTTTAATTATACCGATCGAATCAGAATCACTTTCTGAGTTGATTTAACAATGTCCGTCCGTCCGTCCGTCCGTCCGTCCGTCCGTCCGTCCGTCCGTCCGTCCGTCTGTGTGTCCATGTAAAGCTTGTAATCAAACTGCAGGTCGCAAATATGAATATATTTTGATGAAATTTGGTATGTAAGCTTTTATCGGCCATGGGATGAACGCTATTGAAATTGGTGAGAATCGGTCCATGTTCAGACCTAGCCCCCATACAAATTACCCATATGAAATCGACATAAATTGCCATAAGATCCAAATTGTCATATAGATCTTACGCAAATTGGGTTTGTATGCGTTCATTACATCCACTAATGAGTAGATCAAAAATGATCCCTTTGACCCCATATAGAGCTGCTTCCCGATCTTCAGTTAAATCAATTAAAAAACAAAAATATTGCACTGATTCTTCTCAAATTTTGTTTGTACATATTTTTGCAAAATACAAGAGACTTTACCAAACATGATCAGGATCGGTCCATTTTTGGACCTAGCCCCTTTATAGATATAGCATCCGATATGAGCTTTTGTATATCTGCAGCCAAAAAAATTAATAAAAATCCCACTCAAATTTGGTTTTTGCTTATTTTCTATGTCCAGTTAGTTGGGCCTAAGAGATAGGGTTTCTAAACGCATGGTATAGGGTATCGTATAGTCGGTCTAGACCGACTATAATTTTCTTACTTGTTAAATATCAATTACGTTATTGGTTTGTGTCCAAAAAAATTTTTCAATTTAACACAATTATTATTTTGAATGAAGAAAACAAACTAATTTTTTTTTGCAAACATATTAACAAATTTAATAAACACACACATAGCATTGTATAATTTAATGTATGTGTTAGTAGCAACCTTAAAGACATTTTACTCAAAAAAAAAAAAAAAAAAAAATGTAAAAATTTAAAAATCTGTAAATCAGGTGGACAGCAAAAAAGAAATATCTTTCAGATGAGATACGTTTTGTTAAAATCGGGAGAAAATTGTGGATCAAAAATATGATCACAAGAAATCGCCGCATCTATTTATAATCAAATTTATTTTTTTATCTCCAATTTATTTATCTCCATTTGTCTGTTTATGAAATCACGCTAATTCACCAATAATATTGTTTCTCATTATTTCGAGTAAGTTGATATTGAATTTGGAAATAGCCGAGGAATGACATCCGAAAATGTGAAGATGCTCCACTTGCATAACAAGTGTGCTTACTTGTCCATGTTTTATTCCTTTTCTAAATATGAATGAATGCGAACGATGAGAGTAGGAGAACGACAAATGGATTATGATCTCACTCCTTTTAAACCAAGAAAATGTATTTACATTTATGCTAAATGAATTTAATAACACAGTGCAACAGCCATTCTGGGAGTTGAGGAATTCCACGTCAGGGTGAAAGTACTAGCTCACTATAGTTAAACCTTCAAAGTGTTTAACACTATTCGGCTAAACTTTATTTTTTAAGAACTGTTATATTTTTTTCTTATCTTGATATTTGTTTGCTTAGCGCCAGTTTTTGAGATGTCAGTTAAACCTAGTTTAGTTAAACCGAGAATTAATTTTTTCAGACATGTCCAAATTGATAAAGAAATTGATGAATAAATTCTGGGTTTAACAGAACTAGGTTTAACTGATATCTCAAAAACTGGGTCTTAGTTTTCCAGCTATAACTCAAGAAACGTTGAAGATTTCTAAATTCATTCTTCAACAAAACTGGAGCCAAGGCTTATCACTATATTAGTACTTAGGCGGTTATATTAATAATTAATAAGTATTTATATTAATATAAATAATATTATTATAATTATGTCTATAATATTAATAAATAAGGCGATTCCTCGTGACCGATGATTTGTTCCACAGTTTTCTCCTGCTTTTAACCAAACGTATCTCATTTGAAAAGTATTTCTTTTTAGCTGTCCACCAGACTTACAGATTTTTAAATTTTTAAATTTTGTTGGAGTTATGCTCATTTAAAGTTGCTATTAACACATACATACAATTATGCAATGCTATGTGTGTGTTTATTAAATTTGTTAATGTATTTGCAAAAAAATGAGTTTGCTTTCTTCATTCACAATAACAATTGTGTTGAATTGGAAAATTATTTTGGGCATAGCATACCTTTAGGATCAATAATTTATTAAACGAAAAAATAAAATTTCTTAGAATTTGCACTCGAATTTCGAGGACTGGTGATTACTACTAGTGATTATTAATATGTTTGAGTGATAACTATGATAATTATAGAGTTTCTCACTCTCCAGACAATGACCCCGAAAATGTTGTGTAATTGCTTTCAGTTAAAAAAGCACGAAAATACCTAAAATTTAAGTTAAATATCTTATTCATTTTAAAAATTAATGTTAAAAATCTAGCCTTTTTGTCTCTTCGCTCTGACAACTTTGGTTATAATATTGTGCTGAGAACACGGGTGAAGTAGAGTGGTCCTTAAAAAATGAAAATGCGATTTTGGGGATAGGCGGAGTGCAGTTTGTTACCTTTTCATATAAAACTAATAAATGAGAAGTTTGGGGACAATCGGATAAAGAAAAGTCGCGCCGGAAATCGATTTAAAATTTCAAGTGTGTTTATATGGGGAAAATATGACTTTTTTGAGAATTTACGAAAATTTCGTTCTATAGCTTAATTTTTCCGACAAGTTGTTATAAGAATCAGGATCAGTATTAAATTATCTATTCAAGAAGCTATAAAAATTCCAAATCGAATAAAAATTCGCTAAGAAATAGCAAATGCCCAGGCCACTTCTGTGCCAAAAAAAAACTAGGTTATGAAATTTGATAGTATTTTTTTACACTTTGAGAAATTGATTAAAGTCATATATTTTTTTTGTCTCTACACCTATAAGTAATCAGAAATGAAGTATTGTTTCATTACCACGCTGCTAACCTATTGCGCATTGAGACCGAAAATGGGAAATTTTTTTGATAAAATTTTGAAAACTTTTTTTCAAGTTTTAAAAAATTTTCTTAAACAAAATTTAAAAGAAATGAATCTGGCAATTAAAGGTTTTATTAAATACATGTCAGAGATTATCTGTGTGAATGTCTAGGTAAAGACCTATGCCAGAATTTTTTTGACAAGGATTTTATTTTTGCGGATTTCGAGAAAAATGGAATTTTGGTTTTGTTATACATAAAAAATAATTTTATAACAAAATTGGTTAAAAGTTGTTTTAATTTATATTCGCGGGCAATAAGCATATAGTATCAACAAAGATATATCACAATGGATTATTTTGATCCCAGGAGCACTGAAGGGTTAAATAAAAAAAATTAACCGAATTAATTTTCTTAAATTCTAAATAGTTGTTTCATCGAGTTTAATAGAAAAACTCTATTTAAAAATATCTTAAAAACCAAAGCTGGCCTTGGCATATAATGGGTTAATGTTCTTGGATTTATCCAAAATTATAGAAACAGAAGATATACACATTTGGTTATAATATTTTAAGGAACGCTTTTAAAAATTCAACAGTATTTGCAAAATATTTGAATTTTTAGAATAAATTGTCATTTATTAGCATGGGGTGATATGTGACCCCAATTGCGAAAGGGTTAATGGGGTCCTATTATATTTTGCCGAAAACCTAGGCTATTAATATAAAATATAACATTTAAAAGTAGAAAAGTGACGAATTTTTGATACAAAGTATTTAGAAATGGTACATTTACAGAATATTTTACAAAAATCCCATTTTTCTCGAAATCCGCAAAAATAAAATTCTTATCAGAAAAACACTGGCATATCGATTAACCTAAATATTCACACAGCGCAATAGGTTAACAACGTGGTAATAAAACAATACTTCATATCTGGGGCATTTGGGGCTTTTGCTATTTCTTGGCGAATTTTTATTAGATTTTGAATTTTTATAGCTTTTTGAACAGACAATTTAATGCTGATCCCGGTTCTTATAACAGCTTAAATTAAGCTATATAACGAAATTTTCGTAAAATCTCAAAAAAGTCATATTTTCCCCATATAAACACACTTGAAATTTTCAATCGATTTCTGGCACAACTTTTCTTTATCCGATTGTCCCCAAACTTCACATTTATTAGTTTTATATGGAAAGGTATGAAACTGGACCCCGCCTATCCCAAAATCGCATTTTCATTTTTTAAGGACCACTCTAAATTGGAGGGTACCAAAAATTCGACACGTGCGAATTTAACAATCTTACTTGTTTTTGGCTGATTATAATTTGTAGGATATTACTAACACCATTTTCTCTGAGGACGAAAATGATCGTTATATTTGTATAATATCAAATTTTGTAATAATAATTATTATTTTTTAAATAATTGATAAAGATTATTATAGGTAAAAAAAATTTAAAAAATTTAGGCCCAGTTTTTGAGATGTCAGTTAAACCTAGTTTAGTTAAACCGAGAATTAATTTTTTCAGGCATGTTCAAATTCATAAAGGAATTGATGATTAAATTCTGGGTTTAACAAAACTAGGTTTAACTGATATCTCAAGAACTGGGTCTTAGACTTTTTTCTATTCTCTACATTTTTTGGTAAATTTACTCGATATTAAAATTTTTCATTTATAATTAATTTCGTTTTATTAATTTTATTATACCCTTCAAGGGCGGTTCCGACCTGACAAAAAAAAAACACAACAATTTTGGAAAAAAGTTCTTTATTTCTTAATATACAGGTAGTCCTCGACTTGCGACCGAAATTGCATAAAAAAATGCGATTCACTTCAGCATGTATACATACGACTATTATATATTTTCTTATTATTTTTTGTTAGAAAACTCGACTTACGACTTAATCGACTAACAACCAATGTCTTGGAACCTATCTGGATCGTAGGTCGAGAACTACCTGTATCTCCTTTAGCTCGATTTGCTTTTGCCCTCTTTATAGTAAGAACTGTCTAACTTCTTAAAATAGCATTCACACGCAGACTCCATATCTTCATTGTTGCCAAATCTTTTACCACCTAGCCATATTTCAGTTTGGAAATAGAAAATAATCCGAAAGAGCTAAATCTTGCGAGTAGGGTGAATGATGGAGCAATTTGAACTTTAATTCATAAATTTTGGCCATAGCAATCGTGGATGTGTGAACTGGTACATTGTCTTGATTTTTCGTCAAAGGCGGCCCTATTTCCTTAATTTCATCACTTGATAGTTTTTCCTTTGTGAAGATATTCATTAAATATTATCCCAAGCGCCTCACAATAAACAGACGCCATAACCTTGCTTACAGATAGAACTGTCTTCGCTTTCTTTTAGCACGATTCTTCCATTTCTGTGCATTGTTTTGAGTGTCCCTCTGTCTCAGGTGTGAACTGGAGAACCCATGGTTATGGATCATCGCAAGAACTCAGCTTTATTGCGGTGAAGCATCGCCAAATACGGCATTGAAACATCTTCAAGTTGCGATTTTTGTTCTATTATAAGCAAACGCGGCACCCATCTTGCGGACAGCTTTCTCAACTCCAAATTTTCGGTCAATATGCAGTACTTAGCACTATTTGATATGTCTATCATTTCAGCCATTTGTGGATTTTCTTAAAAGTTTTCGGCGTGGCCACCTCAACATTTTATAGCCGTAGAAAAAGGAGTATATTCCCCCAGATTAGCTTCTAGCTTGGCCTCAATAATCGTTGGACTGAGACATTTCAAATGAAAGTATTGAATTACATAACGGTGCATAATTTTTTCCATGTTTACAGATTCACTGAGATCGTTTTTGTTTGATGGCTCAAAAAATATATGTTTATACTAAACAACGAGACGCCTTGAAACTTAAGACATATGCTTTGTAAGATTGTCACTTTTCACCAACGTAATTCTTTCCAAACTACTGCCGTGAGGCCGTGTTGTTCTGTGACCTCCCTCGCCAGGTTATAAGTTATGTGTAAGTACCAAAAATTTTTGACCTAGAACCACATTTTATTAAACCGATCGCGTCAGAATCACGTTTTGTTCGTCCGTCCATCTGTCCGTCCTTCTGTGAGAAGAATACAATCGCAAATATGAATATATTTTGATGAAATTGTGTAGGTAAGCTTTTATGACGAACGCTACTGAAATTGGTGAAAATCGACGTATGTTTAGACTTAGCCCCATACAAATAACTCTTATGAGACCCACTAAAATCGTTGTAAAATCCAAATTGTAATATGTACAAGCAGATACCAGCCCTAGAAATTCGAGTGCACTTTCTAGAAAATTTAATTTGTTCATTTCATAAATTATTTTATAGGACCCCAACCAATTTTGGACAATTCACTATTCAACGATTTTAGATATCGATTGTGTTATTGGTTTAAATTCAACATAATTATTATTGTGAATGGCTTATGCTCAAAATTATTTTTCAATTCAACACAATTATTGTGAAAGTTCAAAATAAACTCACAAATGTATTAACAAATTTAGTGAGCACACACATAGCATTGTATAATTTTATGTATGTGTTAGTAGTAGCTTTTAATGCATTTTAGTACAAAAAATATAAATATTTGAAAATCTATAAATCTGGTGCACAGCTAAAAAGAAATTCCTTTCAAATAAAATACGCTTGGTCAAAATCGGGAAAAAACTGTGGAACAAACCATCGGTCACAAGAAATCGTCTTACCTATTGTTATTATATATATATATCGATAAATTATGTTGTTTGTTTTTGTATTATACCCACCAATCAGAAGTCCTTGTAGGATAATCCTTGTAGGACTAATTTTAGTCACAGTATCCATATAAAGCTGATTCCCGATACACTTCAATATTGCATATTTTTTTTACATTCATCACTAAATATTGTCTGATCGGTCCCCATATAAAAATAACATCAAATATGAACTTTTGCATATCTGCAACCCAAAAATTAATAAAAAAAAAAATAGCACTAAAATTTGGATTATGCTTATTTTCTATATTCAGTTATTGCCTCAGTAAAGTTGGATCCATGACATTAGAAACGCATTATATAGGGTATCGTATAGTAGGTCTTGACCGATTATAATCTTCACTTTTGGTTGATTTAATGCATAAACTATATTTTTTCGTTTTTTTTAAGAATGAGGTTAGCGATATCCCAGAGTTCAGAAAAAAACACACACTGAATAAAAAACTCGTACATATATGTAAACAAACATAACTTAGACCAACACACACATATTTTTATTTTCATACCAATTATGTTTGTTTTTAAATTTTCTTCGGTGCCCAACACAACCATGACTGTGTTCGTTTTAATATTTCGTTATTTACACGAACATTTTTGTATCACATACTTTTTGTTTCAATCACACATAAAGCACACATTTTTGAGTGTTGCTTTATTTGAAGTTCATGTTCTGGTAAGTGTACTGAAAAAAAACACAGAACATATACAATAAACAGGTTCGAGTTCAGTTATATTTTAAGTCGTGTTGTGGCTCGTGTAGTGAGAAAAAACACAACATATACAATAAACAGGTTCGAGTTCAGTTATATTTTAAACACGACTTAAAATATAACTGAACTCGACCCTGTTTATTGTACATGTTCTGTGTTTTTTTTCATTACACGTACCAGAATATGAACTTCAAATAAAGCAACACTCAAAAATGTGTGCTTTATGTGTGATTGAAACAAAAAGTATGTGATACAAAAATGTTCGTGTAAATAACGAAATATTAAAACGAACACAGTCATGGTTGTGTTGGGCACCGTAGAAAATTTAGAAACGCACATAATTGATATGAAAATAAAGATATGTGTTGGCTGCTTTTGAACAGAAAATTGTGTGTTTCGTGTGTGTATTTTCTGAACCTTGCGATATCCTAACAAACAAATATTTGATGTCTGTATAACAATCAGTTAAGAAAATAAATGTTCTAAAAGCACTTACATTTTAATAAATTTTATTTTTTGCATTTATATAAACTGTTTTCCACTCCACCCTATTAAATCTAACATAAGAGTAAATCATATCATAATTTCGAAAATGTATACACTTGCTGCAATAAGTATTCGTACACTTGAAATCAAAGTTTTATATTATAAACTATTATAAACATTTTAATGTTGGAACTTTTGAAAATTTAAATTTTTAAAGAAAAAAAAAAAAAAACTTACGGAACGTTTCTACCTTAGAGAGCGATGTAAAGTGGCAGAAAAAATGTTCGTACATGTACAATTAGGAGAATTCCACGAATTATACATCGATATTCTTTTAGTAGAAGACAACATTATTTTTATAAAGTTGACTTGAATTGATTACATTTCTTTTGAAAGCCATATTTTGAGTTGAGTCCCAGAATCAAAGAAGTCGATGCTGATAAGAAAAAATTTTATTCTAGAGGTTAGAAGTGAGGGCATATCTTCTCGTGAACAAGTTTTTACTGCACTACCCAGTTCAAAACTACAAAATCCATCAATGCGCCTTTTGTTCAAACCTGGGGCCAAATCACCGCATTTGTTATCGAAATTTTTCGATCGAAATTATTTTTTTATTTTCCAAAATAAAATACTAAGAATAATTTTACTCTGTCACAGTTAACCGATTATGGTCCCTAGTTAAGAGTTAAAGTGAAACAAGGTCTGACGTTTATCCGTCTTCTTTAAATAATAAACCAAAATATGGAATTTCGATTGATTTTACTTGATATCGAATACGGTGATTTTGCTCCTGGTTCTGGTCACACCTCAAAACTAACTGCGAACTATATTAGAAGTCCAGAGAACAGAACCGAATCCCAGAATTGCTGCATCTCAAATAAGTTCTAAATTCAGAGAATCCTTCGCCAAAGATATCCACCGTGCGCAAAATAAAAAAAAAATCAAACTATCATGGTCGTGTAGCTCTTAGATATCCGATTTTAATAATAATAAAAAAAAAACGTATGAACTTTGAAAATGAGTATGTAAACAAGGCTCCAGAATTATTGGAACGTGTATTATTTTCAGATGAAAGCAAGTTTTGCATGTTCGGCATTAAAGGAGTAAAACTTTGCTAAAGGTTAAACACTGTGGCATCATGGTTTGGGCTGGACACGAGGTTCCTAAACTCGTATTTACTGAGGTTATAATCAGGGACTGAAACCGAACCCGAACCCAAAAGAGTGCAATTTTTAAAAACTTTAAACCCGAACCCGTTGAATCCAAAAATTTAACCAGGTTCGGGTTCAAAAATATAAAAAAAATTTCTTTTGTTTATGGCGTTTGAAATATTTGATAGCAAAATCATAAAAACATTATACACTCCAAAAAAAAAAAATTTAAAAAACAGAATAAACTAAGGACTATTTGTACACTAAAATGGAAAATCCCCTATTTCTGTTAAATAAGCTTAGCAAACATTATATATGTGTTAAAAAATCAGTGGACAAACATTTTCATACAACCTATGCAAATAGAAGCTACACAAACCTTGTATTAGTATAGTATTAGTATAGTATTAGTATAGTATTAGTATAGTATTAGTATAGTATTAGTATAGTATTAGTAAAGTATTAGTATAGTATTAGTATAGTATTAGTATAGTATTAGTATAGTATTAGTATAGTATTAGTATAGTACTAGTATTTGGGGGATTTCATGTCAAGTGCACCAACTTTTGAAACCGATGTCTTCCGATCGGGATGAAATTTGTACCAAGCTTAGTTCTGTTGGATAGTAGTTTAGACACAATTTTTCAACAGGATCGGTCCAGATCTCTCTGAGTTAGAGGGGATCAAAATTTGACATTTTGGCCAAACAGGTGTTTTTTCTCATCCATGTAACTTATTACCTATTGTTCCTAGAAAATTTTCTCCCAAGGAGTTTAGATAGCTATTTCTTCAATATTTCGGAAAAAAATACTTTAAAAAAAAATTTTTTTTTGACTTTTTTTTTGCTAAATAAAAGCATTTTTTGCCTTTTTTTTCAAAAAGGGTATTTTTTTTTTTTTTTTTATTTTTTCATAAGAAAGCTTAGGATTTTTCCTTTAAGAGGTTTTTGGTCGCTTAGTGGGATGGGAGTGGGATATCTATCAAAATAAATGTTTTGTAATACAAGACAACGGTTTTTCAATTTTTCACAAATGCACTATTTTGAATTTTTTCCGATTTGTGTCTAAAACCTTACAAATAAAACTTATACTGAGAACCTAGACAAACTAAACTTTCCGCAGGTATGTAACATACCTTCATAACAGAACACAACAGAACAACATTTCAATCTGAACACGAGGATGTTAGAATTGGCTTCACGAAATTAACCCAAATGAGGCCAAAACATTGCGTTTTGGCAGAAAGCAGAGGAACTCACACAGTATGCGTTTGCATTTAATTAATCAACTCTTTAGATCGAGAATATATAGAGGAGGTCAAATTTGATTCTTGGATTCAGACTGACAGATGCACATTGAAAACAATCATTTTAAATGTGGATGATTTTGTGGAAGAAATGTGTACAGGATTGGTAAACTTGAGAAACCATGACTTTTTAGTCAAAGAGCAATGGTCATTCTTCAAGGATTTGAAGATACATTTGAAGTCTGGTGAATTCGTTATTATACCCTATACCACTATGTGGTTTGGGTATAATGACTTTGTGCTGCTGTTTGTAACAACCAAAAATATTTGACCTAGACCCATCATTAATTATACCGATCGAATCAGAATCACTTTCTGAGTTGATTTAACAATGTCCGTCCGTCCGTCCGTCCGTCTGTGTGTCCATGTAAAGCTTGTAATCAAACTGCAGGTCGTTCATCGGCCATGGGATGAACGCTATTGAAATTGGTGAGAATCGGTCCATGTTCAGACCTAGCCCCCATACAAATTACCCATATGAAATCGACATAAATTGCCATAAGATCCAAATTGTCATATAGATCTTACTCAAATTGGGTTTGTATGCGTTCATTACATCCATTAATGAGTAGTCCAAAAATGATCCCTTTGACCCCATATAGAGCTGCTTCCCGATCTTCACTTAAATCTATTAAAAAAACAAAAATATTGCACTGATTCTTCTCAAATTTTGTTTGTATATATTTTTGCAAAATCCAAGAGACTTTACCAAACATGATCAGGATCGGTCCATTTTTGGACCAAGTCCTTATATAGATTTAGCATCCGATATGAACTTTTTCATATCTGCAGCCAAAAAAATTAATAAAAATCCCACTCAAATTTGGTTTTTGCTTATTTTCTATGTCCAGTTAGTTGGGCCTAAGAGATAGGGTCTCTAAACGCATGGTATAGGGTATCGTATAGTCGGTCTAGACCGACTATAATTTTCTTACTTGTTTCATATGATTTCGTAGAAGACTATAAATATGTTCTTCAGGATGCCATACAAGCATTCCACTTCAATAACGACCAAGCAACTATATACACAGTAGTTATTTACTACATGAAAGATGAAAAACTTGAACACAAAAGTATGGCAATCATATCCGACGATTTAAAACATGATACCGTTGCAGTTTATGAGTACCCGAAGAGAATGCTAAAATTTCTAAAATCTAAATTTACAGTAAGGAAGTATACTACGTTTCGGACGGAGCTCGTCAACATTTTAAAAACAAAAGTAGCTTGGCAAATCTTATGGCCCATGAAAAAGATTTTGGAATGCCAGCTGAGTGGCATTTTCATCCTACTGCTCATGGTAAAGGAGCATGTGATGGTATTGGAGCAAACCTTAAAAGAAATGCAGCGAAGTATAGCCTCCAGTGCTCTCATCAAGATCGCATCTTAGATGCGACTGCTTTATTCCATTGGGCAAAGAGTTATTGTAAAGAAACTAAAATAGTTTTTAGTAGCAAAGAGGATCATCAGGAAACATTGAAAACACTGAAGAGCAGATTCGATGCTGCGGTAACAATCGATGGCACCGCTCAATACCATGCTTTTATACCGCTTGTCGATGGAAGACCCAAGTTGAAAAAGTTTTCTGCCTCTATTCAATGCGATTTCTTTCCAAAGCCAACACATAAACCGGCAGCGAAATCAACAGCTGAACCTAGTAACGCCAAGAAAGGATTGACAAAAAAACGCAGTAAATAAAAGCGACAAAAAAGCTGGATGAAAGACTGGGTATTTAAAAATTTACAAGACTTAAATACTTCATCAGCTACAATAAATTAAGTATAAAAATAGTTATGATATAAATCGATCTAATGCAATTAAGATTAAATTTTAATAAATTATTTATCTTTTTATTTTTATTATTATTATTATACATTAATTTAATTATTATTAAAAATAAATAAAAAATAATAATTTTTCAAAAAAAATTTAAAAAAAAAAAAACGATTTTTTCCTGAAGTTAACATATTCTGAGTATTACAGTAAATTTTAGTTAGGTATGTTATATACCTTCGGAAAGTTTAGTTTAGTTTTAGTTTCTCAGTATAAGTTTTATTTGTAAGGTTTTAGACACAAATAGGAAAAAATTCAAAATAATGCATTTGTGAAAAATTGAAAACCCGTTGTCTTGAGTTACAAAACATTTATTTTGATAGATATCCCACTCCCATCCCACTAAGCGACCAAAAAGCTCTTAAAAGAAAAATCCTAAGCTTTCTTATGAAAAAATAAAAAAAAAAAAAAAAAATGCTCTTTTTGAAAAAAAGGCAAAAAATGCTTTAATATAGCAAAAAAAAAAGTCTAAATTTTTTTTTTTTTTTTAAGTATTTTTTTCCGAAATACTGAAGAAATAGCTATCTAAACTGTTTGGGAGAAAATTTTCTAAGAACAATAGGTAATAAGTTACATGGATGAGAAAAAACACCTGTTTGGCCAAAATGTCAAATTTTGATCCCCTCTAACTCAGAGAGATCTGGACCGATCTTGTTGAAAAATTGTGTCTAAACTACTATCCAATAGGGCTAACCTTGGTGCAAATTTCATCCCGATCGGAAGACATCGGTTTCAAAAGTTGGTGCACTTGACATATATTTGTTATTACAATTAAATCTTAAATTGTTTTTAGTAAATTTAAATTTAAAAATTTATTTCAAACTTTTTGATTTTTCTAATCCATAAGTGTCTACGACATTTATGAAAAATTTATTTGTTTATGATGCAGGAAAGGAAGTATGTATAGGCTCAAAATGCTAATATGAAGTGAAAGGCAGACATATGGTACGTCTTGGGTGGCATATACCAACTATGTCAACATCTAAATTCAGTCAGATCATTCAGATCCAAGAATTATATTTAAATATTATAAAAAGAAAAAAACACTTTATTAATAATCCACTTTTTATTGCAGAAGAAAATCTAGAAAGCAAATGCTAAATTCCTAAGATGTTGAAAATGCAAAAAAACAAATTTTAAAAACTATAAAAAAACATGTAAAACATTACAAATGGAAAGAGAGGAAGATAATGTTTTCTTCTTCAGAAGTTAACAAAGATATGCTCGAACAAGTTGTAATAAAGAAGGAAGGAATTTTTAAATCAAATTCTTCAAATATAAATGTCACCGCTTCAATTAATAACTTAGTTAAAAACAAGTAAGAAAATTATAGTCGGTCGAGACCGACTATACGATACCCTATACCATGCGTTTAGAGACCCTATCTCTTAGGTCCAACTAATTGGATGTAGAAAATAAGAATAAACCAAATCTGAGTGGCCTTGTTATTAATTTTGTTGAATATGAAAAGGTTCATATCGGATGCTATATTTAAATGGGACTAGGTCAAAAAATGGACCGATCCTGACCATATTTGGTAAGGTCTCTTATTTTTTGCAAAAACATATACAAACCAAATTTGAGAATAATCCGTGTAATATTTTTGTTTTTTTGATAGATTTAAGTGAGGATCGGGAAGCAGCTTTAAATGGGGCCTATGACTAAGAATTGCCCTATAGGGACTATTTATGGACTACTGATTAGTGGATATAATAAACACATACAAACCCAATTTTACTGAGATCTAGATGACAATTTGGATCTTATGGCAATTTAAGTCGATTTCATAGGGGTCATTTGTATGGGGGTTAGGTGTGAACATGGACCGAATTTCACCAATTTCAATAGCGTTTATGGCCGAGGAAAGCTTATATACCAAAATCATCAAAATATATTCATATTTGCGGCCAGTAGTTTGATTAGAAGGTTTACATGGACACACAAACGGACGGACGGACAGGTAGACGGACGGACATCGCTAAATCGACTCAGAAAGTGTTTCTGAGTTGATCGGTATAATGAAAGATGGGTATAGGTCGAATATATTTGGTAGTTACAAACAGCAGCACAATGTCATTACACCCACACCACATGGTGGTCTAGGGTATAAAAAATAAAAATAGTGATTCAAATACTTGATATTAAATTTAGCATAATATAAACACATATTTATATGCTGGTTTGGTTTTGTAATAGACCATTAAGTACACTATAGTTTGCAGTTTGATTCATAAATTTATCTCTTTAAAATCCAAAATTTGTGAACCAAGGTAATTTTTTCCGAAAAACAAAAAAGCTCTTGACAGGTTTAAAAAAATTAAAAAAAATAACTTCTTTTCCAAATGTTAGTTTTTAATGCACTAATAATAATTTGTAAAAAAAATCATCTGAGTCTTATCACAAGGGAGATATGTAAAGATTTTTTATGGCACTTTTTTAAAATCAAACAGAAAGCGTCATTTATATATCACTTACAGCAATCAACTGCACGGGCTCTGATAATATAAAAATATTTATTATTATTTATTATTTCAACTGTTTTATTTTTAATTTTTCGTTTTTTCTTTTTCATTTATTCTTTTTCATTTTTTATTTTTCATTTTTTTGTCTCATTTTTATTTTTCATCTTTCATTATACCCTATACCACTATGTGGTTTGTGCTGCTGTTTGTAACAACCAAAAATATTTGACCTAGACCCATCTTTAATTATACCCATCGAATCAGAATCACTTTCTGAGTTGATTTAACAATGTCCATCCGTCCGTCTGTGTGTCCATGTAAACCTTGTAATCAAACTGCAGGTCCCAAATATGAATATATTTTGACGAAATTTGGTATATAAGCTTTTATCGGAAATGGGATGAATGCTGTTGAAATTGGTGAGAATCGGTCCATGTTCAGACCTAGCCCCCATACAAATTACCCCTATGAAATCGACATAAATTGTCATAAGATCCAAATTGTCATATAGATGTTACTCAAATTGGGTTTATATGCGTTCATTACATCCATTAATGAGTAGTCCAAAAATTATGCCTGCGGCCCCATATAGAGCTGCTTCCCGATTTTCACTTAAATCTATTAAAAAACAAAAATATTGCACTGATTCTTCTCAAATTTTGTTTGTATATATTTTTGCAAAATACAAGAGACTTACCAAACATGATCAGGATCGGTCCATTTTTGGACCTAGTCCCCATATAGATATAGCATCCGATATGAACTTTTTCATATCTGCAGCCAAAAAAATTAATAAAAATCCCACTCAAATTTGGTTTTTGCTTATTTTCTATGTCCAGTTAGTTGGGCCTAAGAGATGGGGTTTCTAAACGCATGGTATAGGGTATCGTATAGTCGGTCTAGACCGACTATAATTTTCTTGCTTGTTTTTTATTTTTATTTTTTTATTTTTAATTTTTTATTTTTAATTTTTAATTTTTTATTTTTCATTTTGCACTTTTTAATTTTCATTTATTATTATTTTTCATTTTTTATTTTTCATTTTTCATTTTGTATTTTTTATTTTTAATTTTTAATTTTTCATTTGTCGTTTTTTATATTTCATTTTTTATTTTTCATTTTTTATTTTATATTATTAATTTTTAATATTTCGTTTTTCACTTTTAATTTTTTATTTTTTATTTTTTATTTTTCATTTTCCATTTTGCATTTTTTATTTTTCATTTTTCATTTTTCGTTTTTTATTTTTCATTTCATTTAATTTTTTAATTTTAATTTTTTATTTTTAATTTTTTTATTTTCATTTTTTATTTTAAATATTTCATTTTTTTTTTATTTTTTTTTTCATTTTCCATTTTTCATTTTTCATTTTGCATTTTTTATTTTTAATATTTCGTTTTTCGTTTTTTATTTTTTTTCATTTTTTTTTTTCATTTTTTATTTTCCATTTTTAATTTTTAGTCTTTAATTTTTTATTTTTCATTTTTCGTTTTCCATTCTTTGTTTTTCAGTTTTCATTTTTCATTTCTTATTTTCCATCTTTCGTTTTTCATTTTTCATTTTTTACTTTTCATTTTTCGTTTTTTATTTTTTATTTTTCGTTTTTCATTTTTCATATTTTATTTTTCATTTTTTGTTTTTAATTTTTTATTTTCCATTTTTAATTTTTTATTTTCCTTTTTTAATTTTTTATTCTTAATTTTTTCATTCTTTATTTTTCAGTTTTAATTTTTCATTTCTTATTTTTCATCTTTTGTTTTTCATTTTTCATTTTTATTTTCCATTTTTAATTTTTTATTTTTTATTTTTCATTTTTCATTTTTAATTTTTCATTTTGAAACAGGTTATTATATACTATAATTTTTTCACCAATACAATCTTATGTTACGCCGATTTTGTCTTACGGCTCACATGTTACACTGTTTTTGTGATTGCATTGTAAAATAGAAATTTACTCCCGTGAGCGTATGGATGTTTACAAGTCAAAAAAATATTTTTTTTTTAAAATACGGCTTCCCTGAATTAATGCTCATCTTGACTACCATTCAACTCACTGTGCGACTCACAGTGTCAAGCTGTGGTTGCTATACAATTCTGAAATTTGATTTAAATTAACATCCCAATCATCCAATCTTAATCTTGTAGTTTATTTATGTGATTTAGTGGAGCGCAGAATAACCTCAAAGGCTGAGTGGATGAAATAAGTATAACCAGCACTCGAAATTCGAGTGCAAATTCTAGGAAATTTATTTTTTTCATTTAGTAAAAACCCTAAAGTTATGCTTCACAATTCAACTAATATTAAATGAAGAAAACAAACTGAACACATTAACACATTTATTAATTTTATGTGTGTATTAGTATAAACTTTAAACGGTTATAATTCAAAAAAATTTTTCCAGACTATGCAGATCTGTAAATCTGGGTAACAGCTAAAAAGAAATATCTTGCAAATGATAAATTTTTTGTCCAAATCGGGGTAAAACTGTGAAACTTACATCGGTCACAAGAAATTGCCTTGCCTATTAATATCTTAGATAGGGATACTTTAAATTAGGCGAAAATAAAATTGTCCAAAAGCACAAGGGATATCCCAAAAAGTTACTGACTTTAACAATATTAAGCCATATTTAGATTTTTTTTTGTATTAATATTTCAAAAATACGAATAATTTTTCTTATGAATTTTGTTTTACGTTTTTTTTTTTCTAAACGTTAAATAAATTAAAGAAAAAAAATACAAATAAATAGCTTAATAATATATGAAAAAAATTATTATTCTTAGTTAATTTTTTTTTTGTAGCAAGTGTACATGTGAATTTTTAGTTGAATTGACATCTGTAGATTTAATAATTTATGCAAGAAAAAAAAAATAGAAATGAGAAATGATGCCATAAATCTAACGAAATCATTCTAAAATAAAATTACATTTTAATTTGCCTTTGCAATACACAATGCAAATTTATCATTATTTATGATTCGTAAATATTTGTATATACTACATACTCATACTACTCGTATATTTTGATTACCATCGTATAAAAATGATTACTAGGTAATGCAGACAAACAAACTATTGCAAAACTATTCTCCTACTCATTTTGCACTTTTTAATTTTCATTTATTATTATTTTTCATTTTTTATTTTTCATTTTTCATTTTGTATTTTTTATTTTTAATTTTTAATTTTTCATTTGTCGTTTTTTATATTTCATTTTTTATTTTTCATTTTTTATTTTATATTATTAATTTTTAATATTTCGTTTTTCACTTTTAATTTTTTATTTTTTATTTTTTATTTTTCATTTTCCATTTTGCATTTTGCATTTTTTATTTTTCATTTTTCATTTTTCGTTTTTTATTTTTCATTTCATTTAATTTTTTAATTTTAATTTTTTATTTTTAATTTTTTTATTTTCATTTTTTATTTTAAATATTTCATTTTTTTTTTATTTTTTTTTTCATTTTCCATTTTTCATTTTTCATTTTGCATTTTTTATTTTTAATATTTCGTTTTTCGTTTTTTATTTTTTTTCATTTTTTTTTTTCATTTTTTATTTTCCATTTTTAATTTTTAGTCTTTAATTTTTTATTTTTCATTTTTCGTTTTCCATTCTTTGTTTTTCAGTTTTCATTTTTCATTTCTTATTTTCCATCTTTCGTTTTTCATTTTTCATTTTTTACTTTTCATTTTTCGTTTTTTATTTTTTATTTTTCGTTTTTCATTTTTCATATTTTATTTTTCATTTTTTGTTTTTAATTTTTTATTTTCCATTTTTAATTTTTTATTTTCCTTTTTTAATTTTTTATTCTTAATTTTTTCATTCTTTATTTTTCAGTTTTAATTTTTCATTTCTTATTTTTCATCTTTTGTTTTTCATTTTTCATTTTTATTTTCCATTTTTAATTTTTTATTTTTTATTTTTCATTTTTCATTTTTAATTTTTCATTTTGAAACAGGTTATTATATACTATAATTTTTTCACCAATACAATCTTATGTTACGCCGATTTTGTCTTACGGCTCACATGTTACACTGTTTTTGTGATTGCATTGTAAAATAGAAATTTACTCCCGTGAGCGTATGGATGTTTACAAGTCAAAAAAATATTTTTTTTTTAAAATACGGCTTCCCTGAATTAATGCTCATCTTGACTACCATTCAACTCACTGTGCGACTCACAGTGTCAAGCTGTGGTTGCTATACAATTCTGAAATTTGATTTAAATTAACATCCCAATCATCCAATCTTAATCTTGTAGTTTATTTATGTGATTTAGTGGAGCGCAGAATAACCTCAAAGGCTGAGTGGATCAAATAAGTATAACCAGCACTCGAAATTCGAGTGCAAATTCTAGGAAATTTATTTTTTTCATTTAATAAAAACTCTAAAGGTATGCTTCACAATTCAACTAATATTAAATGAAGAAAACAAACTGAACACATTAACACATTTATTAATTTTATGTGTGTATTAGTATAAACTTTAAACGGTTATAATTCAAAAAAATTTTTCCAGACTATGCAGCTAAAAAGAAATATCTTGCAAATGATAAATTTTTTGTCAAAATCGGGGTAAAACTGTGAAACTTACATCGGTCACAAGAAATTGCCTTGCCTATTAATATCTTAGATAGGGATACTTTAAATTAGGCGAAAATAAAATTGTCCAAAAGCACAAAGGATATCCCAAAAAGATACTGAGTTTAACAATATTAATGCATATTTAGATTTTTTTTTTGTATAAATATTTCAAATATACGAATAGTTTTTCGTATGAAATTTGTTTTACGTTATTTTTTTTTTTTGTTTAAAAATTTCTTAACGTTAAACAAATTTTAAAAAAATACAAATAAATAGCTTAATAATATATGAAAAAAATTATTATTCTTAGTTAATTTTTTTTTGTAGCAAGTGTACATGTGAATTTTTAGTTGAATTGACATCTGTAGATTTAATAATTTATGCAAGAAAAAAAAAATTGAAATGAGAAATGATGCCATAAATCTAACGAAATCATTCTAAAATAAAATTACATTTTAATTTGCCCTTGCAATACACAATGCAAATTTATCATTATTTATGATTCGTAAATATTTGTATATACTACTCATGCTACTCGTATATTTTGATTACCATCGTATAAAAATGATTACTAGGTAATGCAGACAAACAAACTATTGCAAAACTATTCTCCTACTCAGCTGCTTATTTTTCTTTTTTGTTGTTGTTGTTGTTGTAATTATTTATGCTGTTTGATTTAAAATTTGTATGCAAATTCATTTAATATGAATTACAATTTAAATATATAAATATGTATGTACACACATTTACAAACGTCAATTTTGTATATTAATTATACGTGTACAGACAAAGGTGTATATTTTACATGTGAGTTTGTATATCATTATATTTGTAAATTAATCCTTATGGACAAAAATAAACAATATCGTATAATTTACATTAACATTCTCTGATACTGCAAAGCAAAAACAGAGTTGCACTGGCTGACTATAATTATGCCTGAATGGCTGGAATGGATATGTAAGGATTTATTTAATAACAATAAAAAACGCTATTAGCAAAAAACAAAAAAAAAAAAAAAAAACGAAACGTAATAAAAAAATTAACCGCTATACATTAATATCAGATTTTAATGATTATTATTATTATTATTATTTTAAATTTATTTATTAATATCATTCTTTTATTATTAATTTTTTTTTACACAATTTATACATTAATTGACACATAAGACATGTTTTAAAATGTATGTTATATTAAGCCTACAGTTCATAGGAAATTATTATTAATAATAATAAAAAAAAAATATTACATTAAATGTTTCACACAATTCATTTATTATGATGACAAACTGTTTGTTCGTTTTTACTTATTTTTTTAATTTTTATTTTTTAATTTTTCTTTTCTTATTTGCATTTATTTCATTTAAATTATAAATTTGTTAAAAACACAATATAATAAATTTTGTTTTTGTTTTATAAAATAAAATTTACACATTTATACAGTTTTAAGACTTAAGATTAATTTTAAATAATTTATTATAAATAAACTACGATCACAAAATAGTTTTGAAGACTTGTTAAATATATTTTTTTTTTGTTTTGTTTTGTTTCTATATTAAAATCAAATAAAAGGTTTTACTTTTTTTGTTTGCTTAAGTTAATAAAAATAAATTTATGAGGATTTTATTTTCAAAAATGTTTAAGGCAAGAGTTAATTTGTTTTAAATATAAATTAAGAAATTGTTTTTTTGAAAATATGGATGTTATGGATAATCGAAAAAATACGTTGTTTTACGAAGCAATTTTTTATAACTCTCAAAAGTAAAGGTGGTAATTTTGAATATTAATTTAAATTACATCATGCTGAAAGGTTTCTGAAATTTCAAAGAAATTTAAAATAAAAAAAAAAATATATATTTAAATAATAAAATATCTAAATAAAACTAACGATGAATGATAATTTCCTCTATCACGGTTTACCATGAAAAAACAGGTCAATAAATTCTTTTCTTAAGTTTGTTCTACCAAATCTTAAAAAGTAAAAAAAAAAAAAATAGAAAATTAAGTACGAGTATGTTACATTCAGAAGATTACAAGTTTCAGAAAATACACACATGAAACACACAATTTCAGTTGTAAAGCAGCCAACACATATTTTTATTTTCATATCAATTATGTGTGTTTCTAAATTTTGTACGGTGCCCAACACAATCATGACTGTGTTTTGTTTTAATATTTCGTTATCTACGCGAACATTTTCCTATCACGTATTTTTGTTTCGCGATCGAAAAAAAAGAAACGACATGACAAATTTCTCTGTTTTCTATTTTATTACTATCTTTTTATTTTAATTTTTTTTATAACTGCTAATGCATTATTTTAGATTTTTTAAATAAATTTGGTTGAAACAATTGTTGTCGTTATTATAGGGGTGTTTCAGATTTTTCCGATCGCGAGTGGATAATGTTTTAATTTTTAGATGTACGCGTTGAAGAACATGTTCTGTTTTTTTTTTACAGTACACGTCATGAAATCGAACTTAAAATAAAGCCACACTCGAATCTGTGTGGCTTATGTGTGTTCGAAACAAAAAACACGTGATAGAAAAATGTTCGTGTAGATAACGAAATATTAAAACGAAACACAGTCATGATTGTGTTGGGCACCACACAAAATTTAGAAACACACATAACTGATATGCAAATAAAAATATGTGTTTGTTGGTCTGATCTGGTATCTTTACATATATGTACGAGTTTTTTATTCAGTGTGTGTTTTTTTTTCGGAATACTGGAAAAATATATAAGTTAAGGTGGAGTGATGTTGTAATTGATTTTTTCAAGATTTAAAATTTTATGATATCAGGATGATAACTAACTGTTGTGAGGTATTCATTATAAATCCCGAGGCTGAAATTAAAATTGATGTTCTTGAACTTCAAATTAAATTTTCAATTTCAAAAAGAAAACTCCAAAAAGGAAAAGTTTAAAATCCCAAATGGAATTTTTGCATTGCTAATGGAAGTTAGGAATTTTAATTAATTTTTTTTTATTAATTAAAATTGAATTTTTGTAATTTTTTTTTGTTGATATTTTTGAAATCTAAAATTGAATTCTTAAAATTAATAGTTTTGAATTTGGTAGAAATAGTATTGAATTTTAAAAGAAAATTTTCAATTCCAAATGAGATTTTTAATTTCAATTGAAAGAATAACAAGCGGAATTTTTCATTATTAAATTGTTATGTCAAAAAATTAAAAAAAAATTTTAAATTTCAAATTTATATTCTTAAATTGAAAATTGAAATTTTGAACTTCAAATAGAAATTTTGGATTTCAAAGACTGTTGAATATCCAATGGAAATTGTAAACTTATTTTAAAATTTCAAGAAATTAAAATGGAATTTTTGATTATTGATTGATATTTTTTGAAAAACTAACTTGATATGCTTGAACATAATTAATTTTCAATCAATTTTAAATGAAAATTTTGAATTTCAATTAAAGCTAAGCAGGGACCGTAATAATTATTCCTTTTTTCATTAAAGTCAGATGATAACAATTATTTTTTGTTTTTAATTTTTTTCAAACAAAAATAACTGTTGATTGTATTTATTACGAGCTTACTGGTCCTAGCTAGTGATGCAAATAAAACAACTTTTATAACATCATTTGCCCAACGTTTCGTTGGAGTTTTATATTGTGATATTTTTGTTTTGTGAAGTCCAGTTTTTCTTTTTGATTATTGTTACAATTATTTATTTATTTATTTTAGTGCTTGACAAAAAATTAAAAAATTTTAATATATATTTTTTAAATTATAAAAATTATAATAATAGCAGCAAATATTTTTGACAAATGCAATAACAACAGAAAAATTTCCATAAAAAAGCTCTTGAAAATGTTCCCAAAAAGGAACGAAACGTTGGGCAAATGATGTTATAAAAGTTTTTTTATTTGCATCACTAGCTAGGACCAGTAAGATCGTAATAAATACAATCATCATAATTTGGTCTCTGGTCATCAAAAAATTCTTAAAAATAACTGTTATTTTTTGATTTCTATTGTTTTGAGTAAAAATAACAATTATTTGATTTTTATTTTTTCAAACAAAAATAACAGTTATTTTTTGATTTCGAGGAGAAGGAAAAATTATCGGCGAAATTGGTGAAATAGTGGGTAGAATTCGTTTATCTATACAGAGGGTGGTAGCAAATTTTAATTCCTCTTCTCTAAGCATCGTTCCGAAGGACCATTCAAAATAACTCTTCACGATAAAGAAACATACTAAAAATAGTGAAAGTCAATCCCCGGATTATTAAAGAAAAATTTTGCTAAGAAATCCGCGAAGATTTCAAGTACAATATCCGTATTGCACGTAGGAAGCTATATATTTCGAAAGTAAATAGAAACAGGGGCATGAATTTTGCCAACAAATTTATTTTGAAGCCTCCAGAGTTCTTAGAGGCTTCAAATGAAAGTAAATTTTGCATATTTGGTATGAAAGAGCGAAAGCTCGTGTGGCGAAAGAACGACAGAAAAACACGATATGACAGCCAATGAAGTGGGTGATTTGGTTTTCATCGAATCGATTATGGATCACAGGCTTAACATGGATATTTTGAAAGCCAAGTTAAAACAACGCACTCAAAAATTGGGACATGGCAACGACTTTTGATTTAAACAGGATAGCGATCCCAAACAAACGGCCCACAATGTGAACTTTGGTTGCTTTATGATATCAAAAACCAGTTACAATCGCTGCCACAATCCTCGGATCTTAACCATATCGAACATTTGTGGGAATTGCTGGAGAGCAAGATTCGTCAGCACCACACAACCTCAAAAGAAATGCTGAAGAACGTTATTTTTGAGGAATGAGGAAAAATAGCGACAGAAGAGACGAAAATGCTGGTCTTAACCGTGTTCGTAATCGCAAGGGATATCCCAACAGCGGTTGAAAACTACTGTTTTATATATATTTTAACTATTTTACTTTTGTACGGATATTTTTCCGTTAAAATTTATATTAGAAAAATGCTTCAAATTAAATAAACATAATAGTATTGTTATTGAAAGAAAAACTGAAACATCATATAGACTTAAATATATATGTTTTGAACTTTAACCCATTTTGTACAGGCGTGCAAATCACTTTTATGTGTTTGTGTTATTTTGTTTAATTTTGTTATGTTTTGGTTTGGTTTTGGATTGTTTTGTTCGCAAATTTTCATTCAAAAGTGGAAGAAATGAAAATGCAACGATTTGAACTTGGATGGCCAGACGAAACCTCTGTCGCTCCACTTCAAAACAAAATCGTGGAATCAATGGGTAAGTCTGTATGTTTGTATTTTTAAAATTTTAATATCCAGATGGAAAAACACCCGTGAAGATATTTCTACAATATTTTGACGAGGAAGTTATGGATATGCTTTTTGATTATTCAGATAAGTATGCACATCAAAAAAACATTTCATTACATGTTACTCGAGAGCATATTCACCATTTCATGGTCATACTAATTTTGTCAGGTTATCATACTGTTCCTCACATCCAGCATTACTGGTCTTCCCAACCTGCTTTGGATGTGACAATCGTAAAACAATCGCTGTTCCGTCAAATGTTTAGAAAAATTGAAAGTGCACTTCATATGATTTATAACAACGCCCATTTGGGCGCTTCTGGTACATTTGCTAAAGTATGGCCACTGATTGACACTTAGAATCGAAAATATCACCTGTTTGGAATATTTACAACCTATTTACCAATAAACGAGTAAATGGTTCCGTATTTTGGCAGACACAACTGCAAGGTGTACATTCGCGGAAAATCAATCAATTTTTTCCGACACTGGATATTTGTTTGAAACTAATTCATATGCTGACTCAGCTTCACCATATGATAAAAACATTCTTAGGAGCTTTTGTTATTTTAAAGTTGTTGGAATTAATTTATAGTCCGGAGAATCATGCAGTATTCTTCGACAATTTTTCTTCTTCGTACTTCTCGTTCTGTTTGTTGAGTAACCGGAAGTTACGCGCAACTGAAACGATAAGATCAAGTCGCCTAAGAGGTACCAATGATATCCTTGCCCCTGGCCGCCACTCTCTCAATAAGCATGAATACGACTACTAAAGTTAAAAAACAAAAAGCTATTCGTTACTCGCTGGCAGGACAATTTAGAAGTTATCGGTATTTCGAGAATTTTTTGCAGATTGTCCAGAAGTTTTTACCAACCGTTAGTCAAAAGATAAAAAAAAATAATGGTGACTGTTGTAGATCTGCTCGATAATGCTGTATCTAATTACCATGTTGCGGTTCGTGGAAAAGAGTGGTGGTGGCCGTTATGGATGAATGCAATCATAGTACTACAGTATACTTGAAAAATCCACTGTCTTATTGCTAAAACTGAAGGAACCCGACATTAAGCTAGAAAATTACTGCTCTTTCAAAAAAAAAAAAAAAAAAAATCGAGTGAAGAACAGCGTGATGGGATTTGGTAACGTGCTGATGTCCGTGAGCACGTTATTTGGAAAACTCCGAACAATAAACGGAAAGGATGCAGTGAATGCCATTCACAATGTAAAAAAATATAATGTTACATTACACCCAAAGTGCTTTGATAACCAAAATTAAAGTTTATAATACCAAAAACAATGCGTTTCTTAGCTTATTCTAATAAAAAACGAAAATGAAATCATTTGACTATATATAATAAAAATGTGATTTGCACCTTATTAGCCAACGTTGTGTTTTCGCAACAGTCCGCCATGGCTGACATAGGCTACCGATTTTTATCTTTTTTCTTTTTTAGTGATCGGGAGGTCGCTAAGAGCCACCACACCAAAATTTACATAGATATCCACACGATTTTGGGTAGTGGTACAATATGGGTTAAGGGTTTTGACTGTGCTTGTACGCTTGGTTTTTCTAGCAAGTGTATATTCATTAGGGTGGCCCTTAATAAAAAAACTGTTCAAACAGTCGGTCTCACCCCCTAGAAATATGCGAATAGCAAAAAAACTGATAAATACAAAGTTTTGGGCCAATCAAAAAACGTTTAGTCGTGGCGCAAAGCGATTGAAAATTTCAAGTGTGTTTATATGGGGAAAATATGACTTTTTTTCAGATTTTCGAAAATTTCGTTCTATAGTTTAATTTTTCCGACAAGCTGTTAGATAATTCGGGATCAGTATTAAATTATCCTTTCAAAAGGCTATAAAATTTCAAAATCGTATGAAACCTCGCCAAGAAATAGCAAATGCCCCAGACCACTTTTGTGCCAAAAAAAACTATGTCATACAATTTGATGGCATTTTTTTCAACCTTGAGAAATTAATTAAAGCCATCATTCTTTTTTGGTCTCTATACTTATAAATACTCAGATATGAAGTATTGTTTTATTAACGCGTTGTTAACCTATTGCGCATTGAGACCGAAAATTGGAAATTTTTTAATAAAATTTTTAAAACTCCTTTTTCAAGTTTGAAAAAATTTTCTTAAACAAAATTTAAAAAAATGAATCTATCACTTTAGGGTTTTATTAAATACATGTTGCGGATTAACTGTGTGAATTTTTAAGTAAATCCCTCTGCCAGAATTTTTTTGCCAAGGATTTTAATTTCGCGGATTTCGAGAAAAATTGGATTTTTCTGAAATATTCTGTAAATGTACCTTTTCTAAATACTTTGTATCAAAAATTCATCACTTTACTACTTTTAAATATTATATTTTATCTTAATAGCCTAGGGTTTCGGAAAAAAATAATATGACTCCATTAACCCTTTTGGAATTGGGGTCACATAAGATATTTTAAAATAAAAATGACCTAAAACGAGTTTTTCTATTAAACCCGTTGATACCACTATTTAGAATTTAAGAAAAATAATTTGGTTATTTTTTATTTATTTAACCCTTCAGTGCTCCTGAGATAAAAATTATCCATTGTGATATATCTCTGGTGCAATTATCTGCTTATTGCTCGCGAATACAAATTAAAACAACTTAAATCTTATGTCTAAAAAATAGGACGTTTTTGAAATTCACTGTGATTTAATTTTGTAATTTATTCCATTAAGAGTAGTATTACTTTAATATTTCCTTTTATATACATTATTATATTTGAAATTTACTTTTATTTAATAAACTATTTAAAACTGGGAAATAAAATGGTAGAAGTTTCAAAACATGTAGGTGACATTGAAGACAATATTAAGCGACCGATTATAAAAAATCAAAAAGTGTCAACCATTATAAGTAATGGCATCTTCACCGATTGACCTGAATTTTTTTTTTTGGCGTTTTTTATCAATATCCACCAAATTGGTGGGTGAGACAGCAAGAAATTCAACTATTTATTACTTTATTACATGAAGTAATTTTATAACAAAATTGGTTAAAAGTTGTTTTAATTTATATTCGCGATCAATAAGCAGATCAATAGATCAGATCGCAATCAATAAGCAGATAATTGGTTTAATAAATAAAAGTTAACCGAATTATTTTTCTTAAATTCTAAATAGAGGTATCAACGAATTTAATAGAAAAACTCGTTTTAGGTCATTTTTATTTTAAAATATCTTAAAATCGAAAGCTGGCCTTGGCAAATAATGGGTTAACGTTCTCGGATTTATCCCAAATTTTTGGAACGAAACTTCTACATATTTGGTTATTATATTTTAAGTGTCGCATCTATAAATTGGACAGCACTTACAAAATATTTGAATTTTTTTAATAAATTGCCTTTTATTAGTTTGGGGTCATATGTGACCCCAATTCCAACAGGGTTAATGGAGTCATATTATTTTTTTCTGAAACCCTAGGCTATTAAGATAAAATATAATATTTAAAAGTAGAAAAGTGATGAATTTTTGATACAAAGTATTTAGAAAGAGTACATTTACAGAATATTTCACAAAAATCCAATTTTTCCCGAAATACGCGAAATTAAAATCCTTGTCAAAAAAAATTCTGGCAGAGGGATTTACTTAATAATTCACACACTTAATCTCCAACATGCATTTAATAAAACCTTAAAGTGGTAGATTCATTTTTTTAAATTTTGTTTAAGAAAATTTTTTCAAACTTGAAAAAGGAGTTTTAAAAATTTTATCAAAAAATTTCCAATTTTCGGTCTCAATGTGCAATAGGTTAACAACGTGGTAATAAAATTATACTTCATATCTGAGTACATATAGGTATAGACACCAAAAAGGAATGATGGCTTTAATCAATTTCTCAAAGTTGAAAAAAATGCCATCAAATTTCATGACCTAGTTTTTTTTTGGCACAAAAGTGGTCTGGGGCATTTGCTATTTCATGGCGAGGTTTCACACGATTTTGAAGTTTTATAGCCTTTTGAAAGGATAATTTAATACTGATCCCGAGTTATGTAACAGCTTGTCGGAAAAATTAAAATAAAGAACGAAATTTTCGTAAAATCTGAAAAAAAGTCATATTTTCCCCATATAAACACACTTGAAATTTTCAATCGCTTTGCGCCACGACTAAACGTTTTTTGATTGGCCCAAAACTTTGTATTTGTCAGCTTTTTTGCTATTCGCATATTTCTAGGGGGTGAGACCGACAGTTTGAACACTTTTTTTTCCCTCCATATAACGAAGGGCCACCCTAATATTCATATACCTGTGATGAAACCAACCTAATGAGAATCCAAGCTTTTCCAATAAAACAAACTAAAATAAAAAAAATTTGAAACAAATGTGTTTTTTTTTTTTAATTTAAGATTACAGTCCCGAATAGTTGCAGCAAAACATATATTTTTTCACATTTTGAGGTTAGGATATCGCAAAGCACTGATGTGATAGAGTTCATATTGGGGTTTAAAATATATAACCGGTCTGGTATGGAGTGCATCAAATTTTGTGGGCCTAAGTTAAATAATTTATCAATCTGGTCAAGTAAAAACCAAAAGATTTATCTAATTAAAATGCTTTCTTATATTATTGACAGCGAATGTGTTTTTAGAATTTTATTTGTGATTTTTTTGTTTTGGAATATCAACAAAAGTCACTTTTGTTTCTTCTTAAATTTTTTAATAACTTTCAAACTATTTGAATTAAGCTTTAGATAATCTAAGTTTAAACAAACTAAGTTTGATTGACAATCAGAAAAGAAAAATTCGACCTTTGAGTAAAAGTTGTGCTGATTTAATTTTTCAATACATTGCTTCGCTTCAAAAACAAAAAAAAAAAAAAAAAAATAGTTTTATCCACAACATCAATATTCCAAGGAATTACTTTTATTTAATTTGCTGTGAATGGAGGTAAAGTCTTCTTCATTATCCTTTTTTTTTTTTTGTTATTTGAGAAAATAATATGAGAAACTTTTGTTACACGTAAAATGTTGTCGTTTTTTTTTGTCTTGTTTTGTTTTGTTTCATTAGTTAGAAATTGAAAATAATACCATCGTATAAAGTTTAAGTAACTTTTTTTTTGTTGTTGTTTTAAAATATTGTTATCCAAAGGGCAGTGAAATGGCGACGGCGGCTGCGGCTGCGGCGAAAGTTTCTTGTCACCATATTTGCATATTTGCAAACACATAATAGAAAATACGGCAAATAGATATTGTTGGCTAAGGAGCTTTCGATGAATGGAACAAAGTTAATAAATCAATTCATTGGTATTCGGCCAACGAATGATCTAACTGTTTGTCGAACTTTAAAAACTTTTGACTAACTAACCAAATTCTCAATGTCGGAGACCATAACCTCTAAATCGGATGGCAATTCCGAGGAGTTGTTGATGGTTGGAGGCTTGACTGAGCTATTGTTGTTAGGCAGTGGTGGTGGATGATAGTTATGGGCATGCTGTCGTACGGAATTCGATCTCTGGTGGCCAGAGGAGGAAGAGTGTTGTTGCTGTTGTTGCAGTGAAGCTGTGGCTGCTGATGTTGGTGGTGGTGGCAAACTGGAGCGGCTTCTTCGTTGTTCCACCTTAATTGGCGTTTGATTAGTTGTAGAATGGAAGGGGAAACTGGGTGTGGGGGCTGGTGATTTACTGCCCGTACTGGAGGAGGAGGAATTAACCAAACTAAGACTAGCTCTGGGTATATTACTAAAACTAGCTCTTGAAGATCGTTGAGCATTATAAGATGGCAGTTGTGTTGGTAGAGCGGCTGCTGCTGCTGCTGCTGGCGTCGATGAAGACGACGATGATTTGGCCAAGGGATTTCCTGTCGTATGTTGATTGTGTGCTGAACTACTTATGCTACGCCTCAGCGGAACTGCTTGTGATTGTGTGATGTGCTTTGCAGGTTTTTGATTTTCGCCCTGATTATTTGTGGACGAATCCCTTCTCAGATTCAGATTTGAATTGCTTCTATTGGCCGCTGGCTGGTTAGTGCCACCAGTAACAGGCGGATCTTTGCCATTTTTGTTAAGGCTGGACTTTAAATTGAGACTACTGCGTTTTTTTGATTTACTTAAATTATTTTGACTGCTGTTGATTAAATTCTGTGTACTGCCAAAATTACGACTTAAATTATCGGCATTACTTTCACTTAGTTTGCGGGCCGAGCGAGCGGCCTCAACAGCAAACGGGTTGCTGGAACTGGAGGATCGTTGAAAATGTTGTGACTGCTTGTTATGCGAGTCCAGATTCGATTTACTGGAGGATCTCTTAACGCTATTCGAGTACGAACTGCCACTGTTACTCACGGAGGCAGCTTGAGCATCAGCCGTGGCCACTGCGGGATCGCTATGGCGCTTTTCGCTAGTTTGCATGATTTTAAAATTTTCATAGAAAGGATTCTCCATTTTTGAAGGAGCCGTCTTGGGATTAAGAGTTTCATAGTTGGGTTCATTTAAAGTTAAAATTTGATTGTCCTCATCATTGTTGGAACGTAATAATAAAGCGGCTCTCTTTGTTTTCTCACCCAGAGCCTTTACACCACCAGCACTTGCACTTACTGTACCAACCGGCTGATGACTCTGGTCACTGGCTCTTTTGTTGTCGGGTCTGGTGTGTCTTTTGAATTTGTTATTGCTGTTTTGGCCGGCCATGACATGTGTCTTTACTTTGGTGTTCTTCGAAAGTCTTAGAGCGAATCTGAAGGGCGGCTTGTAGACCACCTGCAGTTTGACTTTTTCATTGGATATATTACCCATGCTTCGGGTTTTGGTGGGAGTTTTCTGTACCAATTTCTCTGGGGTACTCTGTGATTTACTCATCACTTTTCTCACCTTCGAAGAATGTTCAATGTGTGACAGAGGTTGCGCCACTATCGGTGATTCGAGTAGCCATTTTTGTACCTTGCCAAAGGTGTTGGTATGATTGTTGGTTGCGGCTCCAGCTGCAGCAGGACGTGAGGAATAATCTATGATCTCTTTGCTGGGTTTCTTCTTTTTAGATTTTTTAAGATTTTCCAAATTGGCCTTCTCAGCATTGACTACAGCATTAATGACATTTTGAGCCGATTTACCCGAATTGCCGGCTACAACTCTATTCTTTTTTGTTCGAGCTGGCTTCTTAACATCGCCGCTGGTGCCTCCAGCTGCAGTAGCAGTAGCGGTAGTTGTGACTCTTGCAAAGGTCTGGGCGGTTTTTGTGGCATTCTTATTCGATTTACTAATGCCGCCAGCCATGGCTTTCGTTTTACCAATGTTGCTGGTGTTGCGTTCCCCTCTTACTTTCTTTTTGAAGGGAACTTTTGTACGGACGGCCGTATGAACGATAACGCCGTTGTTGTCGTCTGGTAAACGTACAGTTTCGGTGGTGGCGCTGTGTATTATGGTAACGGATTTCAGTTTCAGATTGGATCGTTTCGCCAGTAATTTCGTGCTCAATATCTACAATATTTTGGGGGGCGCGATAAAAGGGGGAAAAGAAAAAATATATTAATATAAATTAAAAAATAATTGTTTTCAATTTTAAATTAATTAAATTCAAACTAAGGAAATGACCTGTTGAAATGATTATGTATCTATTTCTTACTTTACTACTAAGCCTTCCATAAGTTTAGCAAAGGATTTATGTAAATTACTAACTGGAAAATACGACTACCATTAATTGAATCCATACTTTTTAGCTTAAATCACTTTACGGCAGGACGTTTTTCAAATGTTTTCCAAATATTTCTACTAGTGAGTTGGCTTTGTTGTAAAAACAACACTTACTATTCATGGCTTGTAAATTTTCTGAAATCTTTTGCTCATATTCATCCTTTAGAATGTTCGTTACAAATTCCATAATCTTCCAATGACAATTTTTTTTTTTTTGAAAAAGGAAAAAGAAAAGGAAAAAATCAAATAAACAGAAAATCAACATTTTTCTTATGGACAGGACAGAAGAGGGCAAGAAATTTTAGCTTCGTTGGCTGGCTGTGAAACAAGTGATGACCACTTCAATTTTAAAATCATCACAAAAAATTAAACCAGTACCAAAAACTTAGCAGGCAACTAACATGAAGGAAATTTCTCGTACACAAAAACTCATCTTCGCATATGCGAAAGTACAAATACTTTGTCTCTGATTTTTTTCAGCCTCTTTCTCTCTCCCCCCTTACTTACCAATAATACAAAAACACCAACAGCAGCCAAAACGACTGTATACCAGTTGTGCTGCATCCATTTTTTAAATGTTGCTATACTTTCTTCGGACAAGAGTAGTTTTCGCAGTGTTGCCAGAGGGCCCGAGGGATCAACTTCACGACATTTCTGGAAGACATCACAGTAACTGTAAAAATAGAAAAAAGAAAAAAAAAAAAGAAAAACCAACAAAAATTGAGATAAAAAAATAATAATACAGTTTTAAAATAGTTTTTGCTTTGTCAAGTGAGGGGGGCATAAAGCAAAAAAAAAAAAAAAAAACAAAAAATAAAAATTGTTTTTTCAGCTCGCTGTCATTGATAACAAGAGATGTCACTGAGATGAGTTTGTGCCACAAAAAAGCATTTCAAGTGTTTGCTTAGCAATTTCGTAATGGATGCGGTCATTTGCAAAGATTTGACACTTGACATAGAAAATATTGTAGAGTTGTTGGGTTAAACTTAAAAAACTCACCCATTGTAATCGTTGCAGGGTGTACCCGGTTTGGCAAACATATCGGGCACATCGAAGGGTGCATCATTCCATTCGAACGAACTACGACAGGGATTATCTTCGCCGGGCAGTTTACAACACAATTCACATGATTTGATTTTATCATCTTTCGGTCCCGGTATACATTGACACGATTCCAGACCGTAAGCCAAACATATGCTGCCAGTACATTCGCCCATATAGCAAACAAATTCCTTGTTGCAAATCGTTTTGTTCGGCTTGTTGATGGAGGGCGGACACTGGGGCATGTGACCATTACAGAAACTGGGATCGCGGCAACCGTTGTCATCGCGACATTTGTCACCGAATTTCAATTTACAATCACCCGTACAGCAGGGACCCTGTGAGGGGCTGCACTTGGCTTTTGGTGTTAGCGTGCAGGGTGTCTCATCGATGCGCGAGTGACGTGACATGGGAAAGCAACAGGCATCCTTGCAATCTTCCTCCCAACCACAGTCGCACTGTTCACCGGGCTCAACGACCCCATTGCCGCATATTGATGTTTGTGGTGCGGTAAAACAGCCTTTGGTACTACGAGCTTTGGCATTTAGTACCGGTTCGATGGATTTCAGGGAGCATGGCGAAAACTTATTGTTATTCTTCTTGTCACCCGACGTGGCTCTGGCAAACATAATGTAGTTGCCATCTTCACCGCCAGGCGTACATTGTTCGGGATCATGCTAAAGAAAACACATTTAAAGCAAATTGAAATCAATATGAATATTATTTAAAATAATAATAAAAAAATAAGGTTTTAATTCTATTCATAATTTTTAAATATTTTAATTTTTTTTCATATAAATTTTTTAAATATAGAATGAACCCATAAATAGTATATCGCGCATTAGGTCAATCGTATAAACCAACCGCTTGCATTTTTAAGTTGCAGGTACTAATCGTATTTTTGACTTTTTTTCAAAACTTTAACGATATCTCTGGAACTACTGGCCAAATTTAAAACCCAATAAATAAGCACGGCATAAAGATGATATTGTTGATGAGTTTTGAAGAGAGTAAATTTCTGTTTCACAATACAATCACAAAAACAGCGTAACATGTAACCCTTTAGACAAAATCGGTGTGACTTATGATTGTATTGGCGAAAAAAATTGTGATATGTAATAATCTGTTTGAAAATGAAAAACGAAAAACGAAAAATTAAAAATGAAAAATAAAAAAATTGAAAATGAAAAATAAAAAATTAAACAAAAGATAAAAATTGAAAAATAAAAAATGAAAAATAAAAAATTTAAAATGAAAACCAAAAATGAAAAATAAAAAATGAAAACTAAAAAATGAAAAATAAAAAATGAAAAATGAAAAATAAAAATTGAAAAATAAAAAATGAAAAATAAAAAATTAAAAATAAAAAATAAAAAATAAAAAACTGAAAATGAAAAATAAAATATGAAAAAATGAAAAATGAAAAACAAAAATTGAAAAAAGAAAAATGAAAAATAAAAAACGAAAAACTAAAAATAAAAAATAAAAATTAAAAATAAAAAATGAAAAATGAAAAGCAAAAAATTAAAAATGAAAAATGAAAAGCAAAAAATGAAAAATGAAAAATGAAAAAAAAAAATAAAAAATTAATAATAAAAAATGAAAAATAAAAAACTAAAAACAAAAAATTAACAATGAAAAATGAAAAATAAAAAATAAAAAATCAAAAAATTAAAAATTAAAAATAAAAAATGAAAAATAAAAAATTAACAATAAAAAATGAAAAACGAAAAATTAAAAATTAAAAATAAAAAATGAAAAATTAAAAATAAGAAATGAAAAATTAAAAATAAAAAAAGAAAAATGAAAAATAAAAAATGAAAAATAAAAAATGAAAAATAAAAAATGAGAAATGAATAATGAAAAATAAAAAATGAAAAATGAAAAATAAGAAATGAAAAATGAAAAATTAGACATGAAAAATGAAAAATAAAAAATAAAAAATGAAAATTAAAAACGAAACATGGAAAATAAAAAATGAAAAATAAAAAATTAAAAATGAAATATCAAAAATAAAAAATAAAAAATTAACATTGAAAAATGAAAAACGCAAAATTAAAAATTAACAAGTAAGAAAATTATAGTCGGTCCAGACCGACTATACGATACCCTATACCATGCGTTTAGAAACCCTATCTCTTAGGCCCAACTAACTGGACATTGAAAATAAGCAAAAACCAAATTTGAGTGGGATTTTTATTAATTTTTTTGGCTGCAGATATGAAAAACTTCATATCGGATGCTATATCTATAAAGGGACTAGGTCCAAAAATGGACCGATCCTGATCATGTTTGGTAAAGTCTCTTGTATTTTGCAAAAATATGTACAAACAAAATTTGAGAAGAATCAGTGCAATATTTTTGTTTTTTAATAGATTTAAGTGAAGATCGGGAAGCAGCTCTATATGGGGTCAAAGTGATCATTTTTGGACTACTCATTAGTGGATGTAATGAACGCATACAAACCCAATTTGAGTAAGATCTATATGACAATTTGGATCTTATGGCAATTTATGTCGATTTCATATGGGTAATTTGTATGGGGGCTAGGGCTGAACATGGACCGATTCTCACCAATTTCAATAGCGTTCATCCCATGGCCGACAAAAGCTTATATACCAAATTTCATTAAAATATATTCATATTTGCGACCTGCAGTTTGATTACAAGCTTTACATGGACACACAGACGGACGGACGGACGGACGGACATTGTTAAATCAACTCAGAAAGTGATTCTGATTCGTTCGGTATAATTAAAGATGGGTCTAGGCCAAATATTTTTGGTTGTTACAAACAGCAGCACAAAGTCATTATACCCAAACCACATAGTGGTATAGGGTATAAAAATGGAGTGTAAAATTAAAAATAAAAAAAAAAATAAAAAATGAAAAATGAAAAATTAAAAATGAAAAATAAAAAATGAAAAATAAAAAATTTAAAATGAAAAATAAAAAATTAAAATAAATAAAATAATAATAAAATGAATAAATAATAAAAAATGAAAAATAAAAAATGAATAAAAAATGAAAAATAAAAAATTGAAAATGAAAAATAAAATATGAAAAAATTAAAAATGAAAAATAAAAATTGAAAAATGAGAAATGAAAACCGAAAAATTAAAAATTAAAAATGAAAAATTAAAAATAAAAAATGAAAAATGAAAAGCAAAAAATTAAAAATGAAAAATGAAAAGCAAAAAATGAAAAATGAGAAATAAAAAATAAAAAATGAATAATAAAAAATGAAAAACAAAAAACTAAAAACAAAAAATTAACAATGAAAAATGAAAAATAAAAAATGAAAAATTAAAAATGACAAATAAAAAATATAAAATTAACAATGAAAAACGAAAAAATTAACAATTAAAAATGATTAACGAAAAAATAAACATGAAAAATAAAAATAAAAAATAAAAAATGAAAAATAAAAAACTAAAAATAAAAAAATTAACAATGAAAAATGAAAAACGAATAATTAAAAATTAAAAATAAAAATAAAAAATAAAAAATGAAATTTGAAAAATAAAAAATGAAAAATAACAAGTAAGAGTGTTAAATTCGGCTGTACCGAATCTTTGATACCCTCCACCTCGGTTTGAGTCTTGATAATAAATGTAAATGAAAAAGTAAACAATTTGTTAAACTTAATACCAAATTATTTCAGCAAATTCTTTGGGTTGGTTTTCTTCTTTTCTATTATTTCGGATTTATTTCGGTGTTTGCTTTTTGGTCATCGTGGTTGCTGATCGGCATGCATTTTGGTTATATACCTATATGCATGCGTTTCCGGTTATATGACATAACTTCTCGTTTAATTTAGTTTTTGCTAATTAAATAGCTCGCCCTAACCTCCATTGCAAAGGTAATGGTTGTGTAGAGTGGCTATATGCATTAAATCGTGCTAATTGGAGATGGCTGTATAGTTTCTTTTAACTGGCCAAATATTTCTTCATTGTGGCCATATAGGTCGGATGGAATAACAAAATAATAACCAAAAAAAAAAGCTCTCTCAACTTTTTTTTAAAATATTGCCATATTTTGAAAACATAGAGAATAAATTTATAATAATAAATAATCAAATTAGGGATGAAAAACGCAAAAAACGAAAAGTCCCAAACATTTTAAATAAAATAATTTAATGTTGTTTTTATTTTCTGAAAAACTTCAAATTTTCATCCAAAAAAAATTGTGAAAATTTATATATAAAAAATAACATTCTCATAAAATTACGTTTACTTATGTAACAATTTTTATGTTAGCAATTCTTAAATATCATTTGAGGTTTTCTTAAATTCATTGAATTTAAATTAATATCGACAAATCTGTTTTTCTATTTATTTAAATTGTAAAGGAGTGGCATCTCTGTCGAAATAAGCGAAAAACACAAAGAATAGAAAAAAAAACAAATTACTTCGTGTTTGACAGGATGATTTTATGTTTATGTTTAATATCTTTATTTTTTTTACTAATATTTCTGTTTATTTATTTGAAAATGAAATAATGAATTGAATATGCTATTTAATTTTTTTATTTATATAAAAAAGTTTTTTAATTAAAGCAAAATATTTTCACTATTTCATGATTTTTATTTATGTATGACGACATTTCAACCTAAAAATTTAAGTTTTTATTGATTGGATAAACAACACAAAAATGGTTGTCGTTTAGATAACAACAACAGCTGACTTTAACAATAGCGAATATCGTTTCAAAATTTTACTGATAATTTTGCAATTTTCTTTTTTTTTACAATTCGACTATCGTTAAAAGAAGTTACTGAATCGCTGTACTGAAAAGTTATTAATATCTCCTGAATGGCAATATTTTTTTTAAATGTAAACATTTTTAAATGTAAAGATATTTCTAAATTTAAAATTATTTCCGACGTTTTGATATGATTTTCTGAAACTCAATTAATATTTTCTAATTTATAATTGGAAATTTTATTTTCAGTTTTTATTATAATTGATATTTTCTTAAATTTGAATGGAAAATTTAAAAAGTGAAATTTTGTATTTATGTGAATAATAATGCTTTATTAATTATAAACAATTTTTAAAAATTAGATGTAATCGCAATCAGATATTTTATAGGTAAAGCAGAATAATAATTCTATATAACTATGTAGAACTGTTTTGTAAGCAAAAAACTCATTGACGAACTCGGTAACTCTATTTTGTAAAGACAACAAAAAGTTAACCCCCCAATCTCACATCACACTGAAATTGTAAAATCGTTGTGTACTTATTATCAACGAAAAATTGTTCGAATTAGTCGAATCCATCGCCATTAAATTTTATGCTCAAACATCTGACTGCAATCTCATTTTTAAAATGTTGTCGAAGCGTAAACTTGAAAAAATTTGTATACTTCTCTCTCTTATTTTATTTTAAGTAGAGTTACCAAGTTTATTATACAGGCACATGTTTGAGGGAAAATGTTTACATTTATTATTATTAGTATTATTTTAATAATAGTTAATAATATTTATGCTCTATAATTAACAAACTTGCGTTTTTGTATGCGCATTTCAAAAAATAAATCATTATAATAGATTTAACAAGTTAAAACTTTAATTACAATTTTACAGAATCCAGTAAATTTGCATTAAATTTATAACAGGGTAACATTAATCATCGTTAGTGTCTGCCACTATTCGCACGAAAAATTTGGTGCCATTAGTGTGACCACTGCGGAAAATGTGTGTGTATTAGTAAAAAAAAATGTGAGTGTATTGAGTTTTTCGAACTTGCAGTGTGATGTGAGATTGGTGGGTAATATGCCAAACTTATGTTCATATTTGTAAAAGAATAATGAAAAAACGTATGAAATAAAAGACCAACCCGTGTATACTCTTAACATTGTTCTGTATGATATCTAGTTGAAAATATTAACATTCATGTTAAAATAGAAATAACTATTGCAAAGCTAATTAGAACAAACAAAAATTATGGCGGCATCTACTGTGGCATAGTCACGCTGAGCAAAATGAAGTGACACTCTGTTATACAAAAGAAATGTATTTTCCCCACAACAAAATACTGCAGAATTTTATGTAAATAAAATAACCGATTTATTTCTAACATGCAGTTACTATGAATATACATACATACATATATATAATATATGTACATTATTTGTATTATTTAATATGTGTATGTATGTATATTTAAATATTACACACAAAAAATAAAACATCAAACGTTATTTTTGTGTTTTTCTCTTTAAATAAATTAATACATAAATTTTTTTGCTAAATTTACATTTGGGCAATTCACAACAGGTGTTGTATATTGTATGTTGTATTGAAATACACAATACAATCATTTGTTGTGAACACTCAGTTGTATTTTCATATTGTAAAACGCTTTCTTTAGTAATTTTCGATCCAACGAGGAAAGATCGCTTCGTCGCTTCTGCTATTTTGTATAAGAGAAAACACTTGTCAGTGTTTGCTTTTTGGTCGTGAGATATACCCTGGAGTTTTAGTTACGTACCTCTTGCATTTTAATTTACAATGAAAAAAAAATGTTAAATGTTTTGGTTGGTACTGAAAGAGAAAATACATACTAAAAATATAAACATTAATTTTTATATAAATAAACTTATTGATGTATTTGCGTTATTTGCATTATTTGCCATATTTTATTTTATAATTATTTATGCTGATAATATTCTATGTATTTGTTTTTTCTTTTTCATAAAAACTGGCATTCACTTGGAAGTGATATGTTATGATACAATATACAACATTTACTAAACATAGCAAATGAAGTTGGATCGTGTATCAGATTTTTCAGTGAAAATTACCAACAACAATTTTACACTATTGTAAAGTGATACACGATACAAGAGATACAACGATACATTAACCATTGTGAATTGCCCAATTGTTTTTTTTATTAACAACTAGGTATTTTAGCATTATTTGCTTTAGATGTTGGTGAATTTTTACTCTCTTTATATTAACTCGTAGTGTCTGCTTGTCGAAAAAATTTTGGATCGATTTTAACCACTTTCCCGTGACCCAATCGATCTGCAGGCAGGCTTGTGGCAATGACAGAAATGATCTAACATATTTTTTTAGTGATGCCAAAACAATGGAAACTTTTAAATTTTTCTACCAGAGTTGATAAAAAAATGTACAAAGGGTTTGTTTTTGTTATATTATTACCATAACGACCACAAAAACAACAAGTCCAGCTATGAAAACAATGCAACATTTAGAATAACAACAAGAACAATATAGAAATATCATGTTTTTCATTTTTTTTTTTAATTTTTCAGAGATTTCCCTGGACCTGTTCCACCGATTTTAATGATTTTTGAAGTAGAAATCTTTCCATGAATTTGGTGAATCATTCTCACTAAAAATGATCACTGTAGCTGCACTATTGAGGGCGTGATCGTGACAAGAACAACATAGAAAATTATTTTTTTTTTAAGACTTTTTTAGTTCTTCATTCAAATCTCGGGCCCTAATCGACCGATTTGCACGATTTTAAATAGCAAACTTCTCAGGATGTTAGTGAACGAGTACCCTAGCTGCCGGATTGATGCCGTCATCGTGATTTCCACAGACGGACAGACGGACAGACGGACATCGCTATATCAACTCCGGTTGTTATAAGGATCACAAATATATAAATTTTATGGGGTCCAAAATTTTTTTTCTAATTATTACAAACGGAATGACAAACTTATATATACCCTCTGCACACTGGAGTGGAGGGTATAACAACTCTACAACAGCAACAATGACAGTCATATGTTTTTCAAATAGGAAAAAACTGTTTATGTGTTAGTTTCGGTCATTCCCCAGTATGCATTGAAATATTATTTCTCCAATGTTGGAGAAAAGTTAAGTTCTTAAATTGATGTCAAATGTAATTCTCAACTTGGGTTGAACAATTTTTCTCCTTGTTTGCTTTCAACTTGACATCAAGTTGAGACTTAACATTTTTTCCAATCTTTGAGAAACATTTTTACTCTCAATTGGATATCCAACACTTTTCTCCACTTGAGACCAAACATTTTTTCAACTTGAATACGATTTGTGTTAAGTCTGAGATATTATTTAAATATGTCATAAATAATAAATTAAATTAAAAAATGCCAAAAAAGTACAAATAAATCATTGATATATTTTTAATTATTTCTGCTTTTTGTCGAATTTTTCAAAAAATGTACAACTAATTAATTCATTTATTTTTAATTCTAGATTTTAAAAAATGTACATAATATGTACATTTAATGTTAAATATGTACATAGTAATGTTAAATATATAATGAAATTAAATTGAAACATTAAAAAAAGTACATTGTTTTCATTTCTAAAATTAGTATAATATTTTTTAATATGGCAATTCCGTACCTTCCATTTGATACCGATTGGAAATATTTCTTTGCTATCAAGTTGAGAATCACAAATTTCTCAATTTGATAACTATGAAAATCGCCATATAAAAAATGTGCCTTTTAAGTTGAGAAGACTATATTCGAACTATTGAGGGCATTTGAGAATTAACGTTGGAGATTTGAAAAATGTATTTGATCTCAAATGCACCTCAAGTTGATAGCAAACAAAAATGTTTATTGGGACATTTATTGTAGGGTCGTTTGCACACACACAAAAAATAGAAAATAAATTGTCAATAAGCAAAGCAAGTGGCTTCGAAATTCGATGATGCCAGTTAATCATTTTTTGTTCACGCGGAATTTATAATTGGAGGAATTTTTTTCTCGAGAAATGTATTTTCCGTGAGAAAGAAATTCCTTGAGAATATTCATAATTGGGATGAATAACTTTTAATTGGAAATTTTTAGTCAGAACAAATCATAATTCTAGTTAGATGTTGGTAAATATTTAATTAATGTTTTTTTTAATATAACAAAAATGGATTTTCCCTTTAACAAAATATGGCAGAATTCTTTATAAATGAAATGCAAAATGGAAAATCAATTTTGTGCTAATTCTTAACAAAATTAATAATATATATATATGTATTATTATATTTATTAATATTTGTAATTTTATTTGACACAATTTCACACACAGTTTTACAGATCAACTGTTTTAATTAGAAAAAATATTGTGGTGGCATCTACGCAATTATTGAGGCAGTCACGGAAAAATTAAATGCAAGTCTGTTTTTTTTAATATAACAAAAATGGATTTTCCCTTTAACAAAATATGGCAGAATTCTTTATAAATGAAATGCAAAATGGAAAATCAATTTTGTGCTAATTCTTAACAAAATTAATAATATATATATACGTATTATTATATTTATTAATATTTGTAATTTTATTTGACACAATTTTACACACAGTTTTACAGATCAACTGTTTTCAACTGATTTAGAAGTTTTCTGTTTTTGAAACAGTAGTGCCAATTTGTAACATTTTGTGATGTAATGAAAATCGCAGAATAATAAGTTAATACACAATAAAAAATATTAAATTTTTAAGTTTTATATACATATTGCAATAAAAAAAACTTTGGTAAATTTACATTGAAGATGGTCAGAAATGAATGAGAAAAAATATATAGACATTTTAGAAAAGCACATTTAATGTTAAACTTTATGCACAAAATATATGGGTTTTTGTTGTTTCGAATTTAACTGTGGCTCTAAGTGAAAAGTTTTAGACCGATCGTATATTACATCTTGAGGATCCTCACCTAATATTTTCAAATATTTTAAATTCTTTTTAATCATTTAACCTCATTACGAAAATAGTAAAACAGTAAATATGGAAAATCCACGCACCTCAAAAAATTGTTTTCTATGAAATAAATTAAAGACATTTCATATTATACAATTTTCTTTCAAAAATGTATCAATTATTGCAAATTTGAAATTTGACATATAGTATTTGTACATATATTTGTATAGATTTCGCAGTATGAAAATAACTATTATTTCTTTATTTAGAATATATGTAAGTATTGCTCGCAAAAAAATGCAACATTGAATGAAACACATAGACGACTGCTGGCAGCAGCATTTGTAGTCGTATAGTCAGCTACTTGATTTTTCTGAATACGACAGCAACATATAATACAAATGCATTTTTATTTAAATATACAATTACTATTACTTATTTAAAATGCATTAGTACAACGTAAAAATAAATAAATTAGTTTAACGCCTTTTGATTATTAATGGAATTATAGCCTTTCATTTTGCGATTTTTTTTTTAAACAAAATAAAATATTTCATAGCACTAACTTCTTTTACATATTTTGTTATATTGTCAACACTATTTTTGTTTTGTAGCCAACAAAACGCACTTGCAGTTTTTTTTCTATTTGAAGAACATATGACTGCCATTGTTGATGTTGTAGAGTTGTTGTTTTTTTGATTTTGTTTCGTTAACTCTTTTGTATTAAAGCACCTCCAATATATGTATCCATTTTAGTTTGCAAATTCAGTATATTTATAATTTATTACTTACAGCAAAAAATAATAGAAACAATTTTATCAGTTATGCTTACGAAACTATATAAATAGACTTGAAGTTGGCTGCAAAAGCAGTAGCCTGTGTAAAGAACAAGTTAGCGACATGTAACTGTTACGTAACGTGTCAGCCTTTTTTTCACATGAAAAGTATTGGGACGTTCCGGTTACGTTCGGTAACTGTTTTAAATGATTTTCATGTAAAAAAAAACAACTGACTCGTTACGGTTACGGTTAGAAAACATTGACCTTTTATATGTATTATAATGCTATGAATGCATTTATCTTTATTTCATTTTATTCATATATTCTTTTTTTTTTTGTATTGTATATTATTTTTTTTATTATTATTACTATTTCATTTAATTATTTTTTTCTTTAAATAAATTAATACATAAAAATTTGTTTTTTAAATTATTGGTGAACTTTTACTCCCTTTATTTACTGCCTTTATATTAACTGGTAGTGTCTGCTTGTCGACAAAATTTTGGATCGATTTTTAGCCCCTTTCCCGTGAGCCAATCGATCTGAAATTTTGCATGCAGGCTCGTGGCAATGACAGAAATTATCTAACAAATTTTTTTACTGATGCCAAAACAATGGAAACTTTTAAAATTTTCTACCAGAGTTCACAAAAAAATGTACAAAGGGTTTGTTTTTATTATATTATTACCACAACGACCACAAAAACAACAAGTCCAGCTATGACAACAATGCAACATTTAGAAAAACAACAGGAACAATATGGAAACATCATGTTTTTCATTTTTTTTTTAATTTTTCATACATTTACCTGGACCTGTTCCACCGATTTTAATGATTTTTGAAGTAGAAATCTTCCCATGAATTTGGTGAATCATTCTCACTAAAAATTATCACCCTAGCTATCCTATTGAGGGCGTGATCGTGACAAGAACAACATAGAAAATTATATTTTTTCAAGACTTTTTTTAGTTCTTCATTCAAATCTCGGGCCCTAATTGGCCGATTTGGACGATTTTAAATAGCAAACTTTCCAGGATGTCAATGAATCATTTTTTATGCCAACGAGCACCCTAGCTGCCCGATTGATGCCGTCATCGTGATTTCCACAGACGGACAGACGGACAGACGGACAGACGGACAGACGGACATCGCTATATCAACTCCGGTTGTTATAAGGATCACAAATATATATATTTTATGGGGTCCAAATTTTTTTTTCTAATTATTACAAACGGAATGACAAACTTATATATACCCTCTGCACACTGGAGTGGAGGGTATAAAAAAATGAAAAAAAAAAAAACGAAAAATTAAAAATAAAAAACGAAAAATAAAAAAATGAAAAATTAGAAATGAAAAATAAAAAATTAAAAATTAAAAATGAAAAATGAAAAATAAAAAATTAAAAATAAAAAATTAAAAATGAAATACGAAAAATAAAAAATAAAAAATTAACATTAACATTAACATTAATATTGAAAAACGAAAAATTAAAAATTAAAAATTAAAAAAAAAAAAAATGAAAATAAAAAAAAAAAAATAAAAAAGCAAGTATGAAAATTATAGTCGGTCTAGATCGTCTATACGATACCCTATACCATGCGGTTAGAGACCCGATCTTTCAGGCCCAACTAACTGCATATAAAAACTAAGCATAAACCAAATTTGAGTGGGATTTTTATTAATTTTTTTGGCTGCAGATATGAAAAAGTTCATATCGAATGCTATATCTATAAAGGGGCTAGGTCCAAAAATGGACCGATCCTGATCATGTTTGGTAAAGTCTCTTGTATTTTTCAAGAATATATACAAACAGAATTTGAGAAGAATCAGTGCAATATTTTTGTTTTTTGATAGATTTAATTGAAGATGGGGAAGCAACTCTATATGGGGCCTATGACTAAGAGTTGTCCCATAGGGATCATTTTTGGACTACTGATTAATGGATGTAATAAACACATATAAACCCAATTTGACTAAGATTTATACGATAATTTGGATCTTATGGCAATTTATGTTGATTTCACAGGGGTCATTTGTATGGGGGCTAGCTCTGAACATAGACCGATTCTCACCAATTTCAACAGCATTCATTCCATGGCCAATAGAAGCTTACGTACCAAATTTCGTCAAAATATATTTATATTTGCGACCTGCAGTTTGATTAAAAGCTTTACATGGACACACAGACGGACGGACGGACGGACGGACATCGTTAAATCGACTCAGAAAGTGATTCTGATTCGATCGGTATAATAAAAGATGGGTCTAGGTCAAATATTTTTAGTAGTTACAAACAGCAGCACAAAGTCATTATACCCAAATCACATAGTGGAATAGGGTATAAAAATAAAAATTTAAAAATAAAAAATTAAAAATAAAAAATTTAAAATGAAAAAAAATATTAAAAAATTAAAAATGAAAAATAAAAATTGCAAAATGAAAAATGAAAACGAAAAATTAAAAATAAAAAATGAAATATGAAAAATAAAATTTAAAAATTTTAAAATGAAAAATAAAAATTGAAAAATGAAAAGCAAAAAATTAAAAATGAATAATACAAAATGAAAAATAAAAAACTAAAAATAAAAAATTAACAATGAAAAATGAAAAACGAAAAATTAAAAATTAAAAATAAAAATAAAAAATGAAATATGAAAAATGAAAATTGAACAATAAAAAATGAAAAATAATAAACGAAAAATAAAAAATTAAAAATAAAAAATGAAAAATAAAAAATGAAAAATAAAAAATGAAAAATAAAAAATAAAAAATGAATAATAAAAAATGAAAAATGAAAAAAGAAAACGAAAAATTAAAAATGAAAAACGAAAAATAAAAAAAGAAAAATGAAAAATAAAAAATTAAAAATGAAAAATAAAAAATGAAAAATGAAGAATAAAAAATTAAAAATGAAAAATGAAAAACAAAAAATAAAAAACTAAAAATTAAAAAATAAAGATTAAAAATTAAAATGTAAAACTTAAAAATTAAAATTGACAAATAAAAAATAAAACATCTGTGGTTTTCTGGAATAACCGTATGTCCATTTTTTTTTTGTCAGTTTTGAGTTAACGATGCCAAATATATTAATTTTTAACGCTCCATTTCTGATTTTTTTCTTTAAATAACGACGTAACTTATATGTTTATTAAATTAATTTGGAGCACTATCGACATATGTCAACCTACGTTTAATCGCTGAAATATTATTTTCTCAGAAAACGACACATAGCGACATACGTTGTTAATAATGAAAAAAAAATGCTAAATAGTTTTGCATTATTTTTCCGTTTATAACCACTTATAAAAACTAATGTGTTTATTTCTGTTATTTTTTATCACAATCATTCTTGATACGTTGTTATATTCGCATCCTAAGTCCCGTTAACTTTTTGTTGACGAACAAAAAAATCCCTTTTTCAAGCAACAACAACTTATGTCTATAAGGGTGGTTCCATTGGTAGTTTTCTTTTTCAAAGAAAACGACGTTTGTCGACATAAGTTGTTTTATCTACACACACTTTAAGTGTTATTTACATATTGTTTTTTCGTCCTTCTCCAGGATCTAGTCCTCTGAAGATTTTTGACTTAAAATTTTATATAAAGTATTTATTGCCCATATCTGCAGAACTGTTAGAAAAAGCTCTAAAAGCCCATAATTTCAAATATAACGTTTTTTGGCTCCCCTGAACATTTTGATTTTATGACAAACGAGGTTATTCTAGAAAACCACAGAAATAACAATTGAAAATTGAAAAATTAGAAATAAAAAATTTAACAACTAAAAATTAAAAATAAGAAATGAAAAATGAAAAATGAAAAATAAAAAATGAAAATTAAAAATTAAAAATTAAAAATAAAAATTTAAAAATTAAAAATTAAAAATTAAAAATTAAAAATTAAAAATTAAAAATTAAAAATTAAAAATTAAAAATTAAAAATTAAAAATTAAAAATTAAAAATTAAAAATTAAAAATTAAAAATTAAAAATTAAAAATTAAAAATTAAAAATTAAAAATTAAAAATTAAAAATTAAAAATTAAAAATTAAAAATTAAAAATTAAAAATTAAAAATTAAAAATTAAAAATTAAAAATTAAAAATTAAAAATTAAAAATTAAAAATTAAAAATTAAAAATTAAAAATTAAAAATTAAAAATTAAAAATTAAAAATTAAAAATTAAAAATTAAAAATTAAAAATTAAAAATTAAAAATTAAAAATTAAAAATTAAAAATTAAAAATTAAAAATTAAAAATTAAAAATCAAAAATCAAAAATTAAAAATTAAAAATTAAAAATTAAAAATTAAAAATTAAAAATTAAAAATTAAAAATTAAAAATTAAAAATTAAAAATTAAAAATTAAAAATTAAAAATTAAAAATTAAAAATTAAAAATTAAAAATTAAAAATTAAAAATTAAAAATTAAAAATTAAAAATTAAAAATTAAAAATTAAAAATTAAAAATTAAAAATTAAAAATTAAAAATTAAAAATTAAAAATTAAAAATTAAAAATTAAAAATTAAAAATTAAAAATTAAAAATTAAAAATTAAAAATTAAAAATTAAAAATTAAAAATTAAAAATTAAAAATTAAAAATTAAAAATTAAAAATTAAAAATAAAAAATTAAAAATGAAATACGAAAAATAAAAAATAAAAAATTAACATTAACATTAACATTAATATTGAAAAACGAAAAATTAAAAATTAAAAATTAAAAAAAAAAAATGAAAATAAAAAAAAAAAAATAAAAAAGCAAGTAAGAAAATTATAGTCGGTCTAGATCGTCTATACGATACTCTATACCATGCGGTTAGAGACCCGATCTTTCAGGCCCAACTAACTGCATATAAAAACTAAGCATAAACCAAATTTGAGTGGGATTTTTATTAATTTTTTTGGCTGCAGATATGAAAAAGTTCATATCGAATGCTATATCTATAAAGGGGCTAGGTCCAAAAATGGACCGATCCTGATCATGTTTGGTAAAGTCTCTTGTATTTTTCAAGAATATATACAAACAGAATTTGAGAAGAATCAGTGCAATATTTTTGTTTTTTGATAGATTTAATTGAAGATGGGGAAGCAACTCTATATGGGGCCTATGACTAAGAGTTGTCCCATAGGGATCATTTTTGGACTACTGATTAATGGATGTAATAAACACATATAAACCCAATTTGACTAAGATTTATATGATAATTTGGATCTTATGGCAATTTATGTTGATTTCACAGGGGTCATTTGTATGGGGGCTAGCTCTGAACATAGACCGATTCTCACCAATTTCAACAGCATTCATTCCATGGCCAATAGAAGCTTACGTACCAAATTTCGTCAAAATATATTTATATTTGCGACCTGCAGTTTGATTAAAAGCTTTAAATGGACACACAGACGGACGGACGGACGGACGGACATCGTTAAATCGACTCAGAAAGTGATTCTGATTCGATCGGTATAATAAAAGATGGGTCTAGGTCAAATATTTTTAGTAGTTACAAACAGCAGCACAAAGTCATTATACCCAAATCACATAGTGGTATAGGGTATAAAAATAAAAATTTAAAAATAAAAAATTAAAAATAAAAAATTTAAAATGAAAAAAAATATTAAAAAATTAAAAATGAAAAATAAAAATTGCAAAATGAAAAATGAAAACGAAAAATTAAAAATAAAAAATGAAATATGAAAAATAAAATTTAAAAATTTTAAAATGAAAAATAAAAATTGAAAAATGAAAAGCAAAAAATTAAAAATGAATAATACAAAATGAAAAATAAAAAACTAAAAATAAAAAATTAACAATGAAAAATGAAAAACGAAAAATTAAAAATTAAAAATAAAAATAAAAAATGAAATATGAAAAATGAAAATTGAACAATAAAAAATGAAAAATAATAAACGAAAAATAAAAAATTAAAAATAAAAAATGAAAAATAAAAAATGAAAAATAAAAAATGAAAAATAAAAAATAAAAAATGAATAATAAAAAATGAAAAATGAAAAAAGAAAACGAAAAATTAAAAATGAAAAACGAAAAATAAAAAAAGAAAAATGAAAAATAAAAAATTAAAAATGAAAAATAAAAAAGAAGAAGAATAAGAAGAAGAATAAAAAATTAAAAATGAAAAATGAAAAACAAAAAATAAAAAACTAAAAATTAAAAAATAAAGATTAAAAATTAAAATGTAAAACTTAAAAATTAAAATTGACAAATAAAAAATAAAACATCTGTGGTTTTCTGGAATAACCGTATGTCCATTTTTTTTTTGTCAGTTTTGAGTTAACGATGCCAAATATATTAATTTTTAACGCTCCATTTCTGATTTTTTTCTTTAAATAACGACGTAACTTATATGTTTATTAAATTAATTTGGAGCACTATCGACATATGTCAACCTACGTTTAATCGCTGAAATATTATTTTCTCAGAAAACGACACATAGCGACATACGTTGTTATTAATGAAAAAAAAATGCTAAATAGTTTTGCATTATTTTTCCGTTTATAACCACTTATAAAAACTAATGTGTTTATTTCTGTTATTTTTTATCACAATCATTCTTGATACGTTGTTATATTCGCATCCTAAGTCCCGTTAACTTTTTGTTGACGAACAAAAAAATCCCTTTTTCAAGCAACAACAACTTATGTCTATAAGGGTGGTTCCATTGGTAGTTTTCTTTTTCAAAGAAAACGACGTTTGTCGACATAAGTTGTTTTATCTACACACACTTTAAGTGTTATTTACATATTGTTTTTTCGTCCTTCTCCAGGATCTAGTCCTCTGAAGATTTTTGACTTAAAATTTTATATAAAGTATTTATTGCCCATATCTGCAGAACTGTTAGAAAAAGCTCTAAAAGCCCATAATTTCAAATATAAGGTTTTTTGGCTCCCCTGAACATTTTGATTTTATGACAAACGAGGTTATTCTAGAAAACCACAGAAATAACAATTGAAAATTGAAAAATTAGAAATAAAAAATTTAACAACTAAAAATTAAAAATAAGAAATGAAAAATGAAAAATGAAAAATAAAAAATGAAAATTAAAAATTAAAAATTAAAAATTAAAATTTAAAAATTAAAAATTAAAAATTAAAAATTAAAAATTAAAAATTAAAAATTAAAAATTAAAAATTAAAAATTAAAAATTAAAAATTAAAAATTAAAAATTAAAAATAAAAAATTAAAAATAAAAAATTAAAAATTAAAAATTAAAAATTAAAAATTAAAAATTAAAAATTAAAAATTAAAAATTTAAAAATTAAAAATTAAAAATTAAAAATTAAAAATTAAAAATTAAAAATTAAAAATTAAAAATTAAAAATTAAAAATTAAAAATTAAAAATTAAAAATTAAAAATTAAAAATTAAAAATTAAAAATTAAAAATTAAAAATTAAAAATTAAAAATTAAAAATTAAAAATTAAAAATTAAAAATTAAAAATTAAAAATTAAAAATTAAAAATTAAAAATTAAAAATTAAAAATTAAAAATTAAAAATTAAAAATTAAAAATTAAAAATTAAAAATTAAAAATTAAAAATTAAAAATTAAAAATTAAAAATTAAAAATTAAAAATTAAAAATTAAAAATTAAAAATTAAAAATTAAAAATTAAAAATTAAAAATTAAAAATTAAAAATTAAAAATTAAAAATTAAAAATTAAAAATTAAAAATTAAAAATTAAAAATTAAAAATTAAAAATTAAAAATTAAAAATTAAAAATTAAAAATTAAAAATTAAAAATTAAAAATTAAAAATTAAAAATTAAAAATTAAAAATTAAAAATTAAAAATTAAAAATTAAAAATTAAAAATTAAAAATTAAAAATTAAAAATTAAAAATTAAAAATTAAAAATTAAAAATTAAAAATTAAAAATTAAAAATTAAAAATTAAAAATTAAAAATTAAAAATTAAAAATTAAAAATTAAAAATTAAAAATTAAAAATTAAAAATTAAAAATTAAAAATTAAAAATTAAAAATTAAAAATTAAAAATTAAAAATTAAAAATTAAAAATTAAAAATTAAAAAATAAAAATTAAAAATTAAAAATTAAAAATTAAAAATTAAAAATTAAATATTATAAATTATAAATTAAAAGTTAAAAATTAAAAATTAAAAATTAAAAATTAAAAATTAAAAATTAAAAATTAAAAATTAAAAATTAAAAATTAAAAATTAAAAATTAAAAATTAAAAATTAAAAATTAAAAATTAAAAATTAAAAATTAAAAATTAAAAATTAAAAATTAAAAATTAAAAATTAAAAATTAAAAATTAAAAATTAAAAATTAAAAATTAAAAATTAAAAATTAAAAATTAAAAATTAAAAATTAAAAATTAAAAATTAAAAATTAAAAATTAAAAATTAAAAATTAAAAATTAAAAATTAAAAATTAAAAATTAAAAATTAAAAATTAAAAATTAAAAATTAAAAATTAAAAATTAAAAATTAAAAATTAAAAATTAAAAATTAAAAATTAAAAATTAAAAATTAAAAATTAAAAATTAAAAATTAAAAATTAAAAATTAAAAATTAAAAATTAAAAATTAAAAATTAAAAATTAAAAATTAAAAATTAAAAATTAAAAATTAAAAATTAAAAATTAAAAATTAAAAATTAAAAATTAAAAATTAAAAATTAAAAATTAAAAATTAAAAATTAAAAATTAAAAATTAAAAATTAAAAATTAAAAATTAAAAATTAAAAATTAAAAATTAAAAATTAAAAATTAAAAATTAAAAATTAAAAATTAAAAATTAAAAATTAAAAATTAAAAATTAAAAATTAAAAATTAAAAATTAAAAATTAAAAATTAAAAATTAAAAATTAAAAATTAAAAATTAAAAATTAAAAATTAGAAATTAAAAATTAAAAATTAAAAATTAAAAATTAAAAATTAAAAATTAAAAATTAAAAATTAAAAATTAAAAATTAAAAATTAAAAATTAAAAAATAAAAATTAAAAATTAAAAATTAAAAATTAAAAATTAAAAAAATTAAAAAAACAAAATAAAAAAAAATAAACAATAAAAAATAAAAAATAAAAAACAAAAAATGAAAAATAATGATTGAAAAAATTACAAATAACAAAGAAAATGAAAAATTAAAAATCAAAACTAAAAAATGAAAAATAGAAAATAAAAAATTAAAAGTAAAAAATTAAAAATTAAAAATTAAAAATTAAAAATTAAAAATTAAAAATTAAAAATTAAAAATTAAAAATTAAAAATTAAAAATTAAAAATTAAAAATTAAAAATTAAAAATTAAAAATTAAAAATTAAAAATTAAAAATTAAAAATTAAAAATTAAAAATTAAAAATTAAAAATTAAAAATTAAAAATTAGAAATTAAAAATTAAAAATTAAAAATTAAAAATTAAAAATTAAAAATTAAAAATTAAAAATTAAAAATTAAAAATTAAAAATTAAAAATTAAAAAATAAAAATTAAAAATTAAAAATTAAAAATTAAAAATTAAAAAAATTAAAAAAACAAAATAAAAAAAAATAAACAATAAAAAATAAAAAATAAAAAACAAAAAATGAAAAATAATGATTGAAAAAATTACAAATAACAAAGAAAATGAAAAATTAAAAATCAAAACTAAAAAATGAAAAATAGAAAATAAAAAATTAAAAGTAAAAAATTAAAAATGAAAAATTAAGAATGAAAAATGAAAAATAACAAATAAAAAATGAACAATGAAAAATTAAAAATAAAAAAAAAAAATAAGAAATGAAAAATGAAAAATAGAAAATTAAAAATAAAAAAACTAAAAATGAAAAATTAAAATTGAAAACAAAACGATCAATAAAAAATGAAAAATTAAAGATGAAAAATGTAAAATAAAAAAATTAAAGATGAATAATAAAAAAATGAAAGATAAAAAATTTTCAATGAAAAATGATAAATGAAAAATTAAAAATGCAAAATAAAAAACGAAAAAGAAATTAAAAAAGATTAAAAAAAGAAAAATAAAATATGAAAAACGAAAAATTAAAAATGAAAAATTACAAAATAACCAATTGAAATAATAAATATTTTTATATTAGCAAAGCCCCTGTAGTTAATTGCTATAAGTGATACATAGATGACACTCTCTGTTTGATTTTAAAAAAGTTCGAAAAATAAATCTTTAATTACTAGATGTCTACTAATCTTCCGTGTGATCGGACTCACATGATTTTTTTAACTGAGTATGTAGTGGAAATGTCTTAATTTTGTACATAACGATCTGATAGAGAAAACCAATTTAGATTCCAAAATTACCTTAAAAACAACATTCAGTTCTTAATCAGCAAAAAGCTTGTTCCCTTCTGTTATCAAAATATATTCTTAATCAAAAAGACAATATGAATTTCTTTTTATGCACATAGAGAAAATTTAAAATTAAATTAAAATTAAAACATAATAAAATATGAAATAAACATATGAAAAAATATATTTTTCTTATTATTCTTATATTGGATATAATCCAGTGAAAAGAATATTTTTCTTATCATTCTTATATTGGGTATAATCCAGATATAAGGGATGTTGTTTTCAGAATAATTCAATTTAAGCTTTTAACATAAGACTATGATTTGAGTTTCAACATTGATTAATATACTTTTATAAATATCAGACATATGCTTTTATAGTTTTTTAAATTTTAAAAATACAATCCTTTTCTTTAATTTCAATTCCAGTGGAGACAAATGAAATCATTGAGAAAAAAGTTTATTATTCGAAATGTTCCTCTTTCTAAAACGCATTTTTAATTTTTTGCCTTTTCTCTGCTTAGAGTGGCCCCAATGTGCATCGTTGTGAAATTGTGTGTGAAATTAACGAATCGATTAGTTAGAAGAAAATCTTGTTCAATGCATGTGTTGCCAACTAGTTACATTTGATTTCATTTTTCAATTGTTTGCCAAACTGAGAAAACAATTTGTCCTTGTTACCATTTAAAACGATGATTAAAGCAGCTTAAAGTGTAGAGTGACACAAAAAGAAACAAACAACAATCACTACTCAAGACTATGTGCAAAAGTAAAATTAAAGTAAACCATTAAAAAAAGTAACAAAAAAAAAAAAAAAAAAAACAAAAACAACAACACAATTCAAAATTCATGGAGTTGTTGCTTGAGAGTATGTGTAATAGTTTTGAAATCCTTTGTGCTCCTCTACATATGAGTACAAATATAAAAGTAAGAGTGTGTGAGTATGTGTGTGTGTACATTGAAATGCGTATATAGCTGGCTGCATTATATAACTTCCTGTTACCACTGTACAAATGTCACACAACTACATATTTGAGCATAATACATACATCCGTTTCTATACAAAATAACAAAAAAAAAAACGTATGTTTGGCTGAATCACAATGTGTTTTACAGTTCCTCTTGTTAAAAAGTTCAACATAGAGTTTGCTATGAACACGCGACGAACTGTAACTAATTGCATTAAGTGCATTGTACAAATGTACGAGCACTTACACTCAGGCATTTAACTATACGAGTTAACAAACATATTTGTTGCATGTGATTTTTCATCTCAATTTTTATCCCACCCCGCCTTTGCAGGGTTTCCTTTACAACTTTAATGAACTAAACAAAAAAAAAAAAAAAAAACACAAAATTATGCTTCATTTGAAACTTTCTCAATTTTCACAATGATTTATGTACTACATAATTTCTCGGCGAAAAATAAAATAAAAGCCTTCATATCGTATAGCGAAATAAACATAATAAGACCAACCAGTTCGTATTTCGGCGGGATTATGGTGTTTAAGTTCATTCTGCTTTAAAAAACCCCAAAAACTAATTTAAGATTTTGAGTGTTAAAAAAGGCTGCTAGAAAACTCATGGCACAATTCAGATTTAATCAATTTAACCAGATAATAAAAATTGAAAAATTCGCACAAAATTGCCGAAATATCAAAAAGAAAAATATATATAATAGATTCCATAACATTTTCCGGTGTTCACAATTAAACTTGCCAGCGTTATTGGTTGTGATGCTATGATTCCGTTTTGAAATATACAGAGATGTTTTGAAGAAAATTTGAAGCATAACTCTCTTCGTGGCTAGAATTCTAAGCTTTTTTCCCGGGAAATTTAAAACTATTTTTCTTCCAAAACAAATTCCATGAATTTTAGCCTCCAAAATAACTACAAGACTGTCATTGTGTATAAATTTTTTTCTATAAAAATCCTTGTTTTTCATCATATAGGTTTCGTGTTTTATCAGAAACAGTTGGTCACGTTAAACAAACTTGATGTGTTTTTGGCCTTTTTTTAATTTTAAATAATCAGTTAGGCGAAGCGTGAACTAGAAATTTATAAAAAAATATTGTTATTAATATAACGCGGTCTTGCCACAACGGGGTTCGCAAATTATTAAAATTTTTCTACAACGCGATTTTCAGGGAAATTTTTTTATGACGCAATTTTTTTCGAACATTTATTAATTTAATTTAACCAAATAATAGTCTTCAATTCGGCTATGCCGAATCTTCAATACCCTCAACCTGGGTTTTACCCTCAAATTAATATCTCGACTTATTGCACTATATAATAAATGTAAACAAAATAGTTGAAAAAGTAAACAATTTGATAAACTTCATGAAACACACAAAATTTGTAGTATTTTTTTAAAGGTTTCTCCATATTCCAGGCCAGATCTCGGTGTAATAATGCCCGAATTATACCGTTGTAAGTACCAATCTGCTCGAAATAATGGTACACAATATTGTTATAAGTTTAGCTAGGTAAATGTTTTATTTCATGAGGCTCTAGGAAATATTGCCCAATGAAAAATCGCAAAAAAAAAATTAGAATGGCCCAATGAAAAGTGATAAAAAAAAAAAATGAAAAATCGCCAAAAAGAAAAGAAATTTCGTCCAAAAAATTTGAAAAATTGCAAAACAAAATGAAGAATCACAAAAAAAAAAAAAATAAATAAATAATAGTTGCCCAAAAATATGAAAAATGTTAAAAAACGCTCAAAAATGAATCAATATATGAAGATTCACTCAAAAGTAAATTAAACTTATACAAAATTAAATGTTTATTAAACTCTTTCTTTTAACTCAAACTCTCTGACAGTCTGTCTGTCTGTCTGCCATGGGTGGACCTCATTCCCCCTTATCCAATTGATCTGAAACTTGGCCCATAGTCTTGTCGTGATCACAGATTAATTTTGGGGTAGTCACGCACAGTCACGCGTGGTCACGCACAGTCACGCGTGGTCACGCACACTCACGGAGTGTTCTAAATGTCATTTACCCTCATCCGATCGATTTGAAACTGGGTCCATACACTTGCTGTGAAACAAAGATGAACTCTGACTCAGTCACGCACAGTCACGCGTGGTCACGCAGGGTCTCGGAGTGATCCAAATGTCATTTCCCCTCTTGCGATCGATCTCAAGCTTGGTCCATACACTTGCTGTGAAAAAAAGATGAACTTTGACTTAGTTACGCACAGTCACGCGTGGTCACGCACACTCACGGAGTGATCTAAATGTCATTTTCCCTCATTTGATCGATCTGAAACTTGGTACATACACTTGTTGTGAAAAAAGATTAATTTTGATTTATTCACGCACAGCCACGCGTGGTCACGCACAGCCTCGGAGTGATCAAAATGTCATTTCCCCTCATTCGATCGATCTCAAGCTTTGTCCATATACTTGCTGTGAAAAAAAGATTAACTTTGACTCAGTCACTCGCAGTCACGCACACTCACGGAGTGATCTAAGTGTCATTTTCCCTCATCCGATCGATCTGAAACGTGGTCCATACACTTGCTGTGAAAAAAGATGATCTTTGGCCTAGTCGCGCACATTCACGCATGGTCACGCACAGTCACGTAGTGATCTATATGTCATTTACCCTCATCCGATCGATCTAAAACTTGGTCGATAGACTTGCTGTGAAAAAAGATTACTTCGGCATAGTCACGCACAGTCACGGAGAGGAAAACCCCACTTCCCCCCATCCGATGGATCTGAAACTTTGTGCATAGACTTGCTGTGGCAAAAGATTAATTTTAAGATAGTCACACACAGTCACGCACAGTCGCGGAGAGATTCAAAATTCATATGCATAAGGAAAGAAAGAGTTTTAATAAGAACTTTGTTTTTATGGGATTATAAATTATTTATTGTATATATTGGCCATTTAGAATTTTTTTGGCGACTTTTTATTGGTGATATTTCCTCGAGCCATTTTATGATTGAGCGTGATCTCAAGGGACATATGGATACCGCTATATCGACCCGATTTGTTATAAGGATCAAGAGTATATAACATATATTTGTTTAAAATTCATTTTTCGATGCGTTACAAACAGAATGACTAACTGATATATACCATCCGCACAGTGGTTTGGACGGTATAAAAAGGGGGTTTCCCCGTAAATTGAATTTCAAAAGCCGTCTTTTTTTAAATTTGAAAAACGGGGTTCTCCAGCAAATACAACTTTAAAAGTATTTTCTGAAATTCATATTTTTCATGTCATTCATTCACAACAAAGAAGAATCACGGCACTGAATTTTAAATTTGAAAAAGCTTGTGAAAGAATTTTCTTATAAAAATATTTAAAAAATTCAAGAGATAGTAAAGAGTTTTTATACGCTCAGAATTTTTTTTTTTTAATACATTTAATTTATGAAAATTAAGGTGGATACATTACACACTCAATAAGTTTCTTTTTAAACCATATTTCTGTGGTTTTCTGGAATAACCGCGTATGTCCATTTTTGTCAGTTTTGAGTTAACGATGCCAAATATATTAATTTTTAACGCTCTTTACATGTGTTCAATTTTTTAAAAAAAAATATTGAACAATTCTGAGTTTTTTCTTTAAATAACGACGTAACTTAAATGTTTATTAAACTAATTTGCAACACTAACGACGTATGTCAACCTACGTTTGATCGCTGACAAATTATTTTCTCAGAAAACGACAAAAAAATTCAAAATAATTTTGGATTATTTTTCACTTTAAAACCACTTATAAAAAGTTGTGTGTTTATTTCTGTTATTTTTTATCACTATTATTTTTGTTACGCTGTTATATTCTCATCCTAAGTCCCGTTAACTTTTTGTTGACGAACAAAAAAACCCATATTTCAAGCAACAAGAACTTATGTCTACATGGGTGGTTGCATTGGTTGTTTTCTTTTTCAAAGAAAACGACGTTTGTCGACATAAGTTGTTTTATCTGCACACACTTTAAGTATTATCTACATATTGTTTTTTCGTCCTTCTCTAGGACAGGACTGTTAAATAAAAAGCTCTAAAAATCTTTATATTAAGCCCATAATTTCGAATATAAAGTTCTTTGGCTCCCCTGAACATTTTGATTTTATGACATACGCGGTTATTCTAGAAAACCACAGATATGAGTTTTGTAATACAGCTGTAAGGCAGTAGTCTACAATCGAAGCCTAGTTTTTGGTTTTTGCCCATAAGCCACGTAAGTTGTAGAATTTTTAACTCCATTTGGATAAGTTTTGCGTCTACACGTATTTTCCAAGTGGGGCGGCGCACAGTGGGCCCTTTTGACTTTTGTTTCGTTGCAAAAATCATAACTTTTATACTAATTAAGATATTTTAAAAGCTTTGAAAGACGGCTTCTTTACCTTTACAATGAGCGCTGGCGGAGGCTGCTAGGTCCACAGGGGGCTTCAATATGTCCTATCAAAGTTCACTATTATTTTGGTGCTAATATTACATGTTGCAAATATGAAAGAAATGTGCTGAAACTCGGAACTTAAAGTTTTTTGAACCAAAGACGACGCTACTTAAATTTGTTGGGATCGGCCCATGGTTGGACCTAGTCCCTATACAAATTTTCCCTAAAAATTGGTTTTAATGAGACTGAATATAGCAAATGTTATTCTATTGCGATGAAATTTGAATCATAAGGGTTTATTAGGCCAGTGACGAGATCTATAAAAAATTTTTGAAATCAGTCCACGTTTGGACCTAGTCCCCGCACAAATATTCTTCAACATTTGGTTAAAATTCCACAAAAGATGCCAAATTTGCTAAGTTCTGTATTTTATTAAAAAAAAAAAAAAATACAAAAATATTGCAAAGAAAAAAAAAACACTGTAAAATTTTAATGAAATCGGACCACTTTTGGACTTATTTTTCCCGATTTTAAAGAAAAACACCCAAAGTTCTCAAAATTCTAAATTTCACAATGAAATTTTATTAACTAACCACTAAAAGGACTTATAATTTTACAATACATATTGTTTAAATCCGAATGTCTAGAAAAAAAATACCGCTCTAATATAACATGTCAAACTAAAGTTAATATTGGAAATTTTCCATTTTGTCTTAATATTCATGGATCATGATCGGATTTTGAATTAGCACGACCATGAACAAAACGTTCTTTATAGACTCAAATCAATAGGGGGACTGAGAATTGTAGAAAGTTTTTTCTTTGTTTTGACTTATTAAATCCTTCAACTTGAATATGTTAAGTAGATTTTATATTACATTTTTGTTTTTTTTTTTTCCTAATATACACTAAGTAATACATAAAAACCAATTTTGAGATTTGGAACCAAACTCTGGTTTTTGTATGGAGTCAGTGTCTCCTACACCTCAACTACCTGTACCTCTAAATTACATAAGAATGTAATACGAGTACATATATTGAATAGCAAAGTTTACATACCGGTGATCCAAAGTTGTGACCTATTTCGTGAGCCAACGTCACATGAGAAACAGCAGGTGGTACATGTTTACCATAATTCAATAGAGTAACAATGCCAGTATTCAAAGATTTCAATGAGCCACGATAGTGCTAGAAATAGAAAAGAAAAAACACAAATTTTAATAATAGCCACAATTAAAAATAAATAACTTAATAATTTATTTTATAAAGCTAAAGTATGCCCCGTCGCTACGACCTACGAGACTTATTGTCATGTTTTATTTCATAATCAATTTTTCAATTCACAATACAAACGTGCAATTAAAATATTTTATTTCATTTATTTTATATTTTTTATTTGTAAACATTTATACGCGCAGGGGGTAAATTTCTATTTCACAATACAATCACAAAAACAGCGTAACATATGAGACGTAAGACAAAATCTGTGTGACTTATGATTATATTGGTGAAAAAAATATGATGTGTAATAACCTGTTTGAAAATGAAAAATTACAAATAAAAAAATAAAAACGAAAAATGAAAAATAAAAAATGAAAAATAAAAAAAAAAAATAAAAAATTAAAAATAAAAAATTAAAAATAAAAAATTAAAAATCAAAAATTAAAAATCAAAAATGAAAAATAAGAAAATTATAGTCGGTCTAGACCGACTATACGATACCCTATACCATGCGTTTAGAAACCCTATCTCTTAGGCCCAACTAACTGGACATTGAAAATAAGCAAAAACCAAATTTGAGTGGGATTTTTATTAATTTTTTTGGCTGCAGATATGAAAAAGTTCATATCGGATGCTATATCTATAAAGGGACTAGGTCCAAAAATGGACCGATCCTAATCATGTTTGGTAAAGTCTCTTGTATTTTGCAAAAATATATACAAACAAAATTTGAGAAGAATCAGTGCAATATTTTTGTTTTTTAATAGATTTAAGTGAAGATCGGGAAGCACCTCTATATGGGGTCAAAGGGATCATTTTTGGACTACTCACTAGTGGATGTAATGAACGCATACAAACCCAATGTGAGTAAGATCTATATGACAATTTGGATCTTATGGAAATTTATGTCGATTTCATATGGGTAATTTGTATGGGGGCTAGGTCTGAACAAGGACCGATTCTCACCAATAGCGTTCATCCCATGGCCGATAAAAGCTTATATACCAAATTTCATCAAAATATATTCATATTTGCGACCTGCAGTTTGATTACAAACTTTACATGGACACACAGACGGACGGACGGACGGACATTGTTAAATCAACTCAGAAAGTGATTCTGATTAGATCGGTATAATTAAAGATGGGTCTAGGTCAAATATTTTTGGTTGTTACAAACAGCAGCACAAAGTCATTATACCCAAACCACATAGTGGTATAGGATATAAAAATGAAAAATAAAAAATGAATAATAAAAAATTAAAAATAAAAGATGAAAAATGTAGAACAAAAAATCAAAAATTAAAAATCAAAAATCAAAAATGAAAAATAAAAAGAAAAAATTAAAAATGAAAAATAAAAAATGAAAATGAAAAATGAAAAATAAAAAATTAAAAATGAAAAATAAAAAATGAAAAATAAAAAATTAAAAAAAAAAAAATTAAAAAAAGAAAATAAAAAAAGAAAATAAAAAATGAAAAATAAAAAAAAAAAACGATAAACGAAAAACGAAAAATATAAAATGAGAAATGAAAAAAAAAACGAAAACCGAAAAATGATAAATGATAAATAAAAAACGAAAAATTAAAAATTAACCGGTTGAAATAATAGATAATAATAAATATTTTTGTATTAGCAGAGCCCCTGCAGTTAATTGCTATAAGTGATACATATATGACGCTTTCTGTTTGATTTTAAAAAAGTGCCATAAAAAATCTTTAATTACTAGATGTTTACACATCTCCCCTGTGATCGGACTCACATGAATTTTTTTCTTTCAATGCTTGCTGATATACATACAATATTTTTTCTTTTTTCATTCGACGCAACAATTATCAAATTTTTCGGCGTTCCTGGAACAAGGTACATATAGCTGCCCGTGAGAAGACCATGGATTTTCCAAATTAAATCTGGCAACAATTAACTATTGGCATTGAATTTTGAATATCATTTGGCAATTTTTCATTTTAGCGATTTTTGATTTGGCGATTTTCGATTTTGATTTGTGTTAATGGCGATTTTTATTTTTCGCGATTTTTGGTTTTGGCGATTTTGGCGATTATTGAATTTGGCTATTTTTAAATTTGCCGATTCTGCCCATATTTATCACTAATCACATTGATAATTAATGTACTTGTCAAAAGTTTGAAGACTGTTGCTTTCGTAGTACTTCATATTTTTTTGTATAGGAGGTGCCACGCCCACTAATCCAATACCGCCCAGTTTTTAACGGACTACTAACATTAATATCTGCTCTAATCCTGCAAAGCGTCGATGTATTCCCTTTTACAGTTCTCCAGATATATGACCGACCGTTTTTTGTCCGACTACTCATATTAATAATGGATGACCTCAGACAAATTTTCAAAGCGGTCCCTGTCATAGTACTCGATATATATAATATTGAATTTTTACTTTGTGTGGGAGGGACCATGCCCACTAGGGTGGCCCTTAATAAAAAAGTGTTTAAACTCTCGATCGCTCCCCCTAAAATATGCGAATAGCAAAAAAACTGAGAAATACAAAGTTTTGGGCCAATCAAAAAATATTTAGAGGTGGCTCAACGCGATTGAAAATTTCAAAATTTATATGGGGAAAATAATATTTTTTTTTTCCAGATTTTACCAAAATTTCGTCCTACAGTTTAACTTTTTCAACAAACTGTTATATAATTCGGGATCAGTAATAAATTCTCTTTTCAAAAAGGTATAAAACTTCAAAATCGAATAAAAACTCGCTACGAAATTACAAATGCCCCACGCCACTGTTGTGTAAATAAAACAAGGTCATGAGATTTGATGGCATTTTTTTCAGCATTTAGAAATTGATAAAAGCCATACATTTTTTTTGGTCCCTGTACCTATAAGTACGCGGATATGAAGTATTGTTCTATTACCACCTTTTTAACCTACTCAGCATTGAGTTTTCAAGTTTTGAAAAATTTTTTTTAACAAAATTTAAAAAAATTGATCTAGCTCTTTAAGATCTTTTTAAATGCATGCTAGGGATTCACTGTGGGTATCTTTAGGTAAATCCCTATGCCAGAATTTTTTTTGGCAAGGATTTTATTTTTGCGGATTTCGAAAAAATGGGTTTTTTATAAAATATTCTGTAAATGTACTATACCTAAATACTTTGTATCAAAAATTCATCACTTTTCTACTTTTTAATGTTATATTTTATCCCAATAGCCTAGGGTTTCGGAAAAAAATAATATGACCCCATTAACCTTTTTGAAATTGGGGTTACATATGACCCCAAGCTAATCAAAGACAATTTATTCAAAAAATTCAAAAATTTTGTAAGTGCTGTTGAATTTTTATTTATTTCACCCTTCTGTGCTCCTGTGATCAAAATAATCCATTATGATATATCCTTGCTGCATTATCTGCTTATTGCTCGCGAATATAAATTAAAACAACTTTTAACCAATTTTGTTATAAAATTATTTTATGTATAAAAACTATCTATATTTTTTTAAATAAATTAAGAAGATCCACAAATGACCCAAAGCTTATAAAAGACGATTTATTCAAAAGAGTGTGAAACGTAAAATTAATTCTATTTATTTTGGTGTATTTAAGGATGATTTGGTGTGCGATTCAAATTGTTTTGTGTGAGCACTTACGACTTGCAATAAGTATTGCTTTTCTTGTTCGTTCTTTGTTAATATGTTATTATGCTCTTCGATCAATTTAACACCGCATTATGCTGTATCATTTACCACTTTTATTATTATTATTATTATTATTTATTTAGAAAAATATAAATAGTTTTTATACATAAAATAATTTTATAACAAAATTGGTTAAAAGTTGTTTTAATTTATTTTCGCAAGCCATTGCATCACATATATATCACAATGGATTATTCTGATACAAGGAGCACTGAAGGGTTTATAAAAAGATGAACCGAATTATATTTCTTAAATTCTAAGTTGTGGTTTCATTGAGTTTAATAGAAAAACTCGTTTTCGGTAATCTTTATTTAAAACTATCGTAAAATCCAAAGCTGACCTCGGCAAATAATGGGTTAACGGAATATCTGGAAGCCGAATATCTACACATTTGGTTACAATATTCTAAGTAACGCTTTTAAAAATTCAGCAACACTTACAAAATATTTGAATTTATTGAATAAATTGTCTTTTATTAGTTTGGGGCCACATGTGACCCCAACTCCGAAAAGGTTAATGGGGTAGTATTTTTTTCCCGAAACCCTTGGCTATTTGGATAAAACATAACATTTAAAAGTAGAAAAGTGATGAATTTTTGATACAAAGTATTTAGAAGGAGTAGATACATTTACAGAATATTTTACAAAAATCCCATTTTTCCCGAAATCCACAAAAAAATTCTTTGTAAAAAAATTCTGGCACAGGGATTTACTAAAAAATTCACACAGTTAATCTGTAGCATATATTTAAGAAAACCTTATAGTGCCAGATCCATTTTTTAAACTTTTTTTAAAAAATTTTTTAAAACTTGAAAAAGGAGTTTTCAAAATTTTATCAAAAAAATTTTCCCTTTTCGGTCTCAATGCGCAATAGGTTAACAACGTGATAATAAAACAATACTCTACATCTGAGATCTTGTAAATATAGAGACCAAAAAAAAAAATTATGACTTTAATCAAAATTTTCAAAGTTGAAAAAAATGCCATCGATTTTCAAGACCTAGTTTTTTTTTGGCACAAAAGTGGTCTGGGGAATCTGCTATTACTTGGCGAGTTTTTATTCGATTTTGAAGTTCCCTCCATATAATCAAGGGCCACTCTAATGCCCGCCCATTTTCGGCATGGCTACTAACATAATTAATAGGTGACGCCACACAAATTTGCAAAGCCTATATGTCACAGTACTCAATATATATGATATTAAAAGTTCACTTTATATGGGAGGTGCCACGGCCTTTAAAAATATCAAAAAAATTTATAGCCTATGCTCATCCTTAAGGAGCATTCTTAATATTGTAACCAAAACTTTTATAATCAAATGAGTAGTTACGGAGATTACCTCCTACAAACAAGCACACAACAATACCTCTTTATTATATTAGTATAGATTGAACATTGTCATGTCAATCATACGCCCAGCTGTTTCTAAGAAAATTTAAATTTCATTTAACAAGTTATATTTTTATATTACACATAGACAACATATGTATCTACATACATATTTCTTTAATACTTCTTCATTGGAAATTCTATTTATTAAATTCAATATAATTTACACCCACTTTGCTGAATTAGAAAATGCAATTTTCAAATTGCATAACACTTGTAAATTCTCTTTATAGCAAATGGTTACTCGTAGAATATGTAAGTACGTATGTAAGTACAGTTGTTAGCAAATAAGTCTAATCAAAGTGTTGTTATAACTATTCCACCTGATTATGTATAGAAATGTCAGCTCAATCTAGGTCATTACTTAAAATTTATTTGCGTTTGAAAATCTATTTAAATGTAAGAATTGAATCAATTTGCATGTCCACAGAAAACTTGGAAAATATTAAATTTTTTTGAGAAAAATCAAATCAGAGCATTTTTTTTTTTTTTTTGTTAATTTTTGTTACAAAATTTAGTTATTAATTATTGGTCGCGGACTCAGCATAATCCGTAATTAATGCTTAACTACAAATTTATTTATTTAGTTTTTGTTCGCATGCAAATGTAATCTCCAATTCATAAAATACTCGAAATGTTATCTGTTTTGCTTTCATAAGTATTTAAGTTTATTTTTTTTTATTTATCGTCCTTTAATTATAACATTAGTCAATGAAAATAATATCTCAGCAAAGAAGCTCTTTAAATTAAACAATTTTTTTTTTTTTTACTTTTGTAGAAAGTAATTTTTCAACAACTTATAAAACTGTCAATCGCATGTTAAAAAAAAATTTAAAAAAGTAAGAAAATTATAGTCGGCCTAGCCCGACTATACGATACCCTATACCATGGTTTAGAGACCCAATCTCTTCGGTCCAACTAATTGGATATAGAAAATAAGCATAAATCAAATTTGAGAGCCATTGTTATTAGTTTTTTTGGCTGCAGATATGAAAAAGTTCATATGGGGTGCTATATTTATATGGGGATTAGGTTGAAAAATGGACCTATCCTGACCATATTTGGTAAAGTCACTTATATTTTGAAAAAATATATACAAACCAATTTTGAGAAAAATTTGTGCAATATGTTTGCTTTTTGATAGATTTAAGTGAAGATCGGGGAGAAGCTCTATATGGGGCCTATGACTAAGAATTGGCCAATAGGGATTATTTTTGGACTACTGATTACTGGATATAATAAACACATACAAACCCAATTTGACTGAGATCTATATGATAATTTGGATCTTATGGCAATTTTTGTCAATTTCATATGGGTCATTTGTATGGAGACTAGGTCTGAACATGGACCGACTTTCACCAATTTCAATAGCCTTCATCCTATGGCCGATAAGAGCTTACATACCAAATTTCATCAAAATATATTCATATTTGCGACCTGTAGTTTGATTACAAGGTTTACATGGACACACAGACGGACGGACGGACGGACGGACATCGCTAAATCGACTCAGAAAGTGATTCTGAGTCAATTGGTATAATAAAAGAAAATATTTTGGGTAGTTACAAACAGCAGCACAAAGTCATTATACCCAAACCACATAGTGTTATAGGGTATAAATATCACTTTGTCACAAGTGTTTTCAATTTCAATGATATATTAAATTATTTTTTTTTTAAATCAACGGTTTCAACCAATTTCAGGTCATAGGAATTGAAAGGTGTTATAGGTTTTTCGTGTTATATTTACTGGACCATCTAATTTTTTGACAGTCTATCTTGTACGGTGATGCTTTTTTTTGGTAAATTTTCTTCAAAAAAGTTGTTTGGAATTCTCTAGAGTAAAAGTTTAGGAAACATATCAAATGCCAAAAGACACTATACCATAAAAGTGTAGGAACAATCAAAAAAGGTCAATTGATTTAAATACATTCATGGTCAAAAAAAAGCCGACGAGAATTTTTTATACCCTCCACCCCAGTGTGTAGAGGGTATATATAAGTTTGACATTCCATTTGTAACAATTAGAAAACAAATTTTGGACCCCATAAAATATATATATTTGTGATCCTTATAACAAGAGGAGTTGATATAGCGATGTCCGTCTGTCCGTCTGTGGAAATCACGATGACGGCTTCATTCGGGCAGCCCGGATGCTTGTTGGCATAAACTATGATTAATTGACATCCTGAGAAGTTTGCTATTTAAAATCGTCCAAATCGGTTGATTAAGTCCCGAGAATTGAATGAAGAAGTAAAAAAAGTTTTGAAAAAATGTGATTTGTCTATGTTGTTTTTGTCATGATCACGCCCTCAATAGGATAACTGGGGCGCTCGTTTTTAGTGAGAATGATTAACTAACAGCATGAGAAGGTTTGAAAAATCATAAAAATCTCTGAAGAAATAAAAAAAAATTTTAAATATATGTTTCTGTATTGTACTTGTTTTTTTAAATGTTGTATTGTTTTCATAGCTGGACTTGTTGTTTTTATGGTAGTTGTGGTAATAATATAATATAAAGTAAAAATTAGAAAGTTTCCATTGTTTTGGCATCACTAAAGAAATTTGCTAGATAATTTTTGTCATCGCCACGAACCCTCGTGCAAAGTTTCAGATCGATTGGGTCACGGGAAAGCGGTTAAAAACCGATCCAAAATTTTGTGGACAAGCAGACACTACGGGTTAATATAAAGGGAGTAAAAATTCACCAACATCTAAAGCAAATAATGCTAAGCTACCTAGTTGTTAATAAAAAAGAAAACAATGTAAATTTACCAAAAAAAAAAAAAAAATTTGATGTATTAATTTATTTAAAGAAAACACAACAATAACTTTTGATGTTGTATTTTTTGTATATAATTTTACATACATACATACATATATTTAATAATAAATTAATATACATATACTCTATATATATACATGTATATATATGTTTTATGTATATATGTAGATTCATAATGTTAGAAGTAAATCGTTATATAACTTTATTTACATAAAATTCTCCAATATGTATTTTGTTTTAGGGAAAATACATTTATTTTGTATTAACAAACAGAGTGTTACTTCATTTTGCACAGTGTTGATATTCCACAGTAGATGGCACCACAATTTTGGTCCTTTGCAATTGTTATTTCTTTTCAATTTTTTCAATTAGACATCAGACACAACAATGTTAAGAGTATACACAGGGCTGGTCTTTTATTTCATACGTTTTTCCATTTTTCTTTTACAAATATGACCATAAGTTTCCCATATTAACTTTTTGTTTTTTTTTTACAAAATGTAATTACCGAGTTCAACAATGGGTTTTTTTTGGTTTCAAACCAGTTCTACATAGTTATATGAAATTATTATTCTGCTTTACCTAATAAATATATGATTGCGATTACATATAATTTTTAAAAATTGTTTATAATTACTAAAGCATTACTATTGACAGAAATACAGAATTGCACCTTTTAAATTTTCCATTAAAATTTAAGAAAATATCAATTCTAAAAATTGGAATTCAGATTTCAAATTATAAATTAGAAAATATCAATTGAATTTCAGAAAATCATATTAAAATTAAAAAAAAAAACATTAAAAAAACATCTTTTGTTAAACAAGTACATTTTCTTAAAAATCTACCATTTTTTAAAAAGAACATTTCTTTAAAAAGTATTTTTTAAAGCACTCTTTTTTTTTTTAAAAAGGGCCTTTTTAAAATGATAACTCTTAAAGTAAATTTTCTTAGAAAGTTACCATTTCTCAAACAAATATATTTTAAATAAATTTTTTTAAAATAGTAAATTCTTTTAAAGTACTTTTTAAAAAAGCACATTTTCCAGGCTTGTTTGGCCGCAGACCTGCGAAAAGCCACTCCTCACACCTAAAATGCCGTCCTCCCGCTTAAGCTGGCGAAAAAAGAGAAATAGTTGGGTGTTTGATGATTGGGTCCAAGTCAAGAGCAAGAGCAAAATTAATTAATCACATCAGTTCAGATTCGGGATGTAAGATGCGCCACATAAAAAAAGAAAACTTCAGTCACGAATGCGTTAAAAGCACGGTAAAGGATTTTCCATATGTGATGGTCTGGGGACTAACATGATATGGAAGGATATAGGTTGACTCCGTAGCTTATATTGAAATTGTTAAAAATGGCGATTTACCTAGCATCGACCGACTAAGTGAGCACGTAGACAAAATCATATTTAAAGACGATTCTGCACCTTGTCATCATTCATAAAATTGGTAAGTATCCCACTCGCAATAATGCTTTTTTAAATTTTTTTAAAAAATTTTATAATAATGAACTATTTATTTTTGCAAAGGTAAAGGAGTACCTTTCGGGTATTGAGTCAATACCATGGCCGGGACACAGCCCCGATCTCAACCCCATTGAAAACGTTTGGGCCATTTTAAAAGTTGAAGGAATTTTTAATTTTTTATTTTTCGGTTTTCGTTTTTCGTTTTTCATTTTTCATTTTTTACTTTTCATTTTTTATTTTTAATTTTTCAGTTTTAATTTTTCATTTTACGTTTATCATTTTTTATTTTAATTTTTTATTTTTCATTTTTCATTTTTTATTTTTCATTTTCCATTTTTCATTTTTCATTATTCATTACTCATTTTTTATTTTTTATATTTAATTTTTCATTTTTTTTCATTTTTAATTTTTTATTTTTTATTTTTCATTTTTAATTTTTTATTTTTCATTTTTTTTTTATTTTTTATTTTTTATATTTTATTTTTCATTTCTTATTTTTCATTTTTTATTTTTCTTTTTTCATTTTTTATTTTTAATTTTTAATTTTTTATTTTTAATTTTTAATTTTTAATTTTTAATGTTTAATGTTTAATTTTTAATTTTTAATTTTTAATTTTTAATTTTTAATTTTTAATTTTTAATTTTTAATTTTTAATTTTTAATTTTTAATTTTTAATTTTTAATTTTTAATTTTTAATTTTTAATTTTTAATTTTTAATTTTTAATTTTTAATTTTTAATTTTTAATTTTTAATTTTTAATTTTTAATTTTTAATTTTTAATTTTTAATTTTTAATTTTTAATTTTTAATTTTTAATTTTTAATTTTTAATTTTTAATTTTTAATTTTTAATTTTTAATTTTTAATTTTTAATTTTTAATTTTTAATTTTTAATTTTTAATTTTTAATTTTTAATTTTTAATTTTTAATTTTTAATTTTTAATTTTTAATTTTTAATTTTTAATTTTTAATTTTTAATTTTTAATTTTTAATTTTTAATTTTTAATTTTGAATTTTTAATTTTTAATTTTTAATTTTTAATTTTTAATTTTTAATTTTTAATTTTTAATTTTTAATTTTTAATTTTTAATTTTTAATTTTTAATTTTTAATTTTTAAATTTTAATTTTTAATTTTTAATTTTTAATTTTTAATTTTTAATTTTTAATTTTTAATTTTTAATTTTTAATTTTTAATTTTTAATTTTTAATTTTTAATTTTTAATTTTTAATTTTTAATTTTTAATTTTTAATTTTTAATTTTTAATTTTTAATTTTTAATTTTTAATTTTTAATTTTTAATTTTTAATTTTTAATTTTTAATTTTTAATTTTTAATTTTTAATTTTTAATTTTTAATTTTTAATTTTTAATTTTTAATTTTTAATTTTTAATTTTTAATTTTTAATTTTTAATTTTTAATTTTTAATTTTTAATTTTTAATTTTTAATTTTTAATATTTAATTTTGAATTTTGAATTTTTAATTTTTAATTTTTAATTTTTAATTTTTAATTTTTAATTTTTAATTTTTAATTTTTAATTTTTAATTTTTAATTTTTAATTTTTAATTTTTAATTTTTAATTTTTAATTTTTAATTTTTAATTTTTAATTTTTAATTTTTAATTTTTAATTTTTAATTTTTAATTTTTAATTTTTAATTTTTAATTTTTAATTTTTAATTTTTAATTTTTAATTTTTAATTTTTAATTTTTAATTTTTAATTTTTAATTTTTAATTTTTAATTTTTAATTTTTAATTTTTAATTTTTAATTTTTAATTTTTAATTTTTAATTTTTAATTTTTAATTTTTAATTTTTAATTTTTAATTTTTAATTTTTAATTTTTAATTTTTAATTTTTAATTTTTAATTTTTAATTTTTAATTTTTAATTTTTAATTTTTAATTTTTAATTTTTAATTTTTAATTTTTAATTTTTAATTTTTAATTTTTAATTTTTAATTTTTAATTTTTAATTTTTAATTTTTAATTTTTAATTTTTAATTTTTAATTTTTAATTTTTAATTTTTAATTTTTAATTTTTAATTTTTAATTTTTAATTTTTAATTTTTAATTTTTAATTTTTAATTTTTAATTTTTAATTTTTAATTTTTAATTTTTAATTTTTAATTTTTAATTTTTAATTTTTAATTTTTAATTTTTAATTTTTAATTTTTAATTTTTAATTTTTAATTTTTAATTTTTAATTTTTAATTTTTAATTTTTAATTTTTAATTTTTAATTTTTAATTTTTAATTTTTAATTTTTAATTTTTAATTTTTAATTTTTAATTTTTAATTTTTAATTTTTAATTTTTAATTTTTAATTTTTAATTTTTAATTTTTAATTTTTAATTTTTAATTTTTAATTTTTAATTTTTAATTTTTAATTTTTAATTTTTAATTTTTAATTTTTAATTTTTAATTTTTAATTTTTAATTTTTAATTTTTAATTTTTAATTTTTTATTTTTTATTTTTCATTTTTAATTTTTAATTTTTAATTTTTAATTTTTAATTTTTAATTTTTAATTTTTAATTTTTAATTTTTAATTTTTAATTTTTAATTTTTAATTTTTAATTTTTAATTTTTAATTTTTAATTTTTAATTTTTAATTTTTAATTTTTAATTTTTAATTTTTAATTTTTAATTTTTAATTTTTAATTTTTAATTTTTAATTTTTAATTTTTAATTTTTAATTTTTAATTTTTAATTTTTAATTTTTAATTTTTAATTTTTAATTTTTAATTTTTAATTTTTAATTTTTAATTTTTAATTTTTAATTTTTAATTTTTAATTTTTAATTCTTAATTTTTAATTTTTAATTTTTAATTTTTAATTTTTAATTTTTAATTTTTTATTTTTTATTTTTCATTTTTAATTTTTTATTTTTCATTTTTTTTTTATTTTTTATACTTTATTTTTCATTTCTTATTTTTCATTTTTTATTTTTCTTTTTTCATTTTTTATTTTTAATTTTTCGTTTATCATTTTTAATTTTTATTTCTTATTTTTCATTTTTAATTTTTAATTTTTAATTTTTAATTTTTAATTTTTAATTTTTAATTTTTAATTTTTAATTTTTAATTTTTAATTTTTAATTTTTAATTTTTAATTTTTAATTTTTAATTTTTAATTTTTAATTTTTAATTTTTAATTTTTAATTTTTAATTTTTAATTTTTAATTTTTAATTTTTAATTTTTAATTTTTAATTTTTAATTTTTTATTTTTTATTTTTCATTTTTAATTTTTTATTTTTCATTTTTTTTTATTTTTTATATTTTATTTTTCATTTCTTATTTTTCATTTTTTATTTTTCTTTTTTCATTTTTTATTTTTAATTTTTCGTTTATCATTTTTAATTTTTATTTCTTATTTTTCATTTTTAATTTTTAATTTTTTATTTTTAATTTTTAATTTTTTATTTTTTATTTTTCATTTTTCATCAAAAAGGGAAGAAAATTTTAGTCGGTCTAGATCAACAATACCCTATACCATACATTTCAGGGGTTATAGAAAATAAGCATAAAACAAATTTTAGTAGTATTTCTTTTGCTTTGTGGCGTACAGATATGAAAAAGTTCATATATGACTGGACTAGATCAAAAAATGGATCAATAGGTTAAGTCACTTACCCTTCTTGAAAATATATATATTCTGAATTTTAAGCAAATCTATGCAATATATATCTTCTTTGATATATTTATGTTAAGATCGGTGGCTATAACTAAAAATGGTCCTAGAGGGTTTAATTTAATCGATATATGCACTATTGGAAACTTTAAAGTTCAATTGACTTCAGTGTAAAAGAAATGTCAAAAAAAAATCCAAGGGATTTTCAAAAAAAAAAACTATCCCGTAATTCCTAGATCAGCTTTGTTTACTTTATAATAAAACAAACGAGGTCCGTCTTATTTTGCTGGGTTGGAAACAAGAGCAGTGATTGGGGCTATTTGTTAGTTTGTCAAAATAAAGTGCAATATTATTTTATATATAGTTATCTTTTTTGTTTTCCAAATATTTTATTCAAAATTGAAGTTATGTTATTTTAAAATGAATCTGATATCTGAATATTTTTTCTTTATTATTAATTTAAAGTACTATACAATAAGCTAAAAGTTCCAACAGCTTCAGAAAATATTAAATGAAACCATTATCCAAAGCATTGAAACACATGTTAGTAAAAGACCGTAAAAATGGTGTCTCATATACAAGGAACTCGCGCAAAAATATGAAATTTCGTGGTCAGGAGTAGGAATAGTGTATAAAAATGTATGAAAAAAGAAACTCAAATGAAAGTTTTAAGAAACTCTGTGGCAGAAAACGCAAAACTTCACAGCGTGATGACCATTACCATACACAGAAGGCTAAACGAAGCCGGTGTACAGAACTTTCTTGCAATGAAAAAGCAATTGATATGTACTGCAAACATTGGAAACTGATTGGACTTTGCCAAACAATATTATAATATGACATTTGGGATAAAGTTATCTGATCAGACGAATCAAAATTTGAAATGAGAAATGAGAAACGTCGAAAGCGTGCGTGAGAAGTGAGTCATCTCAAAGACTTAAGTCTTAAAATATAACCCATACTGTTAAGCATGGTGGAGTAAGTATAATGGTATGGAGGTGTTTTCTTCAGGTGTAGGTAGACTAGTCAAAGTCGACTTCAAAATGCCTGTAGAGAAAGAACTGTGTTAATATTTTTAAAGAAAATCTTAATAAAAGTGCAGCAGAATAATGACCCCAAGCACATAAGTAAGATGGCAAACAGTTATTTCTGAGATAATAACATCGAAAAACTTGATTGGCCGCCACAGAGTCCAGATTTGAACTCTATTCAGCACCTATAATGATACAACAGACTTAGAGAGGTCATTATCAATAAGGGAGGAGCAACAAAGGATTAATATTTGATTAGTTTTATATTTTTATAAAAATATTTTGAATTTGCACTTTATTTTCCAAAAAAATTTTATACTTTCTGTAGTTAATTGGATTTATGAAAAATATCTAAGTCAAATATTTATGTTTTTTGTTTTTCGTATCATATAGTAAATTAAGTAAATGAATTCATTAAGTTATAAACATTCAAATTAAATTAAATTAGTTTTTATTCAACGAAAGTATATCTAACCTAGGTATGTTAGAACTTTATTTTGTCCAATAGTTTATATATGAGAATGTGCATTTTACGATAATGTTAGTCGGTCTGATAGGTGTTTTTTGTGTTAACTATTTGAGCATGCACTGGTTTTCACCAATTTTAAGAGTTTTTATCTAGATCAAATATTTTTGATAGTTACAAACATCATCAAAAAGTCTATAACCTGACCATATAGTGGGATATAGTGCAATCATTTTTTAATTTTTTTTTTTTTTTGAGATCAAAAAATTCTTAAATTTTCATTTACAGAAACGATTTACCTTTTAATATGGGCTATCTACTCATTTTGAAATATGTATTGACAATATTTTAAAGCAAAAACCAAAAAAAAACCGACGTATGCTATTTTATATGTGGTGTTTAAAAAACAAGACCGATTAAATAAAACTCCCATAAGAAGCGAATAAATTGTTTTGTTTGCTCCTCTGAACAATTAATATTTTCGATAATCCTTATTTCAGATAAGCCCTCAATACATTAACAATTCTTTTTTAATATTGCTAATTTCTTAAGAGAAGCCCTTGTAACAATTATTCTGTAATTTCAATGTTTCTATAATTTCATTCTTATTCTTGCTGTAGTCACATTTAGTTTTCGGCCTGCGAATGTGAACAGCTGACATTGTCATCGCTTGCATCTTTGTATTCAGCCAGCAGGCCTATTATTTATTAAACTATAAAAGTAATTTATACTTCTTCTTAACTTATTGTTAGTATCTGGTTGTGTTACGAGTACTTTCAAGCCCCAAAGGTTATAATGAACTTTTAAAGTAATTGCCTGGCTTTTTTTTCGTTCTGGTTGCCATTTGATCGTAATTGAATTGCTTTTTTATTGGACAAAAAAAAATCGAAACTTTACACAGTTTTGTACAGCAGTATACAACAATATCCAATTAACCGCATATACAATGTAGAAATAATTGAAAACTTTTCATTGTGGAAAAAGTAAAAAAAAAACTCTTACTTTTTGTAATGAATTTTAAATTAATTTTAATGAAAAAAAGGAAAAAAATATATGAAAACTTGTATTATCTTTAGAAAGAACAAAAAAAAAATATGTTCAGAAATATTTGGAGAAAATCCTAAATAGTTTATAGTTTATGAGAAGTTATTATTTGTTAAATGTTGAAATTAATGTTAAATGCGAAAATGTTAACAGTGCTGGCCTTCAATCACATTTCAAAAATTTGATGCTCAATTTTTAAAAATATATAAAATTTCGAAATTAAAATTATAGATAAATTCTTTAAAAATGTGGAGAATTTAAAATGTTCACAAAAATATTGAAACTTTGAATATTTCGAAATTAAAATTTGAAATTTTTAAACTAAAATTGAAAATTTGAAAAAAATAATTTAAGGTTTTGCAATTCGAATTGAAAATTTTAAATAAAAACTTAAAATTTTGAAATTAAAAGTGGGAATTTTTAAGTTAAAATGGAAAATTTTGGAATTAAAATTGAGAATTTTCAAAGAAAATTGATAATTTTTAACCTAAAATTGAAAATTTTGAATTTATAAAAAGAATTTTTAAATAAAAATTTAAAATTTTTAAAATAAAACTGAAAGTTTTGAAATTTGAATTGAAAATAATTAAATTAAAATTTTAAATTAAAATGGAAAATTTTGGAATTAAAATTGAAAATTTTGAAAGAAAATTGATAATTTTGAAATTAAAATGTGAAATTTTGAAGTTAATAATAAGAATTTTTAAATAAAAATTTAAATTTTTTTAAATAAAATTAAAATTTTTGAAATTTAAATTAAAATTTTTATACGAAATTTAAAATTTTGAAATTAAAAATGAACATTGAAAATTTTGAAATTAAAATTGAAAATTTTTTTAGTAAAAATGAAAATTTTGTTAAAATTTTTTAAACATGACAAAACTAAAACTTTCATAAAAATATTGAAATTTAAACTGAAAATTTTAAAACATAAATTGAAAATATCAAACATAAAATTGAAAAAATTAAAATTGAAAATTTTGAAATTAAAATTAAAAATTTTGAAATTAAAATTGAAAATTTTGAAATTAAATTGAAAATTTTGCATTTAAAAATGAGAATTTTTAATTTTTTAAAATAGAATTGAAAGTTTTGCAAGGAAAAATGAAAATTATTAAATTAAAATTTGAAATTAAAATGGAAAATTTTGGAATTAAATTGAAGATTTTGAATGAAAATTGATAATTTTGAAATTAAAATGGAAAATTTTGAATTTAATAATAAGAATTTTTAAATAAAAATTTAAGGTTTTTAAAATAAAATTGAAAGTTTTGAAATTAAAATTGAAAATTATTAAATTAAAATTTGAAATTAAAATGGAAAATTTTAGAATTAAAATTGAGAATTTTGAAAGGAAATTGATAATTTTGAAATTAAAATAGAAAATTTTGAATTTAATAATAGGAATTTTTAAATAAAAATTTAAAATTTTTTAAATAAAATTAAAATTTTTGAAATTTAAATTAAAATTTTTATACGAAATTTAAAATTTTGAAATTAAAAATGCACATTTGAAAATTTTGAAACTAAAATTGAAAATTTTGTATGTAAAAATGAAAATTTTGAAATTTAGATCAAAAATTTTGAAATGAATATATAAAATTTTAGTTAAAATTTTTTAAACATGACAAAATTAAAACTTCCATAAAAATATTGAAATAAAAATGAAAATTTTAATACTTAAATTGAAAATATTAAACAAAAAAATGAAAAAATTAAAATTGAAAATTTTGAAATTAAAATTAAAAATTTTGAAATTAAAATTGAAAATTTTGAAATTAAAATTTAAAATTTTTAAATTAAATTGAAAATTTTGGATTTAAAAATGAGAATTTTTAACTATAAATTTCAAATTTTTAAAATAAAATTGAAAGTTTTGCAAGGAAAAATGAAAATTAATTAATTAAAATTTCAAATTAAAATGGAAAATTTTGGAATTAAAATTGAGAATTTTAAAAGAAAATTTATAATTTTTAAATTAAAATGGAAAATTTTGAATTGAAAATTATTAAAATAAAAATTTGAAATTAAAATGGAAAATTTTGGAATTAAATTTGAGAATTTTGAAAGAAAATTGATAATTTTGAAATTAAAATGAAAAATTTTGAATTTAATAATAAGAATTTTTAAATAAAAATTTAAAGTTTTAAATAAAATTAAAATTTTTAAAATTTAAATTAATATTTTTATACGAAATTTAAAATTTTGAAATTAAAAATGAACATTTGAAAATTTTGAAACTAAAATTGAAAATTTTGTAGTAAAATGAAAATTTTGAAATTTAGATCAAAAATTTTGAAATGAAAATTTAAAATTTTAGTTAAAATTTTTTAAACATGACAAAACTAAAACTTTCATAAAAATATTGAAATTTAAACTGAACATTTTAATACTTAAAATGAAAATATCAAACATAAAATTGAAAAAATTAAAATTGAAAATTTTGAAATTAAAATTAAAAATTTTGAAATTAAAATTGAAAATTTTGAAATTAAAATTTAAAATTTTTAAATTAAATTGAAAATTTTGCATTTAAAAATGAGAATTTTTAATTATAAATTTCAAATTTTTAAAATAAAATTGAAAGTTTTGCAAGGAAAAATGAAAATTATTAAATTAAAATTTGAAATTAAAATGGAAAATTTTGGAATTAAAATTGAAGATTTTGAATGAAAATTGATAATTTTGATATTAAAATGGAAAATTTTGAATTTAATAATAAGAATTTTTAAATAAAAATTTAAGGTTTTTAAAATAAAATTGAAAGTTTTGAAATTTAAATTAAAATTTTTATACGAAATTTAAAATTTTGAAATTAAAAATGAACATTTGAAAATTTGAAAATAAAATTGAAAATTTTGTATGTAAAAATGAAAATTTTGAAATTTAGATCAAAAATTTTGAAATGAATATATAAAATTTTAGTTAAAATTTTTTAAACATGACAAAATTAAAACTTCCATAAAAATATTGAAATTAAAAATTAAAATTTTAATACTTAAATTGAAAATATTAAACATAAAATTGAAAAAATTATGTTTAATTTAAATGACGAGTAATGAACAAGTATAATTTTTTAATTTTATATTTTTATTAAAATCCACTATACTCCCTGAAGATGATATTCGATGAATATCGAAATATTGGATAATAAAGAATTTTAATTAAAAAAACCCAGGCCTCGAGCTCGAATATTTTATTTTACAAATAAATTTGGAAAGGTCGAATAGAAAACAACTATAATTTTTATACGAAATTTAAAATTTTGAAATTAAAAATGAACATTTGAAAATTTTGAAACTAAAATTGAAAATTTTGTAGTAAAAATGAAAATTTTGAAATTGAAAAAATTTTTAAATGAAAAAATTTTTAAATGAAAATTTAAATTATAGTTGAAATTTTTTAAACATGACAAAACTAAAACTTTCATAAAAATATTGAAATTTAAAATGAAAATTTTAAAACTTAAATTAAAAATATCAAACATAAAATTGAAAAAATTATAACTGAAAATTTTGAAATTATAATTAAAACTTTGAAATTAAAATTGAAAATTTTTAAATTTTAAATTTAAAATATTTAAATTAAATTGAAAATTTTGCATTTAAAAATGAGAAATTTTAACTATAAATTTCAAATTTTTAAAATAAAAATGAAAGTTTTGCAAGGAAAAATGAAAATTATTTAATTAAAATTTCAAATTAAAATGGAAAATTTTGGAATTAAAATTGAGAATTTTAAAAGAAAATTTATAATTTTTAAATTAAAATGAAAAATTTTGAATTTAATAATAAGAATTTTTAAATAAAAATTTAAAGTTTTAAATAAAATTAAAATTTTTAAAATTTAAATTAAAATTTTTATACGAAATTTAAAATTTTGAAATTAAAAATGAACATTTGAAAATTTTGAAACTATAATTGAAAATTTTGTAGTAAAATGAAAATTTTGAAATTTAGATCAAAAATTTTGAAATGAAAATTTAAAATTATAGTTGAAATTTTTTAAACATGACAAAACTAAAACTTTCATAAAATATATATTTTTTAATTTTGCTTTTACGCAAATAAAAAACATATAAAAATACAAAAAAAATTGTATTTACAGATTTCAAATATGTTTATTCAAAAAAAGTTAGATTGTTTTTTGTCTCTCCTGTAAAATTTTAAAATATGGACTTAGACCCGTTGCATATTAAGCCAGCGATATTATATTAGGTAGCAATGCACTAATGCCATTTTGTTACCTTTTTATTTTAGCAAACATAGTACAATAGCTTATAAGGCTTATGAGAAAGTGACATTTGAATACAAACTCAGTTGTTCTTATATATTTCAGATAGAGCTTCAGGAGAGCTTCAGTTGCAAGGAACTGGCCGTAGAGTATTTTAGAAACAAAAACCAAGAATATGTTCTTAGTTACGTTAAATTAAAATTAAACTTAAATTCGTGTAGCACCGAAATACAAGAGCAATTATCTAATTTCGTCAAAAAAACACTACAAGGAAGTTAGTTACTGTAAACAAAATGTTTATATAAAATTGCAAATTGGTTTGAAGGCTAACCTATTGTCCTTTCAGAAACAACAAAGCAAGATAAGGCGGGAAGACCACGCAAATCATGGACAACTGCAGCGATAGATCTAGGAGGCGGAAACTTAAAGATGTTAACGATAAAATTGGATACACAAATATAAAGGAATCTTTCAATAACGATCGCAGAAGCAATTAACGAAATGGGATATCTATGAAAAAGTTTTAAAGCTAGTCCAGGGAGAACAAAACGGATTCTTAAAAGTATGCCAACTTCGAGTACTGCAAAACAGTTCACAAATGAGGATGCATTTGCATTATTTCTGGATTTGAAATTAACAAAACAGCAATATATTCAGCTAAGATTACGTGCGATTGAAAAAGGCTCAAATATGTATCCATCATATCATCACATAACCGCTGCTAAAATGGACTGTTTGCCATCAAAGGACACCATTACAATCACACCAATTTCGGCAGATGTACAAGTACAATCTCTAATTGATCATACAGCAGAACGCTTGCTACAATCAATAAAAGGAAATGAGTTCAAGAAATATGGAAACACAAAGTTAATTCTTTTTTGTAAATGGGGATATGATGATTCTTCGGAACAAAAACAATACAAACAAGTAGTATGTGAAAATATTTCGGACTCAGATATGTTCATGGTATCATTTGCACCATTGCGATTGAAAAAGATTTTGCAAGATTCAGAGCCTGCGAATAGTACAACGCAAACAAAAGGTATTTGGCAAAATAGGACACCATCTTCTACGAAATGCTGCAGGCCAATCAAATTTGAATTCAAAAAAGAAACTCATGATGCTATTAACCCTTCGGTTAGCGAGAAGGTCCCTTTTTCATTTTCAAACTGATATTACTCCTATTTCGGCCAGGACAAGGTACCCCAAAGGTTGCCCTGTTTTCCAAGAGAATTTTGTAAAAAATCGTTTAAAAGAAAAGGTGATACGCCCAATAGTTTAGTTTTTATTGAAGTTTAAAGGTGAGTAGTACGGGAACGCATGACAAGGTCCGTAGGGACCTTGTACTGAAATTACAAGAAATCTTTTAGACATAAACTTTATTTTGGCTTCTTTTTAGCTGTTTTATTGTTTGAACACATTTGAACAGTACCCTCTAACAAAACATTTGCGCCACGGGAGTTACATAAAAAACGTACGCGGCCAATCAACAGCACATTATTTGGGTTCAACGAAGGCGATATGCCCAGGCGATATGCCTGGAAAATAGATCAGTAATTTTGCTATCTACACAACATTACACTTGCGATGTGAACATGGAAACTGAAAAGAAGAAGTCCTTAGCCATTCTTGATTACAATGCCAACAAATCCGACATTGATACTATGGACCAGATGCTTGGTACGTATAAATGCAAGCGCTCAACAAAGCGCTGGCCGCTTGCCATGTTTTACAATATGCTCGACATCGCTGCATTAGCTGCATTCATAATATTCAACGAGATGAAGCCAGTGAAGAGAAGTGACAGACGGCGCTCATTCCTCCTTATGCTTACTAAGCAAATGGCATTACCCAACATTGAAGAACGTGCCCTGAATACTCGCATAACTGCATATCCAAGGTAAGAATTAAGAATTCTAAAGGTCAAAAACAGAATGATTATATATATTTTTGATGTGTAAACATCTATACGCGCAGGGGGGTAAATTTCTATTTCACAATACAATCACAAAAACAGCGTAACTTATATCGGTGTGAGCTGAAGGAGATAACGCTGTGTGACTTATGATTGTATTGGTGAAAAAATATTTTCAAGAGAAACTGTTCATGGGCAATTACCCAATGCATTCGAAATTGGAATTGTGGTAGGAGAGACAAACCTAAGTAACTCGTGTTTTTAACACTTTTTTTAATTTTCAAATTAGCTCCATAGACCAAATATTTTATACCATTTTTTCTTTTTAAACATTTTCTTGAACACTACCTGACCAACTATTTGTCAAATAGTGTACACATTATTTATTTTACTAGCCGACTGCATTTTGTGAAATTTTTGATGTGTATTTTTATAAATACTTTATTCCTCAATAAACTATAATTAAGTTTTTATTCACAAACCACAACGATTTGTAGAATTCCACCAAAATATTTCTGTATTTTCTTAAGTTTTATTTGAGTTCTAAAGAAATCTTTTTTTCTGTTTTTATTACGTACGAATGACGATGTAATAATAGAATGCAAGTAAAGATAATGCAAAAGCAGTGTTAACTGACATGGTTGTCTTTGTTCGTACTTTTTTCAATATAGTTAGTTGGCAACGCCTCAGACCTTATAAACAATTATATGTTAACAACTTTCATTAATAAACATTTTTAGTAATTATTACTATTAAGCATTAAATTGATTCTTACTAAGCATTAAATTGATATAAATTTGGAATATTTTCCAATAACAAGAATATAATATAAATAAATTTTGTTAGTTGAAATTTTAATTAAATTTAATTAGTTAATAATAGCTTTAAGTTCCATTGTACATCATACATCAATTTAACACATGACGACATCTTAATATAAAATGCAATACAGAATACCGTCATCCAAGTAAGGAAAAGCGTAGGAAAATCGTATCATAAAAAAACACACTCAAACCTGTTTTTGTGCGAGGGTTAGGGACCGCATTAAAAAAACTCATACAAAAAAAATCGTAAAAAAAAACTTCACGAGTAGTTATAAAAAATAGTTTTCACGACGCAACTAAAAATTATTTGTTTAATGCGGTGAATTGGGACCGCATAAAAAAAGTCTCATTAAGAAAATAACTCAAAACCTTACAAAACAACTAAACATTTTTAAATTGTCTTTCAGAAAACATCAATTCTATTTCAGTAATCATCTATATAATTTCAGAAAACATCTTTTGAATTTCAGAAAACATCAATAGAATTTCAGAAAACATCATTCAAGTTTCAGAAAACATCAATAGAATTTCAGAAAACATTAATTGTATTTCAGAAAACATCAATAGAATTTCAGAAAAAAAAAAAAGTTTTCCAGAACACATCAATAAAATTTCAGAAAACATCAAGCATTTCAGAAACATCAATTGTATTTCAGAAAACATCAAAAGAATTTCAGAAAACATCAATACAATTTCAAAAAACATCTACAGAATTTCAGAAAACATCATTTGAATTTCGACAACATTAATAGAATTTCATAAAACATCAATTTACTTCAGAAAACATTAACAGTATTTCAGAAAACATCATTTGAATTTCAGAAAGCATCAATAGAATTTCAGAAAACATCAATTGTATTTCAGAAACCATCAATATAATTTCAGATAACATCATTTGAATTTCAGAAAACATAAATAGAATTTCAAAAAACATCAATAGAATTTCAGAAAACATCATTCGAGTTTAAGAAAACATCAATTGAATTTCAGAAAACATCAATAGAATTTCAGAAAACATTAATACAATTTCAGAAAACATCATTCGAGTTTCAGAAAACATCATTTGAATTTCAGAAAACGTAAATAGAATTTCAGAAAACATCAATTGTATTTCAGAAAACATCATTTGAATTTCAGAAAACATAAATAGAATTTCAGAAAACATCAATAGAATTTCAGAAAACATCAATTGTATTTCAGAAAACATCAATTGTATTTCAGAAAACATCAATTGAATTTCAGAAAACATAAATAGAATTTCAGAAAACATCAATATAATTTCAGAAAACAACATTCGAGTTTCAGAAAACTTCAATTGAATTTAAGAAAACATCAATAGAATTTCAGAAAACATCAATTGCATTTCAGAACACATCAATAAAATTTCAGAAAACATCAAGCATTTCAGAAACATCAATTGTATTTCAGAAAACATCAAAAGAATTTCAGAAAACATCAATACAATTTCAAAAAACATCTACAGAATTTCAGAAAACATCATTTGAATTTCGACAACATTAATAGAATTTCATAAAACATCAATTTACTTCAGAAAACATTAACAGTATTTCAGAAAACATCATTTGAATTTCAGAAAGCATCAATAGAATTTCAGAAAACATCAATAGAATTTCAAAAAACATCTACAGAATTTCAGAAAACATCATTTGAATTTCGACAACATTAATAGAATTTCATAAAACATCAATTTACTTCAGAAAACATTAACAGTATTTCAGAAAACATCATTTGAATTTCAGAAAACATTAATACAATTTCAGAAAACATAAATAGAATTTCAGAAAACATCATTCGAGTTTAAGAAAACATCAATTGAATTTCAGAAAACATCAATAGAATTTCAGAAAACATTAATACAATTTCAGAAAACATCATTCGAGTTTCAGAAAACATCATTTGAATTTCAAAAAACGTAAACAGAATTTCAGAAAACATCAATATAATTTCAGAAAACATCATTCGAGTTTCAGAAAACATCAATTGAATTTCAGAAAACATCAATAGAATTTCAGTAAACATCAATTGTATTTCAGAAAACATCAATAGTATTTCAGAAAACATCATTTGGATTTCAGAAAACATCAATTGTATTTCAGAAAACATCATTAGAGTTTCAGAAAACATAAATAGAATTTCAGAAAACATCAATAGAATTTCAGAAAACATCAATTGTATTTCAGAAAACATCAATTGTATTTCAGAAAACATCAATTGAATTTCAGAAAACATCATTTGAATTTCAGAAAACATAAATAGAATTTCAGAAAACATCAATAGAATTTCAGAAAACATCAATTGTATTTCAGAAAACATCAATTGTATTTCAGAAAACATCAATTGTATTTCAGAAAACATCATTTGAATTTCAGAAAACATAAATAGAATTTCAGAAAACATCAATAGAATTTCAGAAAACATCAATTGTATTTCAGAAAACATCAATTGTATTTCAGAAAACATTAATACAATTTCAGCAAACATAAATAGAATTTCAGAAAACATCAATATAATTTCAGAAAACATCAATTGTATTTCAGAAAACATCAATTGTATTTCAGAAAACATCAATTGAATTTCAGAAAACATAAATAGAATTTCAGAAAACATCAATATAATTTGAGAAAACAACATTCGAGTTTCAGAAAACTTCAATTGAATTTAAGAAAACATCAATAGAATTTCAGAAAACATCAATTGCATTTCAGAACACATCAATAAAATTTCAGAAAACATCAAGCATTTCAGAAACATCAATTGTATTTCAGAAAACATCAAAAGAATTTCAGAAAACATCAATACAATTTCAAACAAGTAAGAAAATTATAGTCGGTCTAGACCGACTATACGATACCCTATACCATGCGTTTAGAAACCCTATCTCTTAGGCCCAACTAACTGGACATAGAAAATAAGCAAAAACCAAATTTGAGTGGGATTTTTATTAATTTACTTGGCTGCAGATATAAAAAAGTTCATATCGGATGCTATATCTATAAAGGGGCTAGGTCCAAAAATGGACCGATCCTGATCATGTTTGGTAAAGTCTCTTGTATTTTGCAAAAATATGTACAAACAAAATTTGAGAAGAATCAGTGCAATATTTTTGTTTTTTAATTGATTTAACTGAAGATCGGGAAGCAGCTCTATATGGGGTCAAAGGGATCATTTTTGGACTACTCATTAGTGGATGTAATGAACGCATACAAACCCAATTTGCGTAAGATCTATATGACAATTTGGATCTTATGGCAATTTATGTCGATTTCATATGGGTAATTTGTATGGGGGCTAGGTCTGAACATGGACCGATTCTCACCAATTTCAATAGCGTTCATCCCATGGCCGATAAAAGCTTATATACCAAATTTCATCAAAATATATTCATATTTGCGACCTGCAGTTTGATTACAAGCTTTACATGGACACACAGACGGACGGACGGACGGACGGACGGACATTCTTAAATCAACTCAGAAAGTGATTCTGATTCGATCGGTATAATTAAAGATGGGTCTAGGTCAAATATTTTTGGGTGTTACAAACAGCAGCACAAAGTCATTATACCCAAACCACATAGTGGTATAGGGTATAAAAACATCAATAGAATTTCAGAAAACATCATTTGAATTTCGACAACATTAATAGAATTTCATAAAACATCAATTTACTTCAGAAAACATTAACAGTATTTCAGAAAACATCATTTGAATTTCAGAAAACATAAATAGAATTTCAGAAAACATCAATAGAATTTCAGAAAACATCATTCGAGTTTAAGAAAACATCAATTGAATTTCAGAAAACATCAATAGAATTTCAGAAAACATTAATACAATTTCAGAAAACATCATTCGAGTTTCAGAAAACATCATTTGAATTTCAGAAAACGTAAATAGAATTTCAGAAAACATCAATATAATTTCAGAAAACATCATTCGAGTTTCAGAAAACATCAATTGAATTTCAGAAAACATCAATAGAATTTCAGAAAACATCAATTGTATTTCAGAAAACATCAATTGTATTTCAGAAAACATCATTTGAGTTTCAGAAAACATAAATAGAATTTCAGAAAACATCAATAGAATTTCAGAAAACATCAATTGTATTTCAGAAAACATCAATTGAATTTCAGAAAACATCATTTGAATTTCAGAAAACATAAATAGAATTTCAGAAAACATCAATATAATTTCAGAAAACAACATTCGAGTTTCAGAAAACTTCAATTGAATTTAAGAAAACATCAATAGAATTTCAGAAAACATCAATTGCATTTCAGAACACATCAATAAAATTTCAGAAAACATCAAGCATTTCAGAAACATCAATTATATTTCAGAAAACATCAAAAGAATTTCAGAAAACATCAATACAATTTCAAAAAACATCTACAGAATTTCAGAAAACATCATTTGAATTTCGACAACATTAATAGAATTTCACAAAACATCAATTTACTTCAGAAAACATTAACAGTATTTCAGAAAACATCATTTGAATTTCAGAAAGCATCAATAGAATTTCAGAAAACATCAATTGTATTTCAGAAACCATCAATATAATTTCAGATAACATCATTTGAATTTCAGAAAACATAAATAGAATTTCAGAAAACATCAATAGAATTTCAGAAAACATCATTCGAGTTTAAGAAAACATCAATTGAATTTCAGAAAACATCAATAGAATTTCAGAAAACATTAATAAAATTTCAGAAAACATCATTCGAGTTTCAGAAAACATCATTTGAATTTCAGAAAACGTAAATAGAATTTCAGAAAACATCAATATAATTTCAGAAAACATCATTCGAGTTTCAGAAAACATCAATTGAATTTCAGAAAATATCAATAGAATTTCAGAAAACATCAATTGTATTTCAGAAAACATCAATTGTATTTCAGAAAACATCAATTGTATTTCAGAAAACATCATTAGAGTTTCAGAAAACATAAATAGAATTTCAGAAAACATCAATAGAATTTCAGAAAACATCAATTGTATTTCAGAAAACATCAATTGTATTTCAGAAAACATCAATTGAATTTCAGAAAACATCATTTGAATTTCAGAAAACATAAATAGAATTTCAGAAAACATCAATAGAATTTCAGAAAACATCAATTGTATTTCAGAAAACATCAATTGTATTTCAGAAAACATCAATTGTATTTCAGAAAACATCATTTGAATTTCAGAAAACATAAATAGAATTTCAGAAAACATCAATAGAATTTCAGAAAACATCAATCGCATTTCAGAAAACATCAATTGAATTTCAGAAAACAGCATAATCGACTTATTTTTTATGCACTGGAAAATATGACGTTGATGTTTTCTTTAATTATTAGATGTTTACACATCTCCCTTGTGATCGGACTCACATGATTTTTTTCATTTTAGATAGTACCAAGACCAACAGAAGCAGCTGCACCGTTGTTTGCGCTAAGGACAAACAGGCCATCATGTCGACTATGCCGTTCAGAGTACGGTCGTCAACGCAAAGCAAGGGCCTATTGCTGTTCCTGCAACAATGCAGTTTGTGCAGAGCATTCAAGATTAATGCATCGGTGTTTAACCTGCACTCAAAATGAGGAACAACCATCGCAACAATAGTTATTTTAAGTTTTATTCATTGTAAAACTAAATTTTCATAATAAAATTCATAAAAATTAATAATGTGAGTATAAAAAAAAATATTTTAATTTATTTGTCAACACTTTAATTAATAAACAATAATAAAATAACAAAACAAAAATTTGAAAATGTCTTTTTCATAGAAAATGTCATATCAACAAAAATAGATCCCTACGGACCTTGTCATGCATTTAAGTGTACCAGAAGTGTTGCTAGACGGAGAGGTAACAAATAATTTACTGATATCAAGGCCCATACTGCAACACTACAGTCATTAAACTTACAGTTAGATGGAAAGCAAACTGAAGTAAGCTACCAATTAATGCTGACAATGATAGATGGAAAAGAAGGCCAGGCTTTGACTAACACGAATGCTGCATCCAGCTGCATTATATGCCAAGCAACATCAAGCCAATTAAATAAAGTCCCGACAAAATCACTAGATAATACTGATGCATATGAATTTAGTTTATCACCACTACATGCAAGAATACGACTTATGGAACACATACTAAAAATCAGTTTTGATTTGGATTTCGGGTCTTCGGGATCAATAAGAAACAACAACAAAAAACAAATTTGCAATTTTGACAGCAAACATTTTTTTATTTTTCAGTAGTAATTACAAAATTTCCAGTTGTAAAAATTTTTTTTGAGTGCAAACATTAAAAAATCCCATTATTACAAAAAATTGTTATAATTACTAGCAAAGTTTTTATTAAAACTCTTTTTTTCCTTATGCATATGAGTTTTGAATCTCTCCGTGACTGCGTGACTATTTTAAAAATAATCATTGGTCACAAAAAGTCTATGGTCCAAGTTTCAGATTGATTGGATGAAGATAAATAGGGTTTAAATCACTCGGTGACTGTGCGTGATTGTGTGTGACTATCTTAAAATTAATCTTTGGCCACAGCAAGTCTATGGACAGAGTTTCAGATCAATCGGATGAGGGGAAGTGAGGTTTTAGTCTCTCCGTGACTGTGCGTGACTGTTCGTGACTATGTCAAAGCTAAACTTTTTTCACGGTAAGTCTATCGACCAAGTTTCAGATCGATCGGATAAGGGGAAAATTAATTTATAGTCACAACAAAACTATGGCCCAAGTTTCAGATCAATTGGATGAGGGGAAATGGGGTTGTCTCATGGCAGACAGGCAGACAGACAGACAGACAGAGAGTATGAGTTAGAAGAAAGAGTTAAAAAAAAAACCATATTTTACGCTAAAAGTTATAAAAAAAGAAAAGTTCAACTTTGACGTAGGATTTCTAAAAAAGCACTCAATCAATTTTAATTTCAAGTTCAACTAAATATCTACCTATTTAAAAAAAATATTAAAATATTTTGATCAGTTCAAAAGTTACAGAATTTTGGCCAATGAAAAACGATTTTCAGCCACTTTGCGTCGTAAAAATTCATTTTAATTTACTTCATTATATCTCCAAAGCATAGTTTGAATCATTAACACGTTTCAGTTTTTGTTCAGTTTGTAAAAAATCGAGGCATCCATCGAGCAGAAAGCTTTTTCATATTTAAATGATCATGTAATATATGTCGAATTCACCCTGTTGATATCTTTATGATGCCAGCAACCTCACTCGCTTTAATTTTTCGATCATCCATTACAACCTAATGCACTTTTTCTGGACGACCTGGACGATCTGCATCATTTCTGCTCATACTACCACGTTTAAATTCGTAATACCACCTTTAACCATTGAATATGATGACGAAGATTCACCATAATATTTAGCAGTCCACTCTTTGGCTAGGACAGTATCTTTTCCGTCCAAAAAACAATATTTAATCAAAACACGAAGGCCACGTACTTTTTAATCCATGTTTTCAATAATGTTATTGACTTGGGTGTTCCTTTGTTTCAATTGGAAATAACTTTCGAAACATTGAAAATAGTGAAAAACTATCTCTAAGCTGTGAGCGACTGTATTTTTGAAAAAATTTAATCATTTCCAACTTTGGGGTCCTTTAAAAAGAACACAAAGTCGCAATATCGAAAACTTGAAATTTATATTTCAGACAATTTTGTGTCGACCGGTGTTATTGTTATACAAACATATAAAATTTGTGCAAAAATATAATACAAACCACAAAACAAATGTTGCATGTGTGTTTGTATAATCTAAACAATACTTTTGTTGTATGTTTTTGATACACTAAACATGAACATAAATTAAAACAATTAATGTTTATTAGTGTGTAAGTAGATGTAAATTTTGATGTAGACATTAAAAAATTACTAACACTTACACTTTATAGGCCAAAACAAAAAAAGGAAAATATCAATATATAAAAGTACTTCCCAAAAGGTGATGAGATAATTTGTTGGTTTAAAATATAAACAATATACATGTTTACACATACACTTACATATGTGTACACTGACTATGTAATGGTCATCTCAATGTTGGCTTATTTTATCACTTACACTAACATGACGTATAAACGAGTGTGCATTTGTAGTTTCGATCTGTGGCCATTGAGTTGGAAAATTCTACTCGTATTGCAACATTGTTGACAAAACTCTAGTTTACACAAACATTTGCGTATTCATTAAAAGTGAAAACAAGGTAGGTTGCCTTGTTGTCAGACAAGCAGGTCCTGCCTGCCTGGTCGGTCTATTTGAATGCTATAAATTGATGCTGCTTCAGCTGTACTTTTGATTGTAGTTGTAGTAGTTAGTGTGTTTAAATGTTGAATGTGATATAAAGTCAAGGGTGATCCAAATAAACATATGCCAGCAATAGAGCGGAAAATACAATACAACACGCAAATCACACACATGAACGTGCAACATAAAAAATCAACATGTTGTTTTTGTTTTTGTTTTTGTCTTGCATAAAATTTTTTTTTTTTTTTTTGATATTTTTCTTTTTTCATTTTATTGTTTTAATGTAAACAAACAATTCATTTTACCTATGGGAAATTAACTGTTGTTAACAAAAAAAAAATAATAAAAAAAATTTTATTTATTGTTTTGTGGTTTGTGGTTTGTATTTTGTGACAGTATTTTAAATTTAATACTTTATTATTTTCTTCACTTGCGTGCCCAGCCATACGTATGAGTTGTAAGCGAGTGTTTGCATTTAATTCAATTAAATATAACTCATGCGTACCGGGTATCAATGGTTTTACAGTCTGAATAGATAGATGGATACCTAGTTGGATGGATGAACGTTTGTAGAGAATTTCATCATTTCAATGGCAGGTAGCCCAAGACATTTTTCTATATTAAATAATATTATTTTTTAAAAGCATACATAGGAATTGTAAACATATGACATGTATCTACTCGTATCATACTATGACAAACTGACTACAGTTATTATTTACATATTTATGTAAACAACAATACACAAACAAACCCAACGTCAACAATATGAAAATGTAATTAAGCTCAATGAGAGTTGAGTGGTATAAAAGATATGTACGTACGTATGAGAAGATTGTATGAATGATAAAAGGATGAGATTGATTATTATTGTTAAATATATTGATGACATGCATTTGCATGATAACTGTATACATTTATGCAAGTCAGTATTATATGCACGCAAATCCATGTACGTTCGTAAATACACTGTGCTCATTAATTTTTCAGAAATTCTTATTTTTAAATGTGCATTGCAAGGCTATAAATATTAAATTTTAGGAAAAAATTTATAGAAAATAGCAAAGGATATTGAAAAATGAAGCAGAGCTCCCTATTACTCGAGTATAGAGCAGCAACTAAGCTATTCGAGCCGTATGAGTAGCTAGGCTAGCAAAAACTAACCATGCAAGGTAAATATATAAAATCATGTAAGTAAATATATAACACTGTGTGTAATTTTTTAACTCATGGAAATATAACCATATACGGACACCACTACGTGATAAAAAACCAAAAAAAAGACCAGTGTCTCCCAGTTTTGCCCCAAGTCATGCACTTTTGTATGGGCCCCCAAAGATTTGGGGCCTCGATGTCATTTTTGCAAAAAAGTGATCATTTCCTCTCAGGCTCATATCTTGCAAACCGTTCGGAAGTTTGATTTACTCTCTGACGCAAAGTTGTAGCTCTTGTCATAAAGAACAAAAATTGTGAACATATAAAATTAAAAAACCTCATTTTCAAGATCTAAATCGCAAAAAACCTTAAAAAATTTGATTTTTTTTACCTTTTTTCTCCTGTTAATGTCCATATATAGCAAACCGTTCAAAACTCAAGGACATAATTAACAACAAAAATGTACCTAAGATCTCAGTAAACAAATTTCTAGAACATATGAACTTCCTAGGAATGATTCTTAACACGGTGTAGTTAGCCTTAGGTAGCCGCAAAAGTGAAAAATTTCCCGAAAATTTTTTAATTTTTTTCTTTACTTCAACATTGAGTATTACAAAAATAATAAAAAAATATTCTTATTATGTTTATAATGTTGATGGGCCTCGACTTGCTAATCGCTTTCTCTTAAGGTGTGAATCCAAATCGTCGTCCGAATCGTCCGAATTTGACTCTGATTCAGAACTTATGGTGTCCACAGGCACGTTGCTTCCAGAGTGCCCTCCATGCAGGGTGATCTTGTGACTCCACTAACGTACATGAACTGAATTAGCAAAGCAATCAAAAAAGGAATGCAAAACAATGAATCATTAAAGTTGGTATTACCTCTGCAAGCAACGCGTTGAGTTTTTTGCCTTTGTACCGTTTTTCCATGGGCATTGTGGTTTGGTAAAACCGTTCTCCTTGCTCATCGGATTCGATAGGGAGTTGTTTGATAAAATCGTCAAAATGAAAATGAAGAAAATGCAGCTTGATTATCATCGATGTGTTGATGCTCTTCAAATCACAGCTAATCTTCCATTTATTTTCATAGTATTTGATTTTGTTCATTATACCTTTCAATGTTTCATAGCTTTCTTTCATGTTAATACCCATTGCTAGCGAAACATGCAACAGCACTGCTTTCAAGCTTGATACAGAACCATCGATAAATAATCTCCACTCACTAGCGATGTAGTTCATTCCCATTTTTACCACCAAATCCCGGGATCCCGGGGTTTTTTCCAATCCCGAAATCCCGGGATTAAGGTACAGTAATCCCGGGATTTACGTATTTTATGAAATTTTATCAATTAGTATAAAAATTTGAATCTTATATATTAAAAGAATTTATGAATCAACTTTGCATTCAAGATTTTTTCAATATTTTCCTTCCCCCAAACCTCTATAACTAGAGTTCTAATTAACGTAGGCTATTGACATAGGTCTAAGAACACTTAGTGGATCATGCTTCTTCTTCTGAGCTATTAACTGCTTAAATTCGTTGGGTTTGAGGAAAGTTATGCGTGGAAAATCAATTTTACATTTGCAGCAAAAAAGTTTACGTACAGATTAACTGTTTAAATTCGTTGAGTTTGAGGGTTTGGAAACATTTCCTACGCGATGAGAAAGGCGAGACTGCAATGTGTAGGGTGAGCGATTGTAAAAAGTTTTAAAAATTGGAGGTGGAACGACAAAAGGTCTTCATACTCATTTACTTTCGAAACACAAAATTCAACTAAAGAATAAAATCGACTCTGATGTGGCAAGTACATCAGGTGAACCGCCAAAAAAAGAGTTGCAACATTAACTAACTCTTTTCCTTCTTTGGAGCGTAACGAAAAGTCGCTTGCTGCAACTCTTTCACGTTTAACTGCACTAGATGGGCTTTCATTTAATATTTTATGCCGTTCTTCAGCTCTGCGTGCAGCTTTATCTGCTATGGGATTTGGTAAACTTCCTACCTCACCCAGCACAATTTGTAAAATTGTTTTAGATTATGCTAATGAAATAAGAAAGACTGTTAAAGCTGAAATTGCCGACCAACGGAAATCGGGAGAACGATTTTCTCTGTCATTCGATGAATGGACATCTTTAAGGAATAGGCGATACATTAATATAAATGTTCATGCACAAGAATCAAAACTCTGGAGCTTAGGTCTTGTTCGAGTCACTGGTACAATGCCTGCAGAAAAGTGCATTGAATTATTAGTAGAAAAGTTAAATGAACATGGAATTAATTTACATAAGGATATCGTCTCTATTATGACAGATGGAGCCAGTGTTATGACAAAAGTTGGGAAGTTATTATCAGTGCATAAACAATTATGTTTGGCACACGGTATACAACTTTCAGTTATTGACGTGTTATACAAAAAGTCGGAAGATAGTGCTGAATCAGAAGAAGAAATTGAAGTGGAAAATGTTTCAGAAAGTGAGAGTGAAACTGAACTGTTTGAGGATGAAAAAGAATTTGTAGATAATCGCAGCAATCAGCGAACATGTGAAGTAAATGAAGCATCGTTCGCGCCACTGATAAAAAAAAGTGCGAAAAATAGTATCTCTGTTTAAACGCTCACCAACAAAAAATGATGATTTTCAAAAATATGTCTGAGAAGATTTTGGGAAAGAAATTCCTTTAATAACAGACTGTAGGACGAGATGGAGTCTATTGGCGATGTTAGCACGTTTTTACTTATTAAGAAACTGTGTTCCGAAAGCTCTAATAGATATAAAACTAAATATATCCATAGATATATCTCAAAATGAAATCACTGTGATTTCTGAAATTGTTGAAGCTTTAACACCAATAAAGGCTACTGTAGAAGCTCTTTGTCGTCAGGGCGCTAACCTTATTACGGCCGACATCGCTATTAGTTTTACGCTGAAAAAACTGCAGTAGGCAGATAATATTATTAGTCAAAAGCTGTTTGCAGCTTTAAATGCTCGAATGAAGCAACGTCGCACGGATCTAAGCGGACTTTTGTATTACCTACATAATGGCTTGCATATAATTTCTCAGTTCGAGAAAGAGTTCATTACAGTTCCAACACCAACTAAGTGCCGTAAATTGATTGTAGATCTTCTTGATAGATTGAATGCAACTTCCATTACAGGATTATCTTCAATAGATCTCGAACTGGAGGAATTGCCAGAGGTTTCACAGCAGGATGAAGATGAAGTGACTGAAATTATTTCTGTCCAGCCGTTAACAACAGCAGAAGAAATTAATAAAGCAATAAATGATGGCATGGCACGTCCACAACAGATACCGCATCGATGTGAATCGTTGACTTCAACACTTGGAGGCTCACATGGCGATTTTTTGAAAAGAGCATATAAATATTTAAAATCAATAAAGCCAACCAGCATCGAGTCAGAAAGAGCTTTTTCTTCTGCAGGGTTGCTTTGTACTAAATTACGAAGTTCTTTGGGTGACAAGGTTCTAGACGAGCTCTGCTTCCTTAGATGCCACTTTCAACAACAAAAACAAAAGGCTCAATCAAAGTTTCATAATAACAAATTAAATAATAAATCAATGTTTAATCACTATTTGTTATTTTGTAACCTGGAGCGGAATTATGAAACGTGATAGTATGACTATCACGGTTTTACCATAGCAAATTACTGTGACACTTAAAAAGCTATCACAGCAAAATTATAACCAAATAATTGTGTTTTGGTGTCACAATTATTTGGTTATAATTTTGCTGTGATAGCTGCTTAGGTGTAACAGTAATTTGTTGTGCAAAAACTGTGGTAGTTACTCTATCACGTTTTATAACTGCGCTCCAGTACTCATTTAATTTTATCTCCATTTTTTTTTATTATACGTAATGAATTACTTTGTGTTTATGTGTTTATTAAATTAAATAAAAATAACTTAATTTTATAATTAATTTCAAAAAAAAAACTTCTTGAATTTATTTGTTTTTACTTTATATTAATTTTTTTTAGCAGAGGAAGTTAATCCCGGGATCAATCCCGGGACCCCGGAATTTATAAAACTTAATCCCGAAATCCCGGGATCGGAAATTCTCTCCGGGATTGGAAGCCCTACACCAAAGCTTTTATATCATTGCAGTAAGCGAACGAAATGTCATCTTTTAGAGTGTAGAGTATGGTTAGTCACTTTTTTGACTTATGTCGAATATTAAATTGCTGTCGCAATATGATGTAGGGCATGGAAAACCATGAAGATCTGCATGTTTATTTTTTTGAAATGGTAAAAAAAATCTTCACGGTAAAATGCATTTACTTTTGCTAGAAATAACAAAAAATTTAAAATAAAAAAATCGGTTTCGAGCAAAAGTAAATTCATTTTACGGGGAAAGTTTTTTCACCATTTCCAAAAACTAAACATGCAGTTCTTCATGGTTTTCCATGTTTTTTTAAGTTTTTTGCAATTTTGATCTTGAAGATGGAGCTTTTTTGATTATATATGTTCACAACTTTCCTTCCTTATGATATGAGCTACAACTTTGCTTCAGAGAGTAAATGAAAATTCTGAACGGTTTGCAAGATATGAGTCTGAAAATATGATCACTTTTTTGCAAAAATGACATTGAAGCCCCAAATCTTTGGGGGCCCATAAAAAAAAGTACATGACTTGGGGCAAAACTGGGAGACACGGGTCTTTTTTAATCTTTTATCACGTCGTGGTATCCGTATATGGTAATATTTTTTCGTGTTCACTGTGTAATGTACCTATGTAAGTAAATATGTGCGGATTTGCCAAATTCAAAAATGCCAAATCAAAAATCGTCAAAGTAAAAATCGACGAAAACAAAAATCGTCAAAATCAAAAGTCGACCAAATCAGAAATCTGCACAATAAAAAATCGCCAAAATCAAAAATCGTCAAAATTAAAAATCCCTAAACTAAAAAATTGCTAAATGACATTCTGTATTCAAAGTTAATCGTTAAATAAATAAATAAATAATTAAATAAATAAATAAATAAATAAATAAATAACTAAATAAATAAATAAATAAATAAATAAATTAATAAATAAATAAATAAATAAATAAATAAATAAACAAATAAATAAATAAATAAATAAATAGATAAATAAATTAATAAATAAATAAATAAATATATAAATAAATATTGAATAAGTGTTGGCGGATTTAATTTGGAAAATCTATATTTTTTCCATTCAAGCTATTTTTCGGACGTCTCTTAAATGTTAAGATACGTTGCGGTGTTGATATCGATAGTGACCACCATCTTCTCGTAGGTAGCTTTAAACTTCGTCCTACTGCTGTTCCCTCTAAAAAGAAGCAACCCAAATATAACAAATATAAGCTGCAAAACATAGACATAGCAAACCAACATTTAAATCCACCCAGCATAGGGTACTCTTGATTCGATGTACAAAACGCATGTCACCAAAGCGCAACCCAAATTCTTGACACTCTGAAACGTAACCACAAACCGTGGATAACCGATCCAACGTTGCAGGAAATAGTAGCCCGGAAAGGACTTAAAAATAAAATCGACCGGGCTAAAACAGACAATACCAATCGCAATTCAAAGACCGAATAACACCAGACCGCTACCAAAGTCAGATATATGGCGCAGACCGATAGAGAAACCTAGTATAGTTTTATTACTGAAAATGCTGAACAGGCATCAGCAGTGGGTAATATGCGTGGTGTGTATAATGCTATTAGACAATTGAGTGTTAAGCAAGTTCGTACTATAGACGTCATCAAGCACGGTAACGGCAATGATCTCACCACCACTAATGATCAACTACTGCGCTGGCGTGATTTCTTCTCTACACCGAGTTCCCTACCCTCACGTCGCAGTAATGCTGGCATGAAAACAGACGCCTCCAGAGAAGATAAATTTCCGCCATACCACCTACTTTTGCTTAAGTACTGCGCGAACTATCAAACCTGAAGAACTAAAAAGCGCCCGGGCCTGATAACATACCATCAGAATAACTAAAATATGGTGCGAACAAAAGTCCATCCCGAACAGGCATCATGTTATTGAATGTAATCAACAAATTGCTATCGTCCCTGATTTTGTAGAAACCATGCTACGGATAGAACAAGCCGGTTTCAGGCCGGAAGGATCATGTGTTCATCATGTATTTATTTACAAAAAATTAAGGAAAAACAATTAATTTTGCTATTATTCAAAAACTGTTTGAGCATTATACTAGCGAGTATGTATGCAAATCATAGAAATATCAATTTCAGTTTTTATGCAAATAACAACATAAATAATATGAAAAAGAAAAATCCTTACAAAATACAGAAAAGATAAAGCTTTTGCACAGAATTTTATTTACAAAAACAAAATGTAGTTAAATATATTTTGCAATTTGTTTGTATGTTGAAAACATGAGTCCTGATTTGACTAATGAAGTTAAATATGCAAACAATTTTGAGTTTTCATGGAGAAATAAATTTATATGATGACATTAATTTATATCGAATTCGAAAAATTATTTTTGAATCAATCAAATCAATAAGCCTTCAACCAGTCAGTCAATTCGTATGTTGGTTTTGGCGTTTTGAAAGGTGAACATTATTTATTTATGAATGAAAACGTAAAGGTAAAAGTACACAATGCGCGTTTCGAATTCAACGCTTTTTGAGCGTTATAAACTTAATTTATATTTCTTTCTCGGCCTTTTTTTGCCATTTCGACACTCAATATTTCATTTTGCACACATTAATTTTTTTTTTATTTTTTCTATTAGATTTTCATTCATATTCTCAGAAATTTAATCCACTTTTATTGTATTTCACACTCGTAAGAAACACCAACAACTGATTGGCTGTTTCGATGCCTACAACGCAATAAATGGTTGAAAGTTCCGTGGTACTATATGGTACCCGAAATAAAATTATGGGGGGTACCCATATACGACATAAATCGATTTTTTCATCGAAAATTTGGAGGGTTCGAAACTGATTTAGGAGGTATGGTTCCTTGGGCAAATATACTTGCTATGGCCCATAGTACCAGAATCACGATGAGCCCATGGAGTAAAAATAATTAACCCATCCTAATATATATGTACATTAGGGTGACAGCCAAATTTTTTTTTTTGAATTTCAAGGCGTGCGGGTCGGGTGATACTGGATCCAAGACTTTACTGCGCAAAATTTGAGCCAAATCGGACAATGCTTTCTGGACGCGTATTGAGCTCAAAGTTCAAATATGCATTTATATGTAAAAATTATCAAAAAAATCATTTTTCACCAAAATTTTGATATTAATAGTTTCAATTAAATTACTTAATAAACCATAATCTGGAGTAAATTAACCTTCTAATAAAATAACAAAATCTATTATCCCCAGGCAATAAATGCGCCGCAGACCACTTGATTAAGAAAATCAAGCTCACATTTTTTGATACATTCAAATAACTTACAACAACAGCATTTTTGCATTCTCCTGATCCGTAAATAATCATATGTAAGGTATTTTGCATCTCGTCTATTGTTATGCCGTTCTAAATTAATGTTAAAAAGGTACGTATTTTTTAGCACTATTTCAAAATCTCCAATTTTACTTTTTCAAAAATTTTGTTCAAGAAATTTACCGAAGTTAATGATTGGACTTTAAGGTCTTATTACCAGATCCAAATATTGAGGTATCCCGTTCTTAATTGGGCGAGGGCACCGTTTTTATTTCAGCGGATTTGAAGAAAAATGTGATTTTTCATACTTTTTCAACTTTTAGGGTACATCTTTTTGGTGTTTTCATATTTCAAATATCTTTTGTCAGAATATTATACTACTTGATATAAGTTCTCAATCTTGAAAATTAACGCTAAATTAATCCACTATAAACTGTCCCTCTTGAAGGTCAAAGGTAAAATTTGAGGAATTTTATATTTTTTTTTAACAAAATATCGAAATAATATATATTTGTGGAAGGATTTCGTTAACATTGTTCCTATTAGTTATCCTAAATATACCAACATAATGAATGAACGTGATTTCAACAGATCAATAACCGCCAGAATATCTTGACCAACAAAAAAGAAACTTTACAACTTTTGGTGTGAGCATTTCCGTGAAATTGAGTATATTTCAACTATTTTGCCAGATATGTCTGATGCACGTAGTTTTATTTATATAGCTACAATATAAATAAACCAAAAAATTGACTCCAACGTAAAATCGCAGTTTTAATACTAATATTAATATAGACTAGCAGATTCCAGCGCTCGAAATTCGAGTGCAATTTCTGAGCAGCTTTATTTTTCAACTTAGCTAATACACAAGCCAACACTTTTATGGTTTATTATTTTTGTGAATGAAGATAACAAACTCATTAACAAACACATAAAAAAATTTAATAAAACACACATAGCATATGTGTAATTTTGTGTATGTGTCAGTAGCAACTTTAAATGCAATTTACTCAAAATAAATGAAAAAATCTAAAAATCTGGAAATCTGGAAAACGGCTAAAAAGAAGTACCTTTCAAATAATACACGTTTGGTCAAAATCGGGATAAAAGGTAGAATAAAACATCGGTCACAAGAAATCGCCTAGCCTATTAATTAATAACTAGCAGATTCCAGCCCTCGAAATTCAAGTGCGAATTCTAGGAAGTTTTATTTTTTCATTAAATAAAGACCCGAAAGGTATGCTAATGAATTATAGCCAATTTACAAATCAACACAAAAAACAAACTCATTTTTATTACAAACTCATTAACAAATTTAATAAACACACACATAGCATTGTATAATTTTATGTATGTGTTAGTAGCAACTTTAAATGCAATTTACTCAAAATAATGGAAAAAAATTAAAAATTTGTAAATCTGAATAACACGCTAATTAATGTCTTATTAATCGGTTTCAGGTAGTTAATCTTTGACCGTTTGATCACATTTAAAATTTAAAAATTCGTGGTGGAATTTTTCGGCCATAATATTTGTTACTACAAAGACTGTTTAAGTCGTTGTATTTTATTGTAGAAATTTTTAAAATAAATATTATCATACATTGGCGACAATTTCAGAGTTCCATCTAGATCATGCAATCGAGTTGATATCAAATTCTTTTATTTTTGTTTCATAGTAGGGTCATCGCCTACGAAAATGTCTTGCAATCTTTGAAATCAAAATGATTCATTACAATGCAATTATAACCAGATGGATAAGTTCGTGCACAGTTCTACTGCCTATCAGTAATCCTATAAATCCTATAAATGGAGTCAACAGGTATTATCATAGTAAGCCCAGGTAAGAAATACGTTGTTTTTATTTTGGTTATATAATTTGTATTTTGAAGAAAATAAGTTAAGCTCTATTTCCGATTTGCCCTGAGCAGCTGTCTTAGTAAAGACTGATAGAAGATTGGGTTTATCTTTCATCTACGAGCTTTAAATATTCAAAGACAATGGTGGATTATATCCACCACTACCATCACTTTCTCACCACAAAAAGTAACAACCATTTCTGGCAACTTTCATAAGCGCTTTCATTATAGTATGAATATTTTCGTGAATTGAATAATGTTAGACTTTATCCATGAGGTGTACTTAAAACCTTTTGAAGGTCAAAAATAAAAAATGGCAAATTCGCTTAACGCTGCTATTGATCCTCCAAAAAATTTCCTTTGATTTTCCTTTATCTCTCATATGCATCTGATACTCTGCAATTAATTCCATTTTTTTTTTCATTCACTATTTAAGTTGATATAACTTTCACATATGACACATTTGGCTTTTTTGGGCAAGTGGAATCCAATATGAAACTTGTTTTGAAAAACGCTGCAAAAACTCTTAACGATAACGGAAAAGATTTCTTGATTATAGTTTTCAAATGCTTAATATAGCAATAATATATTGTTCTATTATTGCGAAACTCTTGAGACGGATATAACTTATTGCTTTTATTGCAACAATAATGAGAAGAAAAAACTGGTAATTGTTCAACGAAAGATATTAAAAGGGTTACTTTGGCTTCGCCGGACCAATTGTGTGAAACGGATTTCTTTTTATTCGCATTAAAGGTGTTTACATACTGTGTGTTATTTCTTACAGATTTTAAATTGAATTTACTCCAAATAAGGGACAATATATAAAAATCTGTAAATCTGGAAAATGGCTAAACCGAAGTACCTTTCAAATAATATACGTTTGGTTAAAATCGGGATAAAACGGTAGAACAAAACATCGGTCACAAGAAATCCTGACCTATGTGGTCAGGGTATAATGACTTTGAGCTGATGTTTGTAGATACCAAAAATATTTGACATAGACCCATATTTTATTATACCGATCGACTCAGAATCACTTTCTGATCGACTCAGACGATGTCCGTCCGTCCGTCCTTCGGTCTCTGTGTCCATGTAAACCTTGTAATCAAACTAAAGGTCGCTACTATGAGCATATTATATGAAATTTGGTACATAAGCTTTTATCGGCCATGGTATGAACGTTATAAAAATTGATGAAAATCGGTGCATGTTCAGACCGAGTTCCCATACAAATGACCCCTATGAAATCAACTTAAATTGTTATAAGATCCAAATTATCATATAGATCTCGGTCAAATTGGGGTTGTATATGTTTATTACATCCATTTATGAGTAGTCCAAAAATAAACCAATTCTTCGCCAAAGGCCCGAATTAGACCATTTCCCGATCTTCACTTAAATCTGTCAAAAAACAAAAATATTGTACAGATTTTTCTCAAATTTGGTTTCTTCATGTTTTTACAGAAAATAAGTGACCTCACCAAATATGGTCAGAATCGGTTCATTTTTCGACCCAGTCCCCATATGCGTATATATAGCATCCGATATGAACTTTTTCATATCTGAAATGACACTCAAGTTTGGTTTATGCGTATTTTTTATATCTAATTAGTGTTGGACCTAAGGGATAGGGTTTCTAAATGTATGGTATAGGGTATCGTACAGTCAGTCTAGACCGACTATAATTTTTTTACTTGTTTTTTCATATCTTAATGTTTGTTGGCTTAGTTTTTCAGCTATAACTCCTGGACCATTGATGATTTAGCAGTTAATTTTTCAGGAAATAGCTTCAACAAATCTAGTTGGACTAGCTTTATCGAATAGAATCTTCAAAAAGTTGTCATATATTCCCCTTTTTTATATAAATTATTTGAATAACATAACATATTCAGGCCGCATGATTATTATTTGTTAGTAGAGTAGAAGCGATCCAGACGTATGAGTGATATTTTTGATATTAAATCAAATAAAAAATTATTTATTAAGCATTAGCTACTATTTTTGATGAAGAATAACATGAGAAATCATCAACGTTTCTTGAGTTATAGCTGAAAAACTAAGGAAACAAAAAAGTTTGTCTGAGAACGCCTAATTCTTTTAAGGTTTAACTATATTGGCCTAGTACTTTCACGCTGCCCTGGAATTTCTCGACCCCCCTAAAAAAAGGCCCCGTAAGTGTTCTTCAGTGTAATTAAATTTTATCCTATTCTTTCGTAGTATGACAGTTATATTGACAAAAAACTAATATAAAAATATAAAACTACAAAATAAATTACTTCTAACTTCATGGTTGGCTTTGCCAAAGGCCATTAAACAATGTTTTATGATTCGCCTTTTGCAGTTAACCAATTAACTAATAAAGGTAAATTTTGTTTTTTGTAGTTCACTCAACCATCAAAATTGGTTGAGTGTAAGCATTTCTGAGGACCACATAACAATTGTAGAAGGTACAATTTCTATGTAACAAAAAGTGTTAAGTCCAAATAAACATAAATTTCTAATAAAAATTTTCCTCAACCATTTGTAATTCTTGGCTCTCAATGGCCCAAATGCTTTTTTATTTATTTAAACTGCTTATTTTAAAAATTTTCTAAAGCTTTCTTGAAGAGTTTTAAACAGTTTTTCAGACTCCTTTTTGGTTGACCTACTTATGACGTATTAAAAAGTATAAACTGTTCATTCGTATATAGTCCTTAAACCGTTACCGAAGATATATTATTGCTTATATAGAATTTTTCCATCATTAATATAAATTTCTTTTATTAAGCAATAATTTTTTCCGATATTAATGCGGAAATCTTCAATTAAATTTAAGAACTGTTGAATGACAACAACAGTTCAAAGTGATAAAGTCATACTTTTATACGAGAAATGTAAATTTTACAAATACTCTCTGTAGGATTTCTTTTTTTTTGTTTTGTTTAACCTTCTCCATATTATTTTGTGAAACATGATAATAAATGTAATTTAACATGAGTGTGTTTGGGTAAAAAGTTTCATTCATATATTCATAAAACCTCTTACACTTGTATATTTCTTTCGCAAAAATATGGAATTTTTTTGTTCCCAAATATATTTCATGTTTTTCTGTTGGGGATTGGTTGAATGCTTAAGTTTTTGTTTGGTTGGCTGGTTGGTTGGTTGGTTTATTGCATTCAACAGAGTCAACCAATTTAAAAGCGGACACCGGAAATGAATAAAATAAAGATATGGACGTTGTTCATGGTTGTCATTGTCAGGCTATACAGGCAATTGTTTTTATATATTTTTCTCGTTTTTCAGCGGAATGTATAGACTGCTTTTATTTATTTATTTTTTTTCTGTTGTACTTTAGTTACCAGCAAAGGGGTGTAATGCATTTTCAAGTTCACAACGAATTTTTGTAAATGTTTCTGTATATATATGAAAAATGCCTTTTTTGTTGAAAAATATTTGTAATTTACAAACATCAATAACTGTTCCTTCTAGTATATATGTATTTTACAGATTTAAATTTCATCTTAAAACATAAAACTTTAAAAAATAATAAAACTTGAAAAAAGGAATGTAAAAGGAGTAGTAAGTAATTAAATTGTTATTATTATTATTAGAAGTGAGACAAACGAATAAAATATATAATAATAGAAGTGATAGACAAACAAATAAAATATCAAATAGACTAGAAGGATAAAAACTTTTATTAGATGACTCATGGACATGTCAACATACATTTCAATGCTTAAATTTTTGTTCTCACACATTCCATAAAACATGAAAGGTAAATTATATAACCCAATTTTGACCATATAATATAAAAAAAAAAGAAAATCAAAAAAGGAACATAAAATAAAACTTTATTAATTGACTTAAAAACATAAATAATGTAACCCATAAAAACAAAACGTTTATTAAAACAATTTTAAAATTATTTTTTGGTCACAAGTCTATGGACAAAACTTCAGATCGATCGGATGAGGGGAAGTGAGGTTTTCATCTCTATGTGACTGTGCGTGACTATGCCAGACTGTGCGTGACTGCGCGTGACTATGTCAAAGTTAATCTTTTTTCACAGCAAGTCTATCGACCAAGTTTCTGATTGATTGGATGAGGGGAAATCCGTTTTAAATCGCTCCGTGACTGTGCATGACTGTGCGTGACTAAGTCAAAGTTAATGTTTTTTCACAACTAGTGTATGGACCAAGTTTAAGATCGATCGAAGAAGGAGAAACAACATTTAGATCACTCCGTCACTATGCATGACTGTGCGTGACTACCCCAAAAATTAATTTGTAGTCACGACAAGGCTATGGGCCAAGTTTCAGATCTATTGGATAAGGGGAAATGGGGTTGACCCACGACAGACAGACAGACAGAGAGTATGAGTTAAAAGAAAGAGTTTAAAGTTCAATTTGAAAAATTAAAATAAAACAAATAAATAAATGAATGAATAATTAGAACAGACGTGGGAGAGCCTATTGTCGCAAAGTGGCGCCCTTAGAACAAATTAGGCTGCAAAGATCAAAAATGCCATGTTACCTTACTATATGTATTTTAGATAAACTCATGTCAGAGATTACAAATTTGCTACCTTTAATAAAATCCGATTTTTAGTTTAGAAGATGTAATACTTCAAATTTGACCGATTTTTAGTTTTTAAGATCACACAATTTTTAGACAATTTGGTCCAGACAACAAGTCAGAAAATTGTAGTCGGTCTAGACCATGCGATACCCTATACCATGCGTTCAGGTCTAACTAATTAAATATAGAAAATTAGCATAAACCAAAATTAAGTGGCATTGTCATTAATTTTTTTGCGTTCGAATAAGAAAAGGTTCATATAGGATTCTATATAGATATGAGGACTAGGTCGAAAAATGGACCGATCCTGATCATTATTGGTAAGGTTACTTATGTGTTACAAAGACATATACAAAGGAAATTTGAGAAAAATCTGTGCAATATTTTTGCTTTTTAATAGATTAAAGTGAAGATCGGGATTCAGCGTCATATGGGAGATTTGACTAAGAACTGTCCTATAGGGTTTATTTTTGAACTGCTGATAAACGGATGTAATAAACATACGCAAACCAAATCTGACCGAGATCTATATGATAATTTATATATTATGGCAATTTAAGTGGATTTCATAGGGTTCATTTGTATGGGGACTGGGTCTGAACATGAACCTATTTTCACCAATTTCATTCAATAGCGTTCATCCTATGGCCAATGGAAGCTTATATACTAAAGCTCTTTCAAATATATTCACATTTGAGACCTGTAGTTTTATTAAAATATTTACATGGACACACAGACGGACGGACAGACGATCATACGGGCGGACGGACGTGGCTAAATCGACTCAGAGAGTGATTCTTAGTCGATCGATATAATAAGAGATGGGTCTAGGTCAAACATTTTTGGTATTTACAATTATTTATATAAATTTATGATAAATAATTGTCCCTAAGTATATGTATTTTAGACAATTAAGAATTCAGCACAATTGTTATTGTGAATGAAGAAAACAAACTCATTTTTTTGCAAACACATTAACATATTGAGTAAACGCTCACATAGCATTGTATAGTTTTATGTATGTGTTAGTAGCAACTTTAAATGAGCATAAATCCAAAAAGATTTAAAAAATTAAAAATCTGCAAGTCCGGTAGACAGCTAAAAAGAAGTACCTTTCAAATAAGATCCGTTTGGTTAAAATCGGGAGAAAACTGTTTAGCAAATCATCGGTCACAAGAAATCGCCTTACCTATTAATATCGCCCAAAAAATTATAGTCGAACATTCATGCTAACAGATAAATTATATTTTTGATTTTTATAATGTTATAAAAAATTTGCACTTAAATAAGAAACTTTTACAAACTTCTAAATTTGCTATTTTTTTTTTTTAATAAATTCGCGTTTAATCCAAAAATTATGTTTTTTTTTTGTGCGAAGTCACTCTTTGGTATCTTCTCTAATAAATAATAAATAACAATAATAAATTTGCCACAAAAATAATATTAAAAAGTAGATAAACGAAAAAAGAAATATTTTTTTAGTGATTCCAAAACAGTGGAAACTTATAAACTTCTTTACAAGAGTTCATTAAAACAATAATATAGAAAAAGGTGTGAAACAAAATATAGAAAATCTTAATCGTTATGTAAATATTTATACATATATTCTGACGTTTTCTTTCAATTATTATAAAAAAATTGCAAAAATTAAGTTTTGTGAAGAGCTAAAAACCAGTATTTTAGTGCTGTTGGTAAGCGAAAGAATATTGTTTGAAATATTCAATGAATAAGTCCATAATTTCATTTTATGGCGCAGGCCCCATAAGAGAGTTTAATAACTTAAATAGATCAGTGACAATCTGAAAGTAAAATTATGTGCTCGAACAGTTTCGCGACGAGTAATTGAGGCTGATGTTTGTTGTTATCGTCCTGTGAAGAAACCACTGATATCAGAGAAAAATCGTCTGGCTAGCATTAATCTTGCTAAAGAAGGCATGTGTTAGAATTATAATACTGTTGGCGAAAAAATTAAATATTTAAACGGCCATAAAATTTGTCTATATCAGAACAGGACCAAACGCTTTGTAGGTTTTACTATAATAACCTAATACAATCGTTCGGTACAAGAATCATCAACCCCCTGGACCGGCCTGTATATATCCATGTTTACTGCAGGAAGGGATGGATATCATCATCCCACAACTGACTAAACTTTTTAAATCTTGTCTTCTACATGTTTTTTTTTGCCATCAATTTGGATAGAAGTGAAATTAATATTTATACCGAAGGTAGGCAGGAAATCTGATCAGCTACTTCAATCGTATGGACCGATTAGTAGTTCTATTTTTCCCAAAGTCAATGAAGAACTTCTGGACCATCATATCAGGGGCACTTAGCTGGCACGCAAACCTATTCATGAACTACAGTTTGCGTACAAACAAGTTAAATCAGCTGTCCATAATGCTGTCACAATGATAGAAAAGGCATACGATGCCAAACAGATATCTCTCTGTATACAGGGCGCCTTCGATAATGCGCCATATAGAGGCCATGTTGAGAAAGAATATTTCTCCAATCATAATTAATTGGATCCTAGAGATGCTCAACTCTAGATTCATCACACTAAATATAAGCAGTACGTTTAAGACCATAAGTGCCACTAGGGGCTGTCCTGTTACTGCGGGAACTTAACAGCTTAGGATTCAGAATCTTCGGCTATGCAGACGATCTTGTTATCTCTATCACCGGCTTCAACGAGAACACAATATCGGGGCGTATGCAGCACGCTCTGAATTATACCCTCAATTGGTGTCAGAAATAGGGGTTATCTATGAACACATCTAAGACCATACTGATTACCTTCACTAAACGAAGGAAACTTAACATTGTGAAGCAAAGTCTGAACGGCTTGACAATAGGGTTCTCAGACGAGGTCAAATATCTTGGTGTTACCCTGGATAAATCCCTCACATGGAACAACAACTTAGATCAAATTACCAAAATGGCCACTATGGCTTTATACGCCTGTCAGAGGCTATTTGGTAGAACGTGGGGTCTTAAGCCCCACATGATCTATTGGTCTTTCAAAACTATTGAGAAACCAATGGTTACCTACTCTGCTCTTGTATGGTGGCCAAATGTTGAGCAAGCGAATTCTTAGGCAATCCTGAACAAGGTGTACCGCATTGACTGTATTGGTATCACTGGGTCAAATAGAACGTGTCGAAGTGATGCAAGCGGTGCCATGCTTAACATTACACCACTGCATATTTCGGTCATCGGAGATGCGTGCATGAGTGCCGTAGGGCTTCAGGATTCTGCTAGCGTGAAGGACGGTGACATATAGGGTCATATGAGAGTCTCAAGACTCTTCTCCAACGACCCGGTTGCGAGAGTCATGGACAGAATGCTACCAAGAAAAAAATTTATGAGAGAATTTGAAACAATGATATTGGAATGGAGCCTATGGACCAATAAGACCTGGTAACCAGAGCAGGGTTCTCATGTGTGGTTCACGGATGGCTTAAAACAATCAAATGGTGACACAGGCGCGGGCATATTTGGTCCTAACTTTCAACGACCTTACAAATGAGAAAATACCCATCCATTTTCCAAGCGGAGGTTTTCGCTCTTTATATATGCGTTACTGAACGTCTTAGAAAAAAGACAAAAAGAGCACTCATTTATATACTATCCGACAGTCAGGCTGCACTAAATACAATTATGTCCTATAACGTGCTGTCTAAACCTGTCTTAGATTGCATCGAAGTGCTAAGCCAACTGGGCAGATGCAGCAGGACTCGAAGGACACGAGGGCAACGAACTGGGCCTGTCGTCCCTTCATCGGTCCGGAACCATTCTTTGGTGTTCCAATAGGATACATCTAAAAAAAATTAAGAAGTGGAGGGAATCACAATTTGCCGAACACTGGGAAAAAAGTTCTGGCCAACGGCAGGCTAAGAGATTTATAACACTATCCAGTGTTCAATTGGGAAGATTACTTTCCCTTTATAAGAAGGACTTAAGAACCTTGACGGGATCTTAGATAGCATCTTCGAAAGAAGGGTCAGTCTGCTATAGACATATGAAGGATCTATGAATAGGAGGTGGAATGTTCTGTGAATGTTCAAGACTAAGTGGTAAAAGAACCCTTGGGAGGGTACATTGTATCCCCCGGGAAATATGGTATCTCATGCCAAATAGGGTAATTGGATTTATAAGAACCTTTAATCTTTAGGATAACCAAGGGCTGAACAAAAGATGAAATTAGTCGCATCTAATCTATATATAATTAAAATTTAAGAGTAAATATCGTTATAATCTATATTTGGCATAATTTAATTAGTTATGAGCCACACGCACACCGTATTTGTTATTATTTTTAAATATTATTATTGTTTAAATAATTAATACAGTAATTACACTAACAACGCAGCGGGTGTACTGCTAAATAATGTATAATAGAATAGATAATATTTAATTAAAATTGCTCCAATATAAGATTATTGTTCAGTTACTTACCCCATTCTTTTCACAGACTCCGCCAGCGTTTTTTAAATCTCCTGTCCATGCCAAACCCAATGTACCCATTTCAAAGTCTCGATAGGTGAACATGTAAGCCAAACAAAAAGCATCATAATCCTCCTCTAAAAATAAGAAACAAAACAGACAGAAATAAGTACACATGAGTACATGCAATGTCTTATGAAAGAATTTTACGAAACTTTATTACGTTTCTAAATACTTCAAAAACAGTCAAGAGAATAACAATAATAACAACAACAAAAAAAAAAAACATTTTAACATTTTAAATTTAGTTGATATGAAAATAAAATGCCAACTATATCTATACTCCTCCAAGTAGTCTTTATTAGTGAGGCGAAACACGAACAAAGCATAAAATATGGGGTGTCCCACAGCCACACATAGAAAAAGAATTCGCCATTCCGAAATGTTATAAAGTTTAGCAACTGTATCATCTTTAAATTTTGGGTTATTATTCAAGTTTTTTTTTTTCGAAATAATTCTGTTGGATGAATTTTCTTTTTTATGTAACTAAAATCATAACAATCATTGAAGTTGCCGGTTTTAGATACAGCACCGCACTAATTATGTTTATGCTGTTAGTCATAAAATGCTCTGTTATATAAAAATATGCATAAGCAGTCAATCATTCCAGATTTTTGTGTTACATTATAAACTAAATTTAACTGAAGGCCATTATAATTTCAATCAATACCGTGTATAACAAGCTTTCTGTAGCGAAATTCCTTCAAGTGTAATTGATTTTTCAAAGAAGTTTCTTCATTTGCTGCTTTTATTTAAACCGCTTTTTTTTAATCAGGAAAAATCCCGATACAATATTAGTTAAAGTACGTGCAGTGCAGTATTCCTTAAACATGCATGCAGTTGAATAAACACATTTCACACACAACTACATACATACTATAGAGTTTTTATAAAACCATCTGTATGTGTTTGTTATGTGTTTTAAAATGTGTGCGTATCATATAACACAATGGGAAGTTCTGCAACATGTATGACTGGCTGATGTGGCTGTTATTTGTTCACTTTTTTTGCTCTTTTTTTTTTTTTTGTTGATAAATTTACAATTTATATTTATAAAAGTCTGACAATGAACTGACATGTGTGTTTTATTTCGTATTGCAAAAATCGTAACGATATTTTGCTTTAACCAAAAAATATAACACATTGTATTATTACTCGTACAGATGTATGAACGAACGAACGTGCATACAACCAAACTTTAAAGTTATAAAATATGCAATATGTTTATATATGCAAATGAAATTATGAAATCAATGCCTTTTAAATAATGCACTACGAGTCATAAGAGTAGGGATTTAAATTGATTGCATTTTTTTAACTGACAGCTAAAAAAAAAAAAATATCTCAACAAATTTAAAAGACTTTAGCTTTCATTTCTTAGAAAAAAGTAAAGATATTTTAAAAATAACGCAACTTCTATTGTTGAATTCATTAGTGGAGATTTTCAAAAATAATTACTTCGAGCTCCTAGCTGTTTTACTATCTATTATGTATATCCCTTTGTTTGCTGGTTCGATATTCAAGAGATTTGTAGTGTTTGAAAGTTCGATTGTTGCAGAAATTCAATTTTTTTTATATTTCTTATTTACGATTAACTGCAATTCTTAATATATATTGAGCAATTATAAAATCTTTTACTAAAAGTACTTAAAACTTCATCTGCATAAAATTGTAATTAGAAAGGGTGGCCCAATAAAAGTGCACGACTGTGAATGTCATTCGCTATAGGAACGCGATAACGGTATGGATCTGGTACATCGCGCATGAAATAATATATTTTTTGGAGCAACGGTTTCCTGACCGACTCAATTCCCGAAATTCCCACGTAAGTTGACCGCCAAAATCTATTTTGCGCCGTGCGATTTTTGCTCCACTGCCAATGTCCTGCCATACATTTTTTTCTTATCAGTTTATTTCAACATCTGGAGAATGAAGAAAATTACATCATTTTATCTTTATATAGAAAAGAGTTGCGAGGATGATTATCATCGCCCAGCCCAAACCATTCGACACAGAAGCTTGAACGGATTTTTAAAAATTCGTATATTAACGGGGTAAAAGCGGACAAAAAGGGGTAAAATGGTAACAAATTAATGTAGGAATATGAAATTTGGTGTGTAGACTCCATCCGGGAAACAAATATTGGCCCAGAATAAAATTTTTCGAAATTCGGCCATTTAAGGGGAACCCAACGGCCAGAAAGTGTAAAAAATGTACCTTTCTGTATTTTCTTAACATATTAATATATGTATTTATATGAATTTTGATATATAGACTCCACCGAATATGTGTGCATCAGTCCAGAATGAATTTATTGCTAATTCTAACGTCTAGTATAAAAAGTGTACATTTGGTATCTTCTAAACAAACGAATCTAGGAATATTAAATATAGTATGTGGATTCCACTAGAGATAGAAACATCAGATGAGAGGAAAACTTTAGAAAATTCGGGTTTTAAGGGGTGTAAAAACGGCCAAAGTAATTTAGGAATATGAAATTTGATATATAGATTCCACCAGAAAGACAAACATCGGAGAAATTTGTTTTAATTCGAGCCTTAAGGGGAAAACTGTTACTTTCCAACTGGTAAATTTCCATTTGAAAGTACATTTTCTTAAGAAAACAAGTAAGAAATTTATAGTCGGTATAGACCGATACCCTATACCATGCGTTTAGAGAATTGGTCTTAGGTTAAACTAATTGGATTTAAAACAAGTAAGAGTGTTAAATTCGGCTGGGCCGAATCTTTGATACCCTCCACATTTTACATTTTCAATTTCCATTTTTTTATCATTATCCATTTTCCATTTTTCACTTTCATTTTTCGTTTTTCATTTTTAGTTTTTTGTTTTTAATTTCTCATTTTCCATTTTCCATTTTTCACTTTTCATTTTCCATTTTCCATTTTTTTTTTTCATTTTTCAATTTTCATTTTTCATTTTCCATTTCCGTTTTCCATTTTACATTTTCCATTTTTTATTTTTTCATTTTTCATTTTTCATTTTCCATTTTCCATTTTTCATTTTCCATTTTTATATTTTCATTTTTCATTTTCCATTTTTCATTTTTTATATTCCACTTTCCGTTTTTCATTTTTAATTTTTCATTTTCCATTTGCCATTATTAATTTAAAATTTTTCATTTTCCCTTTTTTTTATCTTCCATTTTCCATTTTTCATTTTCCATTTTTCACTTTCCATTTTCCATTTTTCATTTTCCATTTGTCATTTTCCATTTTTCAATTTTCATTTTCCATTTCCGTTTTCCATTTTTCATTTTTTCTATTCCACTTTCCGTTTTTCATTTTTAATTTTTAATTTTTAATTTTTCATTTTCCATTTGCCATTATTAATTTAAAATTTTTCATTTTCCCTTTTTTTTATTTTCCATTTTCCATTTTTCATTTGTCATTTTTCATTTTTCACTTTCCATTTTCCATTTTTAATTTTCCATTTGTCATTTTTCATTTTCCATTTTTCAATTTTAATTTTTCGTTTTTAATTTTCCATTTTTAATTTTTCGTTTTCCGTTTTTAATTTTTCATTTTCCATTTATCATTTTTCATTTTCCATTTTTCAATTTTAATTTATCATTTTCCATTTTTAATTTTTTTTCATTTTTATTTTCCATATTCAATATTACATTTTTCATTTTCCATTTTTCATTTTGCATTTTTAATTTTTCATTTTCCATTTTGCATTTTTCAATTTTAATTTTTCATTTTTCATGTTCCATTTCTCATTTTTCATTTTTAATTTTTAATTTTCGATTTTCCATTTTTCAATTTTCATTTTCCTTTTTTCATTTTTCATTTTTATATTTTCATTTTTCATTTTCCATTTTTAAGTTTTTATATTCCACTTTCCGTTTTTCATTTTTAATTTTTAATTTTTCATTTTCCATTTGCCATTATTAATTAAAAATTTTTAATTTTCCCTTTTTTTATTTTCCATTTTCCATTTTTCATTTGTCATTTTCCAATTTTCACTTTCCATTTTCCATTTTTCATTTTCCATTTGTCATTTTTCATTTTCCATTTTTCAATTTTAATTTTTCGTTTTTAATTTTCCATTTTTAATTTTTCGTTTTCCGTTTTCCATTTTTCATTTTCCATTTTTCAATTTTAATTTATCATTTTCCATTTTTCATTTTTTTTTTCATTTTTTATTTTCCATATTCAATATTCCATTTTTCATTTTTCATTTTCCATTTTCCATTTTTCATTTGCATTTTTAATTTCTCATATTCCATTTTGCATTTTTCATTTTCCATTTTGCATTTTTCATTTTCCATTTTGCATTTTTCAATTTTAATTTTTCATTTTTCATGTTCCATTTCTCATTTTTAATTTTTAATTTTCCATTTTCCATTTTTCAATTTTCATTTTCCATTTTTCATTTTTTATTTTTATATTTTCATTTTTCATTTTCCATTTTTAATTTTTTATATTCCACTTTCCGTTTTTCATTTTTAATTTTTAATTTTTCATTTTCCATTTGCCATTATTAATTAAAAATTTTTAATTTTCCCTTTTTTTATTTTCCATTTTCCATTTTTCATTTGTCATTTTTCATTTTTCAATTTTCACTTTCCATTTTCCATTTTTCATTTTCCATTTGTCATTTTTCATTTTCCATTTTTCAATTTTAATTTTTCGTTTTTAATTTTCCATTTTTAATTTTTCGTTTTCCGTTTTCCATTTTTCATTTTCCATTTTTCAATTTTAATTTATCATTTTCCATTTTTCATTTTTTTTTCATTTTTTATTTTCCATATTCAATATTCCATTTTTCATTTTCCATTTTCCATTTTTCATTTGCATTTTTAATTTTTCATATTCCATTTTGCATTTTTCATTTTCCATTTTGCATTTTTCAATTTTAATTTTTCATTTTTCATGTTCCATTTCTCATTTTTCATTTTTAATTTTTAATTTTCCATTTTTCATTTTCCATTTTTCATTTTCCATTTTCCATTTTTCATTTTCCGTTTTTCATTTTCGAATTTCAATTTTTCATTTTTCATTTTTATTTTTAATTTTTCAATTTTGAATTTTCATTTTTCATTTTTCATTTTCCATTTTTCATTTTTTATTTTTTATTAATTTATAAATTATAATATTTTCAATGATAAAAAAATATGTGGTAAAACTTGCTTAGGCCAATGTGACACGTGCAGTATTAATTTACACTCCAACAATAAGAAGAATTACAACATTACAACATATCTTAAGAAAAACAACAAACACACTGAAAAATTTTATTTTATTCATTCATTATTTCATTCATAACTCGTGAACCCTTTTGACCGATTTTGACGATTTTAAATAGCTACTCCTTTGGGATGTTAATAAACAATTTTGTACAAAAACGAACGGTGTAGCTTAGATATTGACGGCGTGATCATGATTTCCACAGACAGACGGACAGACGGTCATCGGTAAATTAACTTCCCTTGTTATAAGGATCAAGAAAATATATTTTTTTTGGGTCTCAGGAATTTATTTCGATGCGTTACAAACGGAATGACAAACCTATATATACCCTCTGCCACTGAGGTGTGGAGGGTATAAAAAGCATAAACCAAGTCTACGTCGAAAATTGGACCGATCCTGTCCATATTTGGTAAAGTCACTTATTTTTTGCAACAACATACACAAACCGATTTTGAGAAAAATCTGTGCAATATTTTTGTTTTTGATAGGTTTAGGTGAATTGTCCTATATGGTTTTTGTTGGTCTACGGATTATTGGATGTAATATACGTACAAAAACCCAATTCGACTGAGATCTATTTGATAGTCGATATCATAGGGGTCATTTGAATGGAGAGTAGTTCGGAACGTGCGCCCATTTTCAACAATTTCAATAGCGTTTGGCCTGTGGCTTGATAAATAAAATGATATTATTTTTGATCTTTATAATTTGAATAATTTTCGAACTTATAATGAATAAAGAAATTGGTACTTCAATAGAGTAGGTGGCAATACATTTTAATCTTTTACAAAATTCTAAATTTCTCAATTTTGTTTTTTAATAATTTCGCGCTTAGTAATAAACTTACGTATTTTTTTGCGAAATCTTTATTTGGTGTCTTCTATATTGAAAGATTACACATTTATTACAAAAATACCATAAAATTAGAGATGCCAAAACAGTGGAAACTTTTAAACTTCTTTACCAGAGTTGATTAAAATAGAAGAACGATTGAAAGAAACTATAAAAAAATCTTAGCCGTTATTCATTTTTTCAATTATTATAAAATAATGGCAAGAATAAAGTTTTATGACGAGTCGAAAACCAGAATAATAGATGACTTTAGTGATGGTCGTAAGCAAAAGAATATTTGTGAGAAATATTATATGAATAAATCCATAAAATCATCTGAATAGCATTAATCTTATTAAAAAACGCATGAACTGGAATTAGAATACTGTTGGCGAATAGTGTTGACGAAAAAGTTGAATATATAAATGGCCACAAAACGTTAAAACGCTTCGGCGATTTTACTAAAATAAATTAATACAATCGTTCGGTATAGGAATCATCTACCCCCCAAGACCATGTGCTATTGTATAGTAAAGGTTTCCATTGTTTTGTCAACAGCATAAAAATAAATACTTTTAAGCGTTGTTAATTTTTTCTGAAGTTATATTAATATTTCTTCTTTGTTAAATAAATAAAACATACAAATGTTTGAAATAATAAAAGAGTTTTTAATTTTATGATCAAATTTTTTTGGTATTGACCGACCAACTCGTCAAAAATATATTTTGTTAAAAGTTTCCATTGTATTGTCATATTGTCACTCACACCATATTTCTTATTATTTTTAAATATTATTATGAGTATACTGCTAGTTTTGCATTTGGGAGCTCTAGGGGTCACACTTCTTTGTTGAGTTTATTTTCTAAAAAGCAGTTCTCAAAGTTATAGAAAATTGCAAATACTGATCATTAACAAAGTTGTACCAAAGAAGTCCTCTCGTAATATTAATATGACATATTCCTGTGGAAAAACTTCAAATATAACTTATAGTCAATTAAACAGATTTTTTTATTTTTGGAAAATTTGCACGCAATATATGGACAGTAACTTCGGGTTTTCAATTGCGTGTTATTAAGCGATTGATAAGTCAACTATCTGTTACAAACAATGGCTTTTAAACGAAATTTTTAAATATCTTGCGTTTAAAACAATTGAACCCACCTGAAAATAATTCCAGAAATTTTTCAACACCATAATTGCCGGGAAAACGATATGAAGGATCTTTAACTGCATTCATATTATGGACTTTGATGCGTTTAATCATGAATGTAATATTGTCCGGTTTACCATCATTATTGAAATCTGAAAAGAGAGAGAGAGAGACAAAAGCAATTTAAAACAGTTTTTAGAAAAATAAATAACAGGCCTTATAAAAATGTATTGTTCCTTCCTCTAAATATTCGATGTCATAGTATGTGTGTATATATAAAACTGTATAAGGAATAAGGAAAACTAAAACATATATATGGGGAGCATTATGCATGAGCATTAAAAGTGTTGTTTAAAATCAAAATGCGTTTCTTAAGTTTCCAAGTGGTTATTTTTTTTCTATTTTTTCTATTTTTTTGCGAGGCGGAAATTGGAGATTGGGAAGAAAGATTTTTTTTTTCTAAATTTTAATTAAATTGTTATTTAGTTATATTTTTTAACCTACGATAAAGAAACGAAATCTAGTCTAAATAGAAAAAAATTAAAAAAATTTAAATGTGAGATTTGTTAATTATATTTTATGTTTCTATAATATTAATAAGCAATTAGATTTCTTGTGACCGATGATTTGTTCAACAGTTTTCTCCTGATTTTGACTAAACGTATCTTATTTGAAAGGTATTTATTTTTACCTGTCCATCAGATGCACAATTTTAAATTTTTTTCTTTTTAATTATGCTCATTTAAAGTTGTTAAAAACACATACATAAAATTATACAATTCTATGTGTGTGCTTATTAAATTTGTTAATGAAATTGTGTTGAATTGAAAAATTAAGGGCCAATAACTTATTAAATGAAAAAATAAAATTCCATAGAATTTGCACTCGAATTTCGAGGGCTGGAATCTGCTAGCCACATATTATTCTCATTGCGTCTTTCAAACTGATACTAAAAAATCCATAAGAATCAGCTAGATATTATCATTATCATTCTAAAATTCTAGTTTTATGCAGGGACTGAAACCAACCTCGAACCCGATCCCAATTGGGTTCAGGTTCACTGCTTATAAAACCATTGAACCCGAAACCCAAAAATTCTTCCAGATTCGGGCTCAAAGATATTAAAAAACAAATAAGAAAATTATAGTCGGTCAGATTATCAAATATACTTACGCCTGCTAATCAGTAATACAAAAATAAATAGTAGAGGACCATTGTTAGTCATCGTCCCCATAAAAAGCTGATTCTCAATCTTCACTTATATGTCAATTGTTTGACCTAGTCCCCATATACATATATAACATCAGTTTTGAAATTTTACATACCTGCACGTCATAAAGTAATAACAATACCACTAAAACTTGGTTTAATATAACAAATTTTTAATAATTATAGTTAATTTTTCCATAATATATTCTAAAAGTCTGATTGAATTTAAAATTTCAATAACAAAAAAAATTTAAGCAATACTGTGCGTGAAATGCCTCACAAACCAGCCGTGAAACCGGCCCTTTTCAATAGTCATGTCCTGTACGCAACATATTTCAAACGACAATATGATAAACTTAACGATAAATTATTACAAGGTAATGAATTTTTAAAATTTTTTTTACAGTTTTGTTCACATTTTTGGCTATATCTTGGTACGGTGATGCCCGAATTACTCTATTTTAAATACCAAGTTGCTCGAAATAATGCAAACAAAGTTATCCCAAATCAAATCAGGTAAATGGGTTATTTTGTGAATGAGTTTGATTTCAACAGACAGACAGACAGACGGACATCGCTGTATCGATCCGAGTTGTTATAGTCGTTTTGCGATATATTAGAAACATAATGATGAAATTTGCTAAATTTATAAATAGTTATTTTATTCTTTATAAATAACTTTGTACTTTTTCGGGAAATTTTACTTTGTTATAATTTTTTTTTTCATATTCGCGATTTATTGTATTTTTTTTGGTATAACGCAATATCAGCCCACTAGGGTGGCCCTTAATAAAAAAAAATGTTCAAACTCTTGGTCTCACCCCCTAGAAATATGCGAATAGCAAAAAAACTGAGAAATACAAAGTTTTGGGTCAATCAAAAAAATTTAGAGGTGCCTCAACGCGACTGAAAATTTCATGTGTTTATATGGGAAAAATATGACTTTTTTCAGATTTTACGAAAATTTCGTTCTATAGTTTAATTTTTTCGACAAGCTGCTATATATTAAATCCTGTCACTCCCATGAGGAGCATAGGGCCACAACAAATTGCTTCCATCTCCATCTCTCTGACGCTAGACCTTTCACTACATTCCAACTCATTCGCGTGGATTCGTTGTCTTTGATGAGCTGCCTTTTCCACGTATGTGCCGGACGTCCTCTTCTACGAGATCCTTGTGGGTTCCAGTCGATTGCTTTTCTGGTTATGTCGGAAGGAGGTTTCCTCAGCGTGTGGCCAATCCAGTTCCATTTGAGACGGGATATTTCTTTACCAATAGGCGTTTGGCTGCATAATATCCATAACCGATCGTTGGTAATTACCTCAGGCCACCTTATTCTGAGCAAACGGCGGAGACATCGGTTCACAAAAACTTGGAGATAGTTTACGAGCCTGGGAGACGCGTTCCATGTTTCGCAACCGTAGAGCAATATGGACTTGACATTCGAGTTGAAGATTCTGATTTTTGTTCGGCGGGATAGCACTGTTGAGTTCCAGATATTTTTAAGAGCGCCGAATGCCTGACCAGCCTTTTTTACCCGGTTTAGGATGTCATCATCGCTGCCTCCATTAGTTGTTATTATGCTACCCAGGTAGCAAAAAGACTGTACGTTTTCAATTGAGTTGTTGTTGATCTAAAACTGTGTATCGATGTTTGTATTTATACGCAGAGTTTTAGTTTTCTGTATGTTAATTTCGAGCCCAGCCCTGGAGGCAAGCGTGCTTAACGCATTCAGCTTTGCTTTCAGATCTTCGTATTTGTGTGCTAGAAGACAGATGTCGTCTGCATAGTCCAGATCATCCAGCTTTCCTTGCAACCCCCATTGTATGCCTTTTTGGTTGCTCATCGCCTTAAGCATAATGACATCGACGACTAGGTTGAACAAAGTGGGTGAAAGAACGCAGCCTTGTCGAACGCCGGTTTTGATATTGATTCGATTGCTGAGCTGATTCTCATGCAGCACGCTGCAAGTTGCATCTGTATACAGATTTTTTATTAACGTAACGATTCTTTCCGGCACGCCCTTGCAACGCAGTGCCTCCCATATGGTCTCATGTCGTAGCGTATCGAAGGCTTTGGTGAAATCGATAAATGCTATATAAAGAGGCGAGCGGAATTCGACGCTTTGCTCTACAATAATTCGTAGGCTATTGATGTGATCAACACATGATTTGTTCACTCTGAAGCCAGCTTGTTCTTCACGAAAGTGCAGCGATAATGCGTTGAGAAGTCGCTTATTAATAATGTGTGCTATTACTTTATTGATAGTGCATAGAAGAGTGATTCCCCTCCAGTTGTTGCAACACGAGAGGTCACCTTTCTTGGGGAGTTTCACTATCACTCCTTGTTTAATCTCATTGGAAATTGTGCTGTTCTGCCAGAAAGATTGTATAACGGGAAGGATGAGGGTTGCGCTAGAGAGTGGGTCCGCTTTGAGAAGTGCAGCTGCAATGTTGTCAACACCCGCTGCTTTGTTGTTCTTAAGTGCTTCAATGCTTTCAGCAACCTCGGAGACGGACGGACATGCAGTCTGTATGTCATCGTTGGCGCTATGGCTTGCGCTGTCGCAGATAGAGGTAGTGGTTGCTATGTCCGATGAAAGAAGTTTAGTGTAGAACTCCTCCCATACTCTCAGTTTCATGTTAGCGGATGTAACAAGTTCTCCTCTGTCATTTCCTACCGGTTTGCTGGATGTTCTGGCACGGTTGCTAAGAATCTTAGTAGCTTTGTAGAGGTCTTTGTTACGGTGGGTTTCTGCTGCCATTTGTGCCTCAGAGGCAATGCTGTCGATCCATCTTCTCTTGTCGCTACGCGCACTGCGTCTTACTAATCTGTTGAGGCGGTTGTGTTCTGCTTGCCATGCTACGAGTTCTTGCTGAGTTTTGCTCTGCTTTAGCTTTTTTTCTTTCCGAAATCATATCCCACGTGTTGTCGGAAATCCATTCCTTTCGTTGGGTTTGGGTAGTACCAAGATGGTCTGCGGCAGCTTGTAAAAAGATGGATTTTATGTCCTGCCAGGTGGCCCGGGAGGAATGTTAGTGGTGACTGTGCGTAAAGCATTTACATAACTTGCAGCAGCATTTGGTGATCGGAGTCGGTTTAAGTTAAACCTTCTTGATGTTCGTTGCTCTGTGCTTATAGCAGCGGCTTTGAAGCGCAACGATCCTACTAGTAAGTAGTGATCACTGAACGTGAATCTGGGGACCTCCATGTTGCCTTATGGATTTGCTTGTGTGGGAACACATTACCGTGGGTGCCCATTACATTTTCTACAGATCTGTTGCAGGAACCTACTTGCGCATTAAAATCTCCTAGGACGACTACAATTCTCCTTTAGGTATGTTGGCTAACACAGCGTTTAGGGCGTTGTAAAAATCTTCTTTGACGGAGAGATCGGCTACCTCTGTAGGCGCGTAACATTGAATGTAAGTGAGATTTCTTGCTTCGATTATTCGTTCGGAGTGCGGCTTCCAGTCAAAAAGGGCATTCTTTGCAAGTTTAGATAGCAGAAAGCCAACACTGTGGCTTCTTGGTAGCCGACTCGGTTTGCCGGAGAATACAAAGGTGTACCTATCTGATGTAGTAAACTCACCAAAGTCTGGCCACCTTGTTTCAGACAGCCCTAAGATGTGGATATTATATTGTTTGCACTCTTTTCATACTTGAGCGAGGCGAGATTGTTCCAGTAGTGTTCTAATATTCCATGTTCCTATGCGTGTCCGTGATTTCATGCCAAAGGTCGTCATCAGGTTGTCGGGTTGATTTCTTCTTCTATTTGTTGTGGTTTCAGTAATCAGAGATAAATTTAAGGCGAGTAGTTGATTGGACTGCCGCACCCGTGTCTAGTGTTGGGGCTGCCAACTGTAGTCTGCAGACAGGCATATGTGGGACAGTGACTCTTTTGAAGAGCCTGAGCGCCGCCGTTGACTTTCTTTAAAGTTCTTCCGCCGCCATCTCTAATGCGCACTCCTGCCCAAGCACGCAACTCCGCTCGCAACCTGGTTCCATAAGTATACTGTGGTCAGCTCGTAAACGGGGGTTTTTTAGGTAGTTTTCCATCTTCCGACTGTTTGGTCCGCGGGAGGTGTTTCATTTCCCTTCTACCACCCATATCTGGGAGGCGTTCGCTATCCGCCACCTGCGATGCGTCCTCTAGGGGTTACAGCCTCCCCCGAGGATACAAGCTGCTATATGAACCAATATCTTTGCTACATTATCTTTCCAAAAGCTATATAACTTCAAAATCTAATACAAACTCGTCAAGCAATGACAAATGCCCCAGACCACTTTTGTGCCAAAAAAACTCTAGGTCATGAAATGTGATGAACATTTTTGCAACTGTAACAAATTGATTAAAACCATATTTTTTTCTCTATACCTATAAGTACTCAGATATGAAGTATTGTTTTGTTACCACGTTGTTAACCTATTGCGAAATGAGACGAAATATGGAAAATTTTTTTGATAAAATTTTGAAAACTCCTTTTTTGAGTTTTAAAAAATTTTCTTAAACCAAATTTAAAAAAATGGACCTGGCGCTTTAAAGTTTAGTTAAATATATGTTAGAGATTAACTGTGTGAATTTTTGAGTAAATTCCTCTGCCAGAATTTTTTTACAAAGAATTTTTTTTGCGGATTTCGAGAAAAATACTAAATACTTTGTATCAAAAATTTATCAATTTTCTACTTTTAAGTGTTGTTCATTTTTTATCATAATAGCCTAGGGTTTCTGAAAAAAATAATATGACCCCATTAACCCTTTTGGACTTGTGGTTACATATGACCCCCCAGCAAATGAAGGACAATTTATTAAAAAAAATCAAATATTTTTATAAGTGCTGTTGAATTTTTAGATGTGACGCTTAATATATAATAACAGAATGTGCAAGTCTTCCATGCTAAAAATATGGAAGAAATCGAACTACACTGACCCATTACTTGCCGTAAACTAGATGAACTAGGTTTGGAAATAAAATTGTGCTATATTTTACGAATATTTACTTTTATGTGCTCCTAGGGTTAAAATGATCCCAAATTCAGCAGTATTTGAAAAATATTTGAATTTTTTAACTTAATCATTAGGTTAGATTGGTTAGGTTGGAAGTGGCTGCTGATCCAAGGACCAGCACACTTAGACTCTGGGGTTCGTTGTGATACCACGGGACGAATGGGTGTTCCCCTCAGTCCCCACCGGAGAACCAGTTCGAGCTTCTAATGAAGCCCCTAAGATGTGAAATTTCCACGTTTGAGAGGTCAGAGAGATCGTGAAGAAACGGCGATCCCAATGTCCGTAATCTTGTTCTGGATAGCGCCGGGCAGTGGCAGAGTAAGTGTTCTACGCTCTCTACCTCCTCCACATCCAAGCAGCTACGACAGAAATCATTTGACGAGACCTTAAGGCGCTCAGCGTGTCTCCCTATAAGGCAGTGCCCAGTAACAACAGCAACTACCGTTGAGATCTCCCCACGGGAGAGTGATAATAGCGCATTTGTACGCTTTTGATTCAGAGCAGGCCAGATTTGTCTTGTGATCCTACACGTTAATCCATTAGCCCATCTGTTATTCGTTATGCCAGCGGTGCGAAGCCGAAGTTCAAGCTTGCACGATTCCAGGGGTGTACCAACACATTCCAAATCCGCTGGAACCTGTAAGGTAGTACCCTGTCTTGCCAGCTCATCCGCTTTGCAGTTTCCCGGTATGTTCCTGTGCCCTGGGACCCATATGAGCCTGATGTCGAACTGCTTGGCGATCTCATTTAAGGACGTGCGGCAGCTAAGGGCGGTTCTCGTTTTCAGGAACATTGATCGCATGGATTTTACTGAGGCGTGACTATCAGAATAGATGTTGACTGCGGTCGTAGACAGAATATTCCGACCCAACCAGTCAGCAACCTCCTTTATTGCCAGTACCTCTGCCTGATATACACTGCAGTGGTCTGGTAACCTTCGAGCCAGATTTAGTCCAAGCTCCCCTGAATGGACTCCAAAACCAACCTGACCGCACAATTTCGATCCGTCAGTATAGAAATTTAACGCCTACTGCCTGGTGTCCTCCCAGACCAAGATTTCCTGGTCGGTATTAGTGTACAGTAGTTCAAATACGCTCCTTGGAGTAGTGTAATCCACGTTCAATGGCAAGTTCCTGTCATTCAGGATCACCCCGTGGCCACAATTGTAGCCCCGCCATTGTAGTGTGCTTCTTAATCGAATGGCCGATGAGGCCGCCGACTGCTTCCCTAATATGTCCAGTGGTATTAGGTGTAATAGGATGTTCAAGGCATCCGAAGGTGTAGTACGAAGGGCTCCAGTGATGCACATGGAAGCCATTCTCTGTACCCTTGCGAGAAGGTTGTTATTGGTGGCCTTCTCCAAAGCAGGCCACCAGACGATGACTCCGTACAGGAGTATTGGACGGACCATCGCTGTATAGATCCAGTGAGCAATTTTCGGACTAAAGCCCCATCGCTTACCAATGGCCTTCTTACAGGAGTATAAAGCTATAGTCGCCTTCTTCACCCGCTCCTCCAAATTCCGTCTGAAGTTCAGCTTCCTGTCCAGGAATACGCCAAGATACTTGGCTCCATCAGAGAAGACGACTTCAGTGCCGTTGAGAGAAATGGGATCGAAGGTAGGGATCTTATACTTCCTAGTGAAAAGCACAAATTCCGTTTTGGTCGGATTAACCCCCAGACCGCAACCCCTTGCCCAGATAGATAGCTCTGTGAGAGCCCGTTGCAGGATATCTCTAATTGTAGATAGAAACTTCCCATTTACGGCCATGGCCACGTCGTCAGCGTATGCGACTACGCTGCAGCCTTGCCCCTCCAACGATACTAGCACTGGGTTTAGCACCAAGTTCCAGAGAAGTGGTGATATAACGCCACCTTGTGGCGTTCCCCTGTTCACAAATCGGGATATTTCCGACGTTTCCAGTTTAGATGTTATCCGCCTGTTGACAAGCAGATTTCCAATCAATGAGATGATCACAGAATTCACTCCTAGACTAGATAGTGCCGCTATTATCGAGTCCGGTGTGATGTTGTTAAAAGCCCCTTCTATATCCAAAAAGGCTGTCATAGTGTATTCTCCTGCCGAGAGCGATTTCTCGATGGTACCTACAAGCTCGTGTAGAGCTGTTTCAGTTGACCTTCCCTTGCTGTAGGCATGTTGCCTCGTTGATAGCAGTTTAGGGTCAATAATTCTGCGTAAATAAGAGTCTATCATACGCTCCATTGTCTTCAATAGGAACGATGATAGGCTTATTGGTCTGAAATCCTTTGGGACAGTGTGTGAGCTCTTTCCAGCTTTTGGAATGAACACCACTCTTGTCTCCCTCCATTTCAAAGGAATATAGGCTGTGTTTATGCAGCAAGTGAAAAGACTGCATAGCCAAGGGGAAATGTAGTCCGACACATGCTGCAATTCAGCTGGAATGATACCGTCAGGTCCCGGAGATTTGTAAGGTTTGAAGCTTTTAATCGCCCAGGTCAATGTTGGTAAATTAACTATCTCCGAAGCAATGTCCGCCGTGCTAGCGTCAGAGTATTCCAACGCCTATAGTGACGTATGAGAATTGCCCGGAAAATGGGTGTCCAGTAGCAAGCTAAGTGATTCTCCACTGGAGGTGGTCCACACCCCCACTGGATCCTTCAAATAGCCTAATGTGTGAGGGGTAGAAGCCAGAACCTTTCGCAGCCTGGATGCCTCGGAAACGTCCTCTATGTTATCACAGAATTTTTTCCAAGAATCGCAAGAAACCTAACTTAATCATCCCTTACTAGCTTGGGGTCATTTGGGCTAATGACGTCAAATTATAAAATAATCATAATCATCAAATCATAAAAATCGGTAGTATATAGCACAACCTTATTTTCCAACCTATAGTAAAGATTTCATCTAGTTTACTAGAACAATTAATTTTTTTAAATATGCCAAAATTCAAAGTTTGGCCTTGGCAAGGAATGTGAGCGTTGTTCGATTTCTTCCAAATTTTTAGCATTGAAGACTTGCAGATCTGGTTATTATATTTTAAGCGCCACATCTAAAAATTCAACAGCAATCATAAAATATTTGATTTTTTTTTAATAAATGGTCTTTAATTAGCTTGGGGTAATATGTGACCCCAAGTCCAAAAGGGTTAGTGGGGTCATATTATTTTTTTCCGAAACCCTAGGCTATTAAGATAAAATATAACATTCAAAAGTAGAAAAGTGATAAATTTTTGATGCAAAGTATTTAGAAAGAGTACATTTACTGAATATTTCACAAAAAACTTATTTTTCTCGAAATCCGCAAAAAGTCTGTAAAAAAAATTCTGTCAGAGGAATTTACTTAAAAACTCACATCTTTAACATATATTTAACAAAACTTTAAGGTGCCAGATTCATTTTTTTAAATTTTGTTTAAGAAAATTTTTTTAAACTTAAAAAAGGAGTTTTCAAAATTTTATCAAAAAATTTTTCCATATTTGGTCTCTTTTCGCAATAGGTTAACAACGTGGTAATAAAACAATACTTCATATCTGAGTACTTATAGGTATAAAAATAAAAAAAAAAAAATTATGGCTTTAATCAATTTGTTAAAGTTGGAAAAATGTTCATCATATTTCATGAGTTTTTGGCACAAAATTAGTCTGGGGGCATTTGTCTTTTATCGACGAGTTTGTATTATATTTTGAATTTATATAGCTTTTTGCAAAGATAATTTAGTACTGATATCGCTTCATATAACAAATTGTCGAAAAAACTAAACTGTAGAGCGAAATTTTCGTAAAATTTGAAAAAAGTCATATTTTCCCCATATAAACACACTTGAGTCACCTTTAAATTTTGTATTTCTCAGTTTTTTTACTATTCGCATATTTCTAGAGGGTGAGACCGAGAGTTTGAATACTTTTTTTTATTAAGGGCCACCCTAATACACACTCATTAAGCAAATGCTATGAGAGGTCATTGTGTTTTTAGCAACAACTACCACGCACAAATTACCTGGGACATATTCAACCGATTTTGATGATTTTTAAAAGCAACCTGCTCAGGATGTTAGTGAATCATCTTCACTAAAAATAAGAAACCCAGCTAATTTATTGAAAAAATGATTGTGATTTTTACAGACGGACAGACGGACATCGCTTTATCAACTCCATTAGTTATAAGCTTCAAGATTGTATATATTTTATATGGTCAGATTTCGTTTTTTTTATTATAACAAATGGAATGACAAACTTATACAAACTCTCTGCAAACTGATGTGGAGGGTGTAGAAAAATATATAAAAATTTCAAAGGTTTCATACTATAGTTTGGTATGAAAAACTTGAAAATTTATGATTTATCATATTTTGTATACCCTATACCCTATGTGGTTTGGGTATAAGGACTTTGTGCTGCTGCTTATAACTACCAAAAATATTTGCCCTAGACCCATCTTTTATTATACCGATCGAATCAGAATCACTAACTGATTCGTTTTAACGATGTCCATCCGTCCGTCCGTCCGTCTGTGTGTCCATGTAATCCTTGTAATAAAACTGCAGGTCGCAAATATGAATATACTTTGATGAAATTTGGTATATAAGCTTTTATCGGCCATATGATGAACGCTTTTGAGAATCGGTCCATGTGCAGACCTAGCTCCCATACAAATGACCCTTATGAAGTCGACATAAATTGCCATTAGATCAAAATTGTCACATAGATCTTACTCAAATTACACTTAAATCTATCAAAAAACAAAAATATTGCACTGATTCTTCTAAAATTTTGTTTGTATATATTTTTGCAAAATACAAGAGACTACCAAACATAGTCAGGATCGGTCCACTTTTGGGCCTAGTCCCCATATATATATATAGCATCCGATATGTACTTTTTCATATCTGCAGCCAAAAAAATTAATAAAAATCCCACTCAAATTTGGTTTACGCTTATTTTCCATGTCCAGTTAGTTGGGCCAATGAGATAGGGTCTCTAAATGCATAGTATAGGGTATAATATAGTCGGTCTAGACCGACTATAATTTTCTTACTTGTTTTTTGTTGAATTGATAAAAATATTTTTTTTTACACATGTTGTAAAAATTAAATTGCTTAATTTTTATTTAATCAACGCTTCACAAACAAAAACAATTAGTGAAATTATTAGATTATTATTGGTCGTAAATATGGATTCCAAAATACTAAAATTTAAGGTCGTAGTTAAAGCCCAATGTAAGAAACCAATATTAAATTTTTATGAAATGTAATGAAGAGGGAAAACAAAAACATCCACTAATAATATATACATAAATATTTTTTATTCACAAAAAACAAACATTTGAACTTTCATGAAATCTGCGTAGGAAAAAATTAAAAAATTATTATAAATGTGGATAATATTACAAACTAGTAGAGCTCAGCCCTCGAAAATCGAGTGCAAATTGTAGGATATTTTATTTTTCATTTAATTTATTTCTTGCAATGTTTTTTTAATCTATTTAACCCATTAAATTTATTTCATTATAAATATTTGTTGAACTTACAAAAATAAGGGCCTAAAGGTATTTGAACCACCACCTAAATGGTGTGTGATATGCAATTAATATAATGAAATTCGATTGCATTACTGTCGTTACAGAGCTTTCCATATACAATTTTTGCAAACACATTAACAAATTTAATAAACACCCACACAGCACTGTATAATTTTATTTATGTGTTTGTTGCAACTTCAAATGAGCATTACCCCTAAAAAAAAATGTTAAAGGCGGTGCAAATCTGTAAATGTGGTGGAAAGCTAAAAAGAAATACCTTTCAAACGAGGGATGTTTGGTCAAAATAGGATTAAAACTGACAAAGTTACATCGGTCACAAGATATTGCTTTGCCTATTAATACGTACTAGCAGATTTCAGCCCTCGAAATTCGAGCGCAAATTCTAGGCAATTTTATTTTTTCATTAACTAAGGATCCTAAAAGTATGCTAAGTAGCCAATTCACAAATAAACACAAAAAACAAACTCATTTTTATTACAAGCACATTAACAAATTTAATAAACACACACATAGCATTGTATAATTTTATGTATGTGTCACTAGCAACTTTAAATGCAATTTACTCAAAATAAAGGAAAAAATTTAAAAATCTGTAAATCTGCAAAACGGCTAAAAAGAAATACCTTTGAAATAATATACGTTTGGTCAAAATCTGGATAAAACGGTAGAACAAAACATCAGTCATAAGAAATCGCCTAGCCTATTAATATTATAGATTATATATTATGCGCTCAAGATCTCTAAATAATGGAAATTATGCTCTTAGAATAAGTTTTTATGCCAAAATATGCAATACAGCAAATTATTTAAAAATATCCTCTGACAAGTCGATGCCAAAATTCTTAAATTGTTCCGAAATGATAATAACATGCAGGAATAAATTTTTTGTTTCCCTGGTAATGTTTGTAATAAAATATGATCGCCCTGGCTAAAAAAAATTTCTTGTTTCGTAATTTGTCTTGTAAATACTCACCTGTATTTTTGTATATGGCATTAGCCCTCTGAACATGTCTCGTTATGGCCTCTATGCTCGCCTCATCTGAGCCCATTTTCTGGAAAAATGTATGATCGGCTTGCAAATACAGCATACAAGTGATTTTGGTATCATACAATGATTTACCCGCCGAAGAAGGTTCAGTTTGACCGAAATCACCACCGCGATTCGATAGCAAATTGGTCATAAGCATACTATTGAAATTGGGATTATGAGGATTGGGAGCCATCATTATATCGGGATTGTAGTTATTGACAATGATGTTGGGTTTTTTAGTGGCACCATTCTTGGTGATAATCTCCACATGGGTCTTGTGGATGGGTCGATCGTTGCCCATGAATATTGTCGTCCAATTGTTGTTGAAGAAATTATGCCCATCAATGTAATCATCGACACGATCATAGGAGGAGGCCGATCTATTGTTGCTATTAATATTTTGATTCGAATTTTGATTGTTGAAAGTGCTAACAATAATATTTTTATGTTTGGTATAAGTTTTCCTGACATTATTGTTGTTGTTATTATAGGAATTGTCATAATTGTCGGCATTATAATTATTGTTATTATTATTGCTGTTGTTATTATTGTTGTTATTGCTGTTGGGATTATAATTACTAACAATAATATTACGGTTGCGGTTATATTTTGTAAACGATGATGAGGCGGATGCTGGTGCTACAGCTGATGTGACGGAGTCTGCTGCCGTTGATGATGCTCCTTGTTGTTGACCAGTATTACGCCACGTTATCACAGATGCTTGTTGCATTTTACGCAATTGTTCTTCATTATTTTCAGAACTATTTATATTTTTATTAATATTATTATTATTATGATTATGATTAACATTACTCGTCATTGCGGTTGAGGTGTTTCTTTCTAAAGGACTAAATATTTTAACATCCTGCTGTTGCGGATTTTCCGCATTACTGAAAATACTAAAATCATCATTGTATGGAACATCTAAATCCAAAGGCAGGGGTGGATCCTCTTTATGGCCATCACCAGATGAAGCCAGCTGTAAGGAGACGAAACGAAACGAAAGCATAATGAATTAATGACATAACGGAAAAATATATTGTACAAAAAAAAAAACAACAACAAATGGAAAATGTGCATAAAGCTGAAAGATGAAAAGGTTTTTTTTGTAGTTCATTGGCAGATGTTTTTCTTTTTTTTTTGTTTTTATGGACACCAAAGACTAGCTGAAGATTCATTTATTTCTATTTAAAAGGGGATTTTCTTGCTATTTGGTATTTCGGTTTTCATTTTTCATCTTCCTTTTCTTTTTCGTCTTCTCGTTCATATTTGAAGTGGTTGCTGGTTTTATAGTTGAGGGGGCTTTGGTGCCGTAAGTACCACTCTTAACTCTCTCAAAAAAAAAAAACATAAATGACATTTTAATTGGATTTATTTGGCCAAAAGAAAAATTACCCTTCCATTTTGTTTTTCTATACATTCGCCATTCATTTCGTGTGTTTTTCACTCTTATTCTTTCTTTCAAATGTTTTTCATTTTAATTTATTTTCATTTTTACCATCACATTGTGTGGTGTTGCATTTTATGAAAGTTAGAAATTGCAAACCGCAACCACTAATATATTTTGCCCGTCCTAAAGAAAAAGAGTCTTTATGTTACGATTTTTTTTTTGTACAGAATGTCCTTTATACACATGTTCTGAACCACCAACATAAAAACCAGTCATTTAAAGAGAACATTTAATTCAGTTTATGTCTTTTGCAAAACACATTTTCAAAAACAGAAAAAAAAAGAAAGTTGCATAAAGTTTAACATTAATCCCCATTTTGACTTGGTTTGGGCAACTTCCGACTATAATGAGGAAGACTAGTAGCAGCAACAGTTTTAGTTTATAAAAGAATGTGTGAGGGTTTTGCAGCATGTGTGTGTATGTTTGAACCATGTTGACCTCATTCCATAAGAATGCATATGTTTTAGTTTTGCTACTGTCTGTGTGCCAGTGAATGTCTGAGTGAAGTTAAATAACAAGATTAAATAATCGATGGCTTAGCAGCAATAAGTGGCTGACATTTTCATTTCTAAGCCATAGAAACGCATTGTTTGCATTGTCTTTTTTTTTGCTCTCAACCCCACAATCAAAATGAATTAATCGTTTGAATAATTTATTGCCCACCAGATGTTAATAAGTACTCGTATAATAATGGAAAGCTTAAAGTAGTTGAAGTTTTTATTTCGCTTCAAGTTCTTTTTTTTTCCCATCTATGTATTTAACAGTATTCCATGTCATATGAAAACATTTTTTTTTCTTTTCAAATTAACTAACTATATAAGATTTATTACACAGTCTGCTATAAAAGCAAGCGGTCTTAATCGACTATACGACACCCTCTAATAGGGGCTTCGAGATTGGATCTTCGATCCAAGTTTGCTGGGGCAATAACTACATATAGAAAATACGTATTAATTTTTGGCATGCTTTTATGAAGACGTTCAAAAGTGGACCGATCATGAGCACATTTAGTAAAGTCACTTACTTTTGTAAAAAAAACATATATAAAACAAACAAATAAAAAAAAAAAACAAATAAGAAAATTCTGTGGTAGTTGGGGTGAACAGTTGTGATGAACTAGATGTTGTCATACAAAAGAAATGGGTGCATATTTCTTCTTTCAAGCCAACCGGTGCTGCAGCTAAAATTATAGAGTATGTTGGTAAAAACAAGTAAGAATGTTAAATTCGGCTGGGCCGAATCTTTGATACCTTCCAACTTTTTCATTTTCAATTTTCATTTTTTTTCTTTTTCCATTTTTCAATTTTCAATTATCATCTTTCGTTTTTCATTTTTAATTCTTTATTTTTAATTTCTCATTTTCCATTTTTCATTTTCCATTTTCCACTTTTTATTTTTCATTTTCCATTTTCGATTTTTCATCTTCCATTTTTCATTTTCCATTCACGAATTTCCAATTTCCATTTTCCATTTTTCATTTTTCAATTTTCATTATGAATTTTTCATTTTCCATTTCCCATTTTTAATTTTTCATTTTTCATTTTCCGTTTTCCATTTTTCATTTTCCATTTTTCATTTTTATATTTTCATTTTTCATTTTCCATTGTTCACTTTCCATTATTCATTTTCCATTTTCCGTTTTTAATTTTTCAATTTCATTTTCCATTTCCCATTTTTCATTTATCATATTTCATTTTTCATTTTCCATTTTTCACTTTCCATTTTCCATTTTCCAATTTTCATTTTTCATTTTCAATTTTCCATTTTCCATTTTTAATTTTTCGTTTTCCGTTTTCCACTTTTCATTTTTCATTTTCCATTTTTCATATTTCATTTTCCATTTTTAAATTTTAATTTTTCGTTTACCATTTTTTGTATTTCATTTTTCATTTTCTATATTCCATTTTCCATTTTTTCGTTTCTCATTTTCCATTTTCAATTTTCCATTTTCCATATTGCAGTTTTTATTTTTCATTTTCCATTTTCGATTTTTCATCTTCCATTTTTCATTTTCCATTTTCGATTTTTCAATTTCCATTTTCCATTTTTCATTTTCCATTTTTCATTTTCCATTTTCCATTTTCCATTTTCATTTTTCATTTTCCATTTTTCATTTTTCATTTTCATTTCTCATTTTCCTTTTTCCAGTTTCCATTTTCCATTTTCCATTTTTCATTTTTCATTTTCCATTTTTCATTTATCATTTTTTATTTTTAATTTTCCATTTTTCACTTTCCATTTTCCAGTTTTCATTTTTCATTTTCCATTTTTCATTTTTCATTTCCCATTTTTCATTTTTCATTTTTCATTTTCCGTTTTCCATTTATCATTTTCCATTTTTAATTTTTCATTTTTATATTTTCATTTTCCATTATTCATTTTTCAATTTCATTTTCCATTTCCCATTTTTCATTTTTAATTTTTCATTTTTCATTTTCCATTTTTCACTTTCCATTTTTCATTTTTCATTTTCCGTTTTCCATTTTTCATTTTCCAATTTTCATTTTTCAATTTTAATTTTTCATTTTCCGTTTTTTATATTTCATTTTCCATATTCCATTTTTCATTTTCCATTTTTCATTTATCATTTTTAATTTTTAATTTTTAATTTTTAATTTTTAATTTTTAATTTTGAATTTTTAATTTTTAATTTTTAATTTCTAATTTTTAATTTCTAATTTTTAATTTTTAATTTTCAATTTTTAATTTTTAATTTTTAATTTTTAATTTTTAATTTTTAATTTTTAATTTTTAATTTTTAATTATTAATTTTTAATTTTTAATTTTTAATTTTTAATTTTCAATTTTTAATTTTTAATTTTTAATTTATAATTTATAATTTTTAATTTTTAATTTTTAATTTTTAATTTTTAATTTTTATTTTTTATTTTTTAATTTTTAATTTTTAATTTTTAATTTTTAATTTTTAATTTTTAATTTTTAATTTTTAATTTTTAATTTTTAATTTTTAATTTTTAATTTTTAATTTTTAATTTTTAATTTTTAATTTTTAATTTTTAATTTTTAATTTTTAATTTTTAATTTTTAATTTTTAATTTTGAATTTTGAATTTTTAATTTTTAATTTTTAATTTTTAATTTTTAATTTTTAATTTCTAATTTTTAATTTTTAATTTTTAATTTTTAATTTTCAATTTTTAATTTTTAATTTTTAATTTTTAATTTTTAATTTTTAATTTTTAATTTTTAATTTTTAATTTTTAATTTTTAATTTTTAATTTTTAATTTTTAATTTTTAATTTTTAATTTTTAATTTTTAATTTTTAATTTTTAATTTTTAATTTTTAATTTTTAATTTTTAATTTTTAATTTTTAATTTTTAATTTTTAATTTTTAATTTTCAATTTTTAATTTTTAATTTTTAATTTTTAATTTTTAATTTATAATTTATAATTTTTAATTTTTAATTTTTAATTTTTAATTTTTAATTTTTAATTTTTAATTTTTAATTTTTAATTTTTATTTTTATTTTTTAATTTTTAATTTTTAATTTTTAATTTTTAATTTTTAATTTTTAATTTTTAATTTTTAATTTTTAATTTTTAATTTTTAATTTTTAATTTTTAATTTTTAATTTTTAATTTTTAATTTTTAATTTTTAATTTTTAATTTTTAATTTTTAATTTTTAATTTTTAATTTTTAATTTTTAATTTTTAATTTTTAATTTTTAATTTTTAATTTTTAATTTTTAATTTTTAATTTTTAATTTTTAATTTTTAATTTTTAATTTTTAATTTTTAATTTTTAATTTTTAATTTTTAATTTTTAATTTTTAATTTTTAATTTTTAATTTTTAATTTTTAATTTTTAATTTTTAATTTTTAATTTTTAATTTTTAATTTTTAATTTTTAATTTTTAATTTTTAATTTTTAATTTTTAATTTTTAATTTTTAATTTTTAATTTTTAATTTTTAATTTTTAATTTTTAATTTTTAATTTTTAATTTTTAATTTTTAATTTTTAATTTTTAATTTTTAATTTTTAATTTTTAATTTTTAATTTTTAATTTTTAATTTTTAATTTTTAATTTTTAATTTTTAATTTTTAATTTTTAATTTTTAATTTTTAATTTTTAATTTTTAATTTTTAATTTTTAATTTTTAATTTTTAATTTTTAATTTTTAATTTTTAATTTTTAATTTTTAATTTTTAATTTTTAATTTTTAATTTTTAATTTTTAATTTTTAATTTTTAATTTTTAATTTTTAATTTTTAATTTTTAATTTTTAATTTTTAATTTTTAATTTTTAATTTTTAATTTTTAATTTTTAATTTTTAATTTTTAATTTTTAATTTTTAATTTTTAATTTTTAATTTTTAATTTTTAATTTTTAATTTTTAATTTTTAATTTTTAATTTTTAATTTTTAATTTTTAATTTTTAATTTTTAATTTTTAATTTTTAATTTTTAATTTTTAATTTTTAATTTTTAATTTTTAATTTTTAATTTTTAATTTTTAATTTTTAATTTTTAATTTTTAATTTTTAATTTTTAATTTTTAATTTTTAATTTTTAATTTTTAATTTTTAATTTTTAATTTTTAATTTTTAATTTTTAATTTTTAATTTTTAATTTTTAATTTTTAATTTTTAATTTTTAATTTTTAATTTTTAATTTTTAATTTTTAATTTTTAATTTTTAATTTTTAATTTTTAATTTTTAATTTTTAATTTTTAATTTTTAATTTTTAATTTTTAATTTTTAATTTTTAATTTTTAATTTTTAATTTTTAATTTTTAATTTTTAATTTTTAATTTTTAATTTTTAATTTTTAATTTTTAATTTTTAATTTTTAATTTTTAATTTTTAATTTTTAATTTTTAATTTTTAATTTTTAATTTTTAATTTTTAATTTTTAATTTTTAATTTTTAATTTTTAATTTTTAATTTTTAATTTTTAATTTTTAATTTTTAATTTTTAATTTTTAATTTTTAATTTTTAATTTTTAATTTTTAATTTTTAATTTTTAATTTTTAATTTTTAATTTTTAATTTTTAATTTTTAATTTTTAATTTTTAATTTTTAATTTTTAATTTTTAATTTTTAATTTTTAATTTTTAATTTTTAATTTTTAATTTTTAATTTTTAATTTTTAATTTTTAATTTTTAATTTTTAATTTTTAATTTTTAATTTTTAATTTTTAATTTTTAATTTTTAATTTTTAATTTTTAATTTTTAATTTTTAATTTTTAATTTTTAATTTTTAATTTTTAATTTTTAATTTTTAATTTTTAATTTTTAATTTTTAATTTTTAATTTTTAATTTTTAATTTTTAATTTTTAATTTTTAATTTTTAATTTTTAATTTTTAATTTTTAATTTTTAATTTTTAATTTTTAATTTTTAATTTTTAATTTTTAATTTTTAATTTTTAATTTTTAATTTTTAATTTTTAATTTTTAATTTTTAATTTTTAATTTTTAATTTTTAATTTTTAATTTTTAATTTTTAATTTTATTTTTTAATTTTTAATTTTTAATTTTTAATTTTTAATTTTTAATTTTTAATTTTTAATTTTTAATTTTTAATTTTTAATTTTTAATTTTTAATTTTTAATTTTTAATTTTTAATTTTTAATTTTTAATTTTTAATTTTTAATTTTTAATTTTTAATTTTTAATTTTTAATTTTTAATTTTTAATTTTTAATTTTTAATTTTTAATTTTTAATTTTTAATTTTTAATTTTTAATTTTTAATTTTTAATTTTTAATTTTTAATTTTTAATTTTTAATTTTTAATTTTTAATTTTTAATTTTTAATTTTTAATTTTTAATTTTTAATTTTTAATTTTTAATTTTTAATTTTTAATTTTTAATTTTTAATTTTTAATTTTTAATTTTTAATTTTTAATTTTTAATTTTTAATTTTTAATTTTTAATTTTTAATTTTTAATTTTTAATTTTTAATTTTTAATTTTTAATTTTTAATTTTTAATTTTTAATTTTTAATTTTTAATTTTTAATTTTTAATTTTTAATTTTTAATTTTTAATTTTTAATTTTTAATTTTTAATTTTTAATTTTTAATTTTTAATTTTTAATTTTTAATTTTTAATTTTTAATTTTTAATTTTTAATTTTTAATTTTTAATTTTTAATTTTTAATTTTTAATTTTTAATTTTTAATTTTTAATTTTTAATTTTTAATTTTTAATTTTTAATTTTTAATTTTTAATTTTTAATTTTTAATTTTTAATTTTTAATTTTTAATTTTTAATTTTTAATTTTTAATTTTTAATTTTTAATTTTTAATTTTTAATTTTTAATTTTTAATTTTTAATTTTTAATTTTTAATTTTTAATTTTTAATTTTTAATTTTTAATTTTTAATTTTTAATTTTTAATTTTTAATTTTTAATTTTTAATTTTTAATTTTAAATTTTTAATTTTTAATTTTGAATTTTTAATTTTTAATTTTTATTTTTTAATTTTTAATTACTAATTTTTAATTTTTAATTTTTCATTTTTAATTTTTAATTTTTAATTTTTAATTTTTAATTTTTAATTTTTAATTTTTAATTTTTAATTTTTAATTTTTAATTTTTAATTTTTAATTTTTAATTTTTAATTTTTAATTTTTAATTTTTAATTTTTAATTTTTAATTTTTAATTTTTAATTTTTAATTTTTAATTTTTAATTTTTAATTTTTAATTTTTAATTTTTAATTTTTAATTTTTAATTTTTAATTTTTAACTTTTAATTTTTAATTTTTAATTTTTAATTTTTAATTTTTAATTTTTAATTTTTAATTTTTAATTTTTAATTTTTAATTTTCAATTTTTAATTTTTAATTTTTAATTTTTAATTTTTAATTTTTAATTTTTAATTTTTAATTTTTAATTTTTAATTTTTAATTTTTATTTTTTAATTTTTAATTTTTAATTTTTAATTTTTAATTTTTAATTTTTAATTTTTAATTTTTAATTTTTAATTTTTAATTTTTAATTTTTAATTTTTAATTTTTAATTTTTAATTTTTAATTTTTAATTTTTAATTTTTAATTTTTAATTTTTAATTTTTAATTTTTAATTTTTAATTTTTAATTTTTAATTTTTAATTTTTAATTTTTAATTTTTAATTTTTAATTTTTAATTTTTAATTTTTAATTTTTAATTTTTAATTTTTAATTTTTAATTTTTAATTTTTAATTTTTAATTTTTAATTTTTAATTTTTAATTTTTAATTTTTAATTTTTAATTTTTAATTTTTAATTTTTAATTTTTAATTTTTAATTTTTAATTTTTAATTTTTAATTTTTAATTTTTAATTTTTATTTTTTAATTTTTAATTTTTAATTTTTAATTTTTAATTTTTAATTTTTAATTTTTAATTTTTAATTTTTAATTTTTAATTTTTAATTTTTAATTTTTAATTTTTAATTTTTAATTTTTAATTTTTAATTTTTAATTTTTAATTTTTAATTTTTAATTTTTAATTTTTAATTTTTAATTTTTAATTTTTAATTTTTAATTTTTAATTTTTAATTTTTAATTTTTAATTTTTAATTTTTAATTTTTAATTTTTAATTTTTAATTTTTAATTTTTAATTTTTAATTTTTAATTTTTAATTTTTAATTTTTAATTTTTAATTTTTAATTTTTAATTTTTAATTTTTAATTTTTAATTTTTAATTTTTAATTTTTAATTTTTAATTTTTAATTTTTAATTTTTAATTTTTAATTTTTAATTTTTAATTTTTAATTTTTAATTTTTAATTTTTAATTTTTAATTTTAATTTTTAATTTTTAATTTTTAATTTTTAATTTTTAATTTTTAATTTTTAATTTTTAATTTTTAATTTTTAATTTTTAATTTTTAATTTTTAATTTTTAATTTTTAATTTTTAATTTTTAATTTTTAATTTTTAATTTTTAATTTTTAATTTTTAATTTTTAATTTTTAATTTTTAATTTTTAATTTTTAATTTTTAATTTTTAATTTTTAATTTTTAATTTTTAATTTTTAATTTTTAATTTTTAATTTTTAATTTTTAATTTTTAATTTTTAATTTTTAATTTTTAATTTTTAATTTTTAATTTTTAATTTTTAATTTTTAATTTTTAATTTTTAATTTTTAATTTTTAATTTTTAATTTTTAATTTTTAATTTTTAATTTTTAATTTTTAATTTTTAATTTTTAATTTTTAATTTTTAATTTTTAATTTTTAATTTTTAATTTTTAATTTTTAATTTTTAATTTTTAATTTTTAATTTTAAATTTTTAATTTTTAATTTTGAATTTTTAATTTTTAATTTTTATTTTTTAATTTTTAATTACTAATTTTTAATTTTTAATTTTTCATTTTTAATTTTTAATTTTTAATTTTTAATTTTTAATTTTTAATTTTTAATTTTTAATTTTTAATTTTTAATTTTTAATTTTTAATTTTTAATTTTTAATTTTTAATTTTTAATTTTTAATTTTTAATTTTTAATTTTTAATTTTTAATTTTTAATTTTTAATTTTTAATTTTTAATTTTTAATTTTTAATTTTTAATTTTTAATTTTTAATTTTTAATTTTTAATTTTTAATTTTTAATTTTTAATTTTTAATTTTTAATTTTTAACTTTTAATTTTTAATTTTTAATTTTTAATTTTTAATTTTTAATTTTTAATTTTTAATTTTTAATTTTTAATTTTTAATTTTCAATTTTTAATTTTTAATTTTTAATTTTTAATTTTTAATTTTTAATTTTTAATTTTTAATTTTTAATTTTTAATTTTTAATTTTTAATTTTTAATTTTTAATTTTTAATTTTTAATTTTTAATTTTTAATTTTTAATTTTTAATTTTTAATTTTTAATTTTTAATTTTTAATTTTTAATTTTTAATTTTTAATTTTTAATTTTTAATTTTTAATTTTTAATTTTTAATTTTTAATTTTTAATTTTTAATTTTTAATTTTTAATTTTTAATTTTTAATTTTTAATTTTTAATTTTTAATTTTTAATTTTTAATTTTTAATTTTTAATTTTTAATTTTTAATTTTTAATTTTTAATTTTTAATTTTTAATTTTTAATTTTTAATTTTTAATTTTTAATTTTTAATTTTTAATTTTTAATTTTTAATTTTTAATTTTTAATTTTTAGTTTTTAATTTTTAATTTTTAATTTTTAATTTTTAATTTTTAATTTTTAATTTTTAATTTTTAATTTTTAATTTTTAATTTTTAATTTTTAATTTTTAATTTTTAATTTTTAATTTTTAATTTTTAATTTTTAATTTTTAATTTTTAATTTTTAATTTTTAATTTTTAATTTTTAATTTTTAATTTTTAATTTTTAATTTTTAATTTTTAATTTTTAATTTTTAATTTTTAATTTTTAATTTTTAATTTTTAATTTTTAATTTTTAATTTTTAATTTTTAATTTTTAATTTTTAATTTTTAATTTTTAATTTTTAATTTTTAATTTTTAATTTTTAATTTTTAATTTTTAATTTTTAATTTTTAATTTTTAATTTTTAATTTTTAATTTTTAATTTTTAATTTTTAATTTTTAATTTTTAATTTTTAATTTTTAATTTTTAATTTTTAATTTTTAATTTTTAATTTTTAATTTTTAATTTTTAATTTTTAATTTTTAATTTTTAATTTTTAATTTTTAATTTTTAATTTTTAATTTTTAATTTTTAATTTTTAATTTTTAATTTTTAATTTTTAATTTTTAATTTTTAACTTTTAATTTTTAATTTTTAATTTTTAATTTTTAATTTTTAATTTTTAATTTTTAATTTTTAATTTTTAATTTTTAATTTATAATTTTTAATTTTTAATTTTTAATTTTTAATTTTTAATTTTTAGTTTTTAATTTTTAATTTTTAATTTTTAATTTTTAATTTTTAATTTTTAATTTTTAATTTTTAATTTTTAATTTTTAATTTTTAATTTTTAATTTTTAATTTTTAATTTTTAATTTTTAATTTTTAATTTTTAATTTTTAATTTTTAATTTTTAATTTTTAATTTTTAATTTTTAATTTTTAATTTTTAATTTTTAATTTTTAATTTTTAATTTTTAATTTTTAATTTTTAATTTTTAATTTTTAATTTTTAATTTTTAATTTTTAATTTTTAATTTTTAATTTTTAATTTTTAATTTTTAATTTTTAATTTTTAATTTTTAATTTTTAATTTTTAATTTTTAATTTTTAATTTTTAATTTTGAATTTTTAATTTTTAATTTTTAATTACTAATTTTTAATTTTTAATTTTTAATTTTTAATTTTTAATTTTTAATTTTTAATTTTTAATTTTTAATTTTTAATTTTTAATTTTTAATTTTTAATTTTTAATTTTTAATTTTTAATTTTTAATTTTTAATTTTTAATTTTTAATTTTTAATTTTTAATTTTTAATTTTTAATTTTTAATTTTTAATTTTTAATTTTTAATTTTTAATTTTTAATTTTTAATTTTTAATTTTTAATTTTTAATTTTTAATTTTTAATTTTTAATTTTTAATTTTTAATTTTTAATTTTTAATTTTTAATTTTTAATTTTTTATTTTCCATTTTTCATTTTCCATTTTTCATTTTTCATTTCTCATTTTCCATTTTTCAATTTGCATTTTTCATTTTTCATGTTTCATGTTTCATGTTCCATTTTCCATTTGTCATTTCTCATTTTCCATTTTTAATTTTTCATTTTCCTTTTTCCATTTTTCACTTTCCATTTTCCACTTTTCCATTTTTAATTTGTCATTTTCCATTTTCTATTTATCATTTATCATTTATCATTTTTTCATTAATCATTGAAATCTCGGTGGATGATGTTTTTAATGGAATTATGCAGTTCAAAAATAATTGTAAATTTCGTCATTTACTCTGCGTTTAACAGCTGTTCAAAACATACATCCTCGATGTTTTTTTTTAATTGAAAAAGGTGAATTTCATTAAACATTATTTTTTGCGAAAAAAAACCGTTAATCAAGCCAAGAAAAAGCTTGATAAATACCATGGGGACTCTGCGCCATCGATTTCAACGGTATAAAAAGTTGTACGTTGTGGCTCAGTGGAAAGAGATTTAGCTCCAACGATGAAATTATTGATCAAACAAATGCCTATTACGGACCTCGAAACAATGACATAAATGAAACGGCCGTTAAAAAAATTTGAAACGCACTATTGGATTTCGCACTTGAAAAGAAAGTTTCAAGCTTTTTCTCTTTGAGTTATTAAATTTATAAAATTAGACATATTAATTTAATTTACGTATTAATTCTTAACTTAAAATAAAGTCTGGAAGGAACTAATGTATATCATTGACTGAATAAATGAATTAAAATGAAATGAAATGAAATGAAATGAAATGAAATGAAATGATATGAAATGAAATGAAATGAATTGAAATGAAATGAAATGAAATGAAATGAAATGAAATGAAATGAAATGAAATGATATGAAATGAAATGAAATGAAATGAAATGAAATGAAATGAAATGAAATGAAATGAAATGAAATGAAATGAAATGAAATGAAATGAAATGAAATGAAATGAAATGAAACGAAATGAAATGAAATGAAATGAAATGAAATGAAATGAAATGAAATGAAATGAAATGTAAGAAAATTAAATGAAATTTAAGGAAATGAAATGAAATTAAATGTAAGGAAATTAAATGAAATGAAATGTAATGAAAGGAAATGAAATGATTTTTTTTTTTTTGCTATCTAATTTTTATCTTTATTCAAATATAATGTTATACATTCTTATTGTTTAAAAAAAAAACTTTCTAAGCCCTATGGCTTGTCTGGAGGTAAATATTTTTAAAAATGCTTAAATATATATTTAATTTCAAAAAATGAAATGAAATGAAATGAAATGAAGTGAAATGAAATGAAATGAAATGAAATGAAATGAAATGAAATGAAATGAAATGAAATGATATGAAATGAAATGAAATGAAATGAAATGAAATGAAATGAAATGAAATGAAATGAAATGAAATGAAATGAAATGAAATGAAATGAAATGAAATGAAATGAAATGAAATGAAATGAAATGAAATGAAATGATATGAAATAAAGAGAAATGAAATAAAATGTTGCGGTTTCGGTCAAACCCTTTTTGGAAAAACTCAATTAAGAAGTTTTATTCCACCCCCCGTAGTCATTTCACTTCATATGAAGACTATAACATTAGGGTCGATTTGTGAATACCCTCAAAAGATGAAGCCTTCTTCCGAGGCTCCATCCGCATGCTGTCTCAAAGATGGGAAAAACGATTAAAACGTTCTTTCACAATAAATTCCAAAAATTAAGGAATCTTATTTGTTCACCTGATATACGCCAAGTCAGAATGTTTTCCAACCACCCTTCTTTAGTGATTTTTAATTTTTTTGAAAGTTTTTTTTAACTTTAGGTAGAGTTTATAAAGTTGTTGAAATGGGTATTTCAAAAATATTGCTGTAAAACAAATTCTATTCCTTACTTTAGATCATTAGATAATAATATTTGGCTATTACATAGTGCAAGAGCCATTCTCGGGGGGTGAGAATTTCGAAGTCAGGGTGATGGTACTTGGCCAGTATAGTAAAACATCCAAAGAATTTGGCGTTCTCAGGCTAAACCTTTTATATTTATTGTTTATCTCGATGCATGTTTTCTAAGTTCGCTTAGGAACAGAAAAAAAAATGTCAGAACAACTACGCAGCGTATGATGAATATGAATTTTCTTGGAGGTTTTACTACACTGGCCTTTCACACTGACTATGGAATTTCTTACCCCCCAGACAAAGACCACGAAAATGTGCCACAGTATTATAGGTTAGGAACTTTTGAATATAAACGCAATTTCACAAGACCACTTTAGTGAGGTTTTAATGATTTATTTTCTTTCAATTTTTGAAGCACCATATTTCAGGAACTATTCGAGGTGTATAAATCTTAGTTACTTTGTTGTATTTAAATGGAGGTTACCAACAATTTAATTCAATGCACGTCTCTTTAGAAAATGTTGAAAAAAAAAATTTTTTTTTTAATAATTTTAAAAATATCCAATTTATTGATTTTATGTTTGCTGTAAATGAACACATCGAAATTTCGCAAATACTTTCTGCTTCACAAATGTTCATGTCCTACAAAGAAGTGAAAAATGCTTGACTCTATTATGCAAATTTTGTAAATTAACTGTCAATCAAAATAAAGTGTGTACACACAGCGCTGTAAAAAAGGAAAACCCCGAGCTTATATAACTATATGCAGAACTCTCACTATCACACAGTGTACACACACACTTATACAACATTGGTTTAACGCACATTTAAAATTGACAAATAGCACACTCAATACCGGTAAATGACACTCAACTTCTTTTATCTTCTCTTCTCTTCTCTTCGCTTCCTTTCTTCCTTTTATTTAAACTTGATGTGTTTTACTTTTTTTTGCATTTTTTAGGGAACGTTCAATATAACGTTCTGTGCTGGCATCCAATAATAATGAAAAATAAACACGCTCTCTTTAATAAAGTAATCACATGCTCAACTTAAATAGGTGAAACACAAAACAACACAAACAGACTTAAACCGAAATGAAATGAAGACACTGTTAACGTGGCACATGTACGAGTATGTGTATCTATGCTTGGCTTTAAAAATGCGTGCGTGTAAGAATGTGAGTGTTTATGCGTGTAGGGATGTTGCAGAAAAAGGAAGGAAGTGAAGTGTTCGTTAAACCAACAAATTTAATTGTACTGATAGTGACAGTAATTGGGGAAATTTGTGTGAAATATTAAGAAATTTTACAAACAAATAAACTTTATTTTATCGAGCAGTGAATGTTATAAGTCATGATTAAATGTTTCATTTATTTATAATCTTTTTCATACTTAAATATCATTGTAAAAATTGTAAAAAGAAAAATATCATTTTATAAAATAGTGAATATTATCAGTAACATTTAAAATGTTAAATTTTTTTTAAATATTTAGAATACCGAAATTGAAATTTGAGTGGAGGAAAAAAATCATCAACTTACCTCCTCAGGCAGCCATCTTTTGGAACGTTTATTTTGAATTGTTACAGCTTCTTGTTTAGTAAGTAGATCATTTTCATACCATCTTAATTCTTCAGCATTCGCCTTTCTTCTTTTCAATTCATCCAGCAACATGCTGCGTCTCAGACGCTCGCTGGCACAATGCTCAGCCGTTGATGATTTGATGGGTTCATCAATCAATGGCTTACGCATGTCAACATCGCTTAACTTATAAATGATACTATGAACACCCGTGTCATTAAGTTCCGGCGAATATCTATGAGATGGTTCGATATAAAAATCATCTGTATATGTTTGTATAGTACCATCCAACAGGTTGTCCTTGGTAAGTATGGCATGTACGTGGGCGTTTTCATCATCTTCAAAAAAAATACAAAAAAAATTGTTTTTAAAAAACTGAAGATCATAGATCTGAATTTATTTATTTTTAAGATTTTTCATAATTTTTAATTTTGTTTTCATTAGTGAAATTGTCTTTTCAATTAACAAATTTATTAGAGCCACTGCTACAAAAAGTTCCAAAATAATTGAAAATATGGGTTAAAGAGCTAGAAGTAGAATAGTTAATAAGCACGATCAAAGATGTCGGCGGATATAATAAGAAACAATTCTGTAAGTGCCTAAGTCTAATGCCTTCAATGGAGACTCCAATAGTAAAAAAATATTAATATAAACAATCAGATTTGAACGGCGCAACTTCCACTGTTTAATGACAACCAAGTACGAAAACTATAGTCGGCCTAGAATGATTATGTGATATCCTATACCAAGAGTTCAAAGAAGGCTTTAAGGTTCAACTAATTGGATATGGCAAGCAGGTATAAACCAAAATTGTTTGTCATTGTTATAAATTTGTTGCTTGCTGATATGAAAAATATTATATAGAATGTTTTTTTATATGGGGCTAAAGTTGAAAAAGGGATCGATCCTGATTATGGGTATAACCCACTTATTTTAGAAAAAAAAACTTATACAAACCATATTTTACCGAGTTTTATATGATAATTTGGAATTTTGAGCAATTTACGTTGAACACATAGGGGTCGTTTGTATGCATCGATTTTTACCAATTTCAATAGCTCTCATCATATGGCTGGTAAAAGTTTATATACAAAATTTCAACAAAATTCTTATTTGCGACATGTATTTTGATTAGAAAGCTTACATGAAAACACAGACGGACAGACAGATAGACCGACATACGGACAGACAGAAGGATGGACGGTCATCGGTAAATAGACTCAGAAAATGACTCTGAGTTGATGCAGATAAAAAGATGGTTCTCAGTTTAATATTTTTGGTAGTTACAAACATCAGCACATAGGGGTCATTTGTATGGAGACAGGTCAGAACATGAACAGATATCTATAGACATCGTCCTGTAGTAAACAAAAGTTTAAACATACAGACGGACAGACTAACAAACAGGCGGTCGGTATAATAAAAGGTGGGTTTTGGTCAAATAATTTTGGTAGTTGCAAATATCAGCTCACACTCATTATATCCTCTTCATATAGTGGTATCATAATATCAATAGGCTAGGCGATTTCTTGTGGCCGATCTATCTTCTACCGTTTCATACCGATTTGACCAAACGTATATTATTTGAAAGGTATTTCTTTTTCGCCGTTTTGTAGATTTCAGATTTTTAAATTTTGTCCTTTATTTAGAATAAATTGCATTTAAAGTTGCTACTAACACATACATAAAATTATGCATATGCTATGTGTGTTTTATTAAATTTGTTAATGTGTTTGTTAATGAGTTGTTGTTGTTTGTTATCTTCATTCACAATAATAATAAACCATAAAAGTGTTGGTTTGTAAATTGGCTAAGTTGAAAAATAAAGCTGCCTAGAAATTCCAGTCGAATTTCGAGTGCTGGAATCTGCTAGTAGGATATAAATAATTTAACCCATAAACCCCGTGACTTTGCGTGACTATTTTAAAATTAATATTTGGTCACAACATGACTATGTACAAAGTTTCTGATCGATCGGATGAGAGGAAATGGTGTTTGAAACACTCCGTGACTGTATGTGACTATTTTAAAATTAATCTTTGCTCACAACATGTTTATGGACAAAGTTTCAGATCGATCGTATGAGGGGCAATAGGGTTTGTATCCGTGACTGTACGTGACTGTACGTGACTATGCGTGACTGTGTGTGACTATCTTAAAATTAATCTTTTTTGACAGCAAGTCAATCGACCAAGTTTCAGGTCGATCGGATAAGTGGAGATTGGTTTTAAAGCACTCCGTGACTGTGCGTGACATTTCGAAGTTAATCCTTCTTTACAGCAAGTATATCTACCTAGTTTCAGATTGATTGGATGAGTGGAAATCCGTTTTAAATACCTCCGTGACTGTGCGTGACCATGCGTGACTGTGCGTGACTAAGTCAAAGTTAATTTTTTTTCACAGCAAGTATATGGACCAAGTTTGAGATCGATCGGATGAGGGGAAATGACATTTAGATCACCTACCTCAAAATTAATCTGTAGTCACAACAAGACTATGAGCCAAGTTTCAGATCAATTGGGTAAGGGGGAATGGGGTTGACCCACGACAGACAGACAGACAGATAGAGAGTATGAGTTAAAAGAAAGAGTTTAAAAAGACTAGGATAAAGTTTCCCAATAAACATAATATGTACGATTTTTTAGAGGAACTTCATGTTTACTGTTTACTAATCACATAAGCCTCGAAAGGCAATCAGCGCTGAAAATCTGATGACGTACACATTTTCGAACATATTAAGTCATATATAAAACACAGTGGTGGTTTGTGATGAGTTGTAAACCTCAGCTTGTTCATGACCCCTACATTACAGCAACAATATTATGTATTATAATGTATTTTTTGATATTCTGAGAGGCAATTTGTCAATGCCAAACTAAAAACGGACTCTAAGCAACAACTATCTACAATGATCCATAAAATTGGGCGAAAAATATCAGAAACTGTTCAAAACATATGAAAAATTTCATGTTATCCGAAAGAAGGGAAAAACTAAGAAACCTGTGTCTCCTAGTTTTTCTACATCGATTCGTATTCCGCGATAAAAGCAAAACGCTATTTGTACCCACCAGAAGATACCAGAAGATACCGAGTGCAATCTCTAGGCAATTTTATTTCTCAATTTAGCCAATTCACAAACCATCCCATCCTTTATTATTGTAAATGAAGATAACAAACTCATTAACAAACAAATTAACAAATTTAATAAACACACATATATCATACGTATAATTTTATATATGTTTTAGTAGCAACTTTAAATTCAATTTACTCAAAATAAAGGAAAAAAGTAAAAAATTTGTAAATCTGGTGAACAGCTAAAAAGAAATACCTTTCGAAATCGGAATAAAACGGTAGAACAAAACATCGGTAAGAAGAAATCGCCTAGCCTATTATTAAAGATAACCACCGAATTCCACTTACGAGTTTATCTTACATTTATTCTGAAGAAAAGAAGTTCTAATAAAGTACCCGTGTCCTCAGTTTGCTCCTACTTAGCTCAGAAACATTTTGGGCCTCTAGAGCTACCGATTTCTGAAAAATAAAAAAGTCAAGAAAAATTTGCAAAAAGTAATAGCCATTAAGGCGAGCTCAAAATTTTTTAATGAAATTATTAGAAAACGCGCTATTCAATCAGAAGTATGCAGTATCAAAATTTGTCTGTGCTTTATATTGATAAATTTATAGAGGGTAGGCAAATTAAGACCAGCCAATGTCAAACACATATAACTCTGTTATTAAATTAAAGAATTAAATTACCAAGAATTTAATTCAATTACGAGGCATTTAATTATAAACGAATTAAATTCTTGATAATTATATTACCAAGAATTAAATAAGCTCATAATTGTATTATTAGTAATTTAATCAGGTTATACATACAGTACGCTACAATTAGCAATTACGCAATAAATTTTTAAATTTTTTGATGTGGCATAAGTGAATTTCCATTTATGTCTGCAAGCAAAACTGTAGATTGTGCGGTGCTAAAAATCTAGCATCAGTAACACTCATTCAGGTACACTGCTTGGTGCAGTGTGATGGCCGCAAAGATATCGGCTCATATGGAGATGAAAGGCTACAAACGATTTTCTCGGGTCTTACTACAGAACAATGATCGACAGTTTTTATGGCCAACCGAGTGGCATCTTAATTTATGTCACTCCAACTAGATGGAGCGGTACTGCTACGCAAACTATGGACTATGGTTATATTGGTTATATTGGACCCACCCTCTATGTAATTTATCCATTTCAGAATATTTTAATATATTTACCGTTGTTTTGTAAGAGCTTATTTTTGAATATGTATTTATCTCTAACTATCATAGAGCATATTTTGCTAATTAGAGCATATTTTGCTAACTTAAAAAAAATATTCGCAATTAAGACCATATTCTGGGGGCGAAGCAAATTTTGTTAATATTTGGAATAAAAGTATATTTTAAAACATATTTCAGGGTATATTTTGGGGCATATTTTAAGGCATATTTTAAGGCGTATTTTTATTATATTTTTACTCAAAATTTGTTGATTTTTTAATTTTCTAAAATAAATCCTACGCTATTGACAACTTGACAAAAAAAAGTAAGAAAATTATAGTTGGTCTAGATCGACTCTATGATACCCTATACCACGCCTTTAGAGACCCTACCTCCTAGGTCCAACTAATTAGATATAGAAAATAAACACAAACCAAATGTTCACACCGCGAACAAATGGTGCTAACATCCCAGCACTGGCTATATTAACGCCCCATAACGCAACAAACAACGAACGGCCAAATGACATCAACTACAAGAACATAAAGCACATCAACATTAAAACATTCAACAAATCATCGTTCGAGCAAACCTATCATCCGAAAACAATCATCAGTGAACAAACTCAACATATAACACAAACATACATAAATAATATGTATTACATATACATAATTTCAAAACAACAAATAAACGGTGACTTTAAAATTAAATATAACTAGAGGACCCCTGCTGCTCCGCAGCATTATCTTATATATTAAAAGATAAGTTAACGTACAGTAAAAGTAAAGTTGATTCTCCACGCATAACTTTCCTCAAACCCAACGAATTTAATAGCAGTTAATAGCTCAAAAGAAGGAGCTTGGTCCACTGAGTGCTCTTAGACCTATGTCAACAGCCTACGTTAATTAGAACTCTAGTTATAGAGGTTTGAGAGAAGAAAAATATTGAAAAAAATCTTGAATGCAAAGTTTATTCATAAGTTCTTTTAATATATAAGATTTGAATTTAATATAAAAATCGTACATCTACGTACATATATTAAGTTTATTAAAAAAAAAAAAACAAGGATTTAATAATAAATATTATAACGTTTATCAAGAAAAGTTATGATCTTTTATATATTGACACAAGGTTGTTAACCCAATATCCATCCCCCTCTAACTCGTATATTCACCAAATTTGAATGGCGTTGTAATTAATGTTTTAGTAAAGTTCATATCGGTCGCTATATCTATATGGAGACAAGGTCGAAATATTGTCCGATTCTGACCATATTTCGTATGGTTTTTGCAAAAACATATACTTACAAACCAAATTTGGAAAAAACCTATGCAATAACACCGTGGAACAAATTCAGGTTAGCAAAAATTAGGTCGATTCTGAGAGTGAGGGGTGAAAATAGAGGCTAAATTAGAAGACCCGTATTGCGGCGTTTGTTTATGTTAGTTAACATTTTTTTTTTAATCGGCCTTCGAACTTTGCAGTCAAATGCCGATCTTCAGCATATTGTTTATATGGTTTTTTGGCTATAACTCGTCTACTAATTGATATTTTTTCAATCTGTAAAACCCAAATTATTGCTGGAGACCTGTGCAACAATTAAAATTTTTAAAAAATTGATTTAGAAAATTTTTGTGGGGCTTATGAAGCAAAATATTGGAAAAATTATTTTTTTTTCATGCTTTTTGCAAATATTTTCCACAAAACTAAGTCTTTTTTGCTTTCTGTTTGTTCTATAATATGCTTCTCAGTTTCTGCAATAAATTTCATTTGAAAAGAAAACAATCATAATACAAAACTTGCGTTTTCCAGCTTAATATTAATTTACTTCTCATTTTTTATGTACCAATTTTGTTCAGTGTTGGTTTTGAAGAAACATTGAAAAAAAAAATTATAAAAATATGGAAAAAAATATATTTTTGAAATGTTAGTTATGAAAAGTTTTAAGTAAAAAAATTAAATAAATTAAATTAATGATTTGGCCAGTTACCGTTTAACAGGCGGCTGTGGATCAACATCACTGCTCTCTTGCACTTAACTTAAATCACTCACAAAATGAAATAAGTTCAAAAAAATTAATAGCGAATTTTATCACGACCGAGCGAAAATTAAAAACATCAGCTTCGGCTGAGTTTCGAGTCTTAACTGAATCTTCATTTTTGAAATTAGTTCGCTTGTATGAAATAAAACAAAATCGCTACCTGTGCGGTGGTTGAAAACAAAAAAGTTGTTTTACTAATTCCTAATTCTTGGAACTTCCCTTTTTAATAACTTCTAATGGTTTTGGAATTTTTAAAAATAAGATTTTTTATTTTTATAAAAGATAATAAAATTAGGTTCTAGCTGATATATAGGTACAATATTAAAATTTGATTTTACCTCGCCCCTCCACCCACAGACCAGGCTATTCTTAAGATTCTCTAAAAATTTAATAAAAATCGGACCAGGCATTTTTAAAGCCATACGGAACTTATACTCATATATACATCCAGAGCTATATTTGCTAGGAATTTAGAATCGGAACAAATATTAAAGAACAACTTCTAAACGTACTTAATAGGAAATATATTAAATATGTTAAAGTATCAAACCTGAGAGTTTTTCTACAAAAGAAATAAGTTGGCTTCATCAAAACATGATAAATTGTAAAAAAAATTTTATTGGAAATATTTGGGATATATTTTTAGAGAATAATTTGTAATATTGAACTTTTTCTATAAGCTAAAACTTAGAGTTCTCAGAACAAAAACTGCTTATATCTAAATTGTTGTAAAAATATTACGAAAATCTGACTACCTTTAAGTCTTATTAAAATCTATAAATATTTATTTAATTTTTTAAAAATATACTTTTATATTAATATTTTTCTTTTGTATTGGTGATTTTTTGTATTTATTTCGGGATAACGCTAAAAAAGTATGGCAACACTAGCCTAAGCTCATCTGACACAATAAATGTATACTCAATAAGCAAATGATACAAATACAACAACTACAACAAAAATAACAATTGCAGTTGGACACACATGTTATAAAATTTTGAATACAAATATTAACAAAAAATAGAGATATGTAATATTTTTCTAAGATTTTTTTTTACATTTGCATTGAAATCTCGGAACCTATTAAACCGATTTTGATGAATCTAAACAAGAATTTAGCCAGAATAGATGTGAATAATTTTCACTAAAAATGCTTAACATAGATCACATATTGAGGGCGTGATCGTAATTTTCACGGAGGGACAGACGGACATCGGACGGAAACCGCTTGTTTCAAGTATTAAAAATTTATGGGGTGCAGATTTTTTTTTTTTTTTTAATTATTACAACAGGGTGTGAGGTTTATAAATAAATTATTTTTAAAGTTAATTTTATTCGGTTTTCACTGCGGCTTAAATAATTTAAAACTTATTTTTGGTAGCCCTTTGACATTTAGAAAAACTAAATTTATTTTTCATATTAATGGTGATGGGTATTAGAATCTTCATCTAAGTCATACTTCAACAGAACTTAAAGCTGAATAAGGAGTAAATATTTAAGTTAAACCATATTTAATAGTTTTTTGAGGGCAAGTAGCCCTCGATTTAATATCCAAATTTTTTTTATGAAAAATTGGGTATTTCTTATACCTAAAATTCATATTTGTCTGTACATAACCCGTAATTTTGCTTTTATTTAAAAAAATTTTCAAAAGTATGCGCTAGAACAAAATAAATTGTCAATAGCTTAAACCAACATTATAGCACAAACAAAATAACAAAAAAATATATATATATATATATATGTATACTCGTATATATGTAAGATAATACCATAAAATAATTCTTTGAAAATCTTTTACAAAAGACGAGAAATAAATCCTTTTTTCCTCTTTCTTTTGAACCTGCAACCAGTAACTATTCAACACTATTCAACAAGAAAAACCAAGTAACTTTCACAAAAAAAAAGGAAAAGTTGAAAAAGGATAAACAAAAAAAATGATGTTATTGCAGAAGCGGCAAGAAATACAAAACAAATGAAAAGACTTTATGCATTAAATCAATTTGCCAACAACGATAAAAACACCAACAATTCTCATAGTATTTCTTTGATTCCTTACTGGGTTTTCTTTACATTACATTCGTTTTTTTTCTTCGATTTTTTCTCATTGTTTTGTTGATGGTAAATATTCTTCTGCTTTTTTTGGGAACATTGAAACCCAAAAAAAGAAATAAATAAATTTAAGGACTTACCACCACCAACTATCTTTAAGTCTCTATATACTTATACGCTAGAACAGAGAACTATGTCCCCATTTAAAGCTCTAGTTATTTGCTGGTGTGTCTTTCAAAAACTATATGAAAAAAAAGCCTTAATATCGAGGACATGCCTTACTACAATTTTTTATTTTATTTTTCTTTTTTTTTAGTTTTTTTTCGTTTTTTCTTAAATCGATAATAATTTATAGTTTATTATAGTCGCATACACAAGCACAACATTGAAGTGCACTAATATTAAATGCATTTTTGGTTTTTTCTCTTCCATTCAGCTTTATTTATCACTATCTGGCCAACCTCTGTGTGTATCGTAAAAATAATATATTTTGAAATATTGTTTGGCGCCTTGTTTTATATTTTAAGTATCGTGTTGAAAATGTACGTTAAAGTGGCACTATGGGAAATTGCGAGTGGGGTGAAGTGAGGGCGGGAAGTGCTCTTAAACTTCTGATATCAAATAACACGTTAACCACTGATAAAACACTACCAATCATTTCCCAAAAAGTTAAGCAACTTTTGTAGAGTTTAACAATAGGAAAAAAGAAAAAACAACGTACACCAGCAACTAAATATGTTTTATGATTTTAATCTTCATATAAAATGCTTTCAAAATTTATTATTTCACATTTATTCAAAGCATAAAATTTCATAACGAAATATAAAAATATAAAATATAGCAAAATAAAGTATAAAGTATTTTTATATTTTCTTTGAGCCATACAACTGCTACAAGATTTATACGAAAAGTTAAATTGAACCGGAAATGATGAGGTTTGATTTTTTTGTTTGTATATTGGAAAACAAGTTTTGTTAAGAGAAAAAAAAAGTTAAGATTGGTTTGAAATACAATATGGAAATCGTTCTATTATTCAGATAACCACCGAATTAAATCAAATCTCTGATACATAATGTATATACATGTATAATGTATACATGTATACATTATGTATCAGAGATTTGAAAAAATTTTATATAAAATAAAAGCGACGAATTCTTCAAAAAAAAAAAAAAAAAAAATAGGACGAATGCTAGGGCCGAGTGACGTTGTAATATATGTGAGATTTGAGGGCAAAATCAAAAATGAAACAAATTCCAAATTTTATAAAATTATATTTTTTATAAACCGATTAGATTCAAGGAAGTTAATATATATCTAAAAATTAATAAAAAAAAACGAAATTATTAATGTTTGATTGATAAAATTTAGACTATAAAAAATGTAGATCTTAAAATAATGAAGTATTTTTCTTATCTTTTTAATTTAAAATAAAATGTACAATAGGGCCGAATGTTCAAGTGGCCAAAAGAAATAAATTTAACTGCTGTACTGGGTATAGTCAATTGATTCTCAGGAAAAAAAAAATAGAAAAGATTAAAAAATAAAGAAGTTAAGAATTTCTTATAAGTATCAGATTCGAGTGGCCCGCGAGATTATGTATGACCGTCAAGTTAAAGCTCAAAGAGCAAAGAAATACTTTAACGAGTATATACAATTGTTTTTAGAAAAAAAAAAACGATTGAAGGAAACAGGTTCATATTTGAGAGAAGTAAATTTTTTGGAAAAGTTACTTTTTTACGCAAAAATTACGTTTTTTATGAAAATTTACTTTTTTACGGAAAGATAATTATTTTAGGAAAGGTTTTTTTTAAGAAAATAATATACGTTTTCAGAAAAGTCACTACTTGTTAAGAAAATTTATTTTTTTACGAAAAGTTACTTAATTAAGAAAATAAACTTATTTAAGAAAAGGTTGTTTTTAAAAAAAATTTAATTTTTTATGAAAATTTACTTTTTTAAGATGAAGTACTTTGTTAAGAAAACATATTTTTTTAAGAAAAGGTACTTCTACAAAAAGACAAGTTTTCACGAAATGTACTTTTTTAGAAAGGCACTTTTTAAAAAAATTTACTTTATTTAAAAAAAAAAGATAATTTTAAGAAAAGATAATTTTTAATAAAAGGTACTCTTCAAGAAAAACCACTTTTTAAGAAAAATCACTTTTTAAGAAATGACACTTTTTAAGAAAAGATACTTTTGAAATGCATTTTTTCAGGAAGATGCAATTTTTTAAGATAAGGTAAATTTTTAAGAAAATGTGTTTTTAAGAAAAGGTAGTTTTTAAGAAAGGTCCTTATTAAGAAAAGGTAACTACTTTATAGGAACAGGTACTTTTTAAGAAAGTGTGCTCTTTACTTTTTAAGAAAATGTACTTTTTAAGAAAAGGTACTTTTTAAGAAAAACTACTTTTGTAGAAAAGGTAATTTTCACGAAAACGCACTTTTTAGCAAAAGGTACTTTTTAAGAAGAAGAATTTTTAAAAAAAGATACTTTTTATAAAGAGATACTCTTTAAGAAAAAGTACTTTTTAAGAAAATGTACTTTTTAAGAAAAAGTACTTTTTAAGAAAAGGTACTTTCTAAGAAAAGCTACTATTTAAGAAAAGGTAATTTTTTAGAAAGGCACTTTTTAATAAAAGTAATTTTTAAAAAACCTACTTTTTAAGAAAAGGTAATTTTTAAGAAAATGTACTTTTTAAGAAAAGGTACTATTTAAGAAAATGTAATTTTAAAGAAAATATACCATTTAAAAAAAGATGCTTTTTAATAAAAGGTATTTTTTAAGAAGAGGTACTTATTAAAAAAAGATACTTTTTAGGAAAATGCACTTTTTAACGCATTTTTAAGAAAATGTCCTTTTTAAGAAAAGGAACTTATTAAGAAAAGCAAGTTAAGCAAATGTACTTTTCATGAAAAGGTAATTTTTAAGAAAAAGTACTTTTTAAGAAAATATACTTTTTAAGAAGAGATACTTTTTAAGAAAAAATGCTTTTTAAGAAAGGGTATTTTTTAAGAAAATGTACTTTTTAAGAAAAGGCACTTTTTAATAAAAAGTACTTGTTAAAAAAGGTACTTTTTAAGAAATTGTAATTTTTAAGAAAAAATACTTTTTAAGAATTGGTACTTTTTAAGAAAATGTACTTTTTACGAAAAGGCACTTTTGAATAAAAGCTACTTTTTAAAAAGGTACTTTTTAAGAAAAGGTACTTTTTAAGAAAAAGAACTTTTTAAGAAAATATGCTTTTTAAGAAGAGATACTTTATAAGAAAAAATACTTTTTAAGAAAGGGTACTTTTTAAGAAAATGTACTTTTTAAGAAAAGACACTTTTGAATAAAAGGTACTTTTTAAAAAAGGTACTTTTTAAGAAAATGTACTTTTCAAGAAAGGGCACTTTTTAGGAAAAGTAATTTTTAAGATAATAATAAAAATAATTTTTAAGAGAAGAAACCATTTAAGAAAAGGTCAGTTTCAAGAAAACACACTTTTACGAAAAATTACTTTTTAGGAAGAGATACTTTTTAAGAAAAAGTACTTTTTAAGAAAGTCACTTTTTTATAAAATGTACTTTTAAAAAAGGTACTATTTAAAAAAAAAAAATTTTAGGAAAAGTTAGTTTTTAAGAAAGGGTACTTTTTAAAAAAAGGTACTTTAAAAAAAAATACCATTTAAGAAAAGGTACTTTTTAACAAGCATTTTTAAGAAAAGGTACTTATTAAAAAAGGTTCTTTTTAGAAAAATGTACTTTTTAACGCCTTTTTAAGAAAATGTCCTTTTTAAGAAAAGGTACATTTAAGAAATGGTACTTTTTAAGAAAATTTACTTTTTAAGAAAAGGCACTTTTCAAGAAAATTCACTTTTTAAGAACAGGTACATATAAGAAAAGGTACTTGTTAAGAAAATGTACTTTTCATGAAAAGGTAATTTTTAAGAAAAAGTACTTTTTCAGAAAAGGTCCTTTCCGAGAAAAGCTTTTTTTTAAATAATACTTTTTAAGAAAAGATACGGTTTTACGAATTGATACAATTTAAGAAAATGCATTCGTTTTAGTATAGATACTAAAAGAAAATATATTTTAAAAAAGTATTTTTTTTTAGGAAAATTTACTCTTAAAAAAAATACTTCTATTGCACAGATGGTAATTTTTTAAAAAGGAAATTTTAAAAAAGTACTTTAAAAACATGTACTGTTTTAAAAAATATACTTTAAAACAAGTTACTTTAAAAAAAGAACTTTTTTAAGAAAGAGTACTTTCTGAGAAAAGGTATTCTAAAACAAAATTAATTAATTTTTGAAAAGTCACTTTTTAGGCATATGTAATTTTTTAAAAAGATGCTTTAAAAGAGTACTTAAAAAAGTGTATTTAAGAAAAGGTACTTCTAAAATAAGGTACTTTTTGAGAAAATGTACTTTTTGATAAAAGGGACCTTTTTAAAGAAGGTAAAGTGCCTATTAAAAAATTCTTTTTTTGAGAAAAGCTAATTTAAAAAATCTTTGTTTTTTTTTAAAGTATTTTCAAAAAGTGTACTTAAAAAAAGTACTTTGGAAAATAAACATGGAAATTTAAAAATGCTTTTTAAAATAAGGTACTTTTTTTTAAAAAAATATACTTGTTAAGAAAATGCACCATTTTGAAAAAAGCTAATTTAAAAAAATCTTTGATTTTTTTAAAGAAATATATTTAAAAAAAGTATATTGAAAAAAGTGAACTTAAAATACTTTTAAATACAAGGTACTTTATTAAGAAAATGCACTTTTTAAGAAAAGACGTCATTTTCAAAAATTACTATTTTGTAAAAAAAATACTTATTTTGGGAAAAGTTATTTGAAAAAAAATTTTTTAAGTACTTTTTCAAAAATATTTCTTTTTCATATTTCTTCTTCTAAAAAACACGCATTATAGGGAAACATGCATTCCAAATTTCTATTTGATGACAAAATGTTAATATTTAGACAAACGATAACTTTATAATATTATATATTAATCATACAGCGTTATATATCAATGAGTCAGGCAGTAAGGGGAATTTTGGAAACCCGCACGACATTATTACATGGGCTTATCTTTAATCGAACTATGGATTGTATAAAATATTTGTAAAAAACAGTTTTATATCAAAAGTCGGTTGATTTTAAATGGTTCTCTTAAGCTCTCTTTAAATTTTCACCACTGCACAGAAATACAATTTTCGCCAACCGAATTGTTCTAAAATTTAACAGCAATACTTTCGATTGCAATCACAAAAATTTAATGCCACGTATCCATTTCTATTATAATGATATATTTACAGTTAAGAGCAAAATATTTCAACACGAAATAGGGTTGCTACTCATAAATTCATCGCAATTTGGTTAGAAATAAGTTCGGCCATCACAATGAATCTCTTTTCTGTTTGTATGATCAAGAAAAATTGATTTTATAAAATTTTTAATTTCAAAAATTTGTTTCTTAAATTGCGAACAGACCACAAAATCATTTTAGATATTGAATTTATTGCCAAGCGAATTGCGCGATGGGGTTTCTAACTGAATTTCTCGTTGACTGAGATGACAGTTATTTTGTCTCAACAATGACTATTTTATTATAATATAAAATTTCTAGCTGCTTTTAAATTCCTGTCGAAAACACTGTTGTTCTGCTGTAGGAGAAGTTGGTTGGCGAATTTTTATACCTTATACTACTATTGTAACAACCAAAAATAGTTCACCTAGACCCACTTTTTATTATACCTATCGACTCATTATCATTTTCTTTGTCGGTTTAGCGTTGTCCGCCCGTCCGCCTTGTAGCATCAAACCAATAAATGAGTACTCATCCTTCTTAAATTTCACAATTTTTTTACAATTTTTTGACATCTATTGCGCTACACTCTGCTAGATATTTTATACACAGGTTCCTAAAAGTACTAAAAAAAATTAGCTAAATTATTAGGTGACAATGTTTACTAGAATACCCATGTAGTGAATTAACTCTTACTGCGATTGAACCATTATAGCACCTTTATGTAGGCTATTGATAGGAACTATTAATTCCTCAAAGGTTCTCTAAGAAATAAATATTTTTATTTTTTAAGTAAAAATGTTTTGAGTCTCTTTCATTTATGCTTAAAAAGAAGGGTGTTCCAATGATTTACATCATTGAATAAAGATGACATAATATATTTCACTAAGTAAAAGAAATTTTTGAATTATTTCTCTCAATATTGGTAACACTCGTACCTCTTAATATTGTACTCTAAGCTAATTCAGCCTAATTTAAATTCACAATACATCGTGTTTTAAGGATTTGTAAATTATGTTTCCAATATTTTCTAACTTTCATCACAAACCACATGAACACATAGACATAAGCTCTTGGTTCAATTTTATATCCAATTTGTTTAAGACGGCTTAATTATGTGCTTAATTAGTATTCTTAAGTGATACACAGAGCAAAAAAAAAAAAGAAAGAAAAATATAAGCCACAAATGAAAAACTTAAAGCAAACGTTTTTATGCGTGTGTGAATTCTTGTTTTTCCTTTAAACCACCACAGGAATCTTTATGCTGGTACTACATTCTCTATACGTCACATAAAATTGGGAAATGGGAAACACACACCGACACAAATTACTCGTACGTACATTCGACTGTGTTAGGCATGCTTGGTAAACTTTTTTTCTGGTATTTATTTTTTTGTTCTACTCTCGGCTTCACTAGAGAAAGATACATAACAAAAAGTAAATAAGTTTTATAGATGTGAGTACAAAGCAGGTAATAGAAGCAAAGTTTGTATGTTTTGGCAGAGTTTTAGGGTGGGGAAGGGAATTCTAGTAATGCAAATAAAATACCGAAATACTTTGCTTTAATACTAAAAAAAAATATATTCTTCTGTACATAGTTTAGTTGCTCTGATTCAGTTTTACTTAAATGAAACATTTTAACGGTTACAAAAGTAGAAAAATATATAAAAACACATACAGTGGATCCTTGTTAAAACACAACCATTGCTAAAAGGCATTCACTATGAAATCAGCAGTCAACACTTCATTTGTTTTTAATTCACATTTGTTTTTTTTCACATTGATTAATTTTTTGAGTTTTATGGTTTTTATTCAAGTAAGTTCGGGTATTGTGGATTATTTTGGAACTCATTTGTGTTTGGCAAATCTGGGTTTATCTAAACATTCTATGGCAAAATGTATTAAGAGTACATGTGAGTCTGTGAAGTTTCTTATAATGATACGTTAACCGTTAGTAAGACAGATTTTTTATCGGTGAATTAGATTTCATTTCGCTAGTGTGATCAAGGTTCTTTAACCTAAATACAGTGAAAAATTGAAACAATTTTTTAATTTTTCATTAATATGTTATATTTAATTAATATAATCTTTCTAATGAAAAGTAAAACATAACAGATTAAATACCAAAATTAAAAATTTTACATATAAATTAAAGTGGACCGAATTTATGCAACATTTTAATCTCTGACGATTACAGTAGGTAGTGCAAATAGTAAAAGTATAAATTAAATTTTACTTTTGCTTTGCAATAATAACAAAAACTAGCCGATTCCAGCCTTCGAAATTCGAATTCAAATTCCAGGAAATTTTATTTTTTCATTAAATAAAGACCCTAAAGGTATGCTAATTATAGCCAATTCACAAATCAACACAAAAAATAAACTCATTTTTATTACAACTACATTAACAAATTTAATAAACACACACATAGCATTGTATAATTTTATGTATGTGTTAGTAGCAACTTCAAATGCAATTTACTCAAAATAAAGGAAAAAAATTTAAAATTTGTAAATCTGCAAAACGGACGAAAAGAAATACCTTTCAAATAATATACGTTTGGCCAAAATCGGGATAAAACGGTAGACCAAAACATCGGTCACAAGAAAACGCCTAGTAAATAGGTTTATAGATAAGTTTTATTGTACAACTAGCTGTAACCCGATGCGCTTCGCTACACCCATCGTAACGAAATCACAAACTGGAAATACATTTTGTATATATTTTTTATTTTTCCGATTTTCAACTTTGGCGATTACTGTTTGTTACGATTTTTGATTTTGGCGATTTTTGTTTTTGCTATTTTTGATTTTTAGCATTTTTGGTTTTTGGCGATTTTTGTTATTCGCAGTTTTCAATTTTGGCGATGTTTGGTTTTGGCGCTTTTCGATTTCGGCGATTTTTGTTATTCGCGTCTTTCGGTTCAGCTAATTCTGTTTCTGGCGATTATTGTTATTCGCGACTTTCGGATTTAGCGATTATTGTCTTGAACGTTTTTTGTTTATTATATTTTTTGATTGTGGTGAGTTTTGTTTTTTGCGATTTTTGTTATTTGAATTTTCGATTTTAGCGATTTTTGATTTTGGCGGTTCTGACCGTATTTCCTCGTCTACTCACATTTATTATTGTACTTGTCAAAAGTTTCAAGACTGTCACTTTCATAGTACTTCATAGATTTTATATAGGAGGTACAAGGCCCATTGGTCCGATCCCGCCCATTTTTTGACCGACTTATCACATTAATAACCCCTGAAGTCAGACAAAGTCCCAAGGCTTTCATTATTATAGTACTCCAGTGATATGATAATAAATATTTACTTTGTATGGTGTTTGTCATTAGATGTTAAAACTTCACTTTATATGAGATGTGCCACGCCCATTTCAAAAATCCAAGAAATATAGCCTATTGTTCATTCCGGATAGGCAGTTACCTACTGCTTCAAAAGTTTCAAGATGATCGATCCAGTAGTATAGCCTCCTATAAATCACAAACAAACGTACAAACATACAAAACCCCATTTGGAATATTGGTTTTGAAATATTACGTTACATTTTTGGATCGCCTTCACTCAATTATATTTTTATATAAAGCCGTCCTTGAAATTTATATTTTAGGAGCTTGTTCATCTTGCTCTCCCAATGATATATTTTGATAGAACTTGTTGATGCGATCAAGATCCATACATTAGAAGAGCAGCTATGAGAATTCGAATTGCTTGAGTGAATGTGTCCCATAAGAAATGTACAGGGTGAAAATCACGTTTGAGTATAACTTGAGTAAGGTGGGAGTTGAGGAAATTTCAATGTTTGATGAAATATCTGTGTATAAATGCCTTTCATTAAAAAAAATGAAGAAAGTCGGCCGGATAGAACGGCCAGACGGATTGACTTTAGTTTTCATAAATTTTTTTAATATATAAGATTATCATGTATATATATAAGTAATAATAAATTAACTTTAAATATTTTTCATAAATTAAACTATAATTCAAATTCAAATATTATTTATTTTCAAATAAATAAACAAACAAAAAACCAACCCATAAAACTAAGTTTTTATTATGCTCCCTTTATTTGTAGATTAATTACTAACATGTAATTAAATAATTGATTAACTGAAAATGAGACATGTCTAGAAAAATATCTATGTAAAAAAAAAAAATATATATTTGAGATAATTTTCATCGACATCGCGAGTTTGCCTACAAAGTTTCAGATCGATTAGATCACGGGAAAAGGGATAAAAATCGATCCAAAGTTTTGTTGACAAACAGACAAACAGCCACTATGAGTTAAAATCAAGGTAGTAAAAAATACAAATTTAATTAGTTTTTTGATGTGTAAACATCTATACGCGCAGGGGGGTAAATTCCTATTTCACAATACAATCGCTGAAGTGTAAATCGGTGTGACTTTATCTGATTGTATTTGTGAAAAAATTATGATATGTTCTTTTCTAAACATTTTCCAATTGTCTTTCAAAAAACATCAATTGCATTTCAGAAAACATCAATTGTATTTCAGAAACCATCAATATAATTTCACAAAACATCATTTGAATTTCAGAAAACATAAATAGAATTTAAGAAAACATCAATATAATTTCAGAAAACATCATTCGAGTTTCAGAAAACATCAATTGAATTTCAGAAAACATCAATAGAATTTCAGAAAACATCACTTGAATTTCAGAAAACATAAAAAGGATTTCAGAAAACATCAATATAATTTCAGAAAACATCATTCGAGTTTCAGAAAACATCAATTGAATTTCAGAAAACATAAATAGAATTTAAGAAAACATCAATATAATTTCAGAAAACATCATTCGAGTTTCAGAAAACATCAATTGAATTTCAGAAAACATCAATAGAATTTCAGAAAACATCACTTGAATTTCAGAAAACATAAATAGAATTTCAGAAAACATCAATATAATTTCAGAAAACATCATTCGAGTTTCAGAAAACATCAATTGAATTTCAGAAAACATCAATAGAATTTCAGAAAACATCAATTGTATTTCAGAAACCATCAATATAATTTCAGAAAACATCATTTGAATTTCAGAAAACATAAATAGAATTTCAGAAAACATCAATATAATTTCAGAAAACATCATTTGAATTTCAGAAAACATAAAAAGAATTTCAGAAAACTTCAATATAATTTCAGAAATCATCATTCGAGTTTCAGAAAACATCAATTGAATTTCAAAAAACATCAATATAATTTCAGAAAACATCAATTGTATTTCAGAAACCATCAATATAATTTCAGAAAACATCAGTTGAATTTCTGAAAACATAAATAGAATTTCAGAAAACATCAATATAATTTCAGAAAACATCATTCGAGTTTCAGAAAACATCAATAGAATTTCAGAAAACATCAATTGAATTTCAGAAAACATCAATATAATTTCAGAAAACATCATTCGAGTTTCAGAAAACATCAACTGGATTTCAGAAAACATCAATAGAATTTCAGAAAACATCAATAGAATTTCAGAAAACATCAATATAATTTCAGAAAACATCATTCGAGTTTCAGAAAACATCATTTGAATTTCAGAAAACATAAATAGAATTTCAGAAAACATCAATATAATTTCAGAAAACATCATTCGATTTTCAGAAAACATCAATAGAATTTCAGAAAACATCAATATAATTTCAGAAAACATCATTCGAGTTTCAGAAAACATCATTTGAATTTCAGAAAACATAAATAGAATTTCAGAAAATTCTGATCGACACAGAATCACTTTCTGAGTGGACTTAGCGACTTTCACCTGTCTGTTCGTCTATGTGTCCATGTTAACTTTGTAATCAAACTACAAGTCGCAAATGTGAACATATGCATTTTGAAAGTTTCTTTTATTTAGAAGGAAAAATTACATCTCCCCGCTTTAAAAGCAAATTAGCCCTTTCCATTTTAAACTAGTGTCGGTGGGATAGTTAAATTTCTTACTATCTTTTTGCATAAGTTGCGTTAAGCGAGGTCGCCCTGTATGCGAATATATGTAAAAAAAAAGTTTATGAACTGAATGTCCATAGCAAAATGTAAATGGTTTTGCAATTTTTTTAAATAAATTTTTTTATCTTATATTTTATTTTTAATGAAGATATCGTTTTTGGCTACGGAAAACAAGTTGACCTTGTACATAAGGTCAAAATATGAAAATATTTTTTTTTTATCATTAAGCAGCTCAAAATTAAATACAAAAAAAATTTAAAATAAAACTTAAATTTATGTATAAAAAAAAAAATCAGAAATAATTACTATACTTGTCAAAATTTTCATTACTGTCATTTTCATAATACTTCATAAATTTTATTTAGGAGATACAACGCCCATTGTCCCATCCCGTCCATTTTTTGTCCAACTACTCACACTAATAACCCATGAAGTCAAACAAATTCCCAAGGCTTTCATTATTATAGTACTCCAGTGATATGATAATAGATACTTTGTATGGTGTTTGCCATGCCCATTGATCGATCCCGCCCCGCGACTCTTAAAATTAAATTTAAATACAAAAAAAAAAAAATCTGAAATAAAGGACATTTAATATTTTTATCACGATGCTCTAATACAAATTGAAACCGCCATTTAAAAGTTTATAACAATAATTTTTTAAACAGCTTTATATAAACTAGCAGAGCCCGAGTGCAAATTCTAGGATTTTTTCATTCAATTATAAATATTTATTGAACACACAGAAAATATATAACCCCTTGCCTTATGATTTAATTTAAAAGAAACATGAGTGTGGAGACTATTTAATTTTAATGCAACTCTGTGCGGGCATTATCAGTGTTAATATATTTATAAAAACTAGCAGTTTCCAGCCCTCTTAATTCGGGCGCAAATTCTAGGAAATTTTAATTTTTCATTAAATAAAGACCCTAAAAGTATGCTAATCAATTATAGCCAATTCACAAGTCAACACAAAAAACAAACTCATTTTTATTACAAACACATTAACAAATTTAACAAACACACACATAGCATTGTATAATTTTATGTATGTATTAGTAGCAACTTTAAATGCAATTTACTCAAAATAAAGGGAAAAATTTTAAAATCTGTAAATCTGCAAAACGGTTAAAAATAAATACCTTTCATATAATATACGTTTGGTCGAAATCGGGATAAAACGGTAGAACAAAACATCGGTCACAAGAAATCGCCTAGCCTATTAATATTATACATAATGATTGTTTGTTAAGTGTAATAAATTTGCTACTACTACTTTGATGCATTTAAATCTGTGGCGGGAATAGCCCGTCAGTGTCGAATTCAGCCCGGAAAATGTTTGCGGGAGACACTCGTCATTTCCACTTAAGAGGATAACTAGGTTTGTTAATAAATTATTTTATGAGAGCATATCAATTTTATACCAATCAATTTTAGTCAATGCGCAATTCAACACAAATTTAATAAGCACACACACAACATTGTATAGTTTTTTATTTGAAGGTTAAATAAGTGTATTATTTATGTGTTAATAGCTAAAAAAAAAGTTCCAGAAATACCTCTCATATGGTATATTTTTGGCCAGAATCGGTTGATAGCCAAAAGTTTTACATCGGTCACAAGAAATTGCCTTGCCTATTAATATTATAGATATAAATTTATAAAAATTTAATTCAAGAAAAGTACACCGAAAAAACTTACGACAAATTAATTGTCATTGTAAATTTTATTTTCGTAATTACAATTATTTTGATGAGTTTTTGCAAATGTTTGACTAAAATTGTCTCAAGATCAAGATCATCATATATAAAACAATAAATTTGGTCTATGTGAGTGTATCAACCCACAAAACAGTAGTCCAAAAATAAAAGCTTTATGACTAGTTTTAATCATAGTGCCCATATAAAGGTGTTTCTGACCTTCACTAAAATCTATCAAGAACAAAAATATTCCCTAAACTTTTTTCCATTTTGTTTTATAATTGTTTTTGAGAAAATTATGTGACTTTGCTAAATACGGTCATGGTCGGCCCATATTTCGACGTACTCCCCATATTAAAATAACATACGATAAGAACTTATGGACAATTGGTCAATTGATGAACATATTATCACTGGATTCTTAACTTAAATATTTCATCACTTTTGGGTAGCCATACGATTTCCTTTTAGAATTAACAGACTTGTAGAAAGATTTCCGATCACGTTTAAATTAATTTTCATATTATTTAAATACTTTTTATCAAGTTTTGAATTGAGAAGATTAAATTCAGCTCAGGTAGTAGAATATTTTTCATAATCAGTAATTGATTCAGATTTTTTAAAATTTTTATAACTTTTATTTTTCATATTTTTAAGTCTGGACAGTTGTTTCGAGTCCCAAGTTGGGCCAGACTTTTTATTCGCTATTGATTTTGGAATGCATTTATCTAACTAGCAGTTTCCAGCCCTCGAAATTCGAGTGCAAATTCTAGGAAATTTTATTTTTTCATTAAATAAAGACCCTAAAAGTTATAGCCAATTCACAAATCAACACAAAAAACAAACTCATTTTTATTACAAACACATTAACAAATTTAATAAACACACACATAGCATTGTATAATTTTATGTATGCGTTAGTAGCAACTTTAAATGCAATTTACTCAAAATAAAGGAAAAAATTTAAAAATCTGTAAATCTACAACACGGCTAAAAAGAAATACCTTTCGAATAATATACGTTCGGTCAAAATCGGGATAAAACGGTAGAACAAAACATCAGTCACAAGAAACCGCATATCCTATTAATATTATAGATATGCAAAAATAATTTTATAAGGTAAAATTTTCTTACTTTCTTAATAGCTACTTTAATATTTAAAAAACAAGTAAGAAAATTATAGTCGGTCTAGACCGACTATATGATACCCTATACCATGCGTTTAGAAACCCTATCTCATAGGCCCAACTAACTGGACATAGAAAATAAGCAAAAACCGAATTTGAGTGGCATTTTTATTAATTTTTTTGGCTGCAGATATGAAAAAGTTCATATCGGATGCTATATCTATATAGGGACTAGGTCCAAAAATGGACCGATCCTGAACATGTTTGGTAAAGTCTCTTGTATTTTGCAAAAATATATACAAACAAAATTTGAGAAGAATCAGTGCAATATTTTTGTTTTTTAATAGATTTAAGTGAAGATCGGGAAGCAGCTCTGTATGGGGTCAAAGGGATCATTTTTGGACTACTCATTAATGGATGTAATGAACGCATACAAACCCAATTTGAGTAAGATCTATATGACAATTTGGATCTTATGGCAATTTATTTTCAATAGCGTTCATCCCATGGCCGATAAAAGCTTATATATCAAATTTCGTAAAAATATATTCATATTTGCGACTTGCAGTTTGATTACAAGCTTTACATGGACACACAGACGGACGGACGGACGGGCGGACGGACGGACATTGTTAAATCAACTCAGAAAGTGATTCTGATTCGATCGGTATAATTAAAGATGGGTCTAGGTCAAATATTTTTGGTTGTTACACACAGCAGCACAAAGTCATTATACCCAAACCACATAGTGGTATAGGGTATAAATATAGAAACATCCTGGGGTCATATGAAGGGGATTTCATATGTGACATCGAGGGCTTCACGCATACGTACCAGAGATTTTATATCTAAAGATTTATGTATTCACAACTCATCAAATTTGTATTATATATATCTTATTTTTTTTTAAACTTAAGAGTATCAGTATTGTATTTTATATTGCTCCAAATTTTATAGCAAGTAGAAAAATTTAAATTTTTGCGAATTAAAACAATAAAGCAACATGTTTTATATATGAATAGATTTTGCAATTGTATGTGATTTTTTTCATTTTTTTTTTTTTTTGATTTATACAGCAAATAAACTTGTTAACATGACTCACGTTGCATGTATGTAAATACGGCATAATAAAAGTTTACACAAATAGTGCAATAGCACCAACATAAACGTGCACCAAGGTAATGTAAATATGGGGATTTCAGTTTTTAAACATAAGAATAATTTCGTTCCTTATTTGAAGTTTTTTTCGTTTTTTTTTGTATTTGTGTTAACAAAAATTCCCTCAAGCACACATACACACTGCCTTGTATGTAGGTACATGTACATATGTATATTAGGGTGACAGCGATTTGGTATGAAAAAAAATTTTTGGTTGAATTTTCAGGTGTGCGGGTCGGATTATTATATATATACAAACAAAATTTGAGAAGAATCAGTGCAATATTTTTGTTTTTTAATAGATTTAAGTGAAGATCGGGAAGCAGCTCATTAATGGATGTAATGAACGCATACAAACCCAATTTGAGTAAGATCTATATGACAATTTGGATCTTATGGCAATTTATGTCGATTTCATATGGGTAATTTGTATGGGGGCTAGGTGTGAACATGGACCGATTCTCACCAATTTCAACAGCCTTCATCCCATGGCTAAAAGCTTATATACCAAATTTCATCGAAATATATTCATATTTGCGACCTGCAGTTTGATTACAAGGTTTACATGGACACACAGACGGACGGACGGACATTGTTAAATCAATTCAGAAAGTGATTCTGATTCGATCGGTATAATTAAAGATGGGTCTAGGTCAAATATTTTTGGTTGTTACAAACAGCAGCACAAAGTCATTATACCCAAACCACATAGTGGTATAGGGTATAAATATATATCGATTTTCATAATTTGAATTTGACATCAAGAGTATCCCACGGGTTAATTTCAGTCCAGAATATATTTTTTTAGAATTATTTAAATATTAGCAACAAGTTTTATCGAAATCCTTCCACAAATATATATTATTTCGATATTTATTTTATTTATTTATTTTTAGTAACTACAATGATAGGCGAGCACGCAACCTACTCACAATCGCTGCACTAACATACATATATTTTATATAGTAATTTTAACATCAAGAGTACCGCACGAGCTAATTTCAGAAAATAAGTCCAGAATATTATTTTTTAGAAATATTGAATTATTTAAAACAAGTTTTATCGAAATCCTTCCACAAATATATATTATTTCGATAATTTGTTAAAAAAAATGTGAATTTCCTTAAATTCGACTTTTGACCTTAAGGAGGGGCATTTTATAGTGTTTCAATTTAACCTTAATTTACAAGATTGAGAACTTATACCAAGTAGTATAATATTTTGAAAAAAGATATTTGAAATTTGAAAGCACCAAAAAGATGTTGCCAAAAAATTTAAAAAGTATGAAAAATCACAATAATGTTCAAATCCGCTGAAAGAAAAACGCTGCCTTCGCCAAATTAAGAGCAGGATGCCTACAATATTTGGCACTTTTTATCATATATATTTTGTTAATAAGACCATAAGGTCCAGTCGTTAACTTTGGTAAGTTTCTTGAACAAAATTTTTGAAAAGGTAAAATTGGAGATTTTGAAATAGTTTAGCACTTTAGAAACGTACGGTTTTGACATTAATTTAGAACGGCCTAACAATAGACGAGATGCAAAATACTTTACATAAGCTCATTTTGGGATCAGGAGAACGCAAAAATATTTTTGTTGTAAATTATTTCAATGTCTTTAAAAATATGAGCTCGATTCTCTTAATCAATTAGTCTGCGGCGCATTTATTGCCTGGGGAACTTGATATAACATGGCTGTTTTTCAGCCTATAGTAGATTTTATTGTTTTATTAGAAAGATAATTTACTCTAGATTATGATTTATTAATTAATTTAATTCAAGCGTATTTCTTAATATCAAAATTTTTGTGAAAAATGATTTTTTTTTTGATAATTTTTACATATAAATGCATATTTGAACTTTGAACTCAATGCGCGTCCAGAAAGCATTGTCCGATTTGGCTCAAATTTTGCGCACTAAAGTTTTAGATCCAATGACATAATAATCCAATCCGCACGTCTTGAAATTTCAAAAAATAAAAAATGGCTGCTACCCTAATGTATATATGTAAGTATATATATTAGGGCAGGTCGATTTGTAGGGAAGCAAAAAAATCGCTCAAAATAAGAAACTTTGAAACCATACCTCTAAAAAGAATTCTGATATCCCGACTTTTGACTTGTCTGTCTGTCTGTCTCTCTGCCATGGGGCAACCCCGTTCCCCCTCATGCTATTGATATGAAACTTGGCCCATAGTCTTGTTGTGACTACAGATTAATTTTGGGGTAGTCACGCATAGTCACGGACTGATCTAAAAGTTTTTTACCCTCATCCGATCGATCTTTTTGAATAACATAACATAGTCAAGGCGTATGATTATTATTTATTAGCAGAGTAGAAGATACGTATACGTATGAGTGTTAATTTTTATATTAAATCAAACATAGTCAGCCCAATTCTAAACATAAAATGGTGATTTTTTGAAATGTTTGTATGGGGAACCCCCCAGCGTGGTTCCAGGGAGTGTGCCACTGGCATGGGTGGGTCGGCCCTCCAAAGTTAGTGCAGGTTGATCATACATTTGGACTCGATTAGTCACTCTAAAAGGGTCAAAGTGAGACAGACAGACAGACAGGTAAAAAGTCGGGACATCAGAATTCGTTTTAGAGTTATGGTTCCTCGAGCAAAGTTTCTTATTTTGATCCCTGGAATATGATTTTCCTTCTCACTTGGGCGATTTTTAAATCGACCCACCCTAATGTATATACCATATATGTAGTATGTATTTAGATGGAATTACATATATGTACATACATAAATCCCAAGTGTGTTAATAGCAAAATTCAAAAGGATGGGAAAATAGATTTTCATTTTTGTAAGTTCTTTTACGTGCCCTTCACAGCAAATTTTCAAAGTATGGAGATGACAATTATATAAAATTTGCTTTAAATTTGAAATTTTTGAAGAGACTTAAGTCTTTCGATTAACTATGTACATAAGGTCATATGAAAACAAATGTGGACCGCTACAAAAATTTCAATATGGCAAAAACCAGCTTTTGAAAAGGCAAAAAAGTATTCAAGTAAATAATCATTAAAGCTTAAGCCACCTAAACCCACGTTAACTTTGTAATTATACAACCCCTAAACAAAACAAGCCAACTTTCTAAAATATAGTCTAGGCCTACTCCATGACAGACATGAGCTTTGGAAAACGGTCTTAGGTCAAAAGTGGCAAATCCCAACCATCAATCATTAAAAAAAATATGAATAATAAATTCATATACATAGTGGTGTGTTCCAATGGTGACTTTTATTATAACTAAAATGAAAAATCTTTATTTATTCATTTAGCCAAACCTGAAATACATTTAGACATTTTTGTATGAAAACAAAGAAATTGTGAATACATTCTAATAAATCAGAAATGTAGATGGATAACTTTGAAATAAATTTGGGTACATTTACCCTAAATTAAAATAAAGCCAAGAAAAATATTTTTAATATCAATTAAGCCGACCTTATTGGATAGATATTTTTAAGCCATCACGTTTAAATTGATTTGGGCCATGTGATTCCAATTTTAACATACTTTTCGTAGCATTTGCGGCAATATTTCGCCAATAACTCGTCGAATGATGATTTGTAGTGGTCAATTGTCTCTGGTTTATCGGCGTAGATGAGCGAATTTCAATAACCCCAAATAAAATATTTCAATGGCATTAAATATCACACTCATGGTGGACAACAAGCAGGACCATTAGATGCAATTATTCTTTGAGGAAATTAATTGAAGCGTGCGCTGTGTGGCATGTCTTCCCAGCATCGTTGACAGTAACAGGAGGGACGCATAGCGGACGAAAGAGCTCTGTTTCACTTTTCTTTCCTTTTTCATACTCCTTACATTATCTATCTGTACTTGTAAAGGGTGATCCATTTCGAGGTTCCCTACTTTTTTAAAGAAAAAAAAACGCAGAAAGTTCAAATTTAATGGGGAATGTTTATTATCATTTGAAAGAATATTCTTTGGCATTTATTTTTTTGGAGATTATGTCTATCAAATGTTGGCCGCGGCTGCGTCTCAGATGGTCCATCCGTTGAATCCAATTTTCGATGACTCGTTCGAGCATTTCGACACGTAACTGGCGAACGACACGCGTGATGTTTTGCTCCAAGGCCTGAATTGAAGCGGGATTTCGCATAAACTTTAGACTTTACATATCCCCACAGGAAAAAGTCTAACGGTGTGATCTCACACGATCTTGGTGGCCAATCGACCGGCCCAAAACGTGAAATTATCTGCTCACCGAAGTGTCCTCTCAATAAATCCATTGATTGATGCGCTGTGTGGGAAGTTGCGCCGTCTTGTAACCAAATGTCGCCGAGATCACCAGCTTCAATTTCAGGCATCAAATAGTCGGTTATCATGGCACGATAACGGTCGCCATTGACGGTTACGTTCTCATCGGCATCATTTTTGAAGAAATATGGACCGATGATTCCACCGGCTCACAAACCACACCAAACCGTTGTTTTTCTGGATGAAGTGGCAGTGAATTCTGGGTCTCAAGATGGGTGATGGTGTTGCGAATAGTACGCTCAGTAGGCCGATTATGTTGACCATAAGCTGAGCGAAATGCACGAAACACATTCTTCACAGAACGTGAATTTTCGTAATAAAGTTGAACGATTTGTAAACGTTATTCAGGCGTAAGTCTTTCCATGACGAAATGCCAAACAATACTAAACAAAAATAACATGACAGCATGACACGACTCACACATGATGTCAGAAAAAGGCTATTGAAAAAAGTATCTCTACTTGGATCACCCGTTATAATCTCTTTTGCTATCGCTACCTTCCAACACTTTCTGTAGAATATCACAACGGGCCATATGATCTCCGAGTGTAGTCGCCTTCAGGTGGGCATTCCGGTTACATAACCTGACATTCTGCCCATCATTGTTTTTGAAGACATATTGACATAATGACTCCGCCAGCCCCCATAAAGCGCACCAAACAGTACTTTATGGTGGCTTTAATGGTGTTTGGATAAAAGTTTGTGGACCATCTTCAACCTAAATGCCACAATTTTGCTAATTTACGCACCCATTCAACCAAAAATGAGCTCCATCGCTAAACAAAATTTTGTATGGAAAATTAAAATTAATATCAATTTGTGCTTCAGCCCATTGGCCGAATTGGCGGCTTTAATTCTTGCACAAGTTGAATTTTTGAAAGTTCGTAAACCAAGGTTCTTTTGTTAAATCTTCCATAAAGTGGATGGTCACATCTCCATTTTCTAAGAACTGCACCGAATAGATTGATGTGGGTCTTCTTCAATATTTTGCCGAACAGCGGCTACAGCTTGCTCGGTGCGCAATGTTTGGCATATTATAGGATGCACATTATCATTGAGGGTTAGCGTGGTGCGAAAAAGGTCCATAGTTATTCGAATTAGCCGTACTGATGGACGGTTATGAAAATTTCAACAATTTGCAAGCGTTGCTCTCATGTACGATTTACGATTTGCGATCTATCCGGGTAAAGTGTGGTTTCCTGCCGTACTGCGACTAAGTAGATCTATTTTGTATACTGATTCAGTGTTGTGTTCTCTCCTGTTTATACCCTATACCTCTATGTGGTTTGGGTATAATGACTTTGTGCTGCTGTTTGTAACTACCGAAAAAATTGACCTAGATCCATCTTCCATTATACCGATCGACTCAGAATCACTTTCTGAGAATCACTGTCTGAGTCGATTTAGCGATGTCCGTCAGTCCGTCAGTCCGTCTGTGTGTCCATGTAAACCTTGTAATCAAACTGCAGGTCGCAAATATTATTATATTTTAATGACCTTTGGTATATAGGATTCTATCGGCCATAGGATGAACGCAGTTGAAATTGGTGAAATTCGGTAAATGTTCAGATCTAGTCCCCATACAAATGACCCCTATGAAATCGACATAAATTGCCATAAGATCCAAATTATCATATAGATATCGGTCAATTTGGATTTGTGTGAGTTTATTACATCCATTTATAAGTTGTCCAAAAATAAACCCCATATGGAAATTCTAAGTCATAGGCCCCATATAGAGCTGCTTCCCGATTTTCACTTAAAACTATCAAAAAACAAAATATTGCACAGCTTTTTCTCAAATTTGGTTTATATATATTTTTTCAAAACATAAGTGACTTTACCAAATATGATCAGGATCGGTCCAATTTTGGACCTAGTCCCCATATAAATATAACATCCGGTATGAACTTTTTCATATCTGCAGCCAAAAAAATAATAACAATGCCATTTAAATTTGGTTTATGCTTATTTTCAACATCCAATTAGTTGGACCGAAGTGATAGGGTCTCCAAGCCATGGTATATGGTATCGTATAGTCGGCCGACCGACTATAATTTTCATACTTGTTTTTCTTATGAATTTTTTCCTTTCTAATATTTTATTTTAAACAAGTAAGAAATTATAGTCGGTCTACATCGACTATACGATACCCTATACCATGGTTTAAAGACTCTTTCTCTTAGATCTAACAAATTGGATATAGCAAATAAGCATAAACCAAATTTGAGTGGCATTGTTATTAATTTTTTTGGCTGCAGATCTGAAAAAATTCATATCGGACCGATCCTGATCATATTTGGTAAAGTCACTTATGTTTTGAAAAAATATATACAAACCAAATTTTAGAAAAATCTGTGCAATATTTTTGTTTTTTGATAAATTTAAGGGAAAATCGGGAAGCAGCTTCATATGGGGCCTATGACTAAGAATTGTTCTATTGGGATTATTTTTGGACTACTTATTAATGGATATAATAAACACATACAAACCCAATTTGACTGAGATCTATATGATAATTTGGATATTATGGCAATTCATGTCGGTTTTATAGGGGCCATTTGTATGGGGACTAGGTCTGATCATGGACCGATTCTCACTAATTTCAGTAGCGTTCATCCTATGGCCGATAAAAGCTTATATACCAAATTTCATTAAAATATATTAATATCTGCGACCAGTAATTTAATAATAATATTTACATGGACACACAGAAGGACAGACGGACGGACGGACTTCGCTAAATCGACTCAGAGAGTGATTCTGAGGATATAGTGCTCTAAAACCCAGATAATTACATTGATCATGGTTATACATATATTCCTTAATAATCAAAAGTCCAAAAAATAACTCTATAAGACCATTTTTAATCACAGTCCCATAAAAAGCGATCTTCACTTAAATCTATAAAAAAAAATTCAACAAAATTTATAAATCGTTCGAAAATTTGGTTTATTTCTGTTTTTGTAAAAAATAAGCATTTTTGACCTTGTCCCAAAAAAAAAAAAATAAAAATAGCCGATATGAACTTTTTCTTATCTTCAGGCTGCAAATTCAACAAAATTTTATTTAAATTTGGTTTATGTTTATTTTCTTTGTCCAGTTATGCCTTATGCAATTATTTACAAAATACCCTTTCTCGCAATTTCTGGTACATTCCTGTATATAGTATAGTAAAGTCGATCTTGGCCACCCATAATTTACTTATATTTCTTTCTTTAAATTTGATTTTATGTTACAGTATTTGGCTTAATTCATTTTGCAACTTATAAAATCGTAATAGTGTAGAACTAATTTCTATATATTGCATAACCATTTTTACTAAAGGATGATTTAATAAGTTATTTAATTTTAATGTATAATAGTTGTTAAATTTAACAATGTTTTGAATATTCAGAACTTATATTTCTGATGGATTTCCAAGTTCATTTCAAGATTTAAATAAAAGATTATTATTTAATTGTTTCTCCTACGTTTCGTTGGGATTTTCGAACGTCTTCAGGAATATTTCTTATTAAATATGTAATCTTTCATTAAATTTCACATATTATTTTTTATATAAACATTAGTTTTGACAATATCTATAATGTAAATAGGCTAGGCGATTTCTTGTTACCGATGTTTTGTTCTACCGTTTTTCCCGAATTTGACCAAACGTATATTATTTGAAATGTACTGCTTTTAAGCTGTTTACCAGGTTTACAGATTTTAAAATTTTTTCTATACTAACGCATACATAAAATTATACAAATGTATGCTATGTGTGTGTTTATTAAATTTGTTGATGTGTTTTATAATGAGTTTGTTATCTTCATTCACAATAATAATGAACCAAAAAAGTGTTGGTTTGTGAATTGGCTAAGTTGAGAAATAAAGTTTCCTAGAAATTGCAATCGAATTTGGAGCATTGGAATCTGCTAGTAAATTATTAAAAATATAAATGTAAAAATAAACAAAAAAAAAATTTTTTAAGTATCACAGACTAAATAATGCTTGGTATCACAGTTGAACTATTATTTGTTGTTTAAAAATTTTAAATTACTTTTACTGAATTTTACACTCAAATTAAAATTTTTTCTATAACTCGGAAATTATTAAAAACTAACTCAAGAAATTTAGTACAAGTATAAAAACTATTCTCCGCAACATACAAAAATTCATGGTAAAACACTGAAAGCTCAAAGCATGCTCCCTACAAATGCTGTGCATTGTGTTGATCTCAGCAAAGCAGATTTGGGAAGGAGGAAAGAGGGATAAGCACAATATGCCGAGAGTATTGTATTCCAAATTTGTTTCACTGTACAGAGCTGGCATTGATAATTCTGTGTAAGTATTAAGAATTTTACACTCCAATGGACGATTATTTTTGGATTTTAAAGTATAAAAAACTTTAAACCGATTTTCTCGCAAACAACATTTTTGAAGTTCGAGAACAAAATCTACTTAACCATAACACATAAATCAACAGGTAATCAGTTTTTAAAAACAATTTTTTTTTACACAACAAATTCACCCAAATTTTATACCAAAAATCGTGTTTTTCACTTCAAAATGATGCACAAGAACAATAAAAAAACTCTTCGTGGTTACCTCGGGAAACATATTACCTTTTTAACGTATTTCGATTTTTTAGCTTCAGATGATCCGGCAACGAGTTATGAAGTTCACCGCATAACAACTTTTTTCGCGGCGCCTCCGGAGGATCGCTGTCACGGCCTTATTTATTGACATTTTTAGTTAAAAATTTGTTCAAAGAAAAAGGTAATTCCTTATGCATCTATATTACAAAATGCACGTATAAAGTTTGAAAACCACAAAATACAGCAGAGTTGTATAATCAAAGTTGGGCGCTAAAAAATGCCTACTTCCTCAGCATATACGTGAGGGGTTGTGTTCATACATAGAATAAAAATTTAGTTATTGAAATTAGATATAATTATAATTGTTAAGTCATTTTGGACTCTTTGATAAAGTCAATTAGGTCAAAAGATTCATTAATATTATACGACTTTAGCAATTGGTAAAGACATATGCATTTTTTAAAGAAATCAAAAAAAAGAATAAAAAAAAAATAGTGGTTGTCACTCTCAACAACGCCGCAAGAGTTACACAGGTGGGAGTCACTTATCTTTACAAGATTTTTTTTTTTTTGTCAGAAACATGACCATTATTATGTTACTACGAGAAGGTTCTAAGGCTACCCAAGGTTCCTCAGGAATATCAGGATTGAATGGAAAACTGAAGAACCTTTTACACTGAAAGATTTCAGAGTAAGTTCTATTCCATTCATCCCACAACAATTTACGGATAACTACAAGCGCCCAATCCGTCGAGTAATCCACCCACAAGGTGGCTCGACTTTCCAAGGCTATTTTAGCCAGTTCATCAGCCCTTTAAATGAAGGGAATTCCAACATGACTTGGAACCCAAATCAGATGGAGTGATTCAAAATCATCTTCACTATTGTTCCGAGCAATTTAGACACCAAAAAAAATTTTCCCATTTATCGTCCCTTATCACAATGCACGCATTTCGACTGTCAGAGAAGCTAACAAGTTTTTAAACATTATCCTGAACAAACACTAACAACGCCTCTCTAATCACAATCAGCTCAGCAGACAGAGCCGATAGATGTATGGGACATTTGAAAAAAAATCATGTGAGTCCGATCACAAGGGAGATGTGTAAACATCTAATAATTAAAGAAAACGTCAACATCATATATTCCAGTGCATAAAAAATAAGTCGATTATGCTGTTTTCTGAAATTCAATTGATGTTTTCTTAAATTCAATTGAAGTTTTCTGAAACTCAAATGATGTTTTCTGAAATTATATTGATGTTTTCTGAAATTCTATTTATGTTTTCTGAAATTCAAATGATGTTTTCTGAAATACAATTGATGTTTTCTGAAATACAATTGATGTTTTCTGAAATTCTATTGATGTTTTCTGAAATTCAATTGATGCTTTCTAAAACTCGAATGATGTTTTCTGAAATTATATTGATGTTTTCTGAAATTCTATTTACGTTTTCTGAAATTCACATGATGTTTTCTGAAACTCGAATGATGTTTTCTGAAATTGTATTAATGTTTTCTGAAATTCTCTTGATGTTTTCTGAAATTCAATTGATGTTTTCTTAAACTCGAATGATGTTTTCTGAAATTCTATTGATGTTTTCTGAAATTCTATTTATGTTTTCTGAAATTCAAATGATGTTATCTGAAATTATATTGATGGTTTCTGAAATACAATTGATGTTTTCTGAAATTCTATTGATGCTTTCTGAAATTCAAATGATGTTTTCTGAAATACTGTTAATGTTTTCTGAAGTAAATTGATGTTTTCTGAAATTCTTTTGATGTTTTCTGAAATACAATTGATGTTTCTGAAATGCTTGATGTTTTCTGAAATTTTATTGATGTGTTCTGGAAAACATTTTTTTTTTCTGAAATTCTATTGATGTTTTCTGAAATACAATTAATGTTTTCTGAAATTCTATTGATGTTTTCTGAAACTTGAATTATGTTTTCTGAAATTCTATTGATGTTTTCTGAAATTCAAAAGATGTTTTCTGAAATTATATAGATGATTACTGAAATAGAATTGATGTTTTCTGAAAGACAATTGAAAAATGTTTAGTTGTTTTGTAAGGTTTTGAGTTATTTTCTTAATGAGACTTTTTTATGCGGTCACAATTCACCGCATTAAACAAATAATTTTTAGTTGCGTCGTGAAAACTATTTTTTATAACTACTCGTGAAGTTTTTTTTTTACGATTTTTTTGTATGAGTTTTTTTAATGCGGTCCCTAACCCTCGCACAAAAACAGGTTTGAGTGTGTTTTTTTATGATACGATTTTCCTACGCTTTTCCTTAATTGGATGACGGTATTCTATATTGCATTTTATATTAAGATGTCGTCATGTGTTAAATTGATTTATGATGTACAATGGAACTTAAAGCTATTATTAACTAATTAAATTTAATTAAAATTTCAACTAACAAAATTTATTTATATTATATCCTAGTTATTGGAAAATATTCCAAATTTATATCAATTTAATGCTTAGTAAGAATCAATTTAATGCTTAATAGTAATAATTACTAAAAATGTTTATTAATGAAAGTTGTTAACATATAATTGTTTATAAGGTCTGAGGCGTTGCCAACTAACTATATTGAAAAAAGTACGAACAAAGACAACCATGTCAGTTAACACTGCTTTTGCATTATCTTTACTTGCATTCTATTATTACATCGTCATTCGTACGTAATAAAAACAGAAAAAAAGATTTCTTTAGAACTCAAATAAAACTTAAGAAAATACAGAAATATTTTGGTGGAATTCTACAAATCGTTGTGGTTTGTGAATAAAAACTTAATTATAGTTTATTGAGGAATAAAGTATTTATAAAAATACACATCAAAAATTCCACAAAATGCAGTCGGCTAGTAAAATAAATAATGTGTACACTATTTGACAAATAGTTGGTCAGGTAGTGTTCAAGAAAATGTTTAAAAAGAAAAAATGGTATCAAATATTTGGTCTATGGAGCTAATTTGAAAATTAAAAAAAGTGTTAAAAACACGAGTTACTTAGGTTTGTCTCTCCTACCACAATTCCAATTTCGAATGCATTGGGTAATTGCCCATGAACAGTTTCTCTTGAAAATATTTTTTCACCAATACAATCATAAGTCACACAGCGTTATCTCCTTCAGCTCACACCGATATAAGTTACGCTGTTTTTGTGATTGTATTGTGAAATAGAAATTTACCCCCCTGCGCGTATAGATGTTTACACATCAAAAAAAAAAAAACGATTCGTGGAAACAATAAATACTGCACAACCTGGGATTAAATTAAACAATGAAGCATCAGTGGCCATAATGGTGAAGAAAGAAGACTCATATTGATAAAAAAGTTCACTAAAATAGGTTTTGACTCCTCCCTTGGGAAAGTTGCGAAAACTACTTTCAAAGAAATAAACCGTTAAGAATATAGCCATAAAATATGGTGGAAGCTCACAGGCCAGCGCATAAATGATCTAAACAGGAGTGGAAGATGTTAAACCATAACATCTTTTGACGATTTTTCGACGTAATCCTTCTATAAAAAAAAAACTTCCGATATGAACTTTTTGTTTCTTCGGCCACAAACTCATAATAATACTATACATATTTGATTTTTATATCCTATTTGTTTAGCCAATAACCCTGTCTCCAAAATCATGGTGTAGGATATCATACAGTCGGTCAAGACTAACTACAACTTATTGACTTGTTCTAATTTCCTTTAACATTTCAATTGAAAATAAAAATTTTATATAAATTTCATTGTTTTAACTTGAATGTTCAAATTTTAGTTTCAATGACTCTTGTTATCAAACCCTTTGGCGACAGTTGTAACACTGTGAAACATTCTCAGAGTCAGTGTCTCTGTGGGGTGAGAATTTCCAAGTGAAATTCAAAGAAATTCCGGCTTTCGTACTTTTTCCTTATCTTGATGTTGATTTGCTTAGTTTTCCACTATAGCTCAAAATTGTAGCTAAGGCTTAAATAAATATTTTCTTATTAATATATCCATGCAAAAAAATATAATAAAACAAGTAAGAAAATTATAGTCGGTCGAGACCGACTATATGATACCCTATACCATGCGTTTAGAGACTCTATCTCACAGGCCCAACTAACTGGAAATAGAAAATAAGCATAAACCAAATTTGAGTGGGATTTTTATTAATTTTTTTGGCTGCAGATATGAAAAAGTTCATATCGGATGCTATATCTATATGGGGACTAGGCCCAAAAATGGAACGATCCTGACTATGTTTGGTAAAGTCTCTTGTATTTTGCAAAAATATATACAAACAAAATTTGAGAAGAATCAGTGCAATATTTTTGTTTTTTGATAGATTTAAGTGAAGATCGGGAAGCAGCTCTATATGGGGCCTATGACTAAGAGTTGTCCCAGGGAGCGTTTTTAGACTACTCATTATTGGATGTAATAAACGCATATAAACCCAATTTGAGTAAGATCTATATGACAATTTGGATCTTATGGCAATTTATGTCGATTTCATAGGGGTCATTTGTATGGGGGCTAGGTCTGAACATGGACCGATTTTCACCAATTTCAATAGCGTTCATCCTATGGCCTGTAAAAGCTTACGTGCCAAATTTCATCAAAATATATTCTTATTTGCGACCTGCAATTTGATTACAAGGTTTAAATGGACACACAGACGGACGGACGGACGGACGGACATCGTTAAATCGAATCAGATAGTGATTCTGATTCGATCGGTATAATAACAGATTGGTCTAGGTCAAATATTTTTGCTAGTTACAAACAGCAGCACAAAGTCATTATACCCAAGCCACATAGTGGTATAGGGTATAAAAATACTCCAAAAATATTGCAAAAAGGGGAAAAATAAAAATTTTTTGAAGATTTTATTCGAAAAAATTAGTACAATTTAATTTTTACTGAATCTATTTGCTGAAGTGTTAAATAAGAAATCATCAATTAATCTTGAGTTGTAGCTGAAAACTAAGCAAACAAACATCAAGATAATGAATAAATTTTTAATTTATTTATTTATATATTTAATTCAGATACAAAAAACATTTAGATATTTTACAAAATTAATACAAACTAAGACGTCAATCTTCTTTTAGTAACATCACCAGCATCGGATAAATCAATTAAAGTCTATTCACTTCGGCGCTAATTCTTCGGAATGGATCGAAATTGATAAAATTTGATCTGTGGAAATTCAGGTAAAAAAGTTTATAAGATCGAAGTTGTCTGTTAGGAACATGTACACAAATTTTTCCAAGAAGGCACACAGAATCTACTAAGTTGAGGAGGAATGTTAGATTAGAAATTATCTTTTATAAAGAATCATTCGGACCTGAGAAGGCCAAACTTTTTAGGGGTATTACTATACTGGCCTATTCCTTTTATCCTGACTTAGATAAACAACATGTCGAGAATATTTTGTTCAAAATTTGTTTCAGTGTACGGAGCTGGCATTGATGATTCTGTGTAACTATAAAAAATTATACACTCCTATTGATGCTTACTAGCAGATTCGAGTGCAAATTCTAGAAAATTTTATTTTTTCATTAAATAAAGACCCTATGCTAATCAATTATAGCCAATTCACAATTCTACACAAAAAACAAACTCATTTTTATTACAAACACATTAATAAATTTGATAAACACACACACAGCATTGTATAATTTTATGTATGCGTTGGTAGCAACTTTAAATGCAATTTACTCAAAACAAAAGGAAAAAATTTAAAAATCTGTAAATCTGCAAAACGGCTAAAAAGAAATACCTTTCAAATAATATACGTTTGGTCAAAATCGGGATAAAACGGTAGAACAAAACATCGGTCACAAGAAATCGCCTAGCTTATTAATATTATAGATTTCTGGATTTTCGGGTACAAAAAACTTTAAATCGATTTTCCCGCAAACAACATGTTTGGAATTCGTGAACATCATAATTCAAAATCTACTTGACTGATCCTTTTGCACTTTCATACTCTTTCTCTTCACATAAATAAACAGGTAATCATAAGGAGTTTTTTTGAACCATTGTTATCCATTTTTTAATAACAAATTCACCGAAATTTTTTAAGGAAAAACGCGTTTTTCACAAAATGCTGACAAAAATAAAAATAAATTAAAAAAAAACTCGAATAACCTTTTAAACCTATTTTGATTTTTTTCCGATGATCCGGTAATGAGTTATTAAGTTCACGGCATAACAACTTTTTTTCGAGGCGCCTCCGGAGAGTCGCTGTCACGGACTTATATATTGATTCATATCTTAAAAAAAAATCATGAAAATATGCCGCACATTAGATTGTAACTGTCAGGAAAGACTTGTGTGGGGACTTTATTCTACCGTAATCCGTTGTGCTGTCAACTGGATAGTAGACTACAAATGAATGTGATCTATTGGAGAAGCGGGTGTAGCAAACTGAAACTCGGACACTTGGAAAGAGCTCGCTAATATCAGAAAAATATTTCCCATGGTAGTGTTATACAAACCAAATTCTTTTGATGTTGTAACGAGTCACTAGAGTTGGATACCCTACTGTCATAACTGAGTATAAACGCCCTTCTTTGTACACGGTGCGGTAGTCTATAATAGAATTTGTAGCTTCTGCCTAATTATGTGAGTTGTATTCCATTTTCGATCAGATTTAAGGTATATAATTTAAGGAGATTAAAGTGCTTCTTTCGACACTTGAAAAATATGTTCATTCCAACGGACATCGTATTGAATTCTAATGCCCAGAACATCAAGAATCGCAGTATCCGATTCATCAATACCTATATCATCCATACAAATAGATGATATTATTGAATCCAACGCCATATGGGTCAACAAACAACATTGAATCTTCTGCGCATTAAAATCAATTCTATTGGCTTTAACACTTTTACGGATTGTTAACATGTCTGGCTTGATAGAAGGAAACTGAATGACAAATGTTCCCATATGGAAAATGGTTAAACATATTTCCAAAAATTCAAGCAGTTAAATACCTAGCAAGTGACAGCCTAATTTGTAGTAAATTTTTTTTCGATTTTACTGTTCATATTAAGTTGTTTAAGTATGCAACAAAACAACTCTCATTTAGCTCTTCATTTGATACGTCCTTAATAACCCCTCACACACATTTGTACAACTCACATAAACCCTAATAAAAAATATACACGAACTTGTTCAGATTCGTATACAAATCATGTAATTTATGTTTGTCTGTTGGTAATTAAAAAGTTACGTATAAGCACGCATTCGAGTAATTTTCTTAAATAACATAAAATTCAAATTCACTTGCCAAAGTAAAATAAACACTAGCAGCAAGGACTCTTGTAGTACACACATTCAACATAATGTGGTATATAACTCTTGACCAAATCGAGAAAGATTTTGGTTTTAGTTTCTTTTTTTTTTCTTTCTTTTTAATAAAAGCAACTAACACATATGTGAACATATATCAGTGTGTATGAATGTGTGTATGCGTAAAATCCTAAGCTTAGTCATAAATCTGTTTTCACTTTAATAACTACCGACAAGTCTTTTGTACCACATGCTACATTTTGTGAAAGCACATTAGGGGATTTAAATTAGTATGGAATTTTTTTTTTTTAGAAACTTGTCCGAATTGTTTGTTCTCCATTAGGCGGGTTCATCGCAGATTTGCTTAAACATTGTATCTTTTGCACTTTAAAAGATTTTCATACAAAAAAAAAAAAAATAAATAACAACCACTGGTTTGAAAATAAAACCACAGTAGATATCCCCATGGAATGTAAATGGATACTTTCTTTAGGGAAAAATTTGCGTTACCTGTCGACAAACGGAATTTTTCACCTATAAATTTAATTGCGGATATTGAGCAGTGTATACAAACGATGCACGATGATGAAGATAGAGAAAAGGACATAGCAAGAACTAAATTTGCTAATAATATAACGTTCTTCAAAAGAAACTTTAGAAACACGCCAAAAGAAAAATTTATTTTGACTATCTTTGAAAAAACAAAGAAATTTCTTAGACAAAATCATGATATAATCATCATACCAGCAGATAAGGGAAATAAAACCGTAGCGATGTACAAAAACGAGTACAAAGAAAAAATGGAACACCTATTAGAGGACCGCAACACTTATCGGACACTGAGAACCGATCCGACACAAAAACTTCAAAAAATCAACAATAATTTCATATCTGAATTAGAGAAAAAAGGTTATATAGATAAAAATCAAAAAGATTAATTTAATTTGCTCCGCTGCTGTAGCACCTAGGATTTATGGATTACCAAAAATTCATAAACCACAAATCCCCTTAAGACCTATTGTCTCATCAGTACAAATACCATGTTATCAGCTCTCAAAACACATAGGTCAAACTCTAAAACACATAATTTCTACGGAGTATAATATTAAAAATTCACTACAACTTAAAGAACAGCTAGATAATATAGAACTGAATGACAGGGATATATTGGTTTCATTCGACGTTGTTTCTTTATTCACGAACATTCCAATCAATACTGCCATGAAAAATATAATGAAAAAATGGTGCACAATTCACAAATTTACCAACATACCAAACCAAAAATTTCTCGAAATTTTACGGTTTTGTTTAACAGACAATAACGATTTTGTATACGAGAACAAAATATACAACCAAATTTTCGGTATGCCGATGGGCAATCCCCTGTCTCCCACTATAGCAGATATAGTTCTAGATAATCTACTTGACGACACAATAAAAGAATTGAAAGCCGAGAATATCCATATAAAATACATAGCAAAATATGTAGATGATATTTTAGCTATTATTAGTACAGACGACCTGGATAAAATTCATAGAACTCTGAACAATCAGCACCCCAAAATCAAATTTACCCTCGAAATAGAATTTAACAAACAAATTGCGTATCTAGACACAAAAATACTTAGAAATGATAATAAAATCAAAATGGACTGGCACTCCAAGGAAACGGCCTCTGGCAGGATTATGAATTTCAACGCAACCCAACCCAAAAGCCAAATTATCAATACTGCAAAAAATTTTATTGAAAGAGTTCTGCGGATAAGTGATGAAGAATTTCACACTAAAAACACACGGAAAATCTACACTATACTCACCGAAAATAGTTTTCCAGTGAAACTTATAAGTAACCTAATAGAAGAAATTAATAAACGATTCAAAAATAACAAAGTTAGCAATACTGAAAACATAAATGATAAACGTTTTTACAGTGTACAATATATCCCAAGATTAACCGACAACAGAAACATAAGAACAGCAATAAAACAAAATAACATCAGCTTTGCGTATAAAGCTAACAAAACATTAAACACAATATTCACAAACGTCAAAACTCCAATTGACCAACAACAACGAAATAATATTGTGTATCATGTAAAGGCAGTAATGATCAACAATGTAATCAAATTTACATAGGAACGACAAAGAGAGCACTAACTACAAGAATGGGAGAGCATAGAATGGATATCGCGAAAGGCAAAGAATCGACAGCACTTGCACAACATGTACTTTCAACAGGCCACACAGCTGATCTCGAACAAGTGAGGATAATAGATAAAGAAAGAATAGAAAGAAAACGATTTACTAAAGAAAGCTTACACATCCAAAAGCAAATAAACAGAACCATGAACTTGAAGGAAGATACTAACAACATCAACGCTAGCTACATGGTTGCAATAAAATAGACTGTGATTTTAAATTAAGAGGTGTTTTTTATTATTTTCGTGTTTTATATGTTCAATGTTATATGTTAAATGTAATATATCTTGTATATAAATGTAATATTGAAAATTGTAAGTTTTAATGTTTTTGGTAAAATATTTGTGTAATAATATGATGTTTTTTATAATTAAATAGACAAAATCCCCAGAAGAAATCGACAAAAAATCGAAGAAACGTCGGGAAAAATTGTAATGAAATTGAAGTTTTAATTACAAAAAGGGAAAAAAATTTTAGGTCTTACTAGCTAAATAAAAATAAATGAAACAACATAAAATTGACCAAACAACCATCTAAATAAAATAAATAAAATTAAATCTTCAACTCCGTTAAATTTTGATCTCAATATATTTGTTGTTGTTAAAAAATAAAATTAGTGGAGTGACGTCTTTAAGATTTTGAGTACTCATACATTTTTATAATTAATAATGCTGAAAGACAAATTTCATTGATTATAAAATTCTAATCTCATTTTTAGAAGTTTTCATTCGAGATACTAAAAGGTGTCCTTGAAAACACTCCTTAAACTAAGCATATTCTTATGACCTTTTAAGGTCACAGTCTCTGAAATCGTAATTGTGTATATATGTATATCTTTGCTAAGCTCTTAGACCCACTCTCATCCTTCGCCGAGTGCTGACATTTGGCACATAGATTTGCGCCGACAATGACAATTTACTCTAGTTAAATTTAAGTTGGTAAACTCCTTTAAAAAATCTAAAATCAGAAAAAAATCAATGATTTAACAAGTTGACGTTTATGACAACCATAGTTGCCAAAATAAAATTTAAAAATAACAAATGACTGAAGTTGTCATAGCAGTACAATATATCATTCGGTCGCGGTACTTAAAACACCTCCTTTTTACATATATAGTTGTCATAAAATAAATTGCCTCTAAATATTTCAGTGTTGCCCATTTCCACAATGTTGATACATTTTTGTATAACTACACTCAAAACGAATTCAAATAGCTGTCAGAATTGGCCAAATATAAGTGTAACGACTAACATTGGATTCAAGTTTGGGGACTTTCCTTTTTTCGTAAATATGCGAAAATAAAATCTAATGACAACTGTAGTTCTCATAGCTTCATACAAATTTTTTCAATGCGTGAAATAATTTGTTTCAGAGAGGTCGTTTGCTTTACAAGTTAGATTTTTACACATATACATATTTATATTTATATCAAATTAGTTTTAATTGTTTGGGTTGCTTTAGAAAATGAGCTACCAGGATTTTCCAGAAAAACTACGGCAACTATTGCATGAATCACAACTGAATGATGAAAAGGATGGTAAGGTTAGGTTAGGTTAGATGGGTCGCCCGCCCGAAGGCGGATACACTCGGAGGCCATATGGCCCATTGTGATACCCTTTAGAAAGTGCCGGAAGGTAGAGATAGGAAGAGAGATTACAGAGTACAGATATATAGTGTAAGGGGTATGGAAGATGAAAAACAAAAGAAAAGAACAAGTGAAAAATACCCCTTTCGTCAATTATGCGTCCCTCCTGAACTAGCTGGATTCCCTCAATAAGTTCGCAAGGTTGCCGAGTGCACATTACTATGCAGTCCAGGTTATCGAAGAATCTTTGCCCCAAACCCCTGGACCTGTACTCTCTTCCATCTTCGAACCGTCGGTATACACTATGATCGCAGCCCTGCCTATGACAGAGTTTGTGGCGCACTCTTCCCTAGTCGGAATTTGGATCGTAAAATTTCCCAAAAAGTTAATCGCTGGTGACATATAATCGGTTTCCCGATCAATATGTGTCCCGCACACTGTCCGCAGTAATGTGCCGTATGCCCAAGAGCTTTGGTTCAGCTTATATGACTCCTTAAACGGAGAGCCACTTTCGCTGCCGTGCTCTTGATGCAAATATCGATGGGCATGATGTTCAGCATTGCCTCCAGTTCCCAGGCCAATCTCTGTACCTTCACGAGTCCAGAAAGTCTGACCCCCACGTTCACAGCTCCCCACCACACCAGATTACCATAGGCCAAAATAGGTCTAATTATCGCACAGTACATCTAGTGGATGATCTGCGGTTTGAGACCCCATCTTCTGCCAAACGTCCTCCTGTAGGTTTAGAAAGCACATAACGCCTTCTTAGTCCTTTCCTCTACATTCCTCGACCAAGTGAGTTTAGAGTCCAGAATAACACCCAAATACTTCGCCTCCTTTGACAATACCAGTGTCCTCCCGTCCAGTTTTGGAGGATTGAACTCAGGTACCAACACGGTTTTGGAAGGGTTGACCCCCAGACCGTTTTCCCTTGCCCATTTCACGAGTTTTTCTAATGCCGACTCCATGTGGTCACCGATCGTTGATAGAAATCCACCTCTGAACAGAAGCACAACATCATCAGTATAGGCGACCACTTTGGTGCTCGTTCTGTTGGAAAATTTTAAGATTTTATTGATCACCAGGTTCCATAAGAGAGGAAATATAACTTCCCCTTGTGGAGTTCCGCTCGTCACCACCTTCCTGGTTGCCCGTCCATAAGATTATCTGTGGCTTCTAGGATCGATGATATCTTGAACTTATTGAACGCCCCTTTCACGTCCAAAAAGAAGCCAAAACATATTTCATACAGTAAAGAGCATCCTCAATCGTTCCCACTACTTCATGTAAAGCCGTATCCACCGACCTTCCCTTTAGGTATGCATGTTGAGCTTTACAGAAATTATCCGGTGTGAGCTTATTTCTTCAATGTTTTCAGTAAAAACGATGACAGACTGATATGTCTGGAGTCATTTGCGGTATTATGGTTTATCTTTGCCGCTTTGAGGATAAAGACCACTCTAACCTCTCTCCATTCCTTTGGTATGTACCCTGATGCCAGGCTGTCTGAAAAGATCCAGAGTGGCATAATTGTCTCTAGGGACTCCTGCAAAAGAGCCGGGAATATACCATCTGGCCCTATTGACTTGTAAGGCTTAAATGATCTTACCGCCCACTCTACTTTGCTTTCATCCACTATTGATCTAATTTCCCCATATTCAGGAATTGGGTCTGATGTGAGAGCGCTCGTGGAGCTGTCTTCCATCACCTCATCTCTGCAACCCGGGATGTGGGTGTCTCGTAGAAGTAATATAGTATCTTTGCTGTTTTCCGCGAAACTACCGTCAGGTTTCTTAAGAAAACCCGATGTGCTCGTCTCCTTGGAAAGGACTTTGCGAAGCCTCGCCGCTTCGCTAGTTCCCTCAAGTTCCTCACAGAAACTGGCCCATGATTTCCTCTTAGCCCTGCGCGTCGCCTTTTTGAAAGCATTAAAACTGAGACGGTAATTATCCCAATCCTCAGTTTTCTTGTGTTTTTCACCTTATTAAAGAGTTTTCTAGTTATCGTTCTGAGTAGCTTAAGCTACCGGGTCCACTACGATTGGTTTATTTTTTTTAAAAGGCAAGCGCTCAGAGCATGAATTTAGATATGCTTCTTTAACTGTTTTCGTCATTGGACATGCTGAGTTCTCCACATCTTGAATGCTGACCAGCACTTACATATTCGGAGGTGGTAGATTTCGCACAAGGCTGCGGAATTTGGCCGAGTTAGTCTTCCTCGGATTCCGATATGGAATCACTCCCCCCAAAGAAATGTGAATGCTGTAGATTATCCTGTAATGATCTGAAAAAGAACATTCCAAGGACACCCTCCAGTCCAGAATTCTAACTGTTTCCGAATTCGGAAATAAAGTTATATCAATAACTTGGTCCCTAACTAATCCTATTATAGAAAGTGAGATTATTTCCTCTATTCGCTATAATCAAATTAGTGTTTAGGAGGTAATCAAAAACGGACTCACCTCTGCTGTTGATGTCAGTGCTTCCACACAAAGTATGGCGAGCGTTGGCATCGCCCCCAATCACCATATGGTGACCCTTAGTCATACATTCTCCGATCAGAGATCTTACCGCTGTAGACGGAGGGTCGTACTCCACATAAGGCGGATACATTGGTGCTATGATGAGTTTCGGATGAAAATGATAATTTGGATGGTTTGGTTTCACAATCAGAACTTCAAACCAAAATTTCTATTTTCGAAGATGATGGGGAATATGGCGATAATCCTAGTTACATACGTAACAGTAGCAATAACAAGGATTCTGAAATTTTGGGTCCCAGTAGACTTCGCATGAAGTAGAAACGGAAATAACAACTCCAAAAAACCCGAAATTTAGTGTTTCGTTTTATGCAACCATACTTGAATAAGGGACATTATCTATACATACATAATGTCCCTTTTAGTAGCGTTGCCTTGTATGAAGAGGTACACTAATATGGGTAAGGAAGGAAAATGTCTACGTCTCCAAATGGAAAGATAATAGGCAAGTACTTTTAATAACTCGAAATGATTGAGGCTGAAACCAGATATAATTAAATAAATATTAAACCTAAAGATATTCGTGATTACAACTCCAATATATCAGGTATTGATCTGTGCGATCAAATGATCGCATACTGTTCGACTCCTCACAGGACATGTTGATGTTACAATAAACAAATTTTTCACGATAGACGTTTCTGTTTGTAATGCTTTTTTATATTTAAAAGTTTCACAAGAACACAAAGTTTCTGGAATTCAGATCTAATAGATTTTCTACTAAACATAATATATGGAGCAACATTAGTTACAGAAATGAATCTAGTTGGCCAACCTCGTATGACCAGTCCATCAACCCTTACTACATCAGTCAGTTTTTCCAAATACTTTTGCATCAAACATCATGATTTAGGATTTTTCTAAAAATTTTAACAATTATTTAAAATATATTTTTTATTAAACTTTTTGTTTCTATTATTGTATTTTCCTTATCTTTTATTAAAAATATTAAAAAGAAATAGTAATTTTAAATGGTGCGTGGTAAAGAAGAAGAAAGCATATATTTCAAAAATTCATTTCAGCCTTCATCACCGATTTATTGAACATTGTGATAATTGTTATGTTTTAATTGAATACGAAAACTGCAAACAAAAAGTGCAAGTACGAGTGTATGTGAAGGTTCATGGTTCAAACCTCACGGCCTCCCTAAGTAGAAAAATTTTCATATAGAAACAATCTATTCAATTAAAACATAACAATTATCACAATGTTCAATAAATCGCTGATGAAGGCTGAAATGCCAGAAACCGGTCCGATTAAGGATACAGTGCAGTTATGAATTTTTGAAGTATATGCTTTCTTCTTCTTTACCACGCACTATTTAAACAAAATTAAAATTTGTATATTAATTACAGTAGTAATTGCAATATGTCTGAAAAATGACTCTAAATCTAACAAACGAAATAGTCGTTTGTTTAATGAAAAAAAAAAGATAATTATATATACCGAGTTTTCCGTAGAATTTTCTAACCATTTCTTTACCCCATTCGGAGATTGTTAACAACTGAAGAAAAATGAAAACAATCTGAGTCCACCCAAATCTGTGACTGGATTTTAAGTGTGATTATTTTTTTTTTTTACTTTTTCATTTGGGCCGAACTCAGCTTAGTTCAAAAGCTTATTTTTTAAATTAATTTGTTCCGATTAAATTAGGAAACGTTTGTCATTCTAAATGAATGATTTCTATTGCTTTTTGAGGAATAAATACTTTTAATGTTGCTTTAAATAAGAGATGTCAATATAAAGTAATTATTTAGAATATTATTTCCAAATCTTCATAATATCGCATTTAAAATAAAATTAGGAATAATATCAAGAAATAGAAAAAAAATATTAAAAATTATTGCATAAAACAAAAATTTATATAAAAATGATGACACAATGAAATAGCCATTCTGGGTGCTGATAGATTCGAAGTCAGGGTGAAAGATCTGGTTCAGCGTTCTCAGGCCAAAACTTATAGTTTTTTTCTAATCTTGAAATTTGTTTGCTTGTTTTTTCTAATCTTGAAATTTGTTTTTCAGCTATAACTAAAGAACTATTGAAGATTTCTCATTTCATTCTTCTGCAAATCAAGTTGGATTAATTTTATCGAATGAAATCTTCAAAAGTTTTTAAAACGTTGCTACTTTTTAAAATGTTTTTTTTTTTTAATAAATCACCAGGATAAGATTTGCTAAGTGGATATGTAACTTTTCCGATATTTTGGAAAATAACATCAATTTGTGTCTGGATCGCGTTTGACGATGGACTTCAGTTAACTCGTTAGTTATCAATTCTTCTAAAACTAAGGCTATGATGTTTGGTCCTAATAATCGATTTATCATTGATCTGAATATTTTTCTGGGTGATGATGAAATTGAGTTTGTTTGCCATCATAGATGTTTAGGTGTCGTGTTGGACAGTAAACTTTCATTTGAGTCCCATATTAATGCTTTGGCTGGTAAAGTTGGGGGTAATTTCGTTAAAATTTATTCTACTAATATTTTTTTTACCTTTTCACATTAAGCGAAAGCTGGCTCATGTGCTCTTAATGTCCCAAGTTCTATATGGATTTGAAGTTTTTAGTGGTACTATTGGGATACATCTCACGAGGCTAAAACGTATTGTTAATACTATTGTGAGGTTTGTTTATAGTGTCCGATCCCGTGATCATATTTCTAGCTATGTTCGTCGGTTTCTTGGTTGTTCTTTTGAGGATTTCGTTAAATAACGTATGTTGAGTTTGTTTCATAAGATTGTAAAGAATGGTAGGCCTGCTCGTCTATGTAATGCCTTTTTCTTTTCACGGTCTACTAGAAATCCTCAGATTTTCATTCCAAGAATTGTACGGTCTATCTATGAAAGGTCTTTTGTGGTTAGGATTTCTCGTTGCTGGAATATTTTGCCTCATGAATTGAGCTTTTTTCACATTCGAATAATGTATTTCGGTTAAAATTATTAGAGTTTTTTGTTACTCATTAAAAGGGGTTCATATTAGGTTTTGTCCTTGGTTCATGGCCCTATCGAATATGATTCAGAGTTTAGTTTATTGAGTGTTGAGAATTTGGTCTCATAATATATTTTACATTATTCATATAACAAATGTAAATGGAAATGAATATTTTTAGTGAAACCTCCTTTTGAAATTAATGTCGTGTTCTAATCATATTTTATTTTTATTTTTATTTTATTTTTTATTTTTATAAACTTGTTATATACAACATGTTAACTTTTAATTTTTAAATTTATCTTTAGTTGAATCTTTGCTGACTGGGACCATTTAACAGTTTTATACTATTCTTTTAAATTTGCTTCATATAAGATTTTGACTGGGGAGCCAATAAGAGGTGTTATTAATTGGTTAGTTAAGTAGCTCAGGTTTTATTTATTTGCTGTGTAATATATATTTTTTGGCCTGGATGGCTTTTTAAATTACGAAACTAATTTGAAACAAATAAATAAAATATGTAGTGAAAAATCTCACGAGGAAAAGCATGATGTTTTTAACACATATATACAATTCCATATTAAGGCTCAACTACTTCCAATGAGTCTACTAGCAACTTTCTCTAAAATGTTTGAGAAAATATTTCTAAAAACCAGTTTTAGATAAACTAAATATCATTCCCGAGCTTCAATTTGACTTTAGGCATAAACATGGAACCCCAGAGCAGTGTCATCGTATCGTTAATGTTATATCTGAACCTCTTGAGAAAATACAATATTGTTCAGCGGTTTTTTTCGACGTGCAACAGGCTTTTGATATGGCACGAAGGCTTACTATGCAAAATCAAGAAAACACTACCTGCACCAAATTTCTTATTTTTCAAAAATTAGCGCACTGATCACCGTTTTTATGTCAAAAGCAAAGACGAAAATTCTAATATATTCCCAATCAACGAATGTATTCCACAAGGTAGCGTACTTGGTCAAATTTTATATAAAATATACACAGCTGATATGCCAACCACTCCAAATAATACATTAGCCACTTACGCAGACGATACGGCTATTGTTACTACGAGCGGAAGCATCCTCATTCGTTCAAAATGCACTCAATTTATTTGAACAATGGCTTTCAAAATGGAATATCAAAGTAAATTCTGAAAAATCAAGCCATATTACATTTACGTTAAGACGTAAAGACTGTCCTTCCGTTACAAATTATCAAGAAAAAATTTTTAAAAGTCAAACAGTCAAATATTTGGGAATGACAATGGAGAGGCGTCTCACGTGGAAACAACACATTAAAGCTAAGCATTACCATCTTAAAATTAAAAGTAAAAAGCTTTGTTGCCTTTTAGGATCAAAATCCCAACTCAGTTTGAATAGTCCTCATAAACAAATCTATACTAAAACAAGTTTGGACCTACGGTATAGAAATCTGGGGTACAGCAAGTAAATATAGACACCCTTGAAAGGTTCCAATCAAAAACGTCAAGGCTTATTACACTGTTCAAGTTGTAAAGTGGTACTAACGTGAAAACCATATGGTTGTGTTTGGATGAGCCCCCTGACTACTACTCCACCGATGAAAGTGCCAATTTGGCTCATTGGGAAAAATTAGTGGCGTTTTGTTTGAATTTCGGTCAATTTGTCAATTTTTGACCATTTCCAGCCCATTTAATCGCTTTTCCTGTATTCAAAATTTCTTGTGTTATCTTTATACGGCTCGCAATTACTATTTCCGCCATTAGAACACACATTTCAACTGACAAAATCAACATTTTTAGCCTATTTTCATGATTTTTGCCCATTTTTTTTTTATCGATTTTCCCCATTTTTTTTTTGTTTTTATGCGCTTTTTTGTAGTTGTTGCGCAAACTTATCGATATAATTCTTACCGTTTTTCCTTTTTACAACATATTATGCAATATTATTGCCATTTCAAGCAACTCAACTTTTAAATACACTTTTTAAATACAAAAACCATCCTTTTTTACATTTTTTCGGATGATTTTAGCGTTTTTTATTGACTTAAATAAATTTTTTGTAGTTGAATACATTTTTTCGGTATAAAAATGAATGGAAATGAAAATATTAATGTAATTAATTTTAAATTGGCAATTGAAATAAAGAAATATGCAATGGAATATAATACGTTATCCTCCAATTCCATTAACTAATTCCAGCATAGATCTGCCAAAAGTGAATCTAATTTTTTTCCACTGTACCAGTGTTCCAACTGTGGTGATACCTGGTGGAAACGTTCCTGTTCACCAATCATACAAACGTTCTACACACGATGCACAAGTCATTTTAGGCACCCAGTCAACATTACGAATCACTGGAATATTGAAGTACTGCTCGTACAATGTTGTAATTTCATCAGTAATTTTTTTCTTAGACGACATAATGGTCTACTTTGTGCACATATAACAGTAATGATTGAAGTTTTTCCGGCATTTACCCATTTTTTACGGTAAAAAGTAATCACTTCAAACTGGAAAACTCAATTTATTAACGAGAAATCAAAAAAATAAACGACGCAGTTTGTTTACTCAACAATCAGTGTTGCCAACAGTTCTTCTACAAAATATGCCAAATCACTGTTAAAATTGTGCCAAAATTAAAATAATGTTAAAAAGTTATGCTAAAATATTTCAGGATAACGAATGATATTCCATTGTGTATTTCTTTATTTCAATTGCCAATTTAAAATTAATTACATTAATACGGAGAAACACGCATTTCCATTCATTTTTATACCGAAAAAGCGTAAAAAAGGATAGTTCTTATATTTTAAAAGTGTGTTGAGTTGTTTGAAATGGCAATAGTATTGCATAATATATTGTAAAAAGGAAAAACGGTAAGAGTTATGTCGATAAGTTTGCGCAAGAACTACAAAAAAGCGCATAAAAACAGCAAAAAATGGGGAAAATCGATGAAAAATGGGCAAAAATCATGAAAATATGCTAAAAATGTTGCTTTTCTCAGTTGAAATGTGCGTTCTAATGGCGGAAATAGTAATTGGGAGCCGTAGAAAGATAACAGAAGAAATTTTGAATACAGGAAAAACGAGTTAAATGGGCTTAAATGGGCTGAAAATGGTCAAAAATTGACAAATTGACCGAAATTCAAACAAAACTCCATTAATTTTTCCCAATGAGCCAAATTGGCACATTCATCGGTGGAGTAGTAGTCAGGGGGCTCATCCTAACACAACCATATGGTTTTCACGTTAATACAAGAAATTTCGTGTTAAAAACTTGAACAGTGTTATAAATGCGTTTTGGTTTATAACTAACAAACATATCCTACTTGATTTAAAGATGTGAACGGTAAAACAGGAGATTCAAACTTGCAGTGAAAAATATTTACAGAGATTGAGTGACCATACAAATACTTTGGCTATTTCGCTTCTTGCTGACAGCAATTAAACAAGACGATTAAAACGTGCCCACATTCTTGACTTGCCATTCAGAAACTAATTCTAAACTTGTACATATGGATTATCAATTTATTCATTATTGTAAATATATAAAACTTCACGCACTTCAATCCATTTCATTTATTAATATATTTGTATAATTTTAATATATTTGTATATAAATATATATATATATATTTTAATTAATATTCATATATTTTTAACAAATTTATAAAATAACTGGTAGTTTATTGTATATTGTTAAATAGTTCATTGAAATATATAATGCATGTTATTTGATATTTTGATATGTTGTTAACTAATTTGCTTATTGTCCTTGGACAGATTGTAAATAATGTTACAAAAAAAAAATTTTTTTTAATAACAACATATTTAAGGAGTGTCATTATTATTTATTAGTAGAGTGGTGGAGATGTATACGTATGACTGATATCTATACTAATATAATAAAGAGGTAATGTGTGTTTGTTTGTTTGTTTGTTTGTTTGTTTGTTTGTTTGTTTGTTTGTAGGGGGTAATCTCCGTAACTAGCCATCTGATCTTCCTGAAATTTTCACAGAGTCTTACTGCGGATATGGGAAGTGCTATAGGCTATAATTTTTTTAATATTTTTAGTGGGCGTGGCACCTCCCACACAAAGTAAATTTTTAATATCATATACATATATTGAGTACCATGACAGGGAGAGCTTTGCAAATTTGTGTGAGGTCACCTATTGTTAATATTAGTAGCCGCGCCGGAAATGGGCCGGATCGGAGAAGTGGGCGTGGTACCTCCCATACAAGTAATAATTCAATGTTATATATCTCGAGTACTATGATAGAGAGAGCTTTTAAAATTTGTCTGATGGCACCTATTATTAATGTGAGCAGTCGGACAAAAAATGGGCACTATTGGACCAATAGGCGTGGCACCTGCCATACAAATAAAATATAAAATGCCATATATCTGGAGTACTGTTATAGTGAGAGTCTTGGGACTATGTGTGAACCCATAAGTTATTCATATGATTAGTTAGACAAAAAATGGGCGTGATCGGAGCAGTGGGCGTGGCACCGCCCGTACAAAGTAAATATATGATATCATATAACTGGTGTACTAAAAGAGGGAAGCTTTGGCACTTTGCACGACACCATCAGATCTTAGTATGAGTAGTCAGACAAAAAATTGGCGGGTTCACACCAATGGGCGCGGAGCTCCCCATGCAAAGTAACTATTAAATGTCAAATATTTGGAGTACTGTAAAAGAGAGAGCTTTGTGGCTTTGCGTGATTAGTCGAACAAAAAAATGGGCGTGATAGAATCAGTGGGCGTAGCACCGCCCATGCAAAGTAGATATCTAATATCATATAACTGGGAAAGGCTCGACATTTTGCACGAGTCCCTCAGATATTAATATGAGTAGTCCAATAAAAATTGGGCGGGATGGGATAAGTGGGCGTGGCACCTCCTATATCAAAAATATGATGTACTACGAAAGCAACAGTCTTTTGACAAGTACATTAGTTATCAATGTGATTTGTCGTGGAAAATATATTGTCAAAATCAAAAATCGCGAAAACAAAAAACATATTCAAAAAAAAAAAAGAATTAAAGAGGTAATGTGTTTGTTTGTTTGTAGGAGGTAATCTCCGTAACGACTTATCTGATCTTCCTGAAATTTTCACTGATTCTTACTGCGGATATCGGAAGTGCTACAGGCTGTATTTTTTTTAATATTTTTAGTGGGCGTGGCGCCTCCCATTCAAAGTAAATTTTTAATATCATATATATAAAGTACTATGATAGAGAGAGCTTTGAAAATTTATCTTAGGTCATCTATTATTAACGTGAGTAGTCAGACAAAAAAATGGGCGGGATTGGACAAATGCGCATGGTACCCCTATACAAACTTAATATTAAATGTGATATATCTGAATTACTGTGTTAGTGAGATCCTTGGGACTTGCGTGAGCCTTTTCGTAACAATTCGGAAGGGGGGGGAGGGGGAGGGTGTAACGAAGCGCACCGGGTTACATCTAGTGTTTTATATTAAAACAAACATACTTTACATCGGTATTTTTATTATAATTTTCTACATGGATATATTAAAAAAAATTATTTATTTAAGCCTTGGAAAAATTAAATGAGCAATGGTCATTGGTTCCTGAGTTATAGCTAATAAGCTAAGCAAACAAACATCATGATAAGCAAACAATATAAAATGTTTTTTTATTTTTTTTTTATTATTTTTTATAAAAAATCTTATTTTCGATCTTTATCAACTTAATGATTGAGTTTGAAATTGTTCAGGCTCAAGATCAAATGTTTTTACTTTAAATAAAGCAAAAGCATTAGCACATTTGTTTCAAAAAATTGATCTATATTCTGCATGACAGGTTATAAAGCTGTTTCGGGAAGAGTCACCAACCCTCATCAGTAACCAAAAGCAGTTGAATGTCATAAAAATATTTTTTTGAATGAGAAGGCTGAACCCTTTGGACGTTTTACTATACTGGTTTAATACTTTCAACTTGAATTTGAAAATCTCAGCTCCCAATAATTCCCCCGAAAATCTTCCACAGTGTAATTCATATCGAAATAGAAAGAACTGAATCAAATAAATACATTTCGCACTTGATCAACAAGGGGGTATTACCACAAAATTTTTAAAATTTCAGTTTTTGCTAGATATCAACAAACAACATCAATATCTATCTACCGTAAAAATTTCAATGTATTCCGATAACTCTTTGATCTCGAAAACCACATTTGATACCATTTTCGTGATAGTGTAGTGACTGCCTTTATATGAACAAAAAGGTATTATTTTGAGTTAATACAAAAGTTGAAATTGAAATGCATCATATATTTTCATAAAAAAGGTATTATTTTGATTTGAGCCTTTATTGAAGCTAAAAATAATCAAATTGTTTTATCTAAAATTTGTTGCATTTTGAGTTAATACTTTTTTTTTGATAAAATTTGTTTTACTTCATGATTTTAATTCGAAATGTGACTTTTTTATGATAAAATTGTTCAAATTTTTTTGTTCACCCTTTTCATGAAATAATTCAATAATTCTTTAGTTATAACCATATTCATGTTTATAATAAATTTACCTTAACATAAATACTTGCTGATACGAAATCAATTGTCCATTGCAGTAATAATGAAAATATTCAAATATAAAAAATTATTGTATATTATATTGTACGAACAAACATTAATTAACTAAAATTTATTATGACGTGTCCAAACTTGCAACACTATTCTGCGTCTTTGCGTTTAGAAGATATACATAGTGACAATAACAGTTATAGCTCTGCAGATCCATTCAGCGATGGTTCGAATGACGATTTCAATCCGTCGATAGTAAGTCGAAGCGGTTCTTCGGACATAGAAATGCAGAAAATGATTTATGGAAGAAAAAAACGTACTAATTATAAAACACTAAAACAAGGAACAAAAACGTCAACAACATCTGCGAAACTCAGAATCTTCATATACTTCGCTATCTAATCCTACACGAAAAATAAAATAAAAGTGCTTGCGAACTACTTGTGGAGAAAACTGCCGTTTCATGTGCAACGAAAAAATAAACGAATCTTTTCGTTTTCAAATACTTCAAAAATATTGGGATACAAGACAGAGGGAATCCATTTCTAGTCACATGAAACAGATAAAAAATTATCGCAGTTTTAACAACGCATTTTTCTTGGAAATGGACTCAAAACTTATCCGAGTATTCAAAACATTTTTTAAAGCAACTCTCGATATAAATGACGAAGTTATTGCAACAGTAATAAGAAAAAAAGAGCGAAGAACGAATTGTGAAACCTGGTTATCGTGGAAAGCATAATAAGCACAAGAGTGTTAGCCCAGAAATCAAGGATGGAATAAGGCAATTTATTGCAGATATTCCGAAAATTGAGTCCCACTACTTACGCGCCCAAACATGCCATGAGTTTATAGAGAGCGATAAAGCATTACAGACTTATACAAGGACTATAAAGAAATGTGTGAAAGGAACAATTGAACAGCCGGAAGTAGCATTATATTCCGCAGAATACTCAAAGAAAAATTTAATATTTCATTTTTTAAGCCGAGAAAAGATCAATGTGACCTTTGCGCATCGTTTTCAAATTCCGACGAAAATGGAAAAAGTATTTTAAATGAGGATTATACTTCACACCAAGAAGAAAAGGAACTGTGTAGAAAAGAAAAAGGTATAGGTAAACAATATGGTAATATATGGTATATAATTTGCAATCAGTTCTTCCACTGCCAAAAGGATTAACTTCAAGTTTTTTTTTTATAAAAGCAAAATAAATTGTTACAATTTTACCGTAAATGACCTTAAAGCGAAACACGTGGAATGTTACTTCTGGAATGAATTCGAAGGAAAACGTGGGTCGCATGAAATTGGAACGTGCGTCCTTTTATATATACAAAAAATTGTGCAAGATGCAAACAGTACTCAAGATTTGGATTTAATTTTTTACTCCGACAACTGTTGTGGACAGCAAAAAAATCATGTGAGTCCGATCACAGGGAAGATGTGTAAACATCTAGTAATTAAAGATTTTTTTATGTCATTTTTTAAAATCAAACAGAAAGCGTCATCTATGTATCATTTATAGCAAAAACTGTTTCAGCTAATTCAACAACCGTTTGCTGTAAAACGTTAAAAATATCCTAATATAAACGTATATAAGTGATACATAGATGACGCTTTTAAAAAAGTGGCATAAAAAACAATTTTATATCATAATTTTTTCACCAATACAATCATAAGTCACACAGAGTTATCTGCTTCAGCTCACACCGATATGAGTTACGCTGTTTTTGTGATTGTATTGTGAAATAGAAATTTACCCCCCTGCTTTCGACGTATTTCTATGCTGTTCAAAAATATAACATACGAAGCATAACTCATAAATGTTTAATTCAAGGCCACTCCCGAAATGAAGGAGATAACGTTCATAGTGTTATAGAAAAGCAAGTAAAAAGACATCTTTTAAGCAAACCGATATTATGTCAGATCAATACATCACATTAAAAGCCATCGCTAAAAAGACTGGAATACCATATAAAGTTCATGATTTAAAACATGGTAGATTTTATGATCTTAAGAGCTTACAAGAGCAATGGAGCCAAAATTTTGTTAAAACTGATGCCAATAAAAAAGTTAACTGGCATAATATCAAAGTCTTGCGTGTAGAATATGGAAATCTCAATTCATTTTTTATAAGAATTCCTATAAGGATAAAGATTTTTCAAAAATAACTGTCCAAAAAAACAAATTAAAATGCACCAGCTATTGGCAAAATCTACCCCTGTCGGAAAATAAGAAAAAGGATCTTAAGGAACTTGTAAAAAAAATATTATTCCAAAACATATTTATGAGTTGTATTACAAAAATTTAATAGATACTTAGTTTAAACACATAATAACTGTTAGCTTCTTTAACTATGTACAATGTAAATGCGTACTTAATTTTATGTGTATTTGCTGCTGTGATCGTTTACAATAAACTAACAAAAATGCGTCAAATGAACTAAAAACAATAGAAGAATAAAAAATAAGAAATAAAATAAATAGAACAAAATAGAATAAAATAAAAAAATAGAATAAAATAAAAAAATAGAATAAAAATAAGAAATAGAACATTTTTATGATTTTGCGCTATAAACAACTGAAAATGGTAATTTATCAATATTTGCACGAAAAATTTGCACTTTCACAAGACCCAAACTGCCTGAAGGAGCGTTCCAATGCTTTTGCGATGTACTAGAGAGTTCTTAACTATTGTCTTGGCTACAATTTTTGTCTTAATTTTGGATCGAAAATCTCAATTGTTTTTCTGTTATAGGCCATAATATCAAAGAAAAAAAAAAAAAAAAAAACGTGACAAAAAGTGGTGAATTTTCTACATTTTCGACTTTTTGACCATGAAATCGAAGTTTTTTCTAAGTAATATGTTCAGAGAAATTGTAGCCCGAGAAAATGGCTTTTGAAAATAAGTCAAAATTTCAAATAGTTTACGAAATATGCGCCCAAGAAAATTTGCAAATTTTCCAAAAAAAAAAAAAATAAAGTCTGAGAAAAACTGCAAGTCAAAATCTGGAAGCTCGATTTTCACCGTAGACGTATGGTCTAGTGGACCTTTTTGCTCAGTACAATCCCAAGAATCAGAAACGCGAAGCGCTAATTAAAATTTTTTTCCTTCCATACTAATCGCCCCACCATAATGTACATATTTTGTAAAAAAGACTACTCGTAATAGTATTTCTGAAATTAGGAACATGTATTCAAGATAAAAAAAAGTTAAGCTACTACCATTTTGTTGATAGAATATCATAACAAGGTGAGAAAAACAAAAATATTTTTGGAGTTAATACACTTTTGTTGAGAAAAAATTTTTGAAACTTTAACTAAAGCGTTACAACTCAAAAAATTACCAAAAAGTATATCGGAAAGTTTCAGAAAAATGGTATTAACTCAAAAATTGAAAAGAAAAAAAAAAATTTAAATAAATTTTCAAATGGAGTTTGCTTACTTACTATGATGTATTCGGATTTTAAAATTCTCTTAAATTGTAACCATAAACAGTTTCTGACCTCTACTGAAAATTATAAAATTTTGAGTTAATACCCTCCTCTTAATCAAGGGCGATTTATTTAGAAAAGAAAAAAACTAAATTGATAATGAAAAATTGAAATTGATGAAAGTGTTACGAAATATTTATAAGAATTGAAAATATTCCGAAAGAGTGTTTGATCATGATTCATCTTAAGCACTACAAATAATCTAAATTTTCTTTTGTTTGCTGGAAAAAATTTTTGCGACTTTTTTAAAATATTGAAAGTTTTTTTTTTTGTGAAACTTAATATATTTATAAAACTTGGACTACCCTAATATGTAACCTACATACATATGTATGTGTATCGTTCGGTCTTCGTGCTTATGTAAATATAAATGAGTTAAAAACTTGTACAAATACATAATGAAACATAAGAATTCTTGTATGTTTCGTTATGTATGATCACATAAACACATATGATTTAAAATAAAGAGCCAGTAAACCTTTTCGGCTTTTAAAGCTGATTAAAATTTACTTCATTTTAAAAGCTTGAAAATAATTTGGAAGCTGCAGAGAATATTGCTGTCATAGTAACTAGTAACTGTCATAGAAAAAACGAGGTAAGACCAAATTTCCAACATGTTCTGGCTCGAAATATTTGGTTTTTAAAATAAGTGTGCTGCCATTATGGTGTGTACTAACATCTAGTTCTTTGAAAATTCAATTTAAATTTGTTTATGTATAAAAACCAATATTCTTAAAATCAGGATATGTAAATAGAGAAATTACAAATTTTATTTCAAAATGCTAACAGAATGAGAAAAAAATGAAATAAAATGTAGCATTTTAACCAGAAAATTTCTTGGCAATTTTAACTTTGTGATAAGTAACACTTCTCTAGGAGATTATAAAGTGTTTACCTCAAATATTTACAGTGCAATTGAAAAATTCTCAGTATATTTTTCTTTATCTTTCGCACTAGTTATTTAAACCCTATTACTGTACATAGTGTATTTTTTTCGGTGTCATTTGTTTATTTCAGATATTTAATACTTTTTACCATATTCTCAGCTTTTAATATCATGTTCAAAGGACACACAAGCTACAAAAAAAAAAAAAAAAAAGTATTAAAATGCTTGTACCCGCTAAGCTGCTTCAATATTAATATCGAATGAAAAAGGACAAGCTGTGCAATTAAAAATATATTTTAGCTTTTATGTGTAATTCATCACAAATCAAATAGAAAGACATTTAAGTAATATCCTTTGAAAATTTAATACTTTATTTTTGTACTTGAAATTCCTGCAAATATATATATATAACGGGTGATTTTTTTGAGGTTAGGATTTTCATGCATTAGTATTTGACAGATCACGTGGGATTTCAGACATGGTGTCAAAGAGAAAGATGCTCAGTATGCTTTGACATTTCATCATGAATAGACTTACTAACGAGCAACGCTTGCAAATCATTGAATTTTATTACCAAAATCAGTGTTCGGTTCGAAATGTGTTTCGCGCTTTACGTCCGATTTATGGTCTACATAATCGACCAAGTGAGCAAACAATTAATGCGATTGTGACCAAGTTTCGCACTCAGTTTACTTTATTGGACATTAAACCAACCACACGAATGCGTATAGTGCGTACAGAAGAGAATATTGCGTCTGTTTCTGAGAGTGTTACTGAAGACCGTGAAATGTCGATTCGTCGCCGTTCGCAGCAATTGGGTTTGTGTTATTCGACCACATGGAAGATTTTACGCAAAGATCTTGGTGTAAAACCGTATAAAATACAGCTCGTGCAAGAACTGAAGCCGAACGATCTGCCACAACGTCTAATTTTCAGTGAATGGGCCCTAGAAAAGTTGGCAGAAAATCCGCTTTTTTATCGACAAATTTTGTTCAGCGATGAGGCTCATTTCTGGTTGAATGGCTTCGTAAATAAGCAAAATTGCCGTATTTGGAGTGAAGAGCAACCAGAAGCCGTTCAAGAACTGCCCATGCATCCCGAAAAATGCACTGTTTGGTGTGGTTTGTACGCTGGTGGAATCATTGGACCGTATTTTTTCAAAGATGCTGTTGGACGCAACGTTACGGTGAATGGCGATCGCTATCGTTCGCAAACTTTTTGTTGCCAAAAATGGAAGAACTGAACTTGGTTGACATGTGGTTTCAACAAGATGGCGCTACATGCCACACAGCTCGCGATTCTATGGCCATTTTGAGGGAAAACTTCGGAGAACAATTCATCTCAAGAAATGGACCGGTAAGTTGGCCACCAAGATCATGCGATTTGACGCCTTTAGACTATTTTTTGTGGGGCTACGTCAAGTCTAAAGTCTACAGAAATAAGCCAGCAACTATTCCAGCTTTGGAAGACAACATTTCCGAAGAAATTCGGGCTATTCCGGCCGAAATGCTCGAAAAAGTTGCCCAAAATTGGACTTTCCGAATGGACCACCTAAGACGCAGCCGCGGTCAACATTTAAATGAAATTATCTTCAAAAAGTAAATGTCATGGACCAATCTAACGTTTCAAATAAAGAACCGATGAGATTTTGCAAATTTTATGCGTTTTTTTTTAAAAAAAAGTTATCAAGCTCTTAAAAAATCACCCGTTATATATACATACATATATTTCAAATAATATATGTTGATGACTTTTACTAAAATGAAGGAATGGCCTTATCAAAGGATATTATTGATATATTATATTCATGATTCTATTAAACAATTTTTTTTTAATTGCAGAGATTATACTTTTTGTTCGATATCCATATTGACATACATAATTATTTTAATTAACCTTAATAGCCTTTGAAAATTGTATGAGCTTTAAATAGGCAAAAAAATGAGAAAATTAAGTAGTGACAAAGCATTATTCATATATGAGTAATTATACGTCGAATATACCAGCTTTTTGGCATCACCACTTTTGTTTGTTTAGGAATTTGGCAGATGTATTCGTCTTTGGAAAGGTGTTAAAAAAATATTTTCTAAAAAGTCATAAGAGTTAATCTTGGCCCAAAAATTCGAAATTTTCCAGTATTTCTTCACAATATTATAAATAGTACTTCATGGCTTATTTTAAGCCTTTCCAGCCTAGTGATTCCAAATTGAATCATTAATTGGAAATTAAAATAAAAAACTAAATAAAATAAAAAACAAGTAAGAGTATAAAATCCTGTACCGTATATTTGATACCTTCTACCCATGTTCTAATCACATTACACTATCCAACAAGGTTTTGGACTGGAGCAACCAAATAACTTCCCTAGGGTAATTTGGTGGGCTGAATTTATAACTTCAGGTTTTCAAGATACAAAAAAAATGTTTTTATTCGTTTTTTACATAAAAAATCATTAGTTTATTCAAAAATAAATGAATTTTCAAAAGTGAATGGCGTTATTTATACGTCGTTTGTATTTTGTTGGTTCGGTTTAACGTATTAGATTCCAGAAATAGCCTCCCAGCATGCTTTTGTCCCAAAATCCTTGATAATGTCTTTCAATTTTCATTAAATTTTGGTGAGCACGCTCCCCTTGTTCGTATCTCAACGCATCTCGGATTTGTGGGAAAAAAATCTAAATGCGAATGAAGAAAATTCATTTTGATTGACATTCGTGCACCTACTTCGCGATAATTTTTCAATAATTCAGCAACAAGTTGTCCCAAGTTTTCCCTCTTATTGTTTCCAAGAAAACTGTCCACGATGTTCTAGAAAAATTTCCAGGCTGCATACTCTTACTCCAATAAACATTGTGAAAAATTGTCATCATTCAATAGCTTCCTGATCTGAGGGCCAGCAAATATGCCTTCTTTGATTTTAGCATATAAAATTTTAGGAAAAACCGCTAACAAATATTTAAATGCTGCACTATCTTTGTCCACAGCCTTGACAAAGTTCTTAAAAAGGCCCAATTTGTTGTGCAGCGGCTGAAGAAGAACGTCATTTGGATCACTTAATGGTTTATTTGAAATATTTTGTTTTCCTGGTGAATACTCAGTTCTTTTTGGCCAATCTGTTCTGGCGAAATGAAGACATGTAGCGCGACTATCCCATAGACAAAGGAAACAACAATACTTTGTGAAACCCATGCATACCAGTCAACAGATTAACTTACAGTTATTTACAATGGTCTATACTACAGTGCGTTCATAAATGATAGCACATTTGATAATCTGTGAATCAATGTTCCATAAAATTTAAACTATGCATGCTATAATTACACTGTCCAACAAATTAAGACTTTTTGAATGGAACAGAATAGCGACCCCATAATTCTGAAAGGGTATGTTGAGTAGATCATTTTTTTGTAGAACAAACTTATGGTCCAGCACGTCTGAGTATTTTTTTACAGTGGGTCAAAGTTTTAATTTTTTGGTCGAAGGGAGCATTATACTTTATGAAAAAAATACTGTAAGTTAATGTCTGAGAGAATTCTTATGGTCAGAGTTGTATTGTGGAATTGTATGAGAATTATTTTTGTGGAAGATCTTAACCCTCTAAATGGTCTCTTTATGGGTCAATTTGACCCTTCTTTCGAGGAAATCAAAAAATATCCTTTAAAAAAGGACATTTAAGGATTAAAATATTCTACGAAAATGTTTGCCGAAAAATTTCAGTGGGGGTCACCAAAGACACCATTGTTGTAAATAAAGCTCTTTACGATTAATTGGCAAAATTACACGCCAACTTCTATAAAAAATTATAATTTTGTTTTAATACATTTTTTTATATACATTGTACATATTTATTTTTTTGCTTCAAATTTTCGAGTAAAAGGGAATTGGGAAATAGCAGTAGTATGACAATGGATTAAAGATTAAACTTAATACGCTTTCCCTTAATTAGCTTGACGTGAATGTTCCGATGGGTCAAGGTTTCTGTACAAGCCCCATACGTATTCAGCAAGCATTACACTTTGGGATTTCCCTTTGAATCTTTCTTCCAATACCTTTATATCCTGATGAAACCTTTCACCGTGCTCATCTGAAACCGCTCCAAGGTTTTCTTTAAAAAAATTGAGATGAGACTGCAGAAAATGCAACTTTAGTGACATCTTAACTCCAATGTTGTTAAAACCGATTAGCATGCTTTCAATATTTTCTGCATAGTTTTGTGCTTTTGAGTTTCCAAGGAATTCTGATATAACCAGCTGCATAAAGTCAAATGCTGTCTTTTGCATATCCGACAGATGACCATAAAATTCTTCATCTTGTAATAATCTTCTTATATCGGGTCCAACGAGCATTCCTAGAAAAGGTGATTTACATTGAATGAAATAAATTATTTCTTAAAACCGTATGTTACCTTCTTTTAATTTAGCTGCAGATAATCTCGGGAAAATTGTTTGAATGCGTTTGAAAGCATTTCCTTGTGTATTTGAGCTTTTAATAAAATTTTTCACCACGCCCAACTTAATATGCAGCGGTGGAAGTATGACATTATCTTTTGGGACAAGGGATTCATGGATTACTTTTAAGTCACCAATAATATTTTCTTTACGTTCTTCGAAATATTTAATATGATAATGGATGCTGGTAGCACGTGAATCCCATTTACAAAGAAAGCACATATATTTTGTGTATCCTGTTTGCATTCCAGTCAATATTGCAATCATTTTGAAGTCTGCGCATACTTCCCATTTATATTTGTAGTATTCAATTTTATTTAAGAGATTTGAAATATTTGCGTATGTTTCCTCCTTTTTTGTGGAATACGCAACCGGTATTGATGGATGCTGATTTCCATTGTGCAGTAAAACTGCTTTTAAGCTGTGTTTTGAACTATCTATAAATAGTCGCCAAGCGGAAGAGTCCAGTGGAAGCTTTAGATATTTTAGAACCTCTTCAATACTGCAACAGTATACAAGTTCTTCTGATTTTTTAAAATAACTTTCCAGATCGGCGTGTCTTTTTCTTGGAAATGTAACTTTTACATCGGCTTTTATCAAATTCCTGTTTTTCAATCTGGAACATAATATTTCAGCTTTCTCTTTTGTTAGTCCTAAATCTCTTACAAGATCTTCAAAATAAGCTTGGTCTACCAAATTAGGACATATGTTTAAACCATCAAGAGGCAAGTAACTTATATCTGATATGTTTTCAACCGCCGCTGTTATTTTTGTATTGGCGACTGTCATATTGGCCGAAAATGTACGTGTAGGCGGTTGAGGCACCGGAACACCTTCACAGCACACTTCTGGTAAAATGACATTATTTGTTGCTTCGTATGTCATTGTCGCGTAGTGCCTTTGGCTTCTACCAAATTTGTAATTTACGCAGAAATAGCATGTATCTGATTTGTGATCTTCAGGTTCAATCCATGTAATAGGCGCAGAAAATGGCAGCGCCTTAGTACCGCCTTTGTACCAGGTCAAAAGACCACTTTCGCAAGTAGTACATACGGTTTTTGGTATCCAAGCTTCAGATAAAAATCGTATTCCAAAGAAAAGAAAATATGGTTCTTCAATTGTAGGCAATATCTTTCTTCTGCTTTGATGGTGCGTAAAATGTCCACAAATAAAACTAAACCAATCTCTTAATTTGCAAACAGAATCCGCCATGCTTATTTAAGCTTTAATTTTTCTTTTTTTATATTAATTTTAGTAAAAATCACACCCGATATGTACTGCTTAGTAGCTCAATTATGCTTGAATTTTTTCTTTTATTTTTTATTATTAATTTTAATAAATATCACACCCGATTTGTAAGTCACAGCTGACTGACGCGAGAACTCAGTGTTTGGCCCGGCCGAACTTGACGCCGTTTTTACCTGTTTTGTATATGTTGGTGTATAATTTTACTAATTAAGCTTAAAGAGCTTTATTTACAACAATGGTGTCTTTGGTGACCCCCACCGAAATTTTTCGGCAAACATTTTCGTAGTATATTTTAATCCTTAAATGTCCTTTTTAAAGGATATTTTTTGATTTTCTCGAAAAAAGGGTCAAATTGACCCATAAAGGGACCAGTTAGAGGTTTAAGATCTTCCACAAAAATAATCCTTATACAATTCCACAATACAACTCTGACCATAAGAATTCTCTCAGACATTAACTTACAGCATTTTTTCATAAAGTATAATGCTCCCTTCGACCAAAAAATGAAAACTTTGACCCACTGTAAAACAAATACTGAGATGTGCTGGACCATAAGTTTGTTCTACAAAAATGATCTACTCAACATACCCTTTCAGAATTATAGGGTCGCTTTTCTGTTCCAAAAATGCTGTTGGACAGTGTTATCATCCGTATTAAAGTGTTCAAATAGTATAGCGCAAATGCAACAAAATCTTTGTTTGACAAAAAGTACCGTTTTACAACAACATATTATATTTAATTAGAAAAGTGTTAAGTGAATTTGAAAAAGGTCAAATTTAAATTTTGTTCGAAAATAATGCATCAAAAGCAGAAATTGCAAGTGAAATCGGCAGAAGTCGAAAGGTTATTTATAATTATTTGAAAAATATTTAAAACTATGGCAAAATAAAAGCAGTGGTAGAAAAAATAAGTTGACTTATTTTGATGCGTTTCCAACAAAGTGTGCAAAACTTCCATTTGGAATGTTCTTAATTCTTCCAAACATATTCGAAGACAAAAATGAAGAAATTTCCTCGTCTTTTGAAGCATCACATTAATGCACGTTTGGAGTTTTGCAAAAATATTATGGGTACAAATTGGTCAAATGTAAGTTGTTTAATGTAATATTAGAAAATAATAAATTAATTTGTTTTTTTTAAAAGATAATTTTTTCAGATGAAAAAAATATTTTCATGCCAGCAAATTCACAAAAGAATGGTTAAGCTCTAATAATGTCAATGTTTTGGAATAGCCTGCTTGCTCTCCTGATATGAAGCCCACAAAAAACACATGGGGAATTCTCGTCAGGCGAATTTATGCTGAGAATTGTCAATACAGGAATGAAAATGAACTAAAAATTTCAATTTTCAATGAATGGGAAGCACTTAATCAAAGTCTTATGAATAAACTAATAAATTGTATGAAAAATAGAATATTTGATTGCATTAAAGTAAAAAATTGTATTATAAATTATTAAGATGATGTTATTTTTATTATTTTTGTTATTTTTGTTAAATAAATAAAGGAATTAATGAATTTTTTTTGTTGCATTTGTGCTATACTGTTTGTACGCTTTAATATGCAAAGTATTGGGATGTAAGAGATTTTACTAACGATATTTCATAATTTGGGTAATATACCTTTATTTTTGGGTAATATACCTTTATTTTTAGAACGAAAAACATATTAATGTAAGTCCAGCAAAGAAATAATAACATTGATTCACAGATTACTAAATGTGCTATTATTTATGAACGCACCACACATCTTCCATTTATGATCGTTGTATTTGAGTAATGTCAAAATTTTGGTCATTGATTCGTAATTTTCCTTTGTATTAATGCTATGAGCAATTGGTATGGATGGTTTTTCATTCCCATTTTGCAAATGAAAAGCCTTTAAACTGTACTGAGAGCCCTCAATAAATAATCTTCATTCAGTTTTGTCAAATGGCTGGTTCATTTTTTGAAATAAACCATCAACACTATAGAATAGAGTGTTTCTTTTCAAAATATGCAACCAATTCCAAGCTTCTATCTCTATATATTGTTACTTTTGTCCCAGCTGCAAGATGTTTCCACTGCGACATGCGTGAACTAGTAATTCTGCGTCTTGCTTCGTTAAATTTAAATCCCGAATTAGATCATTCAGCTCAGCTTGAGTCAGTAAATGGCGTTCATCATCAGCCTCATACAAACTACCACTGCTGGTCAAAGATGTTTCGGACTCACTGCTCGTAGCACCGGGAATGACTGGTAAAGGATCACTTGGTGGACATTAATCTGGTTTGGAAACCGATGGGAAATTCGCGTTAGTAATATTTTTTCGATTTTTGAATATTGAATCCAGCAACTTTTGTTAAACAGAAATAACAATCGGTTTGTTGGTTACTTGACTCTCTCCAAAGTACTGGACTTGAAAAATCGAAATAGATCTTCTTGCCATTTGAGCACTTGTATAAAACAGTTCTGCAGCTATTGCAAAACATTGTCGGTGTCCACGGTTTGTCCAAATTTCTGACAACAGAACCAAAATAATGTAGTTATGCATATTTTAATGATTCTGATATTGCATATCCTTTTTTTTTCAGCCAAATATTCACCACACACAAAGCAAAAATAGCTTGAATCAGTAACACACGATCTCTCTGACATGCTTAATCGCTACTATTATAAAGATTTAAAATGAATGTGGGCTTCTGTCAAATTAATAATTGTGAAATTGTAGATTCAGTATTGACTGTTTTACAGCATTGCCAGCATGCGATAAAAAATGAACAAGACGTGATAACCCAATTTTTATGCCAGATTCGAATTCAGCGCACTCAGATTAGTTTAAAAATATGCTTCATCTCTGCAGTCAGTTTTTTTTTTATTTTTAGACCAATATTATTATTAACAAGGTTTTCAACATTAAAAGATAAAAAAGCCTACAAACCACATAGTCATGGCTAGACTTTTTACAATGATATTTTAAATTAATAAGATAATTACAAAAATTTAAGGCAGTTTCGTGCTTTTTATTTGAAAGCAATTATTAAATGCAATCAGCATAAATGTAAACACATACAATTCTGTTTTTGTCTGTTGGTTTATTAGCGAGGCATACACATTTTTTGTTTCTTGTTGTTGTTCAGACGTACAAAAAAATAACAAAAGCAACAAGCAAGCAATAATGTGTATGCATTGCTTATACATATCTACTAGGGCGGGTCGGTAAGCAAAAAATCGCTCAAGTGAGAAGGAAAATCATATTCTAGGGATCAAAATAGAAATTTTGCACAAGGAACCATACCTGTTAAACGAATTCGGATGTCCCGACTTTTAACCTGTCTGTATGTCTGCCATGGGGCAACCCCATTCCCCCTCATGCAATTGATCTGAAACTTGGCCCATAGTCTTGTTGTAACTACAGATTAATTTTGGTGTAGTTACGCAGAGTCAAGCATGGTCACGCAAAGTCACGGAGTGAACTAAAAGTTACTTACCCTTATCCGATCGATCTTTATGAATAACATAACATATTCAAGGCGTATGATTATTATTTATTAGCAGAGTAGAAGATACGTATACGTATGAGTGTTAATTTTAATATTAAACTGAAATATTTGTACGGGGAAGCCACTATGGGGGTTCCAGGGGGTGTGCAACTGGCATGGGTGGGTCGGCCCTTCAAAGTTAGTGGGGACACTCTAAATGGGTCAAAGTGAAACAGACAGACAGACAGACAGGTCAAAATTCAGGACATCAGAATTCATTTTAGAGGTATGGTTCCTCGGACAAAGTTTCTTATTTAGATCCCTAGAATACGATTTTCCTTGTCACTTGGACGATTTTTAAATCGACTCGCCCTAATATCTACATATGCACATGTTCTGTTAAGTAGAAACATTTTTCATTTCTTCAAGTTTAGTTTTTTATATGAAATATCATCGAATTGTCTTTACATTTTCGTACGTCAATCTTCGGCTATTGGGCTTTGAGGCTCCAATGCAATACCAAACTGCTGAAATTATAACGAACATTTTTAGCCTAAGTAATATGACCTACTCTACCAATTGCGGACAAGAGAAAGATTTCAACTTACAGACAGACGGACATATCTATATCGACTTCTCCTTTTGTAGGGATCAATAATATATGTAGTTTATGCGGTCCCCGGAATTTATTTCGATGATTTACAAATGGACTTACAAACTGATATATAATTTCTGTACAGTGGTGTGGAGGGTTCAAGGAAGACGTACATTAAGTCGGAGTTCACACACGACGATCTTAGTTACGCAATTCTTGAGTTTATAGATGTTTGCGGTGAGCGGAACAAAAAGGGAAAAGTAATTGCCGGTTCTCGGCTATTTCAACCAATTCTCTCATTCGCTTTTTTTTTTGGTTGAATATTTGACATTTCTTTTCATTCGGTGTTTCGCTTCTTGGTGTGAATAATTCGTAATTATTGTTTACTTTATTAAAATGGCGTTTAAATGGAATCGGGACTTAATTGAAAAATTAATAACTTTGGTTGAGGAAAACCATTGCATTTATTATGTTAAATGCAAAGAATTTGGATCGGGACTAGAGCACAAATGTCAAATTATAAGAAAATAAAAGCAAAACAAAACAGTAAAATTGCCGAAGAAATTGTCGTGTGTGGACATAAAAGCAAGTTCAAAAGAGAATTGCCAAAAAGTTGCGCAATAAAAATTGCCTTGTGTGACCCCCGACTAATGGGATCTTTATTGTTTATAATTGTTGCTGTTTTGATTTTTGTTTGCGTAATTCTTATGTTTTTGGGTGTGCTTAATCCGAAAATGACTTTCATTTTGTCATCTATACTAATATTATAAAGAGGTAATGTGTGTTTGTTTGTTTGTAGGAGGTAATCTCCGTAACTACTCATCTGATCTTCCTGAAATTTTCACATAGTCTTACTGCGGATATGGGAAGTGCTATAGGCTATAATTTTTTTAAATATTTTTAGTGGGCGTGGCACCTCCCACACAAAGTAAATTTTTAATATCATATACATATCTTGAGTACTATGATAGGGAGAGCTTTGCAAATTTGTGTAAGGTCACCTATTGTTAATATTAGTAGCTACGCCGGAAATGGGCGCGATCGGATAAGTGGGCGTGGCCTCCCATACAAATAATAATTCAATATTATATATCTCGAGTACTGTGATATAGAGAGCTATTCAAATTTGTCTGAAGTCACCTATTATTAATGTGTGTTGTCGGACAAAAAATGGGCAGGATCGGACAAATAGGCATGGCACCTGCCACACAAATTAAATATAAAATTCCATATATCTGGAGTACTGTAATAGTGAGAGTCTTGGGACTTTGTGTGAGCTCATAAGTTATTCACGTGATTAATTAGACAAAAAATTGGCGTGATCGGAGCAGTGGGCGTGGCACAGCCCGCACAAAGTAAATATGTGATATCATATGACTGGTGTACTAAAAATTGAAGCTTTGACACTTTGCACGACACCACCAGATCTTAGTATGAGTAGTCGGACAAAAAATTGTCAGGTTCACACCAATAGGCGTGGCACTCCCCATGCAAAGAAACTATTTAATGTCATATATCTGGAGTACTGTAAAAGAGAGGACTCTGTGGCTTAGCGTCAGCCCATAGGTTCTTTGTATGATTAGTCGAACAAATAAATGGGCGTGATCGAAGTAGTGGGCGTAGCACCGCCTATGCAAAGTAGATATCTAATATCATATATCTGGTGTACTATAAAAGGGAAAGACTTGATATTTTGCACAAGTCTATCAGATATTAATGTGAGTAGTCCAATAAAAATTGGGCGGGATGGGATGAAGTACTACGAAAGCGACAATCTTTTAACAAGTACATTAGCTATCAATGTGATTTGTCGTGGAAAATATATCGCCAAAATCAAAAATTGCCAAAAACGAAAATCGTGAAAAATGAAAATCGCCAAAAAAAAAAAATCTTCAAAATCAAAAATGGGCAAAATCAAAAATCGCTAAAAAGAAAAATTGCCAAATGATATTCCAAGTTCAAGGCCAAGTTAAGTGTTCCCAAATCTAATATAGATAATCCATCTTCTTCTCATGGGCAGCTACATGTACTTTGCTCCAGAGTAGGAACGACGAAAAATCTGATAATTGTTGTACCGAATGAAAAAACAAAAAACATTGTATATCAGCATCAGCAAGCATTGAAATAAAAAAATCTATACTTATAATCTATACTAACATAATATAGAGGTAATATGTGTTTGTTTGCTTGTTTGTAGGAGGTAATCTCCGTATCTAATCATCTGATCTTCCTGAAATTTTCACAGAGTCTTACTGCGAATATGGGAGTGCTACAGGCTGTAATTTTTTTAATCTATTTTTAGTGGGCGTGGTACCTCCCATACAAAGTAAATTTTTAATATCATATATATTAAGTACTATGATAGAGAAAGCTTCGCAAATTTGTCTCAGGTCATCTATTATTAACGTGAGTAGTCAGACAAAAAAATGGGCGGGATTGGACAAATGCGCGTGGCACTCCTACACAAACTTAGTATTAAATGTGATATATCTGAATAACTGTATTAGTGAGAAACTTGGGACTTTGCGCGAGCCCTCTCATAACGATTCGTGGGGGGCAGGGGGAGGGTGTAGCGAAGCACACCGGGTTACATCTAGTAGAATATAAAGTAAATGATAAAACTCTAAGTTTTTTTTTATTTGTAATTGCGTAACAACATTTTTTTCCTTTCTTTAAAATGTTTTCTTTTCTAACAAAAAATGTCGCATTTTATTTGCCCTTTTTGGAAAAGTGTATTTTTTTTTATATATTTATATATCAATCTCAAGGCCTCAAAGTGCTGTGTTCACAAAATACAAAAAATTTAGATTATTATCCTCGTTGAAGTCATAGGGTGAAAATATTCAAATATTCAATGGATAAATGTTCTTACCCTATGAGATGAAAGAAGGCAATCGCTGAATTTTTGCGATTTACGAGGGCTCGACTTTGAGCCATTTCGATTGATGCATAAGATAAGATATAGAATATATGAAAAAAATACACTTTTGGAAAAAAGTGCAAATAAAATGCGACATTTTTTTCAAAAAAAGAAAACGGCATACATTTATGGTATTTTATATACACAAGTCATTAATTATAAGATATATATATATACATCCTATACTGTGACACATATTTCTATCTTTTGTATTGCATTTCTCCGGCATGAACTTAACGTTTACCTTGCGAAATAGTTCACATTTTTCTAATGTCATCGCTTGTCAACACGAAAAGACTACTCCAAAACTTTTGATTAAATTGTTTACCTGAAACCAAGTGAAGAAAATACAAAAAATAATTTGCATTACGTATTCATGACTACAGTTAACCACAAGTATTTCATCAATATGCATCTGTATCATCGGATGATAAAAATATTCCTTTCCATTCTTGGCAAATAAGCTGGTATTTATGCTAAATACTTTTAAGCTGGATGCTATAACATGCATAAATAGTTTAGCTTTAGACGATCATTAGAATAAAAGCATTTCTACAAGAGCAGAAAAAAGTGGGAATTTACAGGTATTCAGTACAAAATATATTTGATGAATATACTCGTACTCGTATGTATGTATTGCTATTTCTTCATTATATACCATACACAAATTTATTTACATAAATATTTGTGTTTGTTTTTGCGTGTTTAGAATACAGATTTAATATAATTTTGAGGTTAGAGAGGAAAATACAAAGAAAAAAAAAAACCAAACAATCTTATCTGTTTTAAACACCCTGGTTGAGTTTCAAATTATTCGTGTATGTACAGTGAGTCACAGTCCATGTGAGCCAACCTTGATTAGAAAACTTTTGTTATGAAATTGTTTATAATCATGAAGGGATATAATTATTACTAGAAGATTCGAGCCCTTGAAATTCGAGTGCAAATTCTGGGAAATTTTATTCTTTCATTAAAGGTATGCTTATCAAATATAGCCAATTCACAAATCAACACAAAAAACAAACTCATTTTTATTACAAACACAAGAACAAATTTAATAAGCACACACATAGCATTGTATACTTTTATGTATGTGTTAGTAGCAAATTTAAATGCAATTTCCTCAAAATAAAGGAAAAAATTTAAAAATCTGTAAATCTGCAAAACGGCTAAAAAGAAATACCTTTCAAATAATATACCATTGATCAAAATCGGGATAAAAAGGTAGAACAAAACATCGATCACAAGAAATCGCCTAACCTAGATTTATTTTTTTTTTTATTATTCCTGTTCTTACATTTACAGCCAAAATTTAAGAAAAACAAAAAATATAGGAATTGTTTTATTTGCTAATATAATTAAATTTGTTAGGAATGTCAAATATTGCAAAAATATCATTGATCATGATTTTGTTGTCCTATGTAAAGCAATTAATGAAGATGAGATGAAGAGGGGAAATCCTAAAGGAGTATCGCTACAAGTTTAACTCTAAGACTAGGAATAGTTAAGAATTTCATTCATCGCTTCGATAGAGAAGGCAGAATAGTAAATACGCCAAAGGAAAACAAAAAAGGCCTTTCTAGGGAGAGTCCATTTATAATCTCCTAAAACCGAAAAACATTTTTAATTTTTGCAATTTGCATGAAAATCTGTGATGAAGGATACGAAATACAAATATATTTTTATCGGCCACAGAACGAAGTCAATGGAAATTGTTGAAAATTGGTGCATGTTCAGACCTAATCCCCAAATAAATGATAAGAGGTGTCATTTATAAGGGAACTAGTTCTCAACATGTCCACCTGTCGGTCTGTCCATGCGTTAGTGTGTCCATGTAGACTTTTTAAGCAAACCACAGGTCGCCAATATGATAAAATTTAGTTTCATCTTCTATTTGCCAGACAAATGACCCTTATCAGGTCGACTAAAATTGCCATAAGATCCAATTTATCACATAGATTTCGGTCAAATTTGGGTTGAGTGGGATTATTACAATCATTAATCAGAATATTTTATAACTCTTTTATAAATTTTATAAAATCTTGGCATTTTTTTGAAAAATTTTTGTCCACGCAGATTTAGGAATTTTTTTTAATGTTGTAAATTAGATGGCGATTTGTGAAATCAATTAACTTTGTTTTTGTAAATTGAATAACTGTAACTTGAAAAGCAAATTTCATTAAGTACAAGATCGATCTCCTCATAAAATTTGTTTAACTTTTTAACAGGGCTGTGGAATCGTCAAAAAAAGTTCCAATTCCGACCCCGATTCTAACCGCTGAAATTCTTAAGGTGCGACTCCTATTCCGACTCCGACTACTACTCCAAATCTGACTCGGATGCTAATTGTATTTATACATTAGGGGGGCCCTTCATTATATGGAGGGGAAAAAAGTGTTCCAACTCTCGATCTCACTCCCTAGAAATATGCGAATAGCAAAAAAACTGAGAAATACAAAGTTTTGGGTCAATCAAGAAAAAAAACGCAATTGAAAATTATTTTATAAAAAATTATTAATATAACTTTTTATCAGATTTTACAAAAATTCCGTTCTACAGTTTAATTTTTTCGACATGAATAGATATCTCTACTAAATTATCTTTTCAAAAAGCTATATATTTTCAAAATGGAATAAAAACTCGCTAAGAAATAATAAATGCCCCAGACCACTTTTGTGCCAAAAAAACTTTTGGTCAGGAAATGTGATGGATATTTTTTCAACTTTAACAAATTGATTAAACCCATATTTTTTTTGATCTCTATGCCTATAAGTACTTAGATATGAAGTATTGTTTTATTACCACGTTGTTAACCTATTGCGAAATGGGACCAAAAATTGAAAATTTTTTTAATAAAATTTTTAAAATTCCATTTTTAAGTTTTAAAAAATTTTCTTCAAAAAATGGATCTGGAAATTTAAAATAGTGTTAAATATATTAGAGATTAACTGTGTGAATTTTTAAGTAAATTCCTCTTCCCGAATTTTTTTACAAGGAATTTCATTTTGCGGATTTCGAGTAAAATGAGTTTTTTGTGAAATATTCAGTAAATGTACTCTTTCAAAATACTTTGTATAAAAAATTTATCAGATTTCTACTTTCAAATGTTATATTTTATCTTAATAGCCTAGGGCTTTGGAAAAAGATAATATGACCGCATTAACCCTTTTGGAATTGGTGTTACATATGACCCCAAGCTAATACAAGACAATTTATTAAAAATATTCAAAATGATTTCTCAAGAATTGAGAGATGTATTCGGTCTAGACCGACTATATGATACCCTATACCATGCGTTTAGAGACCCTATCTCTAAGGCCAAACTAACTGGACATAGAAAATAAGATAAACCAAATTTGAGTGGGATTTTTATTAATTTTTTTGGCTGCAGATATAAAAAAGTTCATATCGGATGTTATTTTTATATGGGGACTAGGTCAAAATATGGACCGATCCTAGCCATATTTGGACAAGTCACTTATATTTTGAAAAAATAAATACAAACCAAATTTGAGAAAAATCTGTACAATAGTTTTGTTTCTTGATAGATTTAAGTGAAGATCGGGAAGCAGCTCTATATGGGGCCTATGACTAAGAATTTTCCCATTGGGATTATTTTTTGATTACTGATTGATGGATATAATAAACACATACAAACCCAATTTGACTGAGATCTATATGATAATTTGAATCTTTTGGCAATTTATGTCGATTTCATAGGGGTCATTTGAATGGGGACTAGGTCTGAACATGGACCAAATTTCAGCAATTTCAACAGCGTTCATCATATGGCTGATATAAGTTTATGTACAAAATTTCATCAAAATATATTCATATTTGCGACCTGTAGTTTGATTACAAAGTTTACATAGTCACACAGACGGACGGACGGACGGATGGATATCGCTAAATCGACTCAGAAAGTATAATAAAAGACGGACGGACGGATGGACATCGCTAAATCGACTCAGAAAGTATAATAAAAGATGGGTCTATGTCAAATATTTTTGGTAGTTACAAACAGCAGCACAAAGTCATTATACCCAAACCACATGGTGGTATAGGGTGTAAAAATACTGCGATCGATGAGTCTGATAGGAACATATATATAATCTGGCAGGCTGATTTGGAAAAATTAAACATATCTTTAAGTGTTTCAATAAGAATATTCTGGTTTATATGATCAAAAGCTGCAGTTGGATCAATAGAAACCATAATACAGTTTCATGTTTATCAAGTTTATGAGTTTATGAATCAATAAGAGAAATAAGTAAAGATGTATTGTGGCTACGACGAAAAGCATGTTGATTAGGGCGAAAGAGCAACTATCGTTCGCAATGGGTTAAAATTTGTAATTTCATTACATATTCAACAATATTTGACATTGCAGGCAAATTGCTAACAGGCCTCAAATTATAGTTTTTATTTTTGGCGATCGGTACTACATGACCCAAATTCCACGCACTTGGAAATTTAGAAACTGTACACATAGTATTCAGAAGGTAAAGAAGCCGTTATGGAATAAGTGGGAATATAATTTTCAAAAATTTTATTGGAATCATGTCATAGAAATAGCAGTGAACCAATCGTATTCTGTAGCCGTATTGAAAGAAAAAGAAAATTTACAATTCCCAAGTTTATTCTGACTTAGGTTATTTAAAAATCCAGATGCAATCGACTCAACATCAGCTTCATTTAATTCAGGACTCTCGCGACCAGTGCATCCCAATCTACGTATATTTCTCTACATCTGATTGCTATCAACACAAGAAAATAATTTCTTATCGTAATCTCTACGAACTCTTCTAATAACAGATTTAGCTTTATTCCTAAGTTTATAATATGAAACTAACATATCGAGGGTTTACTAACGCAACCTCGTAACTCGATTTTTTACGATTTTGGGTTTTAACCGGAAAAGTAATTTGTAACTACCACCGCATAATTGTGCAAAGTTATAAATAAAAATATTAATTAGTGTTTTTTAAATCAAAAAAATGCAAACTCGTATCTCAACTAGTACAAAATTGTCATGCGCAACCTCGTATCTTAAAGTAAATACATATGTAGGTAGATTTGGCATCACTGATGGTCTGCTGATCACGCATATTATGCTAGCTAGTCTTAAGTTCGTCTCGATTTAAGTCCATTTTGGTCATCGAAAATTAAATTAAGTAAACATTCAGAAATTGTTAAAAAGAAAAAAAAAAAAATACCTCGTAAGAATCAAGGGGACAACAGTGATTGGTAACGAAATAAAGCAAAGAAATCTCGTGAGGCAAGGCTTATTTTAGCTTAAATCGGAAAAATGGAGATAACCGTTCACTTATTCCGAGAAATGAACGAAAAATAAAACAAAGATGTACGTCAACAAAATGTACAGCTAGTCAAATCAAAAAGTGCAATGAGATTCAAGAAAAGACAAGAAAACTAATTTTTAATTCATTCTGGAATGATTTAAACTGGGATAAAAAGCAATCTTACGTTATTTCTCTTGTTTCAAATATAATAATTCCTAAAGAGAACGCCCTTGCATCACGAAGAAATTTTACTTTTCAATATTATCTTGTCGTTAATAATAAAGGATTATTAGTAAGTAAAAAATGTTCCTGAATACTTTAGGTTTTGGGTTAAAAAAAGTAGTGACAATGGTTTCCTAAAAAAAAAAAACAAAGCAAAGAACACAAGAAAATTTTTAAACCTCGAAAAGATTTTTGTGATATTTGCTTTGCTTTTAAAAATAAAAATATATCTGCAGACGAGTATAACAATCATGTAATAGAAAAGAACCCTGCTAGGAATGAAAAAGATAATGATAAAATCAAAGCAATTTCTGGAGATATAAACTCTTTCACGGTAGATGTCCAAGCTGTGCAGATGATACCACATTTACCTGCTGGTGCTCTTTATTTTAAACAAAAACTAAAATGTCATCAGTTTACGGTATGCAACATAGCTAACGGGGATGTATTATGTTATGTATAGCACAAGGGTGAAGGCGGCATTGAGGGCAACGTTTTTGCTTCTTGCCTGATTCATTTTTTAAAAACTGAAGTTGAGCTTACTACGCCGATTATATTTTACAGTGATGGTTGTAGTGCCCGGATCGAAATGTAACCACAGCTAATTCTTTATTTCAATTCGCTTCAAAAAACAATATCGAGATCTTCCAAAAATGGAATGTGATTCTATTCATTCTGCTATCGAAAGACGTAAGAAAGACCGATAAATGTATGCGCTTTGTGACTTTGTAAAAATTACAGAAGAATCACGACAGAAAAAATCGTACAAAGTTAAGTATCTGGATCATAGTTTTTTCAAAAATTATTCTGATTTCAATTCGGCCTGGAATTAAAGCAGGTTCTCCTACTGTCTTACAGCTAAGAGGATAAAAATCTGCAAAGATAAATTATTATTTAAATTATCTTTCGCTGGTGAATGGGAAATTCTTCTTCAGCATTTAAACAGTAAATATCCTATTGAAACCGAAGTTAAGGAGTTATATTTTGAAGAAATTCCATTGACTAATCAAAAATGCAAAGGCTTGCAGTCTTTAAAATCACTGATACTAAAGGATTACCATACTTTTTATGATAATTTAAAATACATCCGTGAAAAATACACATTTTCTTCTACAACACTAAAAATTATCTCTTAACAGTACGATTCATAACCAGCAAAACTCCTTTAATTTCATAACCAGGTACCCGGGTAACCGAAGTAGGTTGTTTTGCGTTTATTGAAATAAAATAATATTTTCCTGTAAATATTTTTGTTGTTGATTATATTTTGCGTTCTCAACTGTACAAATTTGATATTTGGAAAAAAAACTGGTTTCTGTTCGTATATAAGTACCTAAAGCGACACAAGTAGGCAGAAACTGGTTTTATGTAAGGGTTGTTTATTTGCTTATTTTGCTTATTTTCGGTACCTACTTGCTTAATTGCTTTTGAATTAGATAGCTGATGTTCATTTGTGTCGTAAAATTGAAATATTTCATTTGCTTCGCCAGTCTGTGTTGAATATTTGAACAGTGAAGTTGGTGAAAAATGAGCCGCAACGACCGATATTTGTCTACAAGGGAATACTGGAATTTGATTGATGAAGCAAGAAGCACATATATTCAACGTTTATTTGAGGAAGCGACTCAAGATGAGGACCTTGAAGTGGACCCTGTGGAAGACCAAAATGAAGGAAATGTGTCCTATACTGGCGAAGTTTCGGAATCAGAGAATGAAGATTTGAATGTTGACAACGCAAACGAAATTGCAGCTGCTATTGACGCACCAGAGGAAATTTTCTTTGATGATGAAAGTGAAGATGATGATATGCAAGAAGATGCACCAACAACAAACCCAGCAGACTACATGACTGCACGTGACGGCACACAATGGCAGCGAACACCACGTAGTTGCCAACAAGTGAGAAGCCACAATATATTCAGAGACCGCTGTGGTCCAGCGCGGATTACTGAAAATATGACGCCTTTGCAGTGTTTCAAATCATACCTCACAGTGGAAATGGTGGATATAATAGTGCGCCACACAAATAGAAAAGCGCATGCCACATATAATGCGTACAATGAAGCGAATCCCAATAGACGTCAGTTGAAGTGGAAAGACACGACAATCAACGAAATTTATGCGTTCTTTGGAATGATTTTGATGGCTGGCACAAATCATTCTAATGACGAAAACGCAAGAGATTTGTGGACGTCACAGGCTCACCCAATATTCCGCGCCACCATGGGAATAAACAGGTTTTTCGATTTGCTGCGTTTTATGCGGTTTGACGACCCCAGAACACGGGTAGAGCGGCAGCGTTAAGACAAAGCGGCGCCAATTCGCGATATTTGGATAATGCTCAATGCAAATCTTGCCAGATATTATGTGCCATCAGAATATTTGTCCATTGATGAACAATCCATATCCATACCGTGGTAGAACCAAATTCACCGAATATATACCCTCGAAGCCAGCAAAATATGGCATAAAAGTATGGTGGATTTGCGATGCCAAAAACTCATATCCACTTCATGGCCAAATATATACTGGCAAACAAGAAACTGGTCGTGAAGTTGGAGTTGGCGAAAGAGTGGTGAGAGATTTAGTTGGGCCATACTACGGTAGCGGACGAAATATAATAATGGATAATTTTTTTACGACGCTGCCGTTGGCTAGGCAACTAAAAGTAGAAAAGCTCAGCATTGTGGGTACACTCCGCCGCAACAAAGCTTACATCCCTGCGGAGATGAAAGAAGACAAAAAAAAGACGTTGGTTCAAGTTTATTTGGCTTCTACGACAACGTAACACTGCTCTCATATAAGCAGCGGAAGTCCAACTCGGTCATCCTTCTTTCTAGTATGCATGATAATGCACAAATTGACGAGAATGGGAAACCAGAAATTATAAATTTTTATAACCAAACAAAAGGTGGGGTGGACGTAATGGACCAAACGCTCCAAGAATACACGACCCAGCGACAAACAAGAAGATGGCCGATGGCATTTTTCTATAATATCATTGATGTGAGCGCATTTGCATCACACATCATATATTATGGAAATAATCCAACTGCACGATACACCACGACGCGCAGGAAGAATTTCCTGCGTCAACTGGCAGAAAACCTGTGCATTCCTGTTATAGAAAATAGAATTTCAAATGTGCAAAGCGTGCGCCAATTTTCAACAAAAAATGCAATTGAAAGCATCATCGGAAGGCCGTTGGAGAGTGTGCTTTGTGCTGCAGGTCCGTCAACATCTCCGTCAGCACGACAAAGGGGCAGAAAAGTACATGCGGGCGTGTGCTACATGTGCAACCTTCTTCCAAATAAGCGCAGAAGAAAAACTAGAAAAAATTGCAGCATATGTAGCACGCCGATATGCGATGAGCACGCCATAACAATTACTAAATGCTACAATTGCCACAATAACAACGATAGTGATTCGGATGAATTATAATATAATATATATAAAATATGATAAAATAAATAAAAAAGACATTTATTTCCAATAAAAACAACACAAAAAAACGTTTTTTCATTTACATGTCAGGCATTTACATAGGAATTGCATTAGGGTACCCGGGGACCCGGTTGTGTGTTTATGAGGGTAAAACATTTAAAATCATTTTTTAAAGAAAATATTGAAAATAATTTTTAGATAAAAATAATTAAGCTTGAGGCCATTGTTGTTCTTATACTTCAATTGTTTATTTCATCCAATATTTCGCTATCAATTAGATAGCATCTTCAGGAATGAGTAACAATAATTAACTTAATACATGTACGTCATAACGTTTTCAAATTCAATATTGCACTATGTGTAAACTTTATGACGTACATGTATTAAGTTAATTATTGTTACTCATTCCTGAAGATGCTGTCTAATTGATAGCGAAATATTGGATGAAATAAACAATTGAAGTATAAGAACAACAATGGCCTCAAGCTTAATTATTTTTATCTAAAAATTACAACAAAAAGGTCGAAATAACAATCAAGTTTATTAATATTGAAAATATTTTGAATTTTTTCATATTTAAATCTTAGTTTAGCCAAAATCTCTCATGATTCGGAGTTTTATGTCCATATCTCAAAAATTATAGGCACAGCAGCACTTTAAAGTCAAAAAAGTACACGGGTACCCGGTTATGAATCGTAGGGTTAACAGTATTAAAATAAAATATTTCAAATTTTTTGCATTTATTTGTTGTGATTAAAAGTAATATAGAAACTACGTAATCTTAATGTATATACTACTAATAAGACTAATTGCTTATCTCACAAAAAAAGTTATGACAAGTAATGTGTTGTTATAATTAAAAAAAATGTCAGTAATAATAATATTTTTATTTGATTAAAAATAATTAATGAGTTTAGTAATATGTTTTTCAATAAATAATTCTTATTTCAGAATAACGCAATCGCGTATGTTACGCTTTATAGCAATTTTTCTGTGCAGAAAACACGTATCTAAAAAAACGGGCGAAAAAATAAAGGTGGAATATTTAAAATATTACAGTTGTTTTAAAAATCTATTGACATTTCCATTACTTTGTAGATTTAACAAAAAAAAATTGTTTAAAAAATGGCAAAAGCTTATTATAAAACGTTTTTTGTCTCTTCTGAAAAGTAGTAGTTATTGAGATACGAGGTTGCGTTAGTAAACCCTCGATATGCAACATCTCTTAACGACTAGCTTGAACAATTTCACTGGAATTTATCCAGCTAGCGTCGTTAAGATTCGGTTTAGTCCTAAAAGTAGGGACAAAACTATGTAAAAACTATGACTAAGTTGATCAAAATTTATACATTTATAGTCCTTTAGTTCTATACCATTATGTTTAACTTTAGAAAATAAGAGGAGAAAAAAATAAAATAGAAATTGGCCCTTACAACTTACTAAAGATGGTTGACTCAAAATAATCAAAAATAATCAATTAAAGAGATACTGTTGTATCGCATACAGAAGTGTGTAGGTAAGCAATTGTGTAAACAAGTAAGACCATATCTTGAACTCGCAGAACGAACTCGAACTTTCAATTCATAATAAAACCTAACATTGAGTAGGCTTTAGAAGTAATATAATCAATGTGTCTACCAAAATGCGATTTTCAAATATAATTCCAAGACTCTTTACCTCGACAACTCTTTAATTGTAAATAATAGGATTATGACAATATGTGAAAGAAATAGTAGAATATTTTGTAATATTAAAAATAAGTTTTTTTAAAACACAGTAGAGAGATTTAAAACGGATTCCCCTCATACAATCAATCTGAAACTTGGTTGGTATACTTGATGTACAGCAAGATTGACTTCGACATAGTCACGCACAGTCACGGAGTGATTTAAAACCCGTTTCCCCCCATCCTAACGATCTGAAACTTGGTCGATAGACTTGCTGTGAAAAAAGATTAACTTTGACATAGTCATGCACAGTCACGCACAGTCACGGAGAGATTTAAAACCCATTTACCCTCATCCGATCGATCTGAAGCATTGTCCATAGACTTGTTGTGCCCAAAGATCAATTTTAAAACAGTCATACAAAGTCACGCACAGTCACGGAGAGACTCAAAACTCATATGTATAAGAAAAGAAAGAGTTTTAATAAAAACTTTCTTTTTATGTGTTAGATTATTTAAAAATTTATTTTTATAAATTTTCTATTTGTACATTTCAAAGTTTTTCTTCTTTTTTTACTTACAATATGTTCCTTTATAAGTGTGTGTGTGTGTGTGTGTGTATTTGTATGTTTTTATAAATATTCATTTTAAAACGTCCTTGACCCTTAAATCTCATATTATTTGTATTAAGTATAAGGCGAGAACCATTCTTCTTGGTACTCTTTATTTTTTTATTTATTTTGTTTTTGGTTTTGTTGGCTCTAAGCCTGGTGTCGGCCGTATGTCTTGCTCTGTTTTCCTTTTGTTTAGTCCTTTGTTAAGTTCTATTCTATTCTGTTTTGTTACGTTGTGTAGTGTTGTTTATTATATGTTCATTCATTTTAAATTCAAGTGCGATGCCACAAAATGACACATACCATAAGTGACATCCAGTTGTTGTGGTTATCCTAAACAAGAATTGACAAGAAAATGAACAATAACCTATTGAAAAAAAAACTCGGCACAAAAACCCCCTTAACATGCTGATGCATAAAATTAATTACGAACAATTTGCCTGATTTTGTAATGCTGTGAGCGAGCGCATACATTTAAATGTACGAGCATGTAGGAACATATGCTTGTGCCAACCAGCAAACCATTTCGAAGTCTTCTTCTTTTTATACATTTTGTTGTTGTTGTTTAGGCTTTGCATAAATGAAGGTAACATAATTTACATTTACATACATACATAAATAATATACATGTTTAACTTTGATGTCGTTAAGCTTGATGACATCCTATATAAATATAAATTTGTAAGGCTTTATGGAGATACTTGTTTGTGTGAGTACACTTAGAGGTTATGAAAATTGTCAGGTCGTAAGGTAGAAGTTTAAAAATTTTGAACTTGATGGTACTTCTCAGTTACTCAAAATAATGTTTAGCTTAATTTGTAATTATACCCTACATCAGATTATATACACTGATCACGTTACAGCGAGAGTTAGTGTAAAACTACCCTGTTGGAGGTTTGGGGTCTATTGTTTCCAAGTCACTACTTTTATCGACTATTTTGGGTGAATTGTTGATGACAACAAAGCGTCTACACTTTTTACTTTGACAAATTTTTTGACAATAACGAGGATGTACGCACAATTAAAGTTTTTTTTTATCAAAAAGTGATTCTAAAAGGTAAATAGACACATGAATCAACTCCCTCATTTTTGGAGTACATGGCTAGTTCTTGCCCATTTTTGAAACTCAACCCTATTGGAAGTTTTATAAGTTAATCTATTGCTTTTCAAATTAGTCTCACATTGTCACTAATAATAGAGGATAAGTTTAGAAATTTAAGCAAAAACTGCACATTTCTAATTACGTGGCCAGGCAAAAATAACTACTTTGGGAAATAATCTTAATCTATAATACTAATAAGCAACGCCATTTCTTGTAAACGCTTCTACGCTCTTAGCTGTCAACTGCAGTTGACAAAGAATATACCATTTGAAAGGCATTTATTTGCAGGTATGCACCATCTTTAAGGATGTGCACCATCATTTAAAGTAGCCGACAACACATACATAAGACTCAAAAAACTATACAATGTTGTGTGTGTGTGTGTGTGTGTTTATTAAATTTGTTAATGTGTCTGCAAAAATTGTATATCAAAAGCCCTGTGTTGAATTGTGAATTGCCTAAATTTGATTACAAAATATTTATCATTAGACATCAAGAGTACTCCACGGGTTTATTTCAGAAAATAAGTCCAGAATATAATTTTGTGAAATTATTAAAATATTATCAACAACTTTTATTGAAATCCTTCCACAAATATATATTATTTCGATATTTTGTTTTAAAAAAATGTAAATATCCTTAAATTTGATATTTGACCTTAAAGGGGGACAATTTATAGTGTTTCAATTTAACCTTAATTTACAAGATTGAGAACTTGTATGAAGTAGTATGATATTTTGACAAAAGATATTTGAAATATGAAAATACGAAAAAGATGTAGCTTAACAGTTGAAAAAGTATGAAAAATCACATTTTTCTCCAAATTCACTGAACTAAAAACAATGCCCTTGCCAAATTAAGAATAGGATTCCTACACTATTTTGCATTTTTAATCAGATATATTTTGTTAAAGTCCAATCGTTGATTTCGGAAAATTCCTTGAACAAAATTTTTGAAAGAGTAAAAATGGAGATTTTGAAATAGTGCTAAAAAATACGTACCGTTTTGACATTAATTTAGAACGGCATAACAATATACGAGGTGAAAAATAATTTACAAAAGATCATTTTGGGATAAGGAGAATACAAAAATTTTGTTGTTGTTAATTATTTCAATGTCTTTAAAAATGTGAGCTCAATTATCTTAATCAAGTGATCTACGGCGCATTTATTGCCTGGGGAACTTGATATAACTTGGCTGTTTTTAAACGGATAATAGATTTTGTTGCTTTATTAGAAATATAATTTACGTTAGATTATGGTTTGTTGATTAATTTTATTGAAACGCAATTATTAATATCAAAATTTTTGTGAAAAACGATTTTTTTTTCATAATTTTTACAAATAAATTCATATTAGCAGATTCCAGCTCTCGAAATTCGAGCGCAGATACTAGGAAATTTTATTTTTCATTAAATAAAGACCCTAAAAGTATGCTAGTCGATTGTAGCCAATTCACAAATCAACACAAAAAACAAACTCGTTTTTATTACAAACACATTAAAAAATTTAATAAACACACACATAGCATTGTATAATTTTATGTATGTGTTAGTAGCAACTTTAAGTGCAATTTACTCAAAATAAAGGAAAAAATTTAAAAATCTATAAAACTGCAAATCGGCTAAAAAGAAATACCTTTCAAATAATATACGTTTGGTCAAAATCGGGATAAAACGGTAGAACAAGACATCAGTCACAAGAAATCGCCTAGCCTATTAATATCATAGATTTGATATTGAACTCAATACGCGTCCAGAAAGCATTTGGCTCAAATTTTTCAGAGTCACAATAATCCGACCCGCACGTCTTGAAATTCCAAAAAAAATGGCTGCCACCCTAATGCTCAATCCAATTAAATCCAAAAAAACGGTGGATGAAATTCACTGTCCAACTTATTGATTATGTATGATTAAATTTGATCCAAAAACGTAAGTTTCTCTTAGTTTCTCTATTAAACTCATACTGGTTGTATTTCATAATAACTTGGAATTAATTTATCCAAATTTTTTAACGAATGTTTGAGATGACGAAAAACAAAAAATAAAAAAAAAAAATAAACATAAAAAATAATTTCAAACAAATACAGGCTTAATTGGATATTAAGTGAAAAGGAGTATTACTATTTTTAACATTAAACCAGGTAGTTGTATTGAATGAAATTTAAAACTAAGATTATTACACAAGGGAACAATGGTTCTGTTGATTAAGAACTGAATATTGTTTTTAAGGTTATTTGGGACGCTGAATCCAAATCTGCCCTTGGTTTTTTTCTATCAGCTCGACTTTTCGAGATATACCGCTATGTTCAAAATTAAGGCACTTCCGCTACATATATTGGAATAACTTGAAAACGGTTCACCATATTAAATTAAAAAAAAAAATCCGAAACTCGCAAACAATATTCTCTAAAAGCCGTGCTTACTTTGTTTTTAAATTTTCCAAGTAGTTTTAGAGATATCGTTCAAGTTTTGAAAAAAAAATTAAAATTTTTTAAAAAAAAACATTTTTTTTGTTCTTTAAAAATTCCTAAAAAATAAAAATGGGACAAAAATCACAGTTTTGGTCTACAAACAGTTAGCTAAATATATTTCGAATAAAATGAGCTTTATTTCATTGCAATCGGTGCACAACTTTTGATTTTGTTCGCGATTTCCATACAAAAATAACATTTTCTAATGTGTAAGTGTTTGTATGTAATAAGTTAGTTTTTTATGATTCTAAGAATTAAAAAAATTAAGTAATAAAAAAAGATTATTTCATTTTTATGGTTGTGGTAGCAAACTCATAACGCCTATAAATTTTATTGTCCCTTTATGCCACCTAGTCAGTTCACAGTCAATTAAAGAGAAAAAAGAAAAGTCCACTTGTTTTTATTGATGTGTGGTTTACCGTTGGTAACGGATGATTTTTTAAAGGAATTCCCCTGAACACATGTGTTCATTCATAAGTGACTGTCAATAAAATTGTGGATATAATTTTTTTTGGTACTTCAGTAAAAAACTACTAAGTATTTATATGGGTTCATTCAACCAATTTTTCTCATTCAACAAGTGTTTACGAAAGCGAAAAGTGTAACGACAAAAAATATAAATCATTTTACATTGAACATTTAATCAGTCAACACAAAAAAGTTCAATTTTGTTCCCGTGTGTTATTTATTGAAAATTGTGTTACTTTGATATATACTTCAAAATTGTGCAATGGCTACGTCAAGAAACACCTGTAAAATCAATCCCAACTATTTTTGTAACATATGTGGCGAATACACGTTTATAAAAAATAGAAAAAGTGTGTCAGATTTTATTAAAAAAATTTATTTTGACTACTTCGGATTTACCATGGAAACCCGTGACAAGTACTGGATTCCTAATACTGTATGTAAAAACTGTGTAGAGTATTTAAGGCTATGGGCAAACAAGCAACGGACCCACTTCAAGTATAAAACACCAATGATCTGGCGGGAACCTTCGAATCATTATGATGATTGTTATTTTTGCGCTGTCAACATAACAGGCATTAATAAAACAAACCGGTCTAAATGGATTTATCCTAACGTGTTGTCTATTACCCAACCAGTCCTGTACTCTAGTGAGGATTCAGAACCACAACCATCTACATCTACACACAATTTCCACGACTTACGACAAAATGTTCCTTCACCAATTTCTGAATTTGTATCAGATGACTTGCATTTAGATATTTCTTCTGAACGCGAGCAATTTAATCAGGAGGAGCTTAGTGATTTAGTGAGAGACCTTGGACTTTCTAAAAAAGCATCTGAAATTCTTGCTTCTCGATTAAAGCAAAAAAATCTGTTAACCCAAGGAACAACAATTTCATACTACCGTAACAGAGAAAAAAACTTACTTCCATTCTTTTCCGAAGACGATGAATTTGTTTATTGTTCAGATGTTCCTGGTTTAGTAACAGCGATGGGATTAGAGGAGTATGATCCAAATGACTGGCGACTATTTATAGATTCTTCTAAACGCAGCCTAAAATGTGTACTTCTGCATAACGGTAATAAATTGGGTTCGTTGCCCATTGCACATTCAACTAAAGCTAAAGAAGAATATTCTACAATTGCCTCAGTTATAAATAAAATAAAGTACAACGAACACCGCTGGCTAATTTGTGTGGATCTAAAAATGGTGAATTTTCTTCTAGGCCAACAAGGTGGCTACACAAAATATCCGTGTTTCATTTGTTTATGGGATAGCAGAGCCAGATCTGAACACTGGAGTAAGAAAGACTGGCCTTCGAGGGAAGCTATGGTTCCAGGAAACCACAATATAGTTAATCAACCACTTGTGCCCAGGGATCGCATAATACTGCCACCTCTCCATATCAAGCTAGGACTTATGAAACAATTTGTCAAAGCTCTCAACAAGGACGGTGATTGTTTTAGATATATCAGTAAAAAGTTCAACAATTTGAGTTCGGAGAAACTGAAAGCTGGCATTTTTGATGGCCCTCAAATCAAAAAATTAATCAATGATGAAAATTTTAGTAATTCCATGACAGATATTGAAAGAAATGCTTGGAATGAATTTGTTTGGATAGTGCGCAATTTCCTGGGAAACAAAAAGGGTGAGCACTATTCGGACCACGTGGATAACATGTTGTCACATTTCAAGCAGCTTGGTTGTAGTATGAGCATTAAGGTGCACTACCTACACAGTCATTTGGATTGTTTCCCTGAAAATCTTGGAGACTTCAGTGAAGAACAAGGTGAACGTTTCCATCAAGATATCCGCACTATAGAGGAGCGGTACCAGGGTCACTGGGATAAGCATATGATGGCGGACTATTGCTGGATCATTAAAACAAATCCCTCTAAACAAGGTTATTTAAGAAAATCTTATAAAAGAAAATTTTTCGATGAGTTGTAATTACGTTGTAATATTTGTGTATTAAAATTTTTTATTTTTCTTTAAAATTCTCTTTTTGTGTTAAATTAAAAAGTATAGCTGACCATAAAAATGAAATAATCTTTTTTTATTACTTAATTTTTTTAATTCTTAGAATCATAAAAAACTAACTTATTACATACAAACACTTACACATTAGAAAATGTTATTTTTGTATGGAAATCGCGATTTATATCAATTCAGTAAATCGTGAACAAAATCAAAAGTTGTTCACCGATTGCAATGAAATAAAGCTCATTTTATTCGAAATATATTTAGCTAACTGCTTGTAGACCAAAACTGCGATTTTTGTCCCATTTTTATTTTTTAGGAATTTTTAAAGAACAAAAAAAAATGTTTTTTTTAAAAAAATTTTAATTTTTTTTTCAAAACTTGAACGATATCTCTAAAACTACTTGGAAAATTTAAAAACAAAGTAAGCACGGCTTTAAGAGAATATTGTTTGCGAGTTTCGGATTTTTTTTTTAATTTAATATGGTGAGCCGTTTTCAAGTTATTCCAATATATGTAGCGGAAGTGCCTTAATTTTGAACATAGCGGTATATCTCGAAAAGTCGAGCTGATAGAAAAAAACCAAGTGCAGATTTGAAATCAGCGACCTCAAATTAGTAAAAATTTGCTATAAATTTCAAATCAACACAAAAAAAGTTCAATTTTGTTCCCTTGTGTTATTTATTTTAAATAGTTTGTTTGTCAAAACCTTTAATGTGTTCGATTTGTTTTTACATAATACTGTTATGCTGAAAATATATAATAAAAAAATAAAATAATACATAAATAAAATTTTTATTACGAAATTAGTTATTAAGACTAAAGACATAATAATTTTCATAACATTCTTATAAGCGTGGTCCGTAATTTTTTTTAAGTGAAAAAAAAATTGTTGGTGGAAAAAAATTATGTAGAACTAAATAGAATTAACTATTTGAGTAGCAAAATATTACTCACTTTTAATAGTTTAATTCTCAAGTCGGAAATTACTTAATTTATATATTAAATGACAAAGAAATTTTCTAAGATGAACATTTTTTGAGATTGAAAAGTAAATTAACAACTATATAATATCAGTTAATTTATTAAAAGATTTCAAAGTTAAACATTTTTGGAGGTCCGCCTGCTAAACTGCAAGTGGACAAATCATTAATTTAATTTATTTAATTTTTTTACTTAAAACTTTTCATAACTAACATTTCAAATATATATTTTTTTTCCATATTTTTATAATTTTTTTTTTCAATGTTTCTTTAAAACCAACACTGAACAAAATTGGTACATAAAAAATGAGAAGTAAATTAATATTAAGCTGGAAAACGCAAGTTTTGTATTAAGATTGTTTTCTTTTGAAATGAAATTTATTGAAGAAACTGAGAAGCATATTATAGATCAAACAGAAAGCAAAAAAGGCTTAGTTTTGTGGAAAATATTTTCAAAAAGCATGAAAAAAAAATAATTTTTCCAACATTTTGCTTTATAAGCACCACAAAAATTTTCTTAATCAATTTTTTAAAAAATTTTAATTGTTGCACAGGTCTCTAGCAATAATTTTACAGATTGAAAAATTATCATTTAGTCGACGAGTTATAGCCAAAAAACCATATAAACAATATACTGAAAATCGGCATTTGACTGCAAAGTTCGAAGGTCGATTAAAAAAAAATTCGAACTAACATAAACAAACGCCGCGATACGGGTCTTCTAATTTAGCCTCTATTTTCACCCCTCACTCTCAGAATTGACCTAAATGTTGCTAACCTGAATTTGTTCCACAGTGTAATGGTACTCCTTCTGAGGTGTGTGAAAAACAGTTTTATTATTGAGATAAAAGTTGTTAAATAATTTTAAATTTTTCAAATTCACGAGCTATTTTTTTTTTTTTTTTTTAGAAGAATTTTATTATGACTTAAATATTAACTAAAAAAAATATTATATATCAATTATATTTTCAATTATATAAATCAATTTTATTTTCAAGTTAAAATAAAAAAAAATTCCATAATTTTAACATTAATTAAGTAAAAGTCTCCTAATTTGAAAATTATTTTTGCAGTAAAAAACAAAGTTTGCTAAAAATTTATATTTTCTAGTTAAAATTTTTTAATAATTTAAATATTATTTTTAACAAAATCTGCTAAAGTGAAAAAATTTTGTGAGGTGAAAATATATTATGCACCACTATGGTGAATAATCATTTTCCATAAAGAGCTTCACGTAGCATATATTAATATCACTGTTTGACGAAAACTATTAGACCTATTAACAAAAGTCCGTTCCATAACAACTCCACACGGGCCATGCTTTCATGCATAGAACGATTATTAGAAAATAATCTTTTTTTAAGTTTTTAAAAACGAATTTTTGCCAGCAAGACTACTTAAGTAATTCACATTAATATTATGAACGTATACTTATACATTTTTAAAAATAATTGTATTTTCCTTAAATAATCTTTTCTACTTCTATTATGCTCAAGTTTTCCTACATCCTGTTCTAAGAAGAAATACAATCGTTGGTATTACAGTATTTCGTAGGAATCTGTTTTGGCACCACCCCTACTGTTTTGGCCATGGTTTTGTAATAATAGATTTGTTGTACAATCGTATGTTGTACAATTCGTTGTAAGTTGGATGTTTAAATGTTTAAAGACAACAACAACAATATTAAGGGCAACAACAAGGATTGAACCGATTGAAGGAAAAAAAAAACCGAACGTAAAAAGAAATTGTGCTATTGTTGTTGTTGTCGTTTTTGTTGGTATTATTACTGCTGCTGGCTTTATGTCTTAAACATGTACTTTTAATGGTAGTCGTGCATTTTTCATATTTTTATTTTACTTGTGTAGCATTATACATACAACTGTATGATTGTATTACGAGTATGTACAGAAATGTACACACACACACACACACACACTAGCATAGTGGCACATAATGCAATAAAATGTTGTTTAAACTTAAAAATGTTTCTCGAATACACTTACACATACTTATGTACGAATGTATAAAATGAGAATAAATATTAAGCAGCAGAGAAATTGCATACAAAATGCAACAAAGTAGAAAAAGAACTCAAGAGATTACCAACAACATAATGTATTTTCTTCAGGCTGACAGCACTTGAACAAAAATATAAGAAACTTTAAATATGTTCATTATTTAGTTCAAAAAAAAAGCAAAGGTCCATGGCTGAAGAAAAGCCTACCGATATGGGTTTAACTTATTTTTTGATGTGTAAACATCTATACGCGCAGGGGGGTAAATTTTTATTTCACAATACAATCACAAAAACAGCGTAACTCATATCGGTGTGAGCTGAAGCAGATAACGCTGTGTGACTTATGATTGTATTGGTGAAAAAATTATGATATGTTCTTTTCTAAACATTTTCAAATTGTCTTTCAAAAAACATCAATTGTATTTCAGAGACCATCAATATAATTTCAGAAAACATCATTTGAATTTCAGAAGACATAAATAGAATTTCAGAAAACATCAATTTTATTTCAGAAACCATCAATATAATTTCAGAAAACATTAATTGTATTTCAGAAAACATCAATAGAATTTCAGAAAACATAAACTGTATTTCAGAAAACATCAATAAAATTTCAGAAAACATCAATTGAATTTCAGAAAACATCAATATAATTTCAGAAAACATCAATTGTATTTCAGAAACCATCAATTGTATTTCAGAAAACATCAATATAATTTCAGAAAACATCAATTGTATTTCAGAAAACATCAATTGTATTTCAGAAAACATAATTTGAATTTCAGAAAACATTAATAGAATTTCAGAAAACATCAATTTTATTTCAGAAACCATCAATATAATTTCAGAAAACATCATTTGAATTTCAGAAAACATAAATAGAATTTCAGAAAACATCAATATAATTTCAGAAAACATCATTCGAGTTTCAGAAAACATCAATTGAATTTCAGAAAACATCAATATAATTTCAGAAAACATCAATATAATTTCAGAAAACATCATTCGAGTTTCAGAAAAAATCATTCGAATTTCAGAAAACATAAATAGAATTTCAGAAAACATCAATATAATTTCAGAAAACATCATTCGAGTTTCAGAAAACATCAATTGAATTTCAGAAAACATCAATTGTATTTCAGAAAACATCAATTGTATTTCAGAAAACATTATTTGAATTTCAGAAAACATCAATCGAGTTTCAGAAAACATCATTTGAATTTCAGAAAAGATAAATAGAATTTCAGAAAACATCAATATAATTTCAGAAAACATCAATTGTATTTCAGAAAACATCAATTGTATTTCAGAAAACATCATTTGAATTTCAGAAAACATAATTAGAATTTCAGAAAACTTCAATTGAATTTCAAAAAGCATTATTTGAATTGCTGAGAACATTAATTGTATTTCAGAAAACATCAATTGAATTTCAGAAAACATCAATTTCATTTCAGAAAACATCAATTGAATTTCAGAAAACAGCATAATCGACTTATTTTTTATGCACTGGAAAATATTGTTTAATTATTAGATGTTTACACATCTCCCTTGTGATCGGACTCACATGATTTTTTTTTTCTAAAAAATCTATATACTAACACGAATCATTAACTGGAGGAAAACTGCATATAAAAAATTTCATTTCGTGATTCTATTGCCTTTTAAAATGACTTTTAGCTTCAAAGGATCATATTTATCTGAAAATATATTTAACACTACGATTATTAAATTTTTTTTTTTATAAATAACGTCGAACTTTTATAAGAAAAATTTCTTTTTGATTTTTGTTATTATTTTCTTTCAAATTGGTGATTATTTGTATTCATTTTGGGATAACGATAAAAAAAAGTGTGCCCTATACCAACCCAAATTAATATGACACCGGCAGTATAACAATACATATGCACTCATTAAACAAATGCTAGAAATAGAACGACCACAACAGCAACAACAACAATTACAGTTATCAAACACAAATAATAAAATTTTGAATAACATTAATAACAAGAACAACATAGATAAAATTTTTTTTCTTGAATTTTTTTTTTTTTATAATTTCATTGAAATCTCGCGATCTATGCAACCGATTTTGATTATTTTAAGCAAAAACCTGCTCAGGATATTAATGCAGCATTTTCACTAAAATGAACAACCCAGCTGACCTATGGATTAGAGCGATCGTGATTTTCGCGGACGGACAGACGGACATCGCTTTATTAAATCCGCTTGTTATATATGTATATTGGGTAATAGCCATTTTTTATTTTTGGAATTTTAAGATATGCGGGACGGATTATTGTGACACTGGATCTAAAACTTTAGTGCGCAATATTTGAGCCAAACCGGACAATGCTTTCTGGACGCGCATTGAGTTCAAAGTTCAAATATGCATTTATATGTAAAAATTATCAAAAAAAAATTTTGCACAAAAATTTTGATATTACTAATTGCGTTTGAATTAAATTAATTAAAAAACCAGAATCTGGAGTAAATTATCAATTTAATAATATAACAAAATCTATTATCGGTTGAAAAACAGGTTGATTATGAAAATCGAGCTCACCTTTTTAAAGACATTGAAATTATTTACAACAACAATATTTTTGCATTCTCCTGATCCCAAAATGATATCATGTAAAGTATGTATAAAAACAAATTAATATACATGTTTTCATTAAATAAAGAATAAATTTGAGGAATTTTATGAATACATTAAATTTGTTTTATTTAAAAAAAATCCATATCGCGTCAATTTGACATCAAGAGTGCCCCACGGGTTAATTCCAGAAAATAAGTCCAGAATATCAGTTCTTAGAATTATTAAAATATTATCAATAAGTTTTATCGAAATCCTTCCACAATTATATAATATTTCGATATTTTGTTTTAAAAAATGTAAATCGCCTTAAATTTGACTTTTGACAGTTTATCGTGTTTCAATTTAACTTTCTAAGATTGAGGGCTTTTATCAAGTATTATAATATTTTGACAAAATATATTTGAAATATGAAAACACCAAAAAGATGTAGCCTAACAGTTGAAAAAGTATGAAAAATCAAATTTTTCTTCAAATCCGCTGAAATTAAAACGCTGCCGTCGCCAAATTAAGAACAGGATACCTTCAATATTTTTACATTTTTAATCAAATATATTTTGTTAATAAGACCATAAAGTCCAGTCGTTGATTTCGGAAAATTTCTTGACCAAAATTTTTGAAAAAGTAAAATTGGAGATTTTGAAATAGTGCTAAAAAATACGTACCCATTTGACATTAATTTAGAACGGCATAACAATAGACGAGATGCAAAATACTTTACATAAGATCATTTTGGGATCAGGAGAATGCATAAATGTTGTTGTTGTAAATTATTTCAATGTCTTTAAAAATTCGGCGCATTTATTGCCTGGGGAACTTGATATAACTTGGCTGTTTTGCAACCGATAATAAATTTTTTTATTTTATTAGAAAGATAATTTAATCCATATTATGGTTTATTAATTAATTTAATTCAAGCGCAATTAGTAATATCAAAATTGTTGTGCAATTTTTTTTTTTTTTTTTTGATAGTTTTTACATATAAATGCATATTTGAACTTTGAATTCAATGCGCGTCCAGAAAACATTGTCCGATTTGGCTCAAATGTTGCCCACTAAAGTTTTATATCCAGTGTCACAATAATACGAGCCGCATTTCTCAAAATTTGACCAAATATTTTTTTTTCATACAATCCGCTGTCACCCTAACATATGGGGTCCAGCTTTCTTTATCGAATTATTACAATCGGAATGACAGAGTTATATATACCTTCTGCACACTGCTGTGGAGGGTATTAAAATTGGTTTGACTTTCATAATTCTGTGGTTTTCTGGAATACCCGCGTATGTCCATTTTTGTCAGTTTTGAGTTAACGATGCCAAATATATTAATTTTTAACGCTCTTTACATGTGTTCAATTTTTTTAAAAAAAAATGTTGTCCATTTCTGAGTTTTTTTCTTTAAATAATGACGTAACTTACATGTTTATTAAAATAATTTGCAGCACTAACGACGTATGTCAACCTACGTTTGATCGCTGACAAATTATTTTCTCAGAAAACAACACATAGCGACATACGTTGTTATTAATGAAAAAAAATGCAAAATAATTTTGGATTATTTTTCAGTTTATAACCACTTTTAAAAACTTCTATGTTTATTTCTGTTATTTTTTGTCACTATTATTCGTGATACGTTGTTATATTCTCACCCTAAGTCCCGTTAACTTTTTGTTGCCGAACAAAAAATCCATTTTTCAAGCAACAACAACTTATGTCTACATGGGTGGTTGCATTGGTAGTTTTCTTTTTCAAAGAAAACGACGTTTGTCGACGTTAGTTGTTTTATCTGCACACACTTTAAGTGTAATATACATATTGTTTTTTCGTCCTTCTCTAGGATCTATTCCTCTGAAGATTTTTGACTCAAAATTTTATATAAATTATTTATTGCCCATATCTGCAGGACTGTTAAATAAAAAGTTCTAAAAATTTTATATCGAGTCCATAATTTCAAATATAACGTTTTTTGGCTCCCCTGAACATTCTGATTTTATGACATACGCGGTTATTCTAGAAAACCACAGTATTATGCTGTGTTTTTATATCAGTTATAGAAATCTGTAAGGCGAACGAGCTATATGTATATCAGCTGGTGCGTATGATTCGATTTTATTACATTTTTCTTACTAGATCTTTATATATTCTTATTTACATTTCATTGTTAAAGCTAAGCGCTAATTTTCGAAACAATTTTTTAGAAATTTCCAAGGCTATTGAAAGATAATGCTTTGAAAATGCATTATTATTATCGTTTTGTCTAATATTGTGAAATAGAAAATGCCCAAAATTGCAAAGATTTTCTGAATTTATTTGACATCTGATATCGTAGCCTGGTGTAAGTATATTTTTGAAAAATGTAATCCTTTCAAAATTTAATATTTCTTTGAAAAAGAATAATCTTACGAAATGAAAAACTGCAAACGTAGTCGAGGAAGTTATCGCAAAAAGTTTAACACCTTAAATAACAAAATTTATAACCGCTTGCTAAAATATTTTTAATAAACTTAATAAGGCATTTAATTTTTTAAAATAATCTAACACATAAAAATCTAAATTTTCAGAAAAACTCTTTCTCTGCTTCCGCATAAGAATTTTGTATCTCTCCGTGACTGTGCCTGACTTTGTGTGACTATATTTAAGTTAATATTTGGGGACAACAAGTCTATGGACCAATTTTCAGATTGATTGGATGAGGGGAAATTGGGTTTAAATCACTCCGTGACTGTGCGTGACTATGCGTAACTGTATGTGACTATCTCAGAATTAATCTTTGGCCACAGCAAGTCTATGGACAAATTTTCAGATCAATCGGACGAGGGGAGCTGGGTTTTAAATGACTCCGTGACTGTTCGTGACTATTATTCTGTAAACTCACCATACATGCGGACGTAAAACTTTTTGCTCGATATTTTTTGTTATAATCTTTAAATGTAACTAACATTGGAATTTGTAATAATTATTAAATTAAAGCTTAAACCAACAGCTATAATATTCACAAAAAATCTGTTTAAAAAACTGTCAATAAAATATTAAATTTACAAAAAAAAAGTAATTTTCGCAAAAAAAAAACACATGCAGTGATTAATCCATAGCTCAAAGCATGAATAGGAATACTACTACTACTGGTGGTGGTGTTCTGATTGCAGTTTCACGCCTTTTGTCATCTGAAGAAATAACAATTAATTCTTCCTTTAATATTGAATTTATTGGAGTCCTTATAAAACTAAGGAATAAAAAGATTTATGTCACCTGTTCGTACATCCCTCCAAGATCTGATTCACATATTTACATGTAGCATACCGATGCCATAAAATCTATATTTTTCAAATCAAACCCTGATGATTTCAATTTACCATCTGCCTCTTGGAAATTTTTACCGGAATCGTTCAATTACATTGCAATAAATTCATACAATTGGATTGATGATTTGGTATTTGTAAATGAACCAGCTGAATGTTATTTAACTCATGTTGAACCAATCACTAAACCTGAGGACTCCTATCATCCAACTACTGAAGTAAGCTGTACTATTCCTTAATGTTAGATAATGTTAAAGATTATTGTTTTAAACGAGCTAATTACAATGATTTAAATATTTTGTTTCCGATGGTACTCCATCATATATTGACGATGTGACTGATTGTTTTATAAAATTATATTTGCATATTTAGAATGCATGCATTCCAAAATCAACAGCGAGTAAAAAGTCTGGTCCACATTGGAACTCGAAACAACTGTCCAGACTAAAAAATATAAAAAATTCAGGTTATAGAAATTATAAAAAATCTGGATCAATTACTGATTATGGAAAATATTCTTCTACCCGAGCTGAATTTAATCTTCTCAATTCAAAACTTTATAAAAAGTATTTGAATAATACGAAAATTAATTTTTAACGTAATCTGAAGTCTTTCTGCAATTTTGTTAATTCTAAAAGGAAATCGTATGGCTACCAAAGGTAATAAAATATTAAAGTTATGAATCCAGTGATAATATGTTTATCAGTAATATGTTTCCTGATCTTTTTGCTACCACGTATTCTGACTCTATCTATGATAACTTAAACACATATCCATTTCATATAGTAGAACATCAGTCTATAGCACTCCCCATTATCAGTACTTCTCAAATCGTTACGTGTTTAAAAAGTTTCAAAACATCATTTTATAGTGGTCCGTATGGTATTCCCAGTTGCATTTTAAATAATTGTGCTTATACTTTAGCTACTCCTTTATCACTAATGTTCAGCATATCAATAAAATGTGGTACTTTCCTAAACAGTGGAATGATTCCTTCATCATTCCATTATTTAAATCTGGAAATAAGTCAAATATTACGAGTTATAGAGGTATCGCCAAGCTCAGTTCAATTACTAAGCTCTTCGAGAAGTGTATAACTGAATTTCTATGCCATCAAGCTTCTTCCATATTGTCATATTCTCAGCATTGATATCGAAAAGGATATCAGTGATGACAAATCTGTTGCAATTAACCACATTAGTAAATCGCGGATTTAACAATGGTCAACAAGCCGATGTTATTTACACTGATTTCAGTGAAGCCTTTTACAAATTTAATCATAATCTCCTCCTTGAAAAATTACATCCAATAGGACTTACTACCAATATTCGAAATTGGCTAAAGTCTTACCTTCTGTGCAGAAAAAATGTGTTAGATTTAAGGATACAAGCTCTAAAAACATTATTCTAAATTTTGGTGGGTCGCAAGGTAGCCAACTTGGACCAATACTATTTTGACTCTTCATTAATGATCTGTCGTATGTTATTAAATTTTGCAACGTTATTATGTATGATGTGAAAATCTTCCTTAGTTACAAAAAACTATCTTATCATATATACCTTCAACAAGAATTTCTATATGTGATGTAAATTCAACCTGATGGATTTAAATATAAAAAAAATGTAAACATATGCACTTTTCTAGGAACTGGAATGCCTTGGGAAACTACTCTTTAGGTGGCTGCCAGCTAGAGTTGGTAAAAGAATTCCTGGATCTTGGAATCTTGTTTGACATAAAATTACATTTGCGATGGCAATCAATAAAGCTCGTGGTGTGCTGGCTTTTATTAGGTGATGGGCAAAGGAGTTCATAGATCCTTTCATTACGAAACAGTTATATGTTTCTCTTGTAACACCTATTTTAGAATACAGTTCATTAATCTGGGATCCTTATTATAATGTTCATAGTAACCGCATCGAGTCTGTTCAAAAACAATTTCTTCTATTCTGCTCGCGAAGTCTATATCTGAACCCTATTGATGATTTTCTATCTTATACACCTCGTCTTGCTCAAATTAAATTGCCTATATCTTAAAGTCGTAGGACTATGCTGAATGCTGCATTCCTAACAAATTAGATAAATGCTGATGTTAGCTCGGATTTCCAGCCCAGCAATATTAAATTTAATGTCACACAACGATCAACACGCTTTTTCATCCTGACCCTTTTTCTACATCTTTATTGATTTATCCATAAATATTAATGTTACTAAACGTAATATTATTTTATTTTGAAATTTCTGTTTGTTAGTTTCAATCATATAATAACTTATACTGTCTGTAAGGATTGCTTTCCATAGACTAAATAAATCTATAATATTAGTAGGCTAGGCGATTTCTTGTGGCCGATATTTTGTTCTAGTTTTATCCTGATTTTGACGAAACATATATTATTTGAAAGGTATTTCTTTTTAGCCATTTTACAGATTTACAGATATTTAAAATTTTCCTTTGTTTTGAGTAAATTGCATTTAAAGTTGCTACTAACACATACAAACAATTATACAATGCTATATGTGTGTTTATTAAATTTTTTAATGTGCTTGTAATAAAAATGAGTTTGTTTTTTGTGTTGATTTGCGAATTGGCTATAATTGATTAGCATATTTAAGGGTCTTTATTTAATAGAAAAATAAAATTTCCTAGGATTTGCACTCGAAGTTCGAGGGCTGGAGTCTGCTAGTAAAAAATAAATATGTTTGACTGTGTGTGACTAACCCGAAATTAATCTATAGACACAATAAGACTATGGGCCAAGTTTCAGTTCAATGGGATGAAGGGGAACGCGGTAATTTAAAAAAATATTTTTTTTTAACAAGGGTAATTTTTTAAAAAGTGTGATTTTTTTTTATAATTAATTTTAAGAATAATACATTTTTAAAACAGTAACTTTTGTAAAAAAAAATTCCTTGTTTTAAAAGAAGTACTTCTTTAAAAAGGCACCTTTTGAAAAATTTGAATATTCTAAGAAAAGGTATATGTAGAATTCGATATATTCAAATACACAGTTTAGGTTTAAGGGACAGTTTTTTTTTTTTTATATTTATTAACCAACACTCAGTCGATGCCCCCTAGAGATGCAGTGCATTGTGTTGATCTCAGAAAAATTGGTTATGGGAAGGAGGAAAGAGGGAGTAGTGTTTGTGAATATTTGACTTAAATTTTATTAGATTATAACAGTCAGGAAAGTCCTCTGCGGGGAGTTTATTCCAAATATGGCTAGTTCGAATGATAAATGAATTCTCTCTGTAATGCGTTGTGCGGTCAACTGGACAATAGACTACAAACGGATGTGATCTACTAGGGAAGCGGGTTGAGCGAACCGAAACTCGGGCAATTGGAATAAGTTCGCTAATCTCAGAAGAACACTTCCCATGGTAGTATCTATAGAACAGTGCTACACAACCCACATTCCGACGATGTTCCAATGAATCCATAGAAGTGGATACCCTATTGTCATTGATGAGCATCAACGCCCTCCTTTGCACACGGTCCAGTAGCTCCAAAATAGACGTTGAAGCTCCTGCCCATATAAGAGAGTTGTATTCCATTTTCAGTCAGATGTAAGTGGTATAGATTTTAAGGAGATCAGAGGGAGTGAAGTAATTTTTGCACCGTTTTAGAAAACCAAGACACTTGAATGCTTCTTTCGACACTTGAAAATCATGCTCGCTCCAACGGACATCACATTGAATTCTCATGCCTAGAACATCAAGAGTATCCGACTTTTCAATACTTATACCACCCATATATACAGATGACATTGTTGATCCCAAGGCCCTATGGGTCAACGTACAGCATTGAGTCTTCAGCGCATTAAAATCAACCCTATTTGCTTTACCCCACTCGGAGATTGTGAATAGGTCTTGATTGAATGTGTCATTCATTGTCCGCCTTTTGCCTCCAACCTCCAAGAGGATTGTCCTACAATTAAAGGAAAATGAATGACAAATGCTGCTGTCATCTGCGAAAGAGTATATAGAGTTAAAAGTTGGATTAACAAGGTCATTCAGAATGATAAGGAAAAGAGAAGGAGAAAGAACGGAACCTTGGGGTACCCCTGAATCAAGCTGAAATTCATTGGATGAGACCCCATCAATAACAACACGTATTGTTCGATCTCTGAGAAAGCTCGATATAAATCGAGAGAAGTCATTACAGACCCCAAATTCAGTAAGCTTTGATATCAATGCACCGTGCCACACACGATCGAATGCCTTGGAAATATCCAGAGCAACCACTTTACTTTCGCCAAAATTGCGAATGGATCGACTCCAGCGCTCAGAAGGTAGAGCTAACAGGTCTCCCGTGGAACGATTTCTACGGAAGCCATACTGACGATCATTAATAAGTGAGTTGGCCTCTAGGTAGTTCACAAGATGGAAATTGATCATGCTCTCCATCACCTTTGAGAGTGCGGAGCAGATCGCAATTGGACGGTAAATTTCAGCGTTATTCGCCGCACCCTTTTTAGGGATTGGTTGGACATTAGTAAGCTTCCAGCAAGAGCGAAAGACTCTCGCACGGTACGAAAGGCTGAAATGGTTGGCGAAGACGCTGATCGCGCCTTAGTGCTTTAGCACATTCGCTTCTCGCCTGTTTTCGTAGCAGTTCAGTGACGGAAATTTTATTTTCACGCCAAAGTCTGGATGCTTCCTCTCTGGATCTGACTGCATCTCTGCAGGTCTGGTGAAACTAAGATTTTTGATTAGGTTTAGTTATAGAAAGTAGGCTTTGACAGACGGACAATATTAACATACATAGTTTGAAAGTTATTGACAATTAGAATAAGTAGGCCATAATATAGCATAACATTTTCAAAAACAGCCAGACCAGCACAGTCTCATTATAGATATAGAAGCGAAAGCACATACCGCGGACAAAAAAATACATATAATTTTAAAAGAAATAGCAATTGAATTTATACAAAAATTTATGTGTTTCATTCGCCGAAAAAATAAAATTGTAGACCAAAAGCCTACATACATTTTAAAGAAGTTTACTGTTATAGTACGTAAGGCACTGTATATTATCTGATCTGAATAAATATTTTATGGAAAAAATATCCCTTTTTCATTGCTTTGGAGCATCAGAAAAATTTCGCTTTATATATTTCGTAATTTTTTGTCAACGTACTGTTAATATTAACTGCAGTAAAACTGAACACACATAAAAACTATAGCTGCCGGGGCAAAAGAAGAAAAACTAGTAGCAAGAAAAAAAACAATAAGTATGAATAAGAAAGGCTTAACAAATGAAGTGGAAATCACTCTTGAAACACAAGTGTACATACACACTAACACAGAGACTTACTTTCGATATACAAACCCAGAGATAACACATTTGTAAGCATCGTCAAAACAAAAATAAAACCAAAAAGAAGTTGAACGTGTGTTAAAACATGACTAATACTTAGTTACGAGTACGAATAGTACAAAGTAAAGGAAACTTTTCAAATAATTTTTTCTTCGATTTTCTTTAAACATTTTATTGACTTTTAAGTCAACTCATTTTTAAACATGATGAAATATGAGGTAATACACTGTTACTTAACATCAATAAATGACATTTATTACAGTCATTTATTTATGAAGTCAGGTTTTCTTCACTTTTTGCCAGCAACATCCTTCAATCTTAATACTTTTGGTCATATTTCCTCTGCTTCTCCTAGACCGTTTAGGATGCTGTGCTACTGTTTTGCCATAATATATTTTCAGATGTTATGTTAACAAGCAGCCGCACGTGTAACTTTGCTTGAAAGTTTTTTTTTTTCCAGTTTTTCTTTTTTTTATACCCATCCATTTCTGTTAACAGCTTGCGCCATGCAGTCTGATTAGTTTTGGCTCTGACTCTGGTTGTTTTTGGTCGACTGCAGGGTTGGTTGAATGTTTGGCTCAATGACTACTGCTACTGGTTGATGGTTGTTGGTTGTTGGTTGCTGGCTACACAGCTGTGTCTATGTATGTGTTATAACGTCGACATTGCTCATTAATGTCAATTTGATCAAGTCGAACATGCCATCGATTAGACCAAGAAATTGCACAATTTTTCTTAATTTTCTCTTAAGTTACGTTCGTTCCCGCGCGTATCTTATCTTTACGTGCATGTTCGTTCGCTAATATTAAATATAGTTCTACAATGTTTTGTTCATACTAACTTAATACATAAATTTATCTTTCATTTTCTTTGCCATCATTTCCATAAATAACATCCACCCACATTTTGTTATTTAAGGAGCATTTGCTGGTTTGTTTGTTATTATGTGCTTGAATTTATTGCCAGCAATTGTAAATCTTTTGGCTTGACCACAGTCAATAAATATATAGTCGAGATAGTGTGCCAGAGTCATTATCTGTTTGGTTAGTTAAGGATAAAAATATTTTATTCACAATTTACTTGCAATTATTTAAGTACGACTTTTCTGTATGTCATCTTTCAACAATATTTATAATTGGCTTAAGTGTTGTTGGGCTTAATTAATTTTAACAAGAAATATTGTTGATGTTGTTCAATGATTTGTAAACCATTCAATTATGTATACTTAAGGACGAGGGTCAATTTAAAATTTTTTGGAAATCTGTATTTTGAATTATAATTACACCTTATATGTGGTAAGGGTAAGGGTAAGGGTAAAATGCCAAACAAAATTGATCTAGACCCATCTTTTACTATACCGATCGACTCCGAATCACTTTCTGAGTAGATTTAGCGGTGTCCGTCCATCCGTCTGCCCGTCTGTGTGTCCATGTAAATTTTGTAATCAAACTACAGGTCGCAAATACGAATATATTTTGACGAAATTTGGTATAAAAGCTTAAAAGTTTTGCTAAGCTCATACATTTTTAAATATATAACCTGCTACATCCCCGGAAATTGATAGAAGCTGCCCTACATCATTAAGCAGTTTATTTTACTTTTAGTGAAATGTTTAAGATGCTGTAGCACATTCAATTTGGCAACATTTTTGCAATTATTTCTATTTAATTTGTACAAAAAAACAAGAGATAAATTTATCTAACAAAACACTCAAAGGAAAGAGACAACTAATGTGATGAAACTTTGTTGTAAAAGAGAGATAACACCAGTTTTTCATTGCTGCTGATATTTAGTTACGTGCTGCAAAATTTTAAAACAACTTTGCTGAATAAATAGTTTAACTCTAAAATACCCTTTAAACTGAAATTAAAAGCCTAAAAGTATGCAAAAGAATTCCTCATTTGAGATGTTATAGCAGCAAGACCAAGCTGAGGCGCGAGGCAAAGCAAAAAAAGGTTTTAAGCTGATACCTCAACAGCAGAGTTCAGGAAAAAAAAAACACACACTGAATAAAAAACTCGTACATATATGTTAACAAACATAATTCAGACCAACAAACACATATTTTTATTTTGATATCAATTATGTGTTTTTCTATATTTTGTACGGTGCCGAACACAATCATGACCGTGTTTTGTTTTAATATTTCGTTATGTACACGAACATGTTTCTATGACGTATTTTTTGTTTCAAACACACATAAACCACACAGATTCGAGTGTAGCTTTGTTTTAAGTTCGTGTTCTTGCAAGTATACTGCTAAAAAAAACAAAACATGATCCTGAACGCGTACACCTAGAAATTAAAACATTATCCACTTGCGATCCAAAAAATCTGATACACCCGTATAAAACCGACAACAATTGTTTCAACCAAATTTATTTAAAAAAAAAAAATCTAAAATAATTCGCTAGCAATTATAAAAAAGTAAAAATAACAAAAATAAAGATAATAATAAAACTTAAAATAAAAATATAAAAACAACGAAATTCAGTCATAAACAAATTTCAAATTTCTCTGTTTTCTATTTTATTACTATCGTTTTATTTTTTTTTTTATTTTTATTTATTCTTGTTATTTATATTCATTAGCAGTTAATGAATTATTAATTTTTTTTTTTTTAAATAAATTTGGTCGAAAGAATTGTTGTCGTTATTATAGGAGTGTATCAGATTTTTCCAATCGCGAGTGGATAATGTTTTAAAATTTAGATGTATGCGTTCAAGAACATGTTGTGTTCTTTAAGCAGTACACGTGCAAGAACACGAACTTAAAATAAAGCTGCACTCGAACCTGTGTGGAAACAAACAAAACGTGATAGAAATATGTTCGTGTACATAACAAAATATTAAAACGAAACACAGTCATGATTGTGTTCGGCACCGTACAAAATTTAGAGACACACGTAATTGATATGAAAATAAAAATATGTGTTGGCTGCTTTAGAACAGAACATTGTGTGTTTGATGTGTGTATTTTCTGAACCTTGCTCACCAGAAAGCCACAATGAGCGTTTAGCCGAATAAAGAAAAGTGGGAGACTTAGATGAAGCTGATCTCAAAATGATTGTTAAGGAGGGTAATAGGGAAATACTAGATAATTTATCAGTGCTTACAAATGACAACGACAATCTTAAAGCAGAAAATGTCAAGCTTAACCATGCAGTGGAATGTTTAAAAGCAGATGTGTCTTTGGATAGACAACGTATCACACAGTTGGCAGATCAAATTAAGAGTAAAAATTTAATCTTTAAAGGATTGCATAGAAAAACTTCAGCGACTGTAGTAGTATTTCCAAACCGTTTAACGCAAAACCAGCTGTTCCTTAAATTTTGGTTTTTCGAAAATTGGTTAACAAAAATCGTTAATCAACCTGTTTTTTTTTTTTTTCTGAATACACAATTTTTCATATAATATCGTTGGTGTTAAATTTAAATATTTCTATTAAAATCGTATCCAAATTAAACGAAGCAGTAGAGACTTTCCCTAAAATAATCCACGAAGCGGCTTTTTATATCCACTCCACAAGAAAATTATAACAAATCATGTGTTGGACTTGCTGTCGAAATAAGGGTAATTATTAAAACTAGCAGATTCCAGCGCTCGAAATTCGAGTGCAATTTCTAGGCAACTTTATTTTTCAACTTAGCCAATTCACAAGCCAACACTTTTTTAGTTTATTGTTATTGGGAATGAAGATAGCAAACTCATTAACAAACACATTAACAAATTTAATAAATACACACATAGCATATGTATAATTTTATGTAGGTATTAGTAGCAACTTTAAATGCAATTTACTCAAAACAAAAGAAAAAATTTAAAAATCTGTAATTCTGGAAAACAGCAAAAAATAAATATCTTTCAAATAGTATATGATTGGTCAAAATCGGGATAAAATGGTAGAACAAAACATCGGTAACAAAATATCGACTAGCCTATTAATATTATAGATATATGAAAAGACGTCTCCGAAAAGTTTGGAAAAGAACGGATAAAGCGGAGCAGCGAACTATGTAAAGCAGCGGCTAAAAGAATTAAAAAATGACTCAGTTGGAAAGTTTTTAAGTAACTTAAGTCCAGCAAATAATAATGAATATAACCTGTGGAAAGCCACAAAAAACCTCAAAAGAGCTCAAAAGAGCTCAAAAGAGAATATGCCAATTAAAGATTTAAATAACACTTGAGGCCTTCAAAAAATTTCCCCACTCTCTTTTTGTAGCACGTTGGAAGCAACTGAAATAAAGAATTTCCTTGATGTTGAAATGAGTCGACCTATAAAACCATTTACAGTTCGGGAAATTCAAAAAATTAAAAATCGAAACCCCAAAATGTCTCCAGACCTACGATAATATTGATTCCAAAGTTCAAAAATCATTTCCAAAAAAAAAGCATTTGTCTTTGTTACCTCGTTATTTGATTTAGTGTTAAGATTGTCCCACCCAATGGAAGTATGCTAAAATTACAATGGTGCCAAAACCAAATAAACCGGAAAACTCTATCAACTCATACAGACCGATAAGCTTACTGCCAATTTTCTCGAAGTTCATTGAAAGACTTTTTCAAAAAAGGTTTCTGCCGATATTGGAAGCTCTGAAAATAGTGCCCGATCACCAATTTAGTTTCCGAAAAAACCATGGAACTCCTGAACAGTGTCATAGGGTTGTTAAGACAATAAGAGAGGCAATGGAAAACAAAATTTATTGTACTTCTGTATTTTAGGATGTCAAGGAAGCATTCGACAAAGTATGGCACACAAGTTAAAAAATCTATTACCGGCACCGTTTTTCCTTTTATTAGATTTAACGACGAAGAGTCCCACAGGGATTCTTACGACAGACATGCCCGCAAACAATGATATAACGATTGCGATATATAAAGATGATATTGCAATTTTAGCCACCAAACAATCTGCTGATGAGGCCTCCAATGTTGTACAGAGACAACTTGACATGATTCAGAGTTGGTTAAACAAGTGGAACGTAAAAGTTAATGCCGAAAAATCGACCCAAGTAACATATACTCATAAAAAATGTGACTGTCTACCTGTTTCTTTAAATGAAGTCCTAATTCCTACATCGAACAACGTAACGTATCTAGGCTTACATATAGATAGACGTTTAATATGGAAAAGTCATATAGAGTCAAAAAGAAAACAACTTGATATAAAAACTAGAGAAATGTATCGCTTATTGGTTCCCAAATCCCAATTAAGTTTGGAGAATAAGTTAATATTATATAAATTAGTGTTAAAACATATATGCATTAATCCTGATGAAGAAAATATTTATAGATTTTCATAAAGAGTCAATTAGGCATCAAGAGTTAAGGTACGGTCACATTAGGCAAATATTTGACGCAAACTTGTTTTCTCGTATTTGCCCAAAATTTTGTGAAACAAATACAGAGTTGATTTTGTGGTCACACCAGGCACATTTATTTTACAGCTGCCAAATAGTGGAAAATAAAAACAAGGAAAACATATTTGCCGTGCGATCACACTTGAACAAATGTTTGACTAAAAAAATTTTTTGATCAAAGAGTCAAATATGAAAAATATATTTGATCAAAAATTTCGAAATGTTGCACAAGGAGGAAAGTTTTCTTATTTTGTGCTGTGGAGCGCATCGGTGATAGTTTTGGAAGTTTTCTGTTATATTATATTTAAATATTATTTTTAACTATAATTATTTTTTTCTTTGTTTACAAAATAAACAGCTGTTTATATTAAGAAATTTAACAGTGTGGCAAATTCTGTGTTTTTAAAATGATTAATACACTAAAGTTAAAAATAAATTTGGCTTAAGTGGAGTTTAAGGGCAATGCCCCGATCGGTTCAAATTTCAAATTTTCACCACTTATAAAACATTTGATTTTGGTTCTAGGAAAATTTTTTTTTTCGGCGGCCGAGCCTATTTTCCGAGTTATGGACTTCCAAACTTTTGACATTGACTTGTATAAAACTTTGTTATTTAGTATCGCTTACTAAGCTTTTACTCGATATTTTAAAATTTGCAATCAATTAACCCATTATGAACCTATTTAAAATTTTGTATTTTTGTAATAGAGTATTTTCTTATATATGGAATTATCTCGTAAGTAGACATATATCATGTATGCTTCTACATAAACTGAATAAAAGCTGGGTCCACTAGCTTTATTTTGATGTATACTTTGACCTCTTATCCCTTTCAGGATCGGATATATATATTCATTTGTAAGCTAGTTCAATAGAAAATCAAATATCTTATTTTTTTAGGGAAATTAACCCACTAATAACTATATTTGAAATTATCCCATTATTTATCATGCTATAGAAATAGAAATAATAACGTGTTAAAAAAAAATTGAAAGTGAAGGCAAAATCCCTAAAATATCCGATCCTTAAGTGATTAAGAGGTCCAAATATACATTGAAATGAAGCTAGTGGATCCAGCTTTCATTCAGTTGTAAATACCAACATTATGTAGGTCATTTTATGACATAATGCCACGTTTTCCCAAAATAACTTTAAAAAATCCAAATAGGTTCATAACGGGTTAATCGATTTTTTTGTGATAATAGTTTCCTTTAAAGCCAATTTTTAATTATTGTTAACAAGTTGCACAACAAATGCTTTTGAAAACAAAAAGCTTCTTTTTTTTTTTTGAAGAAATAACTGAATTAAGTTTTTAAAGTTGACATCACCGCTGGAACAACTGTTGTTTGCCACTGTTTGCTCTTACAAATCTTTTGTTCGTGAGTGGTCACATTAGGCAAATAGTTGTTTGCAGGCAAATAATTTTGTTTGCCTAAAATCAGCTGTTTTGTTCTTTGACGGCAAATAATACTTTGTGGTCAGACTGAGGGAAACAAATATTTGTCGTTTTTTATCAAATATTTGCCTAATGTGTCGGTACCTTTACTTAATCTCTGAAAATGAGTCCAGAATATTATTTTTTAGAATTATTAGAATATTGTCAACAAGTTTCATCGAAATCGTTCCACAAATATATATATTATTTCTATATTTTTTTTTTTTTTTTAATTTAAATCTCCTTAAATTTGACATTTGACCTTAAAGAGGGACAGTTCATAGTGTTTCAATTTAACTTTAATTTACAAGATTGAGAACTTATGTATGTCAAGTAGTATAATATTTTGAAAAAAGATATTTGAAATATGAAAACACCAAAAAGATGTAGCCTAAAAGTTTAAAAAGTATGAAACACCACATTTTTCTTCAAATTCGCTGAAATAAAAATGCTGCCCTCGCCAAACTAAGAACAGTATACATACAATATTCGGCATTTTTAATTAAATATATTTTGTTAATAAGACCTTAAAGTTCAATCGTTGATTTTGGAAAATTTCTTGAACAAAATTTTTGAAAAAGTAAAATTGGAGATTTTGAAATAGTGCTAAAACATACGTACCCATTTGACATTAATTTAGAACGGCATAACAATAGACGAGATGCAATATACTTTACATTAGATCATTTTGGAATCAGAAGTTCGCAAAATTGTTGTTGTTGTAAATTATTTCAATGTCTTTAAAAATGTGAGCTCGATTTTTTTAATCAACTGGTCTGCGGCGCATTTATTGCCCGGGGAACTGGAAATAACTTGGCTGTTTTTCAACCGATAATAATTTTTGTTGTTTTATTAGAAAGATAATTTACTCTAGAATATGGTTTATTAATTAACCTTATTGAAATGCAATTACTAATATCAAAATATTTGTGAAAAATAATTTTTTTCCATAATTTTTACGTATAAATGCATATTTGAACTTTGAGCTCAATACGCGTCCAGAAAGCATTGTCCGATTTGGCTCAAATTTTGCATAATACATTTTTAGATCCATTGTCAAAATAATCCAACCATCACATCTTTAAATTCCAAAAAAAAAAAAAAAAAATTGGCTGTCACCCTAGTATATATACTATGGCGGGTCGATTTAAAAATCGCCCAAGTGACAAGGAAAATCGTATTCTAGGGATCATAATAAGAAACTTTGCCCGAGGAACCATACCTCTAAAACAAATTCTTATGTCCCGACTTTTGACCTGTCTGTCTGTGTGTCTCACTTTAACCCATTTAGAGTGCCCCAATCAAGTCCAAATGTTTGATCGACCTCCACTAACTTTGGAGGGCCGACCCAACCATGCCAGTGGCACACCCCCTGGAATCCTCCTGGGGGTTCCCCATACAAACATTTCAAAAAATCACCATTTTTGTTTAGAATTTAATATTAAAATTAACACTCATACGTATACGTTACTTCTACTCTGCTAATAAATAATAATCATACGCCTTGACTATGTTATGTTGTTCGAAAAGATCGATCGGATGAGGATAAATAACTTTTAGATCAATCCGTCACTATGCATGACTATGCGTTACTGTGCGTGACTAACCCAAAATTAATCTGTAGTCACAACAAGACTATGGGCCAAGTTTCAGATTAATTGCATGAGGGGGAATGGGGTTGCCCCATGGCAGACAGGCAAACAGGTCAAAAGTCGGGACATAAGAATTCTTTATAAAGGTATGGTTCCTTGGGCAAAGTTTCTTATTTTGACCACTACAATACGATTTTCCTTGTCACTTGAGCGATTTTTTGCCTCCCCACAAATCGACCCGCCCTAATAAATACATATGTTAACCTCAATGAAACTTAGCTACTCTGTTATTAACCTTATTTTGTTATAAGATTTGCTTATTATTTTATTGTAAGTAGTTTGCAAATAAATGAGTTTGAAAAAAGTGTTCATTTCTAAAGTCACTGTACCAAAGCCTAAAAATGTTCTTTAAAGTACGTATATGACTTACTTAAAATGCAATTTAGAATTTAAATTTGAAGTCAATATATGCATATCTCGCTTTTTCCTATAGTACTTCTGAGAAATTATCAATTCATATATATATGATTTATTTTTTTATAATGAGAAATTTTTCAATTATTAATCAATGATATACTTTGTGCTCACATACAATGAGATGCCTTTGACTTGTCAATATGAATATGAATTTAATATTGAAAATACCAAAATCGAAAAAAAAAAATCCACCTCTCCTTCTATTCTTTAACAACTTTGTTTATCGTTACGTTTTTGTATTTGAGATTTTTACACGTGTCGTTGCTTTCGATACCTTAACAAAAATGTTATAAAAATAATAATGCTGTACAAATACTTGTAGAAAGACAGATACACATACACACCCACCTACACACACACATAGTCAAACACAATTGCAGATAATGGAACTTCAATGATATCTTATATACAATACCTCTGTGCCAGCTGTGTGTGTATGCGTAAGTATTTGTTTTCAAATGTATTCGCATAATGTTATGATTCTATATTTGTGTTATTCAAAAAAAAAAAAAAAAAAACAAATATTTTCTACTTCAATATTTTTATGTATCTTTCCAGAAATGCTTTTGTTTCCATCTTAGTTTTTTAAATATGATCGTTAAGAGTATTACATTCGTGTGTATATGTGTGTGTACGTATACTTGTTTGCTTTCAGTTAAAAGAGGATTACTCTATAAATACCTGTTTCGAAGATAAAAGCAGCTTTACGAGTCAATTTTTCATGTACATTCTGTCACAGAGATACCGGGAATTTGTCATTCAAAAAACATTGACTTAACGATGTTGATATAAAAACAATTAGATAACTTGGCAGCACTGCATACCACAATCAGTTTGGCAGCCCTCATTAACAGCAGCGACATCTAATGGCAGAAGACATGTTGGAACTAGCTACTCGAACCAAATTTTTATGAAAATCGGTTTAAAAAAAAGTGCCACCTCTTACGGAAAAAACACTAAGCTAAAATACACTAAATGTAGCTCAGGAATACAGTCCATGAAATACAATCACACTAGCATGGTTGAAAAATCGGAAAAACAGGCTCTATAGGAAATTTAAGAAAAGTAATAACCATATTGATCAAAGTCTATATATTATAGCTAGAAGTCATTATAACCTAGAAAATAAAAAATGTTACGATAGTTATCTTAGTAAAATGAATTCAAATATAAAAAAAAATCCAAAAATGTTTTACAACTTTGTAAATTCTAAACGTAAAATTTCATCATACCCAACCACTATGAAAATGAATGGTGCTGTCCTTTCAGATGATGTTGATATTGCAAATGTTTTTGCTGAATTCTTTGCGTCCACATTTTCCACAATGCCGTTAAACAACACACGATATCCCTATGATATTCCAAGGCTGACATCAATTAATATTTCATCCTTAGACGTGTTGACTGTTCTTAAGAATCTAAGAAGTAGAAAAAGTTCCCCTAATCCCGGTCCGGATGGTATTCCCAGCTGTATCTTAAGAAACTGTGCTGAAATATTGGCTGCCCCGTTAACTCTTATATATAATAACTCTCTTAAATTCGGCTTCTTTCCAAAGTGTTGGAAAAATTCATTTATTATTCCGCACTACAAATCTGGTAGCCGCAGTGATGCTAACAATTAGATAGCAATTGCAAAGCTTAATGCTATACCTAAACTTTTTGAGAAAATTATAACTGATATATTATCACACGAAATGTCATCAATTCTACCACCAGCTCTATATGGCTTTTGCAAAGGATGGTCTACGACTACGAATCTAATGGAATTTACTTCCTATATAAACTCTAGATTCTGCAAAAATAAACAAACTGATGTTATATACACGGACTTTAGCAAAGCTTTTGATAAGGTTAGCCATGATCTACTGCTAGCGAAACTTGATGTTATTGGATTCTCCGGGAACTTCTTAAAATGGATTCGGTCGTACTTAAAACATCGTAAGCAATGTGTAATTTTCAATAAATCTAAATCGAAATATATAGATGTTACTTCCGGTGTCCCTCAAGGGAGTCACCTTGGACCTCTCCTATTTTTACTGTTTATTAATGATCTACCAAAGTCTATTCAATATAGCAATATTCTTATGTATGCCGACGATGTAAAAATCTACTCCACCATCATAAACAATAAAGACAGTATACGTCTCCAGAATGACTTAAATAGCTTCTACAAATGGTGCAATGTCAACTTAATGTCAGTCTATGACCTTCTCTAGATATTCGCCATCTTCGAACGACTATGTCATCCATGACACAAAACTAAACTCAGTTGAATCGTTTATAGATTTCAGAGTTCATTTTGATAAAAGACTAAGTTTTAATTCTCACGTAACAATGACTGTTAATAAGGCAAGTGGTGTTTTATCTTTTATAAAGCGTTGGGCAAAGGAATTTAATGATCCTTATATAACAAAAAATCTATTCGCGTCTTTGGTCAGACCGATACTTGAATACGCATCAGTAACCTGGGATCCACAGTACAATGTTTTCATCAAAAAACTTGAATCAGTTCAGAAACAATTCTTACTATTTTGTCTTCGATATCTTGAGCGAAATGCGGAATTGAGTCTTCCACCGTATCGCAGTCGTTTGGCTCTAATAAAGCTTCCAACTTTGAAAAGTAGAAGGATCATTTCTGATATAACATTCTTCCTCAACCTGGTTTATGGTAAAATTGATTCTGAATGCCTTCGCGGAAAAATTTGTATAAATGTCCCTAACAGACAACTTCGATCGTATGAGCCGGTTTACCTGAATTTCCACAGATCAAATTTCATTAATTTCGATCCATTCCGAAGAATTTGCACCGAAGTGAACAGACACTATGCTTTAATTGATTTATCCGATGATGTTGATGTTATTAAAAGAAGATTAACGACATATTTGAACTCTAATGATTATGTTTATAACTGTATTTAAAGTCTGTATTATTTTTGTAAAATATTTTTGTAAATATTGCTCAGCTGTTGCCTCATTGTAGCTGAATTAAATAAATAAATAAATAAATAAAATAAAAAAACATACGTCACATGCCTAAAGACTAGTTACAGTTTCTGGATCCGAGAACAATATGGGTAAATAGAGGGACAGAAACATGCTGCAAATTACTGTATTTCAAAATTCGTCAAAGTTCAGTTTCGATGCCAGAGGTCACTCACTTAAACGGTTACCAAATTTGAAGTCAACATAACAAAGTTATCCAGAACCAGTTGGTAAACCAATTTTTTTTTATTTTTTATTCAATAGTTTTCCAAGACCTTAGGGCCAATAAACCAGAAATATAATATTGCACCAGAGTATAATCTTTAAACTAATATACTTTATATTAATTGAGAATTCAAAAATATGTAAAAATACCAATACTTCAATTGTACGAGTATATAACCCCTCCATATGCATAAAAAATCAGAAGTAAAACAATTAAATATGTTAAAAGGGAAAATGATGTCAGCAACTGATCATATAAAGAGCTTCTACATATTCTCCAGTAAAATCTTTTTAAATCTGTTAACGTGATACGAAAAATGCCATTCAGTACATCGAACCATATAATTCCCTAGCCCTACTGACTTCACAACAAAAGATCTTTTCATTATTAATGAGCTAAAACGTGGTGGTACAAAAATGTGTGTTCTTGAAGAACTCCCAATCCTAAATTTGTTTTTTAAATATAGGGGACAAGCATACTTGATAACTGTATACATAAATATAAATATACTTGTACCGATTAAGCATTGAAAATTAAAGCTCATGAAATTATTACATAAGACGTCATATGAAATCTATATTTAAGACCATACACAAAACGAGCTATCCTATTAAAACAATGTTTGAATCTCAAAATATTCTGCTGGAAAGTCTCACTTTAGCATAAAAAAAAATGGTAGACATGTAGAAAGAACCAATCGTTCTCTAACCTTCGTAGGTAGATAACAACCCAAAGTTTAAAACCTCCACAATACAAAAGAGATTGTGGCAGCAATATGAATTATATCAAAACCCAAATTTAAATATCGATATAAGCACAATCCAAGTGTTTGATGATAAGAGACGAATTCAATTGGTTCATTTCCTAAACACAGATCAATATTATAACAAGAACTATGTGAAAAAGATATGGCCCTAGTATTTGATGGGTTTAGTTTTAAAAAATTGCCATTAGACCATTCCAAAGTTGACTGAATGGCGATCGTCATTATATCTCTGCTTTGTCGATTTTGATAAAGATTTTGACGCACTGGATCACAACGTCTTGCGAAGTGCTTTAATATGCAAAGGTGTCCCGACAAAACTAATCTCCCTGATTCAAAGTTTATATCACCAGGCGACCTGCTGAGTCCTGCATGTAGGGAAATTAAGCAAACGAATTTCAGTCGGCATTGGAGTACGTCAAGGTTGTGTTTTATCACCACTTCTTTTTAATATTGTCCTCGACACTATTGTGGCTAAGGCTATAAAGGATGGCAGATGCATAAGATGGGGTCTGCATGGTAGCTTAAGTGACCTATCTTACGTAGACTATATCTGTATTATGACACACAATTTGGAGGACATGATAGTTATACTGCAACAGTTAGCATTACAACAAAATCTGTTGGTTTTAAAAACGATTTTGAAAATAGTGTTTTAAAAGCAAGACAAATCTTCGGTCGGTTGAAATCGGTATGGAGCTGGCGTATCCTTTCTCGCCGAGTGAAACTTGAGATATTCGAGACAAACGTGAAATCAGTCCTACTCTATGGTTGTGAAACATGGAACGCTGCACCCCGAGATATCCATCAAACGATATGACCAGGCATGTCATCGACTGGAATTCGCAAGGCAACCACAGAAGAGGGAGACCTGTACATACATAGAGGCGACAAATAGACATCGAAGCTGCAGCCATGAACAAAAGTGGGGAGAAATAAAATACCTCGCCCAAGATAAATCATGTTGAAACGTGTTTGTTGAGAACCTATGCTCTTTATAGGAACGACGAGAGCATATATATATATATACTAGCTGAGTCCGGTCCGCGTTGCTGGCCCGAAGAAAACATCTGGATTTTATATTGCATCTAAATTTTAATACCGAGTGTCGGGCAAAAGTAAAGCACGATTTAATAATATTATGAATATGACTGAAAAAAAATATACGTTTTCTTGAATATTTTAATACCAGCGCCACCTACAGGTGAAAAACTTTGTCAGCAACTTTAGTTTTATGTACATAATATATGTTGCGAATTTGAGCTAAATTGGACCGTAAATAAATTTTTTGGGAAAATCTCGATCCCAGCGCCACCTATCAGGTACAAAAAAAAGTTATGCAGATCGGAGAACCAAAGGAACATATGGTATGAATACGAAGTCGCTAGCATTAGTGGTTCAACAGCTATTAGAGTACCAACATACGCACCAACGTTTTGATATATTAAGATATATATATATGCCTCTAAAACGAATTCTGATGTCCCGACTTTTGACATGTCTGTTTGTCTGCCCCATTCCCCCTCATGCAATTGATCTGAATCTTGGACCATATTCTTGTTGTGACTACAGATTAATTTTGGGATAGTCACGCAGAGTCACGCATAGTCACGGTGTCATCTAAAAGTTATTTACCCTCATCAGATCGATCTTTTTGAATAACATACATAACAGAGTCCAGCCGTATGATTATTATTTATTAGCAGAGTAGAAGATACGTATACGTATGAGTGTTAATTTTAATATTAAATTCTAAACAAAAATGGAGATTTTTTGAAATGTTTGTATGGGGAACCCCCAGGAGGATTCCAGGGTGTGTGCCACTGGCATGGGTGGGTCGGCCGTCCTAAGTTAGTGGAGGTCGATCATACATTTGGACTCGATTGGGGCACTCTAAATGGGCTAAAGTGAGACACACAGACAGACAGGTCAAAAGTCGGGACATAAGAATTCGTTTTAGAGGTATGGTTCTTCAGGCAAAGTTTCTTATTTTGATTCCTAGAATACGATTTTCCTTGTCACTTGGGCGATTTTTAAATCGACCCGCCCTAATATATATATATGTATATATATGGGGGATTTCATGTCAAGTGCACCAACTTTTGAAACCGATGTCTTCCGATCGGGATGAAATTTGCACCAAGGTTAGTCCTATTGGATAGTAGTTTAGACACAATTTTTCAACAAGATCGGTCCAGATCTCTCTGAGTTAGAGGGGATCAAAATTTGACATTTTGGCCAAACAGGTGTTTTTTCCCATCCTTGTAACTTATTACCTATTGTTCTTAGAAAATTTTCTCCCAAATAGTTTAGACAGCTATTTCTTCAGTATTTCGGAAAAAATACTTAAAAAAAAAAAAAAAAAAAAATTTAGACTTTTTTTTGCTAAATTAAAGCATTTTTTGCCTTTTTTTTTCCAAAAAGGGCATTTTTTTTTTATTTTTTCATAAGAAAGCTTAGGATTTTTCCTTTAAGAGCTTTTTGGTCGCTTAGTGGGATGGGAGTAGGATATCTATCAAAATAAATATTTTGTAACTCAAGTCAACGGTTTTTCAATTTTTCACAAATGCACTATTTTGAATTTTTTTCTATTTGTGTGTAAAACCTTACAAATAAAACTTATACTGAGAAACTAGACAAACTAAACTTTCCGAAGGTATATAACATACCTAACTAAAATTTTACACCCCTCGATACTGTAATACTCAGAATATGTTAACCTCAGGAAAAAATCGCCTTTTTTCTATAGAAATGTTGAAAAATTATTATTTTTTATTTATTTTTAACAATAATTAAATTAATGTATAATAATAATAATATTAAAAATAAAAAGATAAATAATTTATTAAAATTTAATCTTAATTGCATTAGATCTATTTATATCATAACTATTTTTATACTTAATTTATTTTAGCTGATGAAGTATTTAAGTCTTGTAAATTTTTAAATACCCAGTCTTTCATCCAGCTTTTTTGTCGCCTTTATTTACTGCGTTTTTTTGTCAATCCTTTCTTGGCGTTACTAGGTTCAGCTGTTGATTTCGCTGCTGGTTTATTTGTTGCCTTTGGAAAGAAATCGCATTGAATAGAGGCAGAAAACTTTTTCAACTTGAGTCTTCCATCGACAAGCGGTATAAAATCATGGTATTGAGCGGTGCCATCGATTGTTACCGCAGCATCGAATCTGCTCTTCAGTGTTTTCAATGTTTCCTGATTATCCTCTTTGCTACTAAAAACTATTTTAGTTTCTTTACAATAATTCTTTGCCCAATGGAATTGAGCAGTCGCATCTAAGATGCGATCTTGATGAGAGCACTGGAGGCTATACTTCGCTGCATTTCTTTTAAGGTTTGCTCCAATACCATCACATGCTCTTTTACCATGAGCAGTAGGATGAAAATGCCACTCAGCTGGCATTCCAAACTCTTTTTCGTGGGCCATAAGATTTGCCAAGTTACTTTTGTTTTTAACATGTTGACGAGCTCCGTCCGAAACGTAGTATACCTTCTTTACTGTAAATTTAGATTTTAGAACTTTTAGCATTCTCTTCTGGTACTCATAAACTGCAACGGTATCATGTTTTAAATCGTAGGATATGATTGACATACTTTTGTGTTCCAGTTTTTCATCTTTCATGTAGTAAATAACTACTGTGAATATAGTAGCTTGGTCGTTATTGAAGTGGAATACTTGTATGGCATCCTGAAGAACATATTTATAGTTTTCTGCGAAATCATATGAAATAGCGAATTCACCAGACTTCAAATGTATCTTCAAATATCCTTCAAGAATGACCATTGCTCTTTGACTAAAAAGTCTTGGGTTCTCAAGTTTAGCAATCCTGTACACATTTCTTCCACAAAATCATCCACATTTAAAATGATTGTTTTCAATGTGCATCTGTCAGTCTGAATCCAAGAATCAAATTTGACCTCCTCTATATATTCTCGATCTAAAGAGTTGATTAACTTTTCTTTGATGATTGTGGTTTCCGGGCAATTGGTACATTCACCTAAGTGGCAAGAAGTTGTTGCATTAGGACACATAGTCAATTTAAGGCAATCGCGGTAATCGTGTAAATTTTCTGCCGAATCATCTGTTAAATACTTTAAGTTGATTTCCTTCAACATCAGTTTAGCATTTTCATGGTAAATGCAAACGCATAATGTGTGAGTTCCGCTGCTTTCTGCCAAAACGCAATGTTTTGGCCTCATTTGGGTAAATTTCGTGAAGCCAATTTTAACATCCTCGTGTTCAGATTGAAATGTTGCAAATAACTCTTTCAGGATACAGAAAACCATTCTCTTCTGTTATGTTATGAAGGTATGTTACATACCTTCGGAAAGTTTAGTTTGTCTAGTTTCTCAGTATAAGTTTTATTTGTAAGGTTTTAGACACAAATAGGAAAAAATTCAAAATAGTGCATTTGTGAAAAATTGAAAAACCGTTGTCTTGAGTTACAAAATATTTATTTTGATAGATATCCCACTCCCATCCCACTAAGCGACCAGAAAGCTCTTAAAGGAAAAATCCTAAGCTTTCTTATGAAAAAAAAAAAATCATGTGAGTCCGATCACAAGGGAGATGTGTAAAAATCTAATAATTAAAGAAAACATCAACATCATATTTTCCAGTGCATAAAAAATAAGTCGATTATGCTGTTTTCTGAAATTCAATTGATGTTTTCTGAAATGCAATTGATGTTTTCTGAAATTCAATTGATGTTTTCTGAAATACAATTAATGTTCTCAGCAATCCGAATAATGCTTTTTGAAATTCAATTGATGCTTTCTGAAATTCTATTTATGTTTTCTGAAATTCAAATGATGTTTTCTGAAATACAATTGATGTTTTCTGAAATACAATTGATGTTTTCTGAAATTCTTTGATGTTTTCTTAAATTCAATTGAAGTTTTCTGAAACTCGAATGATGTTTTCTGAAATTATATTGATTTTTCTGAAATTCTGTTTATGTTTTCTGAAATTCAAATAATGTTTTCTGAAACTCGAATGTTTTCTGAAATTATATTGATGTTTTCTGAAATTATTTTTATGTTTTCTGAAATTCAATTGATGTTTTCTGAAATACAATTGATGTTTTCTGAAATTCTATTGATGTTTTCTGAAATTCAATTGATGTTTTCTGAAACTCGAATGATGTTTTCTGAAATTATATTGATGTTTTCTGAAATTCTATTTACGTTTTCTGAAATTCAAATGATGTTTTCTGAAACTCGAATGATGTTTTCTGAAATTGTATTAATGTTTTCTGTAATTCTATTGATGTTTTCTGAAATTCAATTGATGTTTTCTTAAACTCGAATGATGTTTTCTGAAATTATATTGATGTTTTCTGAAATTCTATTTATGTTTTCTGAAATTCAAATGATGTTATCTGAAATTATATTGATGGTTTCTTAAATACAATTGATGTTTTCTGAAATTCTATTGATGCTTTCTGAAATTCAAATGATGTTTTCTGAAATTATATTGATATTTTCTGAAATTCTATTTATGTTTTCTGAAATTCAAATGATGTTTTCTGAAATTATATTGATGTTTTCTGAAACTTGAATGATGTTTTCTGAAATTCTATTGATGTTTTCTGAAATTCAAAAGATGTTTTCTGAAATTATATAGATGATTACTGAAATAGAATTGATGTTTTCTGAAATACAATTGATGTTTTCTGAAAGACAATTGAAAAATGTTTAGTTGTTTTGTAAGGTTTTGAGTTATTTTCTTAATGAGACTTTTTTATGCGGTCCCAATTCACCGCATTAAACAAATAATTTTTAGTTGCGTCGCGAAAACTATTTTTCATAACTACTCGTGAAGTTTTTTTAAGAATTTTTTGTATATTTTTTTTTAATGCGGTCCCTAACCCTCGCACAAAAACAGGTTTGAGTGTATTTTTTTTTATGATACGATTTTCCTACGCTTTTCCTTACTTGGAAGACGGTATTAAAATTTGCATTTTATATTAAGATGTCGTCATGTGAGCTTCAAACAGAGCGGGTTCTAATATATGTTAAATTGATTTATGATGTACAATGGAACTTAAAGCTATTATTAACTAATTAAATTTAATTAAAATTTCAACTAACAAAATTTATTTATATTATATCCTAGTTATTGAAAAATATTCCAAATTTATATCAATTTAATGCTTAGTAAGAATCAATTTAATGGTTAATAGTAATAATTACTAAAAATGTTTATTAATGAAAGTTGTTAACATATAATTGTTTATAGGGTCTGAGGCGTTGCCAACTAACTATATTGAAAAAAGTACGAACAAAGACAACCATGTCAGTTAACACTGCTTTTGCATTATCTTTACTTGCATTCTATTATTACATCGTCATTCGTACGTAATAAAAACAGAAAAAAAGATTTCTTTAGAACTCAAATAAAACTTAAGAAAATACAGAAATATTTTGGTGGAATTCTACAAATCGTTGTGGTTTGTGAATAAAAACTTAATTATAGTTTATTGAGGAATAAAGTATTTATAAAAATACACATCAAAAATTCCACAAAATGCAGTCGGCTAGTAAAATAAATAATGTGTACACTATTTGACAAATAGTTGGTCAGGTAGTGTTCAAGAAAATGTTTAAAAATAAAAAATGGTATCAAATATTTGGTCTATGGAGCTAATTTGAAAATTAAAAAAAGTGTTAAAAACACGAGTTACTTAGGTTTGTCTCTCCTACTACAATTCCAATTTCGAATGCATTGCGTAATTGCCCATGAACAGTTTCTCTTAAAAATATTTTTTCACCAATACAATCATAAGTCACACAGCGTTATCTCCTTCAGCTCATACCGATATAAGTTACGCTGTTTTTGTGATTGTATTGTGAAATAGAAATTTACCCCCCTGCGCGTATAGATGTTTACACATCAAAAAAAAATGCCCTTTTTGGAAAAAAAGGCAAAAAATGCTTTAATTTAGCAAAAAAAAGTCTACAAAAAAAAATTTTTTTTAAAGTATTTTTTTCCGAATACTGAAGAAATAGCTATCTATACTATTTGGGAGAAAATTTTCTAAGAACAATAGGTAATAAATTACAAGGATGGGAAAAAACACCTGTTTGGCCAAAATGTCAAATTTTGATCCCCTCTAACTCTGAGAGATCTGGACCGATCTTGTTGAAAAATTGTGTCTAAACTACTATCCAATAGAACTAACCTTGGTGCAAATTTCATCCCGATCGGAAGACATCGGTTTCAAAAGTTGGTGCACTTGACATGAAATCCCCCATATATAAAGATTAGTAGGTATATGAGAGATAGATGAAAGAAAAAATATAAACAAAGGCTAAAATTATTAATTTAGAAATCGCAAAAAGAAAGGAAAAACAATTACAAGAATGTCAAAAAAAAAAAGAAAAAAACTAAGAAGAGAAAATGAATAAAGTTGAGAAAATCCTATAGAATTGTGAATTAAAGAATAATAAATGATATTAAAAATATAATTTTTCTCTTAGTGAAATTAATTACTTTGAATTATAAATCTCATTGCATCTCACACATCATTTTGCTGTGTTGTAACCTGTTTAATATCTGATACAGATTTACCCATCTCAGAGACACAAATAACACCGGTCTACAAACTAAAAAAAAAAAAATTGACTGCAGAAACGAAGCTTGTCATAAAAATTGGGATATCACGTCTTTTTAATTTTTTATCGCATGCTGGCAATAATGTAAAACAGTCAATACTGACACCACAATTTCAAATTATTAATTTGACAGAAGCCCACATTAAAATTAAAATATGCATATTTCATTATTTTGGTTATGATGTCAGAATCTTGGGCAAACCGCGGACACCGACAATGTTTTGCAATAACTACAGAACTGTTTTATACAAGTCGTCAAATGTTAAGAAGATCAATTTTGATTTTACAATTCCAGTACTTCGGAGAGAGTCAAGTAACCACCAAACCGATTGTTACTTCTGTTTAACAAAAGTTGCTGTATTCAATATGAAAAATCGAAAAAATATTACTTACGCGAATGTCCCATCGGTCTCCAAACCAGTTCAACGTCCGCCAAATGATCCACTACCAGTCATTTCCAGTGCTACGAGCAGTGAGTCCGAGATATCTTTCACCAGCAGTGGAAGTTTGTATGAGGCTGATAATGAACGTCATTTAGTCACTCAAGCTGAGCTGAATGATCTAATTCGGGATTTACATTTAAAGAAGCAAAACGCAGAATTGCTAGCTTTATGCATGCAGCAGTGGAAACATCTTGAAGTTGGGAAAAAGTAACAATCTATAGAGATAGATGCTTGGAATTGGCTGCATACTTTGAAAAGAAACACTCTATTCTATACTGTGTTTTATTTTAAAAAATTAACCAGCCACATGACAAAATTGAATGGAGATTGTTAATTGATGGCTCCAAGTACAGTTTAAAGGCTCTTCATTTACATAATGGGAATGAAAACCCATCCATACCAATTGCCCATGCCATTAATAGAAAAAAAAATTACCAACCAATGACTGAAATTATGACATTACTCAAATACAATGATCATAAATGGAAGATCTGTGATGACCTTAACGTGTGTGATTTAAATTTCTTTGTATATATAGTATAGACCATCGTAAATAACTGTAAATTAATCTGTTTCAGGTCATTGGTTTGTTGACTGGTACGCAAGAAGGTTTCACAAAATATTGCTGTTTCCTTTATCTATGGGATAGTCGCGGCACATGTCGTCATTACTTCACAACAGAGTGGCCAAAAAGAACTGAGTATTCAACAGGAAAACAAAACATTTCAAATAAACGATTAATTGATTCAAATGACGTTTTTCTTCCGGCGCTGCAGATAAAATTGGGTCTTTTTAAGAACTCTGTCAAGGCTTTGGACAAAGATGGTGAGGTTTTTCCTAAAGTTTCATAAGCTAAGATCAAAGAAGGCACATTTGTTGGCCCTCAGATCAGGAAGCTATTGAATGGTAACAATTTTTCACAATGTTTATTGGAGAAAGAATTTTCAGCCTGGAAATCTTTCAAGAGCATCGTGGACAGTTTACTTGGAAACAATAAGAGTGAAAGCTACAGACAAATTGCTGCTGAATTATTGAAAAATTATCACGAATTAGGTGCACGAATGTCACTCAAAATGCAGTTTCTTCATTCGCATTTGGGTTTTTTCCACAAAACCTAGGGTCGGTGAGCGACGAACAAGGGGAGCGTGCTCACCAAGATTTAATGAAAATTGAAAGAAAATATCAAGGATTTTGGCACAAGGGCAGGCATGAAACCTAATCAACAAAAATCAAACGACGTTCAACTAACGCCATTCACTTTTGAAAATTCATTGGTTTTTAAATAAACTAATGATTATTTTGTAAACAATGAATGAAAACTTAATCAAGAAGCTAATTAATGATAACTTTAATATAGCAGTCAATACACATATACGAGAGAAACTTAAAAATATTGATCATAAGAACTCCTCAAATACGTTTTGTGAAGTAAGAAAACAGTTTAGGTCTATACAACCGGTGAATATTGATACTCTTCAAATCCCACAAGATGAGGAATTTTTGATTAGAAATGCGGGTATAGCACCTGACGATCTAGAAGGAGATGAAGAAAGTAGTAACTTCATAGTAAAAGATCAAAGTCAAATTTTAAACACCATTGGGGCTTATTTAGAGTCAATTCACTCCTTCAAAGAAATCGATCCTCAAAATAGAGTGCATATTGATGTGGATACTTGTTTCAAACTTTTTTGGAAAGAAAAAATTTATATGAAACTAATCTATCATCTCCTTTAACATTTACGGATTATTTCAAGGCTAACCAGATTAATGAATATATAAACGAAAATTATTTTATAACGCATAATTCGCTGTTATACTTTTTCAAAAGTTTGAAAAAAAAACTTTCTTCAGGCTTAGATAATATCCCAAATATTGTGTTAAAAAATATTCCTGATGTAATGGTCCGTGAATATTCCACTCTTTTTAATAATATGCTAAACAATTCCTATTTCCCACAAGCATGGAAAGTAGCGAAAGTCGTAATTTTGCCCAAAAAAAATAAGGATACAAGTAAGCTAAAAAATCTCCGTGCTATTAGTTTACTACCAAATATTAGTAAAGTTTTTGAAATTTGCGTAAACAATAATTTAGTTAAATTCTGTGAAAAAAATCAATTAAATAATGAGAGACAATTCGGATTCAAATACAAACACTCGACAATTCATGCAACACATCTGCTTGTATCAAATATTCATTGGAACCTCAATAATTCCTTGTGTACAGGTGCCTGTTTGATTGATTTCGAAAAGGCGTTTGATAGGATATGGATACCGGCATTAATTTACAAATTATTAATAATACTATTACACAACATGATATACAACAAATCTTTTTTAGTCGGCAAAAGGAAACAAATAAGTACAAAAACATTTATGGCAGTAAATGGTCTTCAACAAGGAACAGTGAATTCCCCAATTCTATTTAATCTCTTTATATTTGATTTATTAACGAAAATTGATAATATCATTGCTTTTGCAGATGATATTATAATATACCACGCCGATAATAAAATAGAGAAAATTAATAATGTATTACAAACATACTTTAATATAGTTGAAAAATACGCTATAGACTGGCAAATGAAAATTAATTTTAAAAAATGTGAAACCATTCTCTTCCGTCCGCCAGTAGGAAAATGTAATCACAACATAAGAACAAAATGGAAAGATTTTGGTATAAAAGCAAATACCAATATATGTATACCCAACAAACAAGTCGTAAAATACTTGGGAATTTATCTAGATAAGTTTTTATATTTCAATTCTCATATAAATACACAAATAATTAAAGCAAGAAATGCATTTTTCATCTACAAAAAACTGTTTTATTCACAATACATCAATTCTAGAGTCAAGGTCTTACTGTATCAATCACTAATTAGACCTATTATAACATACGGTTGCCAAATCTGGTTTAACATTTCTCCATCATATATGGAGAAAATTCGAGTTTTTGAAAGAAAGTGTCTAAGATCGTGCACATCCCTGTATAGATCTCCAAATAGCGATTATGTAAAATACATATCAAATCAAAAATTATACAATGCAGCAAAAATAAGTAGAATAGACAATTTTATTATTCATATAATTAGAAATTATATTGTAAAGAGCTCTGTATGCTATGAAAATAATTTAATTATGTCACCATATTACAGTGACGAAAGATACATACAAAAAACCCTCCAAAGTGGATATGTACCACCTGAAGCTTTCGTATACCTCGACATTAAAGGATTTATCCAAAATGAAATAGGCATACCTATATTTTACCATATATATAGGAGAGCCAATAAAAAAGATATCTACTGCAATCAAATCACACTTGATAATACTAGGTATGATACAAGTATTTATTCAGGTGATAAAAACATTTTTCCAAACATAAATAAAAAAAATTTTTGGTGGCTTAAATAAAATCTCCCCTTCCTACTTTTACCCCTTGACTGAACCTTTTATCAAATAAATATAGAAGTGACTTTTTTTGAAATTTTTTTGTTACATTATATCATATCGATTATACTTATGTATATAAAATAAATCTTATGTACATAAAAAATATATTTAAAACTTCAGATAGAATTAGTATACTTGAGAGCCCGATTATGGGACCATGTATAATAATAATTTATAGTTACTATTTGTTTATTTATAGTTCTAAATACATAAACACTTAAAAAAAAAAAAAATATTTTTTTTTATCTTGAAAACCTGACGTGATGGAGCAAAACCAATTACAGATTCGAATTCAGCCCACCAAATTACCATAGGAGAGATATTTAGTTGCTCAGTCCAAAACCTTGTTGGCTAGTTTAATTTAACAACATGCGTTCTTTAGGAATGTCCCAAATCAGTATTTAAAATTTACGGATTACTTTCTCTTTCATCATTTTGCGACAGTAAAATCTAAATTTAGATAACATTGGCGTGTGGTGGTCATTCTAGAATCTTCTCTTTCAGCTCGTTTAATCTACTTCAATTTAAGGTCAAACTTAGATCGATAGTTACTTATTATGTTGTCTCTATTACGAACAGTATTAAACTTCGCCAAACCTGCCAACCTTCTACTTATCCATGTAAAAAAATGCAAGTCCGATTGAATAATTTCCACACCAAGTACTCTTGCAATATCAACTACAGTGGAATACAATTCTAAATTGGATATAGTTGATGGTAACCCCATAACTATGATATCCGCACGATTCAACTGTCTTCTCAAATTATTGTTGTCCGTTTCCAGTTTTTTAATTTTTAACCCTACAATCTTTTCGAGTTGGTCATAGCGACTTATACTGCCTGCCAAATCTTTTTTAATTTCTGCGAGTTGTGCAGAAACTCCCTGCATATATTTCTCCAAATTATCAGGTTTGCTAACTAGTCCGTCGGATTGCATCTGTACCTGTTTTTTTAACACTGTCCAAGACGGCTCTTATGAGTGCTGGAATAAGATGCGTGGCACACTCCGAATGGAAAAGTGCATCACAAAAAGCATATCTCACACGATTTTCGTTTTTGTTGAACGAGTTTTCACAATGAATACTTTCAATTTGCGGCATCATATACTAATTTAATGACTGCGCAAATAAATTTCAGGTTACGTTCACTCTACTTTTTATATCAGTGCTTTTATTGGTAGATGTTTGATGATTGGAAAACACTAATGTATTTTTTGAGATTACACGTTGATGCAACAGTTCCACAATATTTTTGAATTATTTATTTACTTAATTTACTCAGAATATTAATTGAAATAAAATAAATGTGTAATGTATTGTAGACTGCGTTGCCAGTTGTTACTAAGTCGATCTCATAGGGGTAATTTGTATGGCAGCTAGGTCAGAACATGCACCGATTTTCACCAATATCAATTGCATTCTTCCTATGGCCGATAGGAAAATATATTTATAATTGCGCCCTGTAGTTTGTTTAAAAGGATTACATTAGGGTGGCCCTTCGTTATATGGAGGGAAAAAAGTGTTCAAACTGTCGGTCTCACCCCCTAGAAATATGTGAATAGAAAAAAAAAACTGAGAAATACAAAGATTTGGGCCAATCAAAAAACGTTTAGTGGTGGCGTAAAGCGATTGAAAATTTCAAGTGTGTTTATATGAGGAAAATATGACTTTTTTTCAGATTTTACGAAAATTTCGTTCTATAGTTTAATTTTTTCGACAAGCTGTTACATAATTCGGGATTAGTATTAAATAATCCTTTCAAAAGGCTATAAAACTTCAAAATCGTATGAAACCTCGCCAAGAAATAGCAAATGCCCCAGACCACTTCTGTGCCAAAAAAAACTAGGTCATCAAATTTGATGGCATTTTTTTCAACTTTCAGAAATTGATTAAAGCCATCATTCTTTTTTGGTCTCTATACTTATATGTACTCAGAAATGAAGTATTGTTTTATTACCACGTTGTTAACCTATTGCGCATTGAGGCCGAAAATTGGAAATTTTTTTGATACAATTTTTAAAACTCCTTTTTCAAGTTTAAAAAAAATTTTCTTAAACAAAATTTAAAAAAATGAATCTATTACTTTAAGGTTTTATGAAATACATGTTGCAGATTAACTATGTGAATTATTAAGTAAATCCCTCTGCCAGAATTTTTTTGACAAAAATTTTATTTTCGCGGATTTCGAAAAAAATTGGATTTTTGTGAAATATTCTGTAAATGTACTCTCTCTAAATACTTTGTATCAAAAATTCATCACTTTTCTGCTTTTAAATATTATATTTTATCTTAATAGCCTAGGGTTTCGGAAAAAAATAATATGACTCCATTAACCTTTTTGGAATTGGGGTCACATATGACCCCAAACTAATAAAAGACAATTTATTCAAAAAATTCAAAGATTTTGTAAGTGCTGTCCAATTTATAGATGTGACACTTAAAATATAATAACCAAATATGTAGAAGTTTTGTTCCAAAAATTTGGGATAAATCCGAGAACGTTAACCCATTATTTGCCAAGGCCAGCTTTGGATTTGAAGATATTTTAAAATAAAAATGACCTGAAACGAGTTTTTCTACTAAACTCGTTGATACCACTACTAAGAATTTAAGAAAAAATAATTCGGTTAATTTTTATTTATTTAACCATTCAGTGCTCCTGGAATCAAAATAATCCTTTGTGATATATCTTTGGTGCAATTATCTGCTTCTTGCTCGCGAATATAAATTAAAACAACTTTTAACCAATTTTGTTATAAAATTACTTTATGTAATAAAGTAATAGTTGAATTTATTGCTGCCTCACCCACCAGTTTGGTGGATATTGATAAAAAATGCCCAAAAAAAAAATTTCAGGTCAATCGGTGAAGATGCCATTACTTATAATGGTTGACATTTTTCGATTTTTTATAATCGGTCGCTTTATATTATCTTCAATATCACCTACATTTTTGAAACTTCCACCATTTTATTTCCCAGTTTTAAATAGTTTATTAAATAAAAGAAAATTTCAAATATAATAATATATATAAAAGGTAATATTAAATTAATGCTACTCTTAATGGAATAAATTACAAAATTAAATCAAAGTGAATTTCAAAAAACGTCCTATTTTTTAGACATTTGACTTAAGTGGTTTTAATTTATATTCGCGAGCACTACGCAGATAATTGCACCAGAGATATATCACAATGGATAATTTTGATCTCAGGAGCACTGAAGGGTTAAATAAATAAAAATTAACCGAATTATTTTTCTTAAATTCCAAATAGTGGATCAACGAGTTTAATAGAAAAACTCGTTTTATATTTAAAAATATCTTAAAATCCAAAGCTGGCCTTGGCAAATAATGGGTTAATGTTCGCGGATTTATCCCAAATTTTTGGGACGAAACTTCTACGCATTTGGTTATTTTATTTTAAGCTTCGCATCTTAGAATTGGGTAGCGCTTACAAAATATTTGAATTTTTTGCATAAATTGTCTTTTATTAGTTTGGGGTCATATGTGACACCAATTCCAAAAGGGTTAATGGAGTCATATTATTTTTTTCCGAAACCCCAGGCTATTAAGATAAAACATAACATTTAAAAGTAGAAAAATTATGAATTTTTGATACAAAGTATTTAGAAAGAGTACATTTACAGAATATTTCACAAAAATCCAATTTTTCTCGAAATCCGCAAAAATAAAATCCTTGTCAAAAAAATTCTGGCAGAGGGATTTACTTAAACATTCACACAGTTAATCTGCAACACGTATTTCATAAAACCATAAAGTGATAGATTCATTTTTTTAAATTTTGTTTAAGAAAATTTTTCAAACTTGAAAAAGGAGTTTTAAAAATTTTATTAAAAAATTTCCAATATTCGGCCTCAATGCGCAATAGGTTAACAACGTGGTAATAAAACAATACTTCATTTCTGAATACATATAAGTTTAGAGACTATAAAAGAATGATGGCTTTAATCAACTTCTCAAAGTTGAAAAAAATGCCATCAAATTTCATGACCTAGTTTTTTTTGGCACAAAAGTGGTCTGGGGCATTTGCTATTTGTTGGCGAGGTTTTATTCAATTTTGAAGTTTTATAGCCTTTTGAAGGGATAAGTAAATGCTGATCCTGAATTATATAACAGCATGTCGGAAAAATTAAACAATAGAACGAAATTTTCATAAAATCTGAAAAAAGTCATATTTTCCCCATATAAACACACGTAAAATTTTCAATCGTTTGCGCCACGACTAAACGTTTTCTGATTGGCCCAAAACTTTGTATTTCTCAGTTTTTTTGCTATTCGCATATTTCTAGGGGGGTGAGACCGACAGTTTGAACACTTTTTTTTATTAAGGGCCACCCTAGTTTACATAGACGGACGGACGGACATCGCTAAAAATAATCGGCATAATATGGGTCTAGGTCAAATATTTTTGATAGTTATAAACATCAGCACAAAGTCATTATACCCAAATAAACGATTCTCCACATAAAGCTGCCTCCCGATATTGACAAAAAACAAAAATATTTAAAAAAAAATTTTTTTCGATAATTTCTTAATTTGGTATGATCAGGATCGTTCCATTTTTCGACCTTTTCTTTATATGAATATAGCATCCGATATGAATGCTACTCAGATCTGGTTTATGCTTCTTATCCAATTTGTTGGACCTACGACTCTTTGTTTAAACTCATGGTATAGAACATGGTATACTCAGTTTCGGCGGACTATCATTTTCTTACTTCTTCAGGTATTGAGTCGTTTATGAAATAAAATGTAAAATTGTTGTCTTAAGCATTCTACTTATTTACTAATTAAAAAAAGAAAAAAGTGTTATTTAAAAAAAAACCATCGTATGATTAATTTTTCAAGAAAATTACATACGCGACTCGGTGTACTGAATTTTTTTTTCTTTGATAAAAAATTACGCATACGCCGTGGTGTGTTTTTTTGCTCTTGCATTTACAATTTTTTTATTACTTTCTATCTTAACGATTTTGAAATTGCCTCTTTAAATTGATTTATTTTCAATTTTCAATTTTCTATCACTTCTTTTGTTAACACAATTTCTCTATACACAGAAAAAACATGTCATTACCTCATGGCAATTCTTTTTTATTTGTGCCTGCCTCATAGTTCTTTTGAATTTTTCCAAAAGTGTCTAATCTAAAATATGCTTTAGTTTTTGAATAAATAAAATGAATAAATTTGCATAAATATGTCAAACTCTCTGGAAAAAAACAAACACACTCTAGTGGAGTGGAGAACACTTTCTAAAGTGATTTTATTTTTATTTTTTTTTTTGTATATACAACTGAACATTTTCTAGACGTTAGTTAGAAGAAAAAAAAAATGTAAACTCAAACTCGTTGAAGCAAAATGTTAGTGTAGAAACGGAAAAAACAACAAGAAATCCTGTAGAAAAGAACTCATTTAAAAGACTATGAAATTGAAATTTAAATTGGTGTTGGTAAAACTGAGAAAAAAAAACAGAAAACCAACAGAATGCATAAAGAAAACTTTTTACATTAGGGAGAGCTGGCAAACAAAACTTTTAAAGAAAAACAAAAATTAATTTGAAATTAATCAAAATCAGAATTTCGTTAAAATTTTTCTCGTTATTAATTCCTAATGTAAATAAAAAATCTTTCTTTTTCTACTTACACACCAGCAAATTGTTATGGAAGGAAACTAAAAAAAAAACTTTTTCAAACGGCATTTAATAAAAACATTAAAAGTCACTTGTAGAAAATTTAGACGAAGTCATTCAACTTAAGCAAAAAAAAAAGTATGAATTAATCAAAAAGTTAAATTTAATTTATGTTTAACATGAAATGTGTTTTTGACATTTTATGTGCAGCTAATTTTGACCTCTAACGGCCGTAAGTTTCACAATTAATTTTTTAAACATAAGAACGCTTATTAATTCATCAAAATATGACAAATTGTATACAAAAAAAATTTTAATGAGGAAATTTGGAAATGAAAAAACTTGTAATATGGACATTAGAGTGGTGCTACGTTATATGAACATTTTTTAAATTGCGATTTTGGAAAGAGGCGGGGTCTAGTTTGTTTCCTTTCTATATAAAACTAATAGATGTGAAGTTTGGGGACAATCGGATAAAGAAAAGTTGTGCCGGAAATCGATTGAAAATTTCAAGTGTGTTTATATGGAGGAAATATGACTTTTTTCAGATTTTACGAAAATTTTGTTCTATAGTTTAATTTTTCCGACAAATTGTTATATGAATTGAGATCAGTATTAAATTATCTTTTCAAAAACCTTTAAAGCTTCAAAATCGAATAAAAACTCGAAAAGAAATAGCAAATGCCCCAGACCACTGTTGTGCCGAAAAAACTGGGTCATGAAATTGAATGGCATTTTTTTCAACTTGGAGAAATTGATTAAAGCCAACATTTTTTTTTTTTGGTCTCTATACTTATAAGTACTCAGATTTGAAATATGGTGCATTGAAAACGAAAATGGGAATTTTTTTTTTTAAATTTTGAAAACTCCTTTTTCAAGTTTTAAAAAATTTTCCTAAACAAAATTCAAAAAAATGGATCGGGCACTTTAAGGTTTTATTAAATACATGTTAAAGATTAACAGTGTGAATTTTTATGTAAATCCCTATGCCAAAATTTTTTTGACAAGGATTTTATTTTTGCGGATTTCGAGAAAACTGGGATTTTGTGAAATATTCGGTATATGTAATCTTTCTAAATTCTTTGTAACAAAAATTAATCATTTCTCTACTTTTAAATACTATATTTTATCTTAATAGCCTAAGGTTTCGGAAAACAATAATATTACCCCCATTCACCCTTTTGGAATTGGGGTCACAAATTACCCCAAGCTAATAAAAGACAATTTATTAAAAAATTAAAATATTTTGCAAATACTGCTGAATTTTTAAAAGCGTTACTTAAAATATTATAACCTAATATGTATCTTATCCATTCCTAAAATTTGGAATAAATCGAACAAAGTTAACCCATTCCTTGCCGAGGCCAAACTTTGAATTTCAGCATATTTAAAACAAGCAAATACCTGATAATAATGTGTTGTTCTAGTAAGCTGGATAAAACCATTAATATTGGTTGGGAAATAAAATTCTGCTATATTTTGCGTTATGTGCTCCTAGAAAATTCATTCACCCAGAAAATTTGATAAATATTGATTTAAGCGATTTTGGGTCCCAGAAAACTAAATATTGCTTCAGCTGTTTTAGTATTTCTGCAGAATTTAATATTAATTCTTTCGCCGGTATGGGAATCTAATGAAGATTTTAAAAAGAACTATAATTTCTGCAAGGAATTATTTGTAGTAAACGATACTGCCGACAGAGGCATTAATTTCATAAAAGATTTTTATAAAGTGTTAACAAATAATGAAGAAAAAAAGCACTTTTTACTCCAGATAGAAGAATCATACAAAAAAACAATATCATTCCTAAACAAAGTCAAGTTTAATTTCACAATATTGAGTTATAGTCCAACGATGTTCTTATTTCATTTAGAAAAATATAGTTTTTAAAAATAAAATAATATTATAATAAAATTGGCATTAACAAAAATTATGATTTTTGCAACAAAAAAATTCAAATGGCACCATTATACTTTGACTAAATCGAGTTGTTGTTTTTCGCTTTCTACCTCTTGTCTCGGAGCTTAATATCTTGTGAATTGTACTTCACCTATACCTTATTCATTTTTTTTTATTTTAATATAATTCCATTTTCAATTAAAGAACAATATTTTCTAAGATCCACTTTTAACAAATTTTCCGACAAATACAACATCAAAACTTAAATGATTATGATAAAATTATCGTTTATACATCGATTTTGTAATCCATATTAATAGGCAAGGCGATTTCATGTTACCGATGATTTGTTAAACAGTTTTCTCCCGATTTTGATCAAGCATATCTTACATATCTTACATCCACCACTTCCATTCAAATGATAGAAAAATTAAGTCGTGCTTTGAAAAACAAGGTGCTAAGAGTTGATCATAGAGTAAGACTTTCTTTTTGCTACTGACAAAGAAAAGATCAAGTAACGAGTTACTTGTAGCAGTGAAATGAGTTGGAACTGTAATGTTAGTTGGAGAAAGGCCAATTGATTGCATTATGTCTAGTAAAATAGTCTCATTGATAACGTGGGGATTTTAATTCATTTGACTTTAAAACGCAAGTGGTGGATGACGTTGTTACTTATTATGATTTTAAACAAATGGATCGAAACGCGGTGTTATTCGTTTTTTAGAACAAAATTTGGCACATGTGTTCCACAAATCTGTACCTTTAAAAACAACAAAATACAATAACAAAAATAAACCTTGGTTCAATCAACAGATTAAGGATAAAATCTATGAAAGGGATAAAGCTTTTAAAAGTTGGAAATTGTTTAAAACAGATAATTTATGTGACGAATATTCCAAAGCTAGAAAACAAGTAAATAAAATGATAAAAACTGCTAAATCTGCATAGCCTATTTATTTCTGCTGCACACTCTAGAAAAACGTGGAAACTCATACGAGAAATTGGTGTTGGCAAATCTAAGGAAATTGTCAATTCTGACATAAATGTTGATTCGCTTAACGAATCTTTTACAAATATCCCTGACATCCCCATAAACGATGGATATTAATACCCGCAATACTGATATTAGTTCAACTTTATCAGAAAATGCTTTTTGTTTTCAATGCGTAAACCAACTGGAAGTACTCTTCACATGCCTAGCTGTGAAATCTAATGCTGTTGGTTCTGATAACATACATCCCAGATTCTTAAAGGAAATTATCCCTCAACTGCTACCTCAAATTACCCATGTTTTTAACACTATTATCACAAAAAGTGTATTTCTTCAAAGTTGGAAAAATGCTAAAATTTTACCTATTCCTAAATCAAATAAAGAATATCGTCCCATTGCTATCCTGCCATACTTGTCTAAAGTGCTTGAAAGGTTATTGCATCAGCAAATTGGAAACCATGTCAAGAATATGGGCCTAATCTCAGACAGACAATCAGGCTTTCGTCCTAAACATAGCTGCATAACTGCACTCTGAAGATATTCGTGGGTATATTGATAGTGGTAACATTGCATTTCTAGTGCTCTTAGATCATTCAAAGGCATTTGATACTGTGAATCATGAAATACTCTGCATGAAGCTAAGAACTTTTTTTGGTTTCTCTCCTTCCGCAACTCGTCTTATATCATCTTATTTAGAAAATCGACAAAAATACGTTAACGCCAATAATAAAATATCAAATGTGCTTCCAGTAAAAAAGGCCGTTCCGCAATGTTCGATTCTAGGACCACTTCTTTTCACTATATTATATAAATGATTTGCCTAGGCAACTTTCGTATTGTAAAGTTCATATGTATGCTGATGATGTGCAACTTTATGTTTGTAGTCGTTTCGATGTACTAAATAACTGTGTTGCGAACCTAAATGTGGATCTTAATCGAATTCACTTATGGACTCTGGCAAATGGGCTATGTCTCAATCCTTCAAAGTCTAAATGCATCGTTATTACTCGAAGATCAGTGCCTTCCCTTGCTATACCAGATATTATGCTTAACCGTCAATTATGGAAATTACACAAAAGACCAAAAATCTTGGAATTATTTTCAATAAAACTCTCACCTGGTCTGATCATATAAATGTCGCTTCGGGAAAAATGTATTCAATGCTTCGATCACTGTGGAAAACTCAACATCTTACACCAGTCCATGTACGAGTTCTACTTGCAAAAACCTGTCTAATTCCAACTTTGTTGTACGGATGCGAACTATTTGCTAGCTGTGATTCTATTAGCTCTAGGAAATTAACAACTACGTTTTATTCTATATTAAGATACGTCTACAATTTGCAAAAGATCATTCCACATAACACCGTATACACGAAAACTTTACGGTGTGAATTTTTGCGATCTCTTGAAGTTACGATCATTGATACTGATGCATAAGATTATATTTACACGTGAGCCTACATATCTTTTTAATCGAATATCCTTTTCTAATTCAAGAAGAAATAATTCTATAATAAGGCATAAAAGTTTGGCCTCTGAATGGCAGTTCTATATACAATGCATACGTCTTTGGAACTTGCTACCGCCAACATTACAATATTTAAGCAACGCAGGACATTTTAGGAAACAAGTTTTCCAATTTTTCAATACCATTTAAATATTGTTTAAACTTTCCTTTGTTTTGAATATATGTATGTAAAATAATTTTTGTAATCTTATTTTTATACAAATTATAAACTACGTTATATTTTCATTAAATACTGTATCACATTATACCGATCCTGTACTTTAATTATAAGACTCTTTCTTAGTCTTGTGCAGGAAACCAAATAAATAAATAAATAAATAAATAAATAAACATATGGGTAAAAACATATGAAATCAACCGAAAATATTAACATTTGTGACCTCATCACCTCCAAATTTGATAAGATTTTGTACACATGATCTATGAATCGGCACAATAATATTTGCTAACTTTCAGACATATAGCCTTCGAACTTTCAGAATTATGGCCATTCCAAGTTGGCAAAAATCAATAAAAATGCACTCAGATATCTTAACACAATTTTTAATATCTCGAAAAGTATTCATTGCACGTTAATAATCAAGGGCTCATTTTACAGACTAAAACATGCGCCATTCCAAAAAAAAATTTTTTTCAAATTTTCGATCAAGGATAATGTAAATAAAAAAGGACTAAAATTTCCAAAGGATATTTCTCGAAAATCAATATTTTTAAAAATTTCAAAAAAATATATGTTAATTCTTATTATGTTTTGTACAAGTCTGTCAAATTTCAATGTGGAGTCTTTATTACAACATGAGTTATTAAGAAAAAAGCAGGCGAAGGTTTATGTATTTCATGAAATGTACCAAAATACAAAAAGGTGACAAATTACAAAAAGAAGGATAAATCAAATGTAACGGAACTTTTTCGAATGGCGCATGTTTTAGTCTGTAAAATGAGCCCTTGATTATTAACGTACAATGAATACTTTTCGAGATATTAAAAATTGTGTTAAGGTATCTGAGTGCATTTTTATTGATTTTTGCCAACTTGGAATGGCCATAATTCTGAAAATACGAGAGCTACGACACTGAAAGTTGGCAAACGCTATTATTATGTTTAACTTTCCCTTCGTACCAAAATTCATCCAATTCGAAATCGGTGCGGTCAACTCATTGGTTGATTTCATATGTTTTTACCCATATCTTACTTTAAAGGTACTTCTTTTTAGCTGCGCACCAGATTTCCCAATTTGCACCGTCTGGAACATTATTTTTTTTTTTTTGAGTTAAATGCATTTAAAGTTCTTACTAACACATACATAAAATTATACAATGCTATGTGTGTGTTTATTAAGTTTGTTAATGTGTTTGTGAGTTTGTTTTCTTCATAACAATAATAACTGTGTTGAAAATATACCAATAACGACAATAATCGATATCTAAAAAGTGTTGAATTGTGAATTGGCTAAAATTGTTTGGCATACCCTCAGGGTCTTTATTAAATGAAATAACGAAAATTTGCACTCGAAAATCTCTTTGCTGAAGTTAAACTTTCTATACGCACAGGGGGGTAAATTTCTATTTCACAATACAATCACAAAAACAGCGTAACATGTGAGCCGTAAGACAAAATCGGTGTGACTTGTAATTGTATTGGTGAAAAACTTATGATTTGTAATAACCGTTTCAAAATGAAAAATGAAAAATAAAAAATGAAGAATAAAAAATGAAAAATGCAAAATGAAAAATGAAAAACGAAAAATAAAAAATGAAAAATGAAAAACGAAAAATGAAAAACGAAAAATAAAAAACGAAAAATGAAAAATTAAAAATTAAAAATGAAAAACGAAAAATGATAAAAAAAAAAATTAAATTAAAAAATTAAAATTAAAAAATTAAAAATGAGATATAAAAAATTAAAAATGAAAAATGAAATACGAAAAATGAAAAATGAAAAATGAAAAATGAAAAATGAAAAATGAAAAACGAAAAATGAAAAATGAAAAACGAAAAATGAAAAATGAAAAATGAAAAATGAAAAATGAAAAACGAAAAATGAAAAATGACAAACGAAAAATAAAAAATTCAAAACGAAAAATGGAAAATAAAAAACGAAAAATGAAAAATTAAAAATGAAAAATTGAAAATGAAAAAGGAAAAATAAAAAATTAAAAATAAAAAATTAAAAATGAGAAATAAAAAATAAAAAATTAAAAATGAAAAATAAAAATGAAAAATTAAAAATGAGAAATAAAAAATTAAAAACGAAAAATGAAAAATGAAAAATTACAAATAAAAATTAAAAAATTAATAGTGAAAAATAAACAAGTAAGGAAATTGTAGTCGGTCCAGACCGACTATAAGATACCCTATTCCATGGTTTAGAGACCCTATCTCTTCGGTCCAACTAAGTGGATATAGAAAATAAGGATAAACCAAATCTGAGTGGCATTGTTATTAATTTTTTTTTTTGGCTGCAGATATGAAAAAGTTCATATCAGATGCTATATTATATGGGGACTAGGTCGAAAAATGGACCAATTCTAACCATATTTGGTAAAGTTACTTATATTCTGAAAAAATTTACGCACAACAAATTTGGAAAAAATCAGTGCAATATTTTTGTTTTTGATAGATTTAAGTGAAAATCGGGAAGCAGCTTTACATGGGGGCTATGACAAAGCATTGCCGTATGGGGTTATTTTCGGATAACTGATAAGTGGGTGTAATAAACATATACAAACCCAATTTGACCTAAATCTGTATGATAATGTGGCTCTTATGGCAATTTAAGTCGATTTAATAGGGGTCATTTGTATGGGGACAAGGTCTGGTCATCGATCGGAATTTCACCAATTTCAACAGCGTTTATCCGATAAAAGCTCTTATACCAAATTTCATTAAAAAATATTCATATTTGCTACCTGTAGTTTAATTACGCAGACGGACAGACGGACAGACGGACATCGCTTAATCGACTCAGAAAGTGATTCTGCGTGGATCGGTATAATAAAAGATGGGTCTTGGTCAAATATTTTTGGTAGTTACAAACAGCAGTACAAAGTAATTATACCCAAACCACATAGTGGTATATACATATATGAAAAATTAAAAATGAAAAAATAAAAATTAAAAATGAAAACTGAAAAATTAAAAATGAAAAATTAAAAATGAAAAATAGAAAACGAAAAATTAAAAATTAACAGGTTCAAATATATAATAATAAATATTTTTATATTAGCAGAGCAGTTTATTGCTATAAGTGATACATAGATGACGCTTTCTGTGTGATTTTAAAAAAGTGCCATAAAAAATCTTTATTACATGATTTTTTTTTTAATTTTTAACTAATTTTTGGAATTTTGTTTTTTCCAAGCAAAAACACGTTTTTTTTTTTCAAACTTTAGCACTTAATGTATGATCTTTGAAGAGAATTAATAAAAAAATTTACTAAGAATTGCTTTTATATTCAAAAGAATAAAACAGTATCTACCATCAAAATAATTCCTTTTTGATATAGTTTATGTGCGGTTATCAACATATACAAAACACTATAGATATTATTATTTAAAGTCGACCTAGTTCGACTACAAATTTCTTAATTATTTCTAACTTTTCTTAGCAAAGAGAATTTTCTTTTTCCCCCTGCTTTTTCAGAAGCAAATTATTTTAAATTCAATAAATCCCTAAATAATACACGAACATTAGAATTGTTTTAATTCAACTAAAACTTCAAAATATATCTGATATATCATTTAGTGTAGATTATTATCAGTGTCTATTACATTATTGTTAGACTTAACCTTTTTTGATTAAATAGAATTATGTTAAAATCTTTTCTAGGCATAAAAAGATTTTGCTACATAAACTCCTAACGACATGTTAAGTTTTGTTGGAAATTAAACAATTTTTTATACAGTAACACACACACACATACACACACACACACTGTGACATACATACGTAGACGTACTTATGTGGATTTATTTAAACCTATTGTATCTTTTATAATTAAGTTATCACTTTACAAAAATCTACTTCATTTGCATAATTGAGAAACAACTCAACGTCGAAGAAGACTCTGATGTGGCTGATATTGGTGATTGTGATTGTGATGACGATAACGACGATGATGATACATAAACCAAAAATAAAAACATCAAAAAGGTCGTTGTGAAGTTACAAAAACACAACTTACTCATACACTTGAAACCAAGTATGTTTTAATTTAAAACTAATTGTAAAGATAACAACTTAAATATAATGTTAAAGAATTTAATTAAATCATGAGAGGAATCAATGCTCTCAACAAGGAAAAAGAAAAGAAATGCCATTGTTGATGTTTTAGTTGTTATTAAATTAAAATTCCATTAGTTCGATTTCAATATCATGTTGTTTATTTCATATCCCTGAATCATTTTATTGATTCAAAACACTTCACCCTCAGCCTTCTTGTTGTGCTTGACATTCTGAAGTGCATCATGTTGGGACTTAATGTGAACTGCATCTATTGTCATGTTTATAAAAAAAAATGCAACAGCTTGTTGCTCTGCACTTAAACAGTATTATTATTTATTATTTTTTTTTTTGTTATTGTTTTTCTGTGTGCATGTGTTACGTGTACTACGTAGCAAGATTTTGTTATTGTTGTCACCTACACACACTTGCATAACTATCCTTGGCTGTGGTTAACAATACCGTTTGTTTTACTCAGAATTATGAATGGATAAAAACTTGTTACTCAGCCACACACACACACACACACGCTCTCAGATAACTAGTTTAAACGAGTACGAGTACATGCTAAGGTACTTGGTTCGACATTTTCGAGTATTCCGTATGCTGTCATTTAGTGACTCCACCTGAATGTCATGTAAAGTACTTTTATACTTTATGTACGAGTATACAACGATATACTTATATATTCTGAGTGTGTACTCTTCATTATTACGATGACAATGTTATGTTTTGACCATTTCGGTGTACTACTCGCACATTCATACATTCTTTCTTTATTGTATATTTGTCAAGTATTAAATAATAACCAACTAGATTATATATGAGACATAAAATATAAGAAGATTAACAACAGAATTGAAACAAGAATATCAAAATGAATAACATCTTCAATTTGCTGGTCATATATTTGGCACAAGTGATGAAATGAATTGTGTAGCAATTTTTTCTTAGAAAATTACCTTTTATATAAAATAATTTTTTTTAAATAAATTTTTTTTTTTTAATTAAATTCTTTTAAGATACTTTTTAGAAAAAGCACATTTTCCTGGTATATGGCACTAAAAATTGACAAGATTTTTAGAAACTTTTATTTTGAAATACCGCATAATTTATAGCTCTCAAAGCATTTAAAAGTATTATTCCTTATTGTGACTATTGTCATTGAACAATGAATTGCGACCCCATAATGTATTTGTATTCTTAATCCCTATAACAACTCGAGTGCATATAATGTCCGTACATGCGTCGGTCTGTCTGTCTTTTGAAATTACGGCCATTCAACAAAATAAACCATTTACCTGGGTAAAGTTAAAATAATATTGTTTATCGTTACTGCTGGCAGGTTGCCATTTGAAATGGGTTAAATCGGGCATCATGTGTCAAGATATGGTCTAAAATATGGAGATACCTCCAAATATGTTAAAGAAAATCAGTGTATTTGCTGAAATAATTTGGTAGTAAGTTTAACAAATTGTTTGCTTTTCCAAATATTTTGTCAATGTCTATAAGCTATCTATAGGCTAGGCGATTTCTTGTGACCGATGTTTTGTTCTACCGTTTTATCCCAATTTTGACCAAACGTATATTATTTGAAAGGTATTTCTTTTAGCCGATTTGCAGATTTATAGATTTTAAAATTTTTTCCTATATTTTGAGTAAATTGCATTTAAAGTTGCTGCTAACACATACATAAAATTACACATACATATGATGAGTTTCATTTAAAAATCAAGATAAAACTGAAATTTTGAACCCGACCTCAGATATCGATGAAATTTTGTTCATAGCTAAATTTGATCAATACAAACAAACCCTCATTTTTAGAAATGACTGTTTTGCGATTTTTTGGGCGTGGCACAGTGGGAAAGTTTTCGAAAAAACGCGAAAATGGTCGAAAAGTGCTCCATTTAAAATTCAATAACTCAGAATCGGCTGAACCCATTTCTATGATCTTGGTATCATTAAAAAGATACTTTAACAGGCTTTATGACACGTTTGAAAAAAAAATACACTTTAAAAAATTTTATAACAAAAAGAAAATTTTAAATAACGAAAAAACCAAAAAGATCAAGTGTTTTTTTACAGTGTATTAATTTTTTAGAAAGGTTTATCCTTCACCTATACCATATCCAAAAAGTAAAATGGGTTCTTTTTTAGTTTTATTTATATAATTTTTTAAGTAGTGCCACTTCTAGTAATTGCCTTTATATTTTATACTAGATGTAACCCGGTGTGCTTCGCTACACCCTCCCCCCCCCCCTTCCGAATCCTTATGAAAGGGCTCACGTAAAGTCCCAAGGCTCTCACTAATACAGTAATTCAGATATATCACATTTAATATTAAGTTTGTATAGGGGTGCCATGCGCATTTGTCCAATCCCGCCCATTTTTTTGTCTGACTACTCGCGTTAATAATAGATGACCTGAGATAAATTTTCAAAGCTCTCTCTATCATAGTACTTAGTATATATGATATTAAAAATTTACTTTGTATGGGAGGTGCCATGCCCACTAAAATTTCAGGAAGATCAGATAAGTCGTTACGCAGATTACCTCCTACAAACAAACAAACACATTACCTCTTTATTATGCAAAGTATAGATCATTGATATAGATTCCTTAATTTTGATACTTGCTGATATAAAATGATTTTTGCTTTTTTAATTCGGTACAATAATTATCAGATTTTTCGGCGTTCCTGCCCTGGAGGTACATGTAGCTGCCCATGAGAAGAACATGGATTTGCCAAATTAGATCTGGCAGCACTCAACTATTGGCCTTGAACTTAAAATATCACTTGGCAATTTTTATTTTTAGTGATTTTTGATTTTGCCCATTTTTGATTTTGAAAATTTTTGTTTTTGGGCGATTTTTATTTTTCCCGATTTTTGGGTTTGGCGATTTTGATTTCGACGATATATTTTCCACGACAAATCACATTGATAACTAATGTACTTGTCAAAAGACTGTTGCTTTCGTAGTACATCATATTTTTTATATAGGAGGTGCCACGCCCACTTATCCCATCCCGCCCAATTTTTATCGGACTGCTCACATTAATATCTGGTGGACTCGTGCAAAATTTCGAGTCTTTCCCAGTTATATGATATTAGATATCTATTTTGCATGCGCGGTGCTACGCCCACTGCTTCGATCGCGCCCATTTTTTTTGTTCTACTAATCATACAAAGAACCTATGGGCTCACGCAAAGCCATAAAGCTCTCTCTTTTACAGTACTCCAGATATATGACTTTAAAAAGTTACTTTGCATGGGGAGTTCCACACCCATTGGTGTGAACCCACAAATTTTTTGTCTGACTACTCATGCTAAGATCTGATGGGCTCGTGCAAATTGCAAAGATTCCCTTTTTTAGTACACCAGTTATATGATATCATATATTTACTTTGTATGGGCGGTGCCACGCCCACTGCTCCGATCACGCCCATTTTTTGTGTAACTAATCATATGAATAACTTATGGGTTCACACAAAGTTCCAAGACTCTCACTATAACAGTACTCCAGATATATGGCATTTTATATTTTATTTGTATGGCAGGTGCTACGTCTATTGGTCCGATCCTGCCCATTTTTTGTCCGACTGCTCACATTAATAATAGGTGCCATCAGACAAATTTGAAAAGCTCTCTCTGTCACAGTACTCGAGATATATAACATTGAATTATTAATTGTATGGGAGGTACCATGCCCACTTCTCCGATCCCGCCCATTTCCGGCGTGGCTACTAATATTAACAATAGGTGACCTCACACATATTTGCAAAGCTCTCCCTATCATAATTCTCAATATATGCATATGATATTAAAAATTTACTTTGTGTGGGAGGTGCCACGCCCACTAAAAATATTGAAAAAAATTATAGCCTATAGCACTTCCCATATCCGCAGTAAGACTCCGTGAAAATTTCAGGAAGATCAGATGGCTAGTTACGGAGATTACCTCCTACAAACAAACAAACAAACAAACAAACACACATTACCTCTTTATAATATTAGTATAGATTTACAGGTAAAATAACACAGTACAACACATGATTTGCCAACTCAATTCGCTTTTATTCGCAATTGAGTAAAGGTATGAATTTCAAAAATTTGCTCTACATATGCACAACATTCTTCGGAAAAACCCTCGATCATATTTTTTATGATTCTCAGAATTAACAAAACGGAATAAACAAAGGGTTATTTAATTTTTATGATTGCGTAAGCAAAGTAATTTTTAATTATTTGGGTTTTTCAGTTGGCTACCTGTATGACTTTTTTACAGAAATTACAGAAATTCATTATTCGGAAAATTTAAAACTCACACATTTATAAGTACCTATCAGTAAACTAGTGAACAATACACAGTATAAATAGGAGTGCATTGATCGATTTTACTCATTCAACAAGTGTCGACGAACGCGAAAATTACAAGTCCATATTTTAAAAGTGCAACGTACCGAAATTCATAATTATAAACAGTTTCGAGAAGCCAAGATATCCCATTACAATTTTTACGCATATATTTTAAAAATTTGAGTGAATATGAATTGAAACAATAAGTACAGATGCATAAAAATATCTAATAAGTGTTGCGCTTCGCTTCGTAAAATAAGTGAGAACGAAGCTGCAAATATAATTGAGTATTTTCCAGCTGTCGCCAACATTCATTGTAGCCGTATTTGCGAAGCTTGCCGGAATACACTGAGAAAAGCGCGCAGTCGTAATGAATCCAACGTGGAGCAGAATGAAGTCTCAAATTATTTACTAATAATGCCCAGCGATGAAATTAGCGAAGAATTGAATGAACATCAAACTTGTATCAGCCGTAATGCAAACATCGAAAGCAACGAACTCATTGAAAATATAAATGATCACATTATTCCTCATCTACCAAACCAAATGACGCCTCTTAAAAGGAAATATATCAAACGAGATGCATACAGAAATAGAAAATCAGTGCAAATTTTGGAAAATATAGCAGATTCACTTGGAGCTGATCCATTATCTGATTTGTCAGCGCAACTTCAAAACGTCAAAGCCATTTACGAAGAAATTTTGCAAAACATCAAATATCAAATAGAGAACAGCTCAAATCTTTTGGAAAAGCAAAAACTTTTATCTCTCTTACCAATCAATATGAGTCACGCAGAAATTAAAGATCGTTTTGGGGATGATATATCTCACGATTGTATCAAAAAAAGTAAAGATATCCAAAGAAATAAACCGAAGTTTGCAGATATCAATCTTTTAAAATTGAGCAGACGTAGTTTACCAACCGAAACTCTAAGCACAGTCAAATTATTTTATAAAGATGATGAAATTAGCCGAATGATGCCAGGATCGCAAGATTCAATTACTATTAAACAAGGAAACTTACGTGAAAAAGTTCAAAAAAGACTGATGTTATCTTCACTACGCGAATCTTACTACGAATTTAAAAAAAAACATCCCTTGGCCAAAGTTGATTTTACAAAATTTACAATGTTAAGGCCAAAAAATTGTATGAAACTTGGAGTTGGAAACCAGCAAAATATCTGTGTATGCACATTGCATCAGAATATGAAATTGATGTTTGAAAAAAGTCGCTTAAAATCATTTTGTTTTGAAGGAGAATGCACATTTACCGACTACAAAGATGTTCTCAAATTCGTTGTTTGTAATGGTGACATACAAAAAAGCGAGTGTTGCGTTTCAATGTGTGGTCACTGCTTCAAAAATTTAAATAATCTAAAAACGCATATGCTAAAACATTTTGAAAATAACCAAACTGAAGAACTAATATACAAAAAGTGGAATACAACGATTAGATGTGTTCTGGAAACGTTAACCACCAACCGAGAATCATATGTCAGCGATTTTACTGAACACATCAAAGTTCTGATTCCGCATCATTTCATAGCAAAGCGACAATCTGCATTTATCAGCAATAAAACAGCGGCGCTGTTATCAGGAGAAATGCTAATTCAAATGGACTTTGCTGAAAATTATGAATTTCTTGTACAAGATGCCGTGCAAGGATACCATTGGAATAATGATCAGGCTACAATACATCCGTTCGTTATTTATTACAAAGGTGATTATTTTAATATTTTGGTATTAGTAAACACATCCATCCACACTCATCAAAATATTTAATATTTTTTATTTATTTGTTTTTTTCCTTTGTTTGTTTATTTTCAGATAACGATAAATTATTTCATAAAAGCTTCGCCATAATATCTGATTGCAATACCCATGATAGTATAGCAGTTCATCTATATATTTCAAAAATGATACAGTTCGTGAAGGCCAATATAACCAACAATATTAATAAAATCATTTACGTATCAGATGGTGCAGGAGCACAATATAAAAATAAATATAACTTCATTAATTTATGCCATCACAAATCTGATTTTGGTATTGACGCTGAATGGCACTTTTATGCTACCAGTCATGGAAAATCTGCATGTGATGGAATCGGAGGAACAGTGAAGAGAGGTGCTCGAAATTATAGTATTGCAAATAAAAATGAAATCCAGACAACGAGGCAACTGTATCACTGGGCATCAGAAACATCACCATACATGTTGCTTACACAGATGCTGACGAATACAAAAACGTTAAAGAAAAGCTATTTTCAAGATATAAAGAAGCTCAAACTATAACAGGAACTCAAGGCTTTCATTCCTTCATTCCAATAAATGACTCTTTTGTACATGTGCACAGATATTCTGACTGTACCAAATTTGAGCAGCGCAAAATTTCTTACAAATAATTAACTTTAGAAAAATGTAAATAAAATAAAACACAAATTAATAAAAACTTGGCAAATAATATAAACAATTGTTGATGGTTTTTTATTTGTAAACATTTAAAAAATGTTAGAATTGTTGAACTATTTTGTAAATGTGTAAGAATGTGACCTGATATTTTCGCTGTTATTCGAATTATTTCAAAAACTTTCGGTACGTATTACTAGAAGTGACACTACTCAAAAAATTATATAAAAAAAACTAAAAAAGAACCCATTTTACTTTTTGGATATGGTATAGGTGAAGGATAAACCTTTCTAAAAAAATAATACACTGTAAAAAAATCCTTGATCTTTTTCGTTTTTTCGTTATTTAAAATTTTCTTTTTGTTATAAGATTTTTTACAGTGTTAAAATATCTGTTAAAATATCTTTTTAACGATACCAAGATCATGGAAATCGGTTCAGCCGATTCTGAGTTATTGCATTTTAAATGGAGCACTTTTCGACCATTTCCGCGTTATTTCGAAAACTTTCCCACTGTGCCACGCCCAAAAAATCGCAAAAACGTCATTTCTAAAAATGAGGGTTTGTTTCTATTGATCAAATTTAGCTATGAACAAAATTTCATCGATATCTGAGGGGGTCGGGTTCAATGCATCTCGATTTTTACATGAAATTCATCATATGCTATGTGTGTTTTATTAAATTTGTTAATGTGTTTCTTAATGAGTCTGTTATCTTCATTCACAATAAAAATAAGCCATAAAAGTGTTAGTTTGTGAATTGGCTAAGTTGAAAAATAAAGCCGCCTAGAATTAGCATTCGAATTTCTAGCGCTGGAATCTGCTAGTATATTATCAATAGTCACACCGAGGTAGAGGGTATCAGAGATTCAGCACATTCGAATTTAACACTCTTACTTGTTTCTTTGTGAGACACCTAAATCTAGACAGTCTAAAGTAGTTCCGAGGTGTTCATTGGGATGCCAACAATTTTATATATATATATTTTTTTTTAATAATTGTAATTTATAATTTAAATTAATTTATAATTTATAATTATAATTTATAATTTAAATTCGAATAGTTGTAATTTAAACAAAGGTATTTTGGGAGTAACGCATTTATTTCGTGAGTTGCTGCTAAGATACTAAGATAACATTTCCCAAGCCACCAAGCAATGTTTTTTTATATAGATGTGACTGCAAGCTTAAATAAGTATAAGATAAAATACAAGTTTTCTTTCTTTTAGTTGGCTCTTTCCTCAAAACTAAAAGAAAATATCGAACATTTAATAAATTAAATGCTTAAGTGTAATTTGAACATAACAAATAGTTGCAAGTTTTGCTATAAGTTTCTAATAAATGATGGCGCATTGAACAGAAAAATAAAATTCAATTACTTTATGACCATAAATTAGACTTAATTCATGTTTTTTTATTAACCAATAATACTCGTATAGAGCAACAACAACAAAAAATAAGTTCATAATACAAGTTCATTTAGTTTTACAAATAAAAAAAAAGTCTGTCTGTCTGTCTATCTGTTTAAGTATATAACATCTTTAACTATTTAGTTGACGTTTTGTAACTCTTTTTCCCTCAGCTAAAACCTGAAATAATAATTTTCTATCCAGCTGTGTACGGCAGATAAGTTTTATTTGTAAACTTTTTTCTTTTTCGTTTCTATACTCCAACTACTCCTTAAGAGGGTAAAGCTCTCGGTTATTTTACTTATTCATTGAGTATAGTTGCCAGTAGTGGCAGTAGTTGTATGTCATGTCGACATAACCTCAACAACAACTCGTACTTATTTAAACATCAACCTTATTTTCTAGTTAAAATGGTGATGCTGCTCCATCTCACTCTCTCACGCTATCCTTTTTTCCTCCATGTAGCTCCCTTTCATCGTCTGCATAAGTATCGCATACTGTTGCCTTAAAATCCTGCTGTTATTTTATGTCAACATTAGTTAGAACAATTTTACAAGTTTTATTGTAACTTACCTCATAGCTGAGGATTGTTAAAGGTTTTCTAGGGTATCGTATACAACAGTATATCAGCTTATGAAAGAATGTAGGAGATTCTTGTTAAAATTGAGTAATAAATAATAAAATGCATTACTTACATATAAAATGAAAACTTATTGTTTCTTTTAAGGTTTGAAAAACTTCCAAAATTAGACATGCCACTGCTGAGTAAAGGCACACTGACCTAAATTTTATATATTCTGTTTTTTTTTTTTCGTTTTCAATTTAATTCAATCTTTAAGGAACTCATTTTCATCTTGATATTATTATATACAAGTGTGCCCTGTTGTGCTTGGATTATTGACATGTATGTTTTCATAATCAATTTTTCCTACGAATTTTGTATTAAACAATTAAAAAAATTATTTAATTTGTAAATATTTTTTTGTTTTTTCATTCGGTACAAAAATTATAAAATTTTTCGGCGTTTCTACTCTAGACCATGGATTTTTCAAATATAATACGGCAATGAATAACGATTTTTTTTCTGATGATATTTGGTTTTGCCGATTTGACGCCCACATTGGTAATTAATGTACTTGTCGAAAGTTTCAAGACCATAGCTTTCATAGTAGTTCATATTTTTTGTATAGGAAGTGCCACGCCCACTTATGCTATTCCGCCCATTATTTATCTGACCACTGACATTAATATCAGATGGAATCTCACTATTACAGTACCCCAGATATACGACATTTAATATTTACTTCGTGTGGGGGTGACACCGCCATTTGTCCGATCCCGCTCATTTTTTGTCCGACTACTCACATTAATAATAGGTGACCTATCACAAACTTGCAAAGCTGTCTCTGTTGTAGTACTCGAGATCTCTAATATTGAATAAAACTACTTTGTAGAGGAGGTGCCACGCCTACTTTTCCTATCCCGCCCATTTTCGGCATGGCTACTATCAGTAATAATACGCGACCACACACAAATTTGCAAAGTTCTCCTGTTATAGTGCTCAATATGTATGATATTAAAATTTCACTTTGCGTGGGAGCTGCCACGCCCAAACAACTGTAAAGCCTATAGTTCTTTCCAGATATTCAGTAAGACTCTGCAAAAATTCCAGGAAGATTGGCTTAGCCTCCTATAAACTAGAAACATGCATACTTTCGCTTTTATAATATATATGTATTAGCGCGTCCCGATTTCGTTTTTTTTTTTTTTTAATTTGAAAATGCTTGCCCCCCAAATGGTGGGGATTTAGGAGCATTTTACACGTAAAATAGCAAAAAAAAAAATGTTGGACAAAAAACCAGATGGCTATCGGATCCTAGAGATTGCAATTTTGAAAAAAAAAATATTTTTGATTTTCAAAAAATTGACTCCAAAAGTAGCGTAATACAGAGTACATTACGGGAAAAATATTAATAAAATTTCCGTAGAGCAATTTTGCTGCAGCGTTGCATATTAAAGATGGAGAGTGAGTATATGTTTTTTTTTTCTTTCTTTCTTTCAAGCTAAATTAGTCTCAAAAACTGTGCGCTGGACCAGATAAGCTCTATCACATTTTTTGAAATAGTTTTAACTAATATCCTCTAGTTTGCACAGCTTTTGAGACTAATTTAGCTTGAAAGAGAGAAAGAAAAAAAAACATATACCCATTTTCCATCTTTAAGATGCAACGCTGCACCAAAATTGCTCTACGGAAATTTTATTAATATTTTTCCCGGAATTTACTCTGTATTACGCTACTTTTAGCGTCAATTTTTTGAAAATCAAAAATATTTTTTTTTTTTTCAAAATGCACTAAGATTGCAATCTTTAGGATCCGATAGCCATCTGGTTTTTTGTTCAAAAATTTTTTTGCTATTTTTCCCGTAAAAGGGTCCTAAATCCCCATCATTTGGAGGGACAAGCTAAAAAAAAATAATTCGGGACACGCTAATATGTATATTAGACTGGTCGCAGCTTGTATGGGATTTTTGTAAATTATTAATATATACGTTGTTTAAAATATGAGGTTTGCTGCCATAAATGCTGTTTCCATTTTTTAGCTCGTTACGACGGTGCCTTCTGGTGTCTAGTGAGGCCCAAAGTACCCCACCTGTGTTTATATGGAGAAAATATGATGTTTTTTCGATTTTACGAAAATTTCGTTCTATAGATTAAATTTTTTTCGACAGGTGATTATACGAATCGATTTCGGTATTAAATTGTCTTTCCAAAAAGTTATATAGCTACAAAATCGAATAAAATCTCGTCAAGATATAGCAAATGCCCCAGACCAATTTTGTGCCAAAAACACTAGGTCATGAAATTGGATGGTACTTTTTTCAACTTTGAGAAATTGATTAAAGCCTAAGTTTTTGTTTGGTCTCTATACTTATTAGCACTCAGATGTGAAGTATTGTTTTATTACCACTTTGAAAACTCATTTTTCAAGTTTTAAAAAATTTTCTTGAACTAAATTTTAAAAAATGGATCTGGCACTCCTAGGTTTTGTTAAAAACATGTTAAGGTTTAACTTTGTGAATTTTTACGTAAATCTCTCTGGTAGAATTTTTTTTACAATGATTTATTTTTTTTTTTTTTTTTTGGATTTCGAGAAAAATTAGATTTTTGTGAAATGTTCAGTAATAGTGTTCCTTCTAAATACTTTGTATCATAGAAAAATAAAGGGTGTCCCAACAAGAACGCAATTTTTAAATCTGGCAACATTCGAAGTGTCATTGTTTGACATTTGAACAATTGTTATTGTTTGCTAGTAGAAGGTGCGAGGTTAGTAAAAATGGAGCGCTACACGAATGAACAACGCATTCTCATTGTGAAATTGTTTTAACAAAATGGTGAAAGTTTTGCGGCTACAGTTCGCAAATAGCGATCAATTTGGGGTCACAATAATGCTCCAAAAGAGTCAACTGTAAAGAGATTAATGGATAAATTTGCCGAAACTGGGTCTGTTAGTGATGTAAAGACAACAACGCGCCATCGACCTGGTCGATCGACCGAAAATGTCGCAGCTGTACGTGATGATGTCGCTCAAACTCCATCCACCTCAATTCGACACCGAGCTCAGCAAATTGGTGTCTCCATATCCACTATGCAGCGAATTTTGACGAAAGATTTGCATCTTCATGCATACAAAGTTCAATTGACTCAGGAACTGAAGCCAGCTGACCATGGACAGCGAAGGGAGTTCGTTAATTGGGTATTGGAGAGACAACATGAAAATGCTGATTTTGCCGCTAAAATCATCTTCAGTGACGAGGCCCATTTCCATCTTGATGGCTTCGTCAATAGGCAGAATTGTCGCATTTGGGGTGAGGAAAATCCTCGAGTGATTCACGAGAAGCAAATGCATCCTCAACGTGTCACTGTGTGGTGTGGTTTTTGGGCTGGAGGAATCATTGGACCTTTTTCTCATGAAAATGAGGCAGGTCAAGCGCAAACAATCAATGGTATTCGGTATCGTGAAATGATAACCAGTTTTTTCTTGCCTCGAATTGAAGAAATGAATGTGGAGGGCATGTGGTTCCAACAAGACGGCGCCACATGTCTTACAGCCGGAGAAACAATTCAATTGCTGCATCAGTCATTTCCCGGTCGTGTTATATCGCGTTTTGGAGATCAGAAATGGCCGCCTAGATCGTGCGATTTAACACCATTAAATTTTTTTCTTTTGGGTTTTTTGAAGTCGATTGTTTACGCGAATAAGCCGACGACGACTCAAGCCTTAAAAGAGGAAATTGGACGCTGCATTAATGAAATACCGCAGCATTTATGCAAAACGGTCATTGAAAATTCCATTAAAAGATTGCGTTCATGCCAGCAAAGCCGCGGCGGCCATCTGCACGATATATTGTTCCATACATAACCTCATTCTGTCTACTTTACGATACAATAAAGTTTCACGATTTTCTTTTAAAATATCTGTGTTTTATTTAAAATTTAAAAATTGCGTTCTTGTTGGGACACCCTATAATGGAATCTGTGGGTCACAAATTAATAACAATACCACTGACACTTGATTTATTCTTATTTTCTATATCCAATTAAGACCTCTACAAAATTCGATATAAAGCCAATTCCCGAAACTCATGATATAAAGCATCGTATAGTCGCTTTCAACTGACTATAATTTTCTCATTTGTTCTATCTGAACTTTGTAACTGTACCACATCCTTCTGTTATTAACTTTTTATATTTCAAATTCAAATGAAATCCTCCAGAGCATGTACAAATAAATATTCTATTGAAAATATCAAAAAAAAATTCCCAGTTTTATTAAATTCACATTTTCATTTCATTATAGTTTCCATTTAAATTTATAACACTTGTTAATAAAATTTCATTTATAAAATTTGACATTTGCTAAGCGACTAGCCAGATGCCACCAAAAAAAAGAGACACGTGGAAACTTAATTTTATTTTATGTTTTTTGAAATTCTACATTTAACATTAAACTATGTACATGGGGTCCAATCCTATATGTCTAGGTTATTACACCAACGTCCTTCAATTTTATTTCAAAAAAAAAAAAAAAAAACAAGTAAGAAAATTATAGTCGGTCTAGACCGACTATACGATACCCTATACCATGCGTTTCGAAACCCTATCTCTTAGGCCCAACTAACTGGACATTGAAAATAAGCAAAAACCAAATTTGAGTAGGATTTTTATTAATTTTTTTGGCTGCAGATATGAAAAAGTTCATATCGGATGCTATATCTATAAAGGGACTATATCCAAAAATGGACCGATCCTGATCATGTTTGGTAAAATCTTTTGTATTTTGCAAAAATATGGACAAACAAAATTTGAGAAGAATCAGTGCAATATTTTTGTTTTTTAATAGATTTAAGTGAAGATCGGGAAGCAGCTCTATATGGGGTCAAAGGGATCATTTTTGCACTACTCATTAGTGGATGTAATGAACGCATACAAACCCAATTTGAGTAAGATCTATATGACAATTTGGATCTTATGGCAATTTATTTCGATTTCATATGGGTAATTTGTATGGGGGCTAGGTCTGAACATGGACCGATTCTTACCAATTTCAATAGCGTTCATCTAATGGCCGAGAAAAGCTTACATACCAAATTTCATCAAAATATATTCATATTTGCGACCTGCAGTTTGATTACAAGCTTTACATGGACACACAGACGGACGGACGGACGGACGGACATTGTTAAATCAACTCAGAAAGTGATTCTGATTCGATCGGTATAAATAAAGATGGGTCTAGGTCAAATATTTTTGGTTGTTACAAACAGCAGCACAAAGTCATTATACCCAAACCACATAGTGGTATAGGTTATAACAACAACAAGAAAAATAACAATGAGATTATAGAACAAATGCGAACATATGTAATGCCGTCGTGCAGTTTGTAAACTATGAGTAAGTTATAAAATAGAAAGAGTCCTTGGGCTTAATAAACCCATAAAACGCGTCTTTTATGTATACGCAGTAGACTGGAAAATCATTGACTCTTTTCTTGTGTGAGTGTTAATGTGTGTGTGTGTGTTAACATACACGTTAATAAAATTTATTTTGACATAATAGAATAAATGTACAAATGTTAAGGTTAAAAGTTAACTTACGAGTAAATTATTTAAATTTGTATAAAAAAAATAAAACGTTTATATATGAGAACATTACTTAAAACTTTAACAATAAAGGTGCCTTTATTGGGTGACTTAAAAAGCAGATACAAAATAATGAGGAAACTTTAAATAGTTGGGAATGGCTATAAAAAAATTAACATAAATTTAAATTAAATTTAAAGGGGTAGACGGAGTCGCCAGACCAGTATTTTTTTTTTTTTGTAATATCATTGCATATTCAGAATCCTCGCGTTTAGTCACTTTTTCATGTGTTCTCTATTGAAAGATAACAAATTTATTACAAAAAATACAATTTAAACAAATAGATAAACGAAAAAAGAAATATTCTTTTTAGTGAAGCCATAACAGTGGAAACTGTTAAGATTCTTTTCCAGAGTTGATTAAAAAAAAAACATTGAAAAAACATTGTGAAAGAGAATGTAAAAAATCCTTACCGTTATTTAAAGATTTATAGATTCTGACGCGTTCTTTCAATTATTATAAACTAATGGCAGGAATAAAGTTTTATTGTCAAAAAACAAAATAATACCTGATTTAGTGGTGGTCGTAAGCAAAAGAGAATGTGAGAGAAATATTTACTTATTTATTTATTTGGGGAAAACAAAACAAAAATCTTATAAATTATAGTGCTAATGAGTAATAAGAATATAGATCATTTTTATTTTATTTATTTATATATTAGGTCAATGGAATAAATCCTTACAGATCTGTATAAATGATACAATTACATATGTACATATATTGAAACAATTAAATAGATTTACAAATAAAAACAAAGAGTTAGGAATTTAGAAAATAATGATATTATGCTTAATTACATCAGTGTTCAACGAAAAATCAATTAATTGATAAAAAGTATTATAATCACAACAAATTCTTCTAAAAGGATCAGCTAGAGCATAGTTGCTTTTAAAAGATTTAACAAAGAGTGGTTGGAATTGGCATGATACTCGTTGAGGAACATTAAAATTTATATTGTTGACAAGAAGGTCAGAACAGATTTCACCATTAATCAGGTTGATCATAAATGTTACTTTTAGCATAGTCCTACGGCTTTCCAAAGTAGGTAATTTTATTAATTTAAGTCGATCAACGTATGAAGGTAGATTAATTGCAGAATTCCAAGGTAAGCCACGTAAGCAAAAGAGTAGAAATTGTATCTGTACAGACTCGATTCGTTGAATATGAATGTTATAGCAGGCATCCCATATTATTGACCCATATTCTAAAATAGGTCCTACAAGAGATGTTAAAAGTTGTTTGGTTATGTAAGGATCAATAAAATCTTTTGCCCATCTTTTAATAAAGGCGAGTGTACCTTAAGGTGGACCTTGAAATAAAATTTTTGCGATATTTTGGTAGATGAGGGCTCTATTCCGTGCCTTTTTGAAAAAAAATGACAATGCCGAAAAAAAAAATTAAAAAAAAAAAAATTAGGGGTTGCGCACGAGCCGAGAAAAAGGTCCACTTTGCCAAAATTAGGGGGGAAATTGCCATAGGTCATCAGGGGTCACCCGTAGGGGGGAAGAATGTATGGCCGACCCCCATTAACTTTTTACCGCCAACATTTTCCCCCAAGACACCCACCCCCTATCTCCTCCCCTTAGGGGGGTCACCATACAAAAATGGAGGTTGCTCAGTATTTTCGAAAAACACCATAGGTCATCAGGGGTCACCCCTAGGGGGGCAAAATATATGACCGACCCCCATTAACTTTTCATCCCCAACATCTTTTCCGAACAAACTTACCCTCTATCTCCACTCCTTGAGGGACTCCCCATACAAAAATACTGAAAATCTATGTATTTACAGTTGCACAATATCGAGATTTTTTTGATTTTTTTTGATTTTTTTACAGAAATTCCACCAATATTCAAGAGTGGTCATTGTTTGGAAAGTCTTGAAAAATTTGAAACGCACACGTAGCAGATGCCCCCATTCATCAGTACCTGGCAGTAAAATATTGCAAAATACGTAGTAGTTATAAATAGCAGTTCATTCATCGATTGTTGTCATTCAACAAGTGCCGACGACCGCGAAAAGTAAATTGATTTTTCTCCCGTTTTTTAAAAGTTAAGATGACAACACAACTTAGATCGCGCGACGATATATTTTTGATTGGTTATCCAAGCATGAATATTACGGGGAACAAATTACCGTCGAAGAAGCAAGTGCTAAGAATGCATTTCTTCAACATTCGCAAACGAAACATGTCGAAGAAAAATAGTGCGGTTATAGTCGCGGACGCAGTGATGATTTTTTGGCGCCAAGCAGCTATTCCGACGAAAGCCAGAGGAGATGTTACAAGAAAAATAGCTGCGCTGCACGATGAGTGGGATGCTTTAAGAAAGTCATCTCACAGAAAGACTGAGTCCACTAGAGAAAAAGAGAATAAGTTTTCTGATAGCTTGGATAATCTTTTCGACATCGCACACGCCAACGCCCTTGAGAATATGACAAATACCGAAGACATTGAGTTTCTGCTAAAGCAAAGAGAAGATGGCCGGCCAGGAACTATGGGAGGTGTGGACGCTACTGATACTCGAACGAGGAAAAGAAAAGCTGAGCGCGAAGAACAAGAAGAGTTGCGACGCAAACGTGCAACGGAATCTAGTAGAGATCAGTTCGCTAAAGGCGGTAAGCTATTTCGCGCTTTGTGTGTTCGTCCAATGTTTATATTCAAATGAAATTCTTTCAATTGCAGTGGTTAAATTTTCAAGCAGTGATTCAAACAGGAATGGGACGCTGTAAAGGTTAAACCATTCCATTCTGGCTTGATAGACGATCAAGTCGTCAGAAAAATTCCTGTGGCAATGCAAGTCGGCATAAAGGAGTTTTGCTTAGATCAATTGAAGGAGAAACACCCTCGCGATGACTACAAAGAAATGCTACAATTAATTCTTTTGTTTCTGGGTGAAAAACTTGAGAATTACCATTTCCGACCTCCAGGACCCGTTTCCCATGCTCGATGGATGGCAAAAGCCATTTACAGCCTCAAGATGTTTTTGTTTCGGAGAACTTTTCACTTATCTGTATGTGAATTGAATGGTATTCGACACGTTTGTATTTTTGTGGTGCGACTTTACGTCAAGGCATGGTTTGGTTCTTCTCGAGCAGCTGAGGCGCCGAATCAAGATTGGAAGTTTTTGAAGGACATCGTCGAGTACAAGTCCGTTGACCAGGATTTATCTCGGGTAATGATAAAGAAATTTATCGGTCACCTATGGTATCTCGCCGATGAGCACATAGCCCTTGCCTTTTTCGATGACAAGGTTTCAAATGAGTTGAAGGCCAAAATGGCCCAAGCATTGCTAGAAAATGAGAATGACGAAGGTGAAGAAGATGAAGAAGACGAAGAAGGTGAAGAAGATGAAGAAGACGAAGAAGGTGAAGAAGATGAAGAAGACGACCCGGTTCCCCCAGCTCCTCGCGTCGTAATCAAAAGCACCAGCGTTAAAAAAATCGAGGTGAAATTCAAAGATGTGAATGAGGAATTCTTGGCTAAAGACTTGAGCAACTTCGTCTCTCATAATACCAAAAATTTATTTGTACGATTTGGAATATCGCAAGATTTCATTCTTGCAAATCCAGCAACCTAGAAATCTCGCGCAGACTATCAAGAAGGTCGTAGAATTGTAAATAACTTGCGCGTTGTGAACGACACTGCCGAAAGAGGAGTAAAAATGATACAAGATTATAATAGAATACTGTGTCAAGGCGAAGAAGAGAAACAGTATTTACTACATGTTATCGATTCTTACCGCAAGAAATACCCATCAGCGAACAAAAATATGTTAATTTGACTATATTATATTAAAAGTGCTTAGTAGTACTACTCAATTACAGCTTCTTTTATTTTTGTATGGGGAGTCCCTCAAGGAGTGGAGATAGAGGGTAAGTTTGTTCGGAAAAGATGTTGGGGATGAAAAGTTAATGGGGGTCGGTCATATATTTTGCCCCCCTAGGGGTGACCCCTGATGACCTATGGTGTTTTTCGAAAATACTGAGCAACCTCCATTTTTGTATGGTGACCCCCCTAAGGGGAGGAGATAGGGGGTGGGTGTCTTGGGGGAAAATGTTGGCGGTAAAAAGTTAATGGGGGTCGGCCATACATTCTTCCCCCCTACGGGTGACCCCTGATGACCTATGGCAATTTCCCCCCTAATTTTGGCAAAGTGGACCTTTTTCTCGGCTCGTGCGCAACCCCTAATTTTTTTTTTTTTAAATTTTTTTTTTCCGCATTGTCATTTTTTTTCAAAAAGGCACGGAATAGAGCCCTCATCTACCAAAATATCGACACAAGGTCCACCCTAGTGTACCTCTAGCTTTATTAACTGTCATGCTAACGTAAGATACAAAGTTTAATTTAGGATCAAGTAGAATCCCTAAATCCAGAAAAGTATCAACAAGTTCAAGCTGATATCCGCTCAAAAAGTAGTTAGCAGGAAAAACATTATTTCTAGAAAAACGCATACATTTAAATTTTTTCAAATTTAGTTCCATTAGGTTACGGTTACACCACGAAAAGAAATTGTTGAAATCTGATTGAAGATGAATATGATCATTGTGTTGACAGTAACTCAAAAAATCTTAACATCATCAGCGTACATAAAACATTGCAAAAATTTATCACCTTTGGAAGATCATTGATGAAAAGGGAGAAAAGAATTGGTCCAAGACGGCTGCCTTGAGGAACACCAGATGATATATTATTATACATTACACGTTGTGTTCTCTCAGAAAGATATGATTTTAACCATTTAAGACTTAATGGTGTTAAACCTAATAAATCCAGTTTGATCAGTAGAAGTTTATGGTTTACTTTTTCGAAAGCCTTACTAAAATCGGTGTATACTGCATCTATTTGCTTTTCCTTGACAAAACCATCGTTAATTATTGTCGTAAAATGAAGCACATTTGTAACGGTAGAGCATCCTTTCCGAAATCCATGTTGAAATGGTGACAAAATTGACGATGAATGATAGCACAAAAAATCTGTAATAAATTTTTCGAAAAGCTTAGGGATTGCACTAAGTTTAGCAATACCACGGTAATTAGAAACATTCGATCTATTTCCGGATTTAAATAATGGAATGATGTAAGAAGATTTCAAAAATTTTGGAAAAAAAACAAACAACAATCTGGTATTAGATCTTTTTAAACAGGGATATATCACGAAATTTGAGAAAAATAAACTCACATCAAACGCAGCAACAGCACCAAGATTGTATGGTTTACCAATAATTCACAAGCCAAATATACCACTACGACCTATCTCATCATCAATAGAGGTTCCATGCTATAAGCTATCAAAACATATTGGAGGCATTTTGAGAAACATTATACTTGACAAATACAACATTAAAAATTCGTTAGAGTTAAAAGAAAAACTAGAAGTCGTGTCTTTGGATGAGAATGAAATTTTAATTTCTCTTGACGTGGTATCGTTGTTCACCAACATACCGATACATTTGGCTATAAACAATATAATGGCCCAATGGAGCACCCTAAGAAACCATACACAAATACCCAGAACACATTTCCTTAAAATATTACAGTTTTGCTTAAATGACAACAACTATTTCATCTATGATAAAACAATTTTCAACCAAACTTACGGAATGCCTATGGGTAACCCACTATCGCCCACAATAGCGGACATTGTATTGGATACATTATTAGAAAGAACCACGGAAGAACTACGGGAGAAAAATGTACATATAAAACTAATAAAAAAATGTGTAGATGATCTTTTTGCCATCATTAAAAAGAGTGATGAAAAAATTATTTTGGAAACGTTTAATAAATACCACAACAAACTTAAATTTACCATCGAAAAAGAACAAAACGGATCGATACCATATATTGATATGAGAATTTATAGGGAACACAACGGCATAATTACAGATTGGTATACAAAAAACATCGCATCGGGACGACTTATAAACTACCACTCCACTCAGCCAATGGGACAAAAAACAAATACGGCCATCAACCTAATCAAAAAAGTTGTAAAAATAAGTGACAATAAGTTTTTACAAAAAAACATAACTAAAATTAAAGATATTTTACTTAATAATAACTATCCACAAAAAATCATCACCAATTTAATTAAACGGGCAACTAATGAAGAAAGTCGGGAAAGTCGTATGAATAAAACATCTGGCATCACCAAATTTTTAAGTCTCTCATACATACCAAAACTCACTGAGAGCAAACAAATAAAGGAATTGATAGATGATGAAACAGTTTTAGTAGCTCACAAAGCTAACAACACAATCTCCTCACTATTCACAACAACAAAAACGAAAATAGAAAAAATACAACAGAGCAATGTTGTATATGAAATCGAATGTGTGGGCAATGATAACGAGACGTGCGGCAAAGTTTATGTAGGGACAACAAAAAGAAGTTTAGGCACAAGAATAAATGAACACAAAACAGATATTGAAAAACAAAAATATACAACAGCTTTGGCGGTTCATTGTTTTGAAATGAAACACACCCCAAACCTCACCGACGTAAAAATTCTTGATAGGGAAAGAAAGATGAACAAGAGATTTACATTGGAGAGCCTACGAATCCAGGAAAGAAATAATCTTGCCATAAATAAAAAAGAAAATAAAGACAATGCAAATGCAAACTACAACTTAGCTTTAATTTAGTCAATTTTAAACTGTGATACCAAAAGAAAGAAAGTTCATCTGTGATATATTTTATTTCATTTTATTTTTATTATTTATTTTATTTATTTTTGTGTTTTATGTGGTACTTGTTGTATTGTTTAAAAACAAATTTATTTAAAATTATAATGTAAAGATTATATGTAAGTGGAATTATTCTTTTATGTTGTGTTAGTTTAAAAAAATTATTAAATTAAAAAAAACATTGTTCTTTATTTTCCATAACGTTGCCAGATTCAATAAAATTTAAATCCCTGAGGAAGTTGAAAAAATCTCAACGAAACGTCGGAGGAGTAAAATTATGAATAAATAGTGTTTTATTTTTCATTTACTGTGACCTTGAAAGCCTGACTTAGATAATTCTAAGAAAAAACAACATAAACGTTTTTTATTTACGCATTAAACAAAAGAGTCAGTGGTGTTGCCAAGGAAGTAGCACAATAATTGAGTATAGAACTAGGTACTCCATCAGGTCTATGAGTAAATGAAATTTTAAAATTCTTCTGCCTTAGTTCAATGAGGAGAAAAGATATCGCTTGATTTGTAAAATGCTGTAGGATCACGATTGAAATCTTCCTTCAATTTTTTTAGATAGTTTTTGTATAAATAATTGTTAAGAATATTATATTCGGCACGAAGAGTGTTTTTCAACAAATACCAAGAGAACCAAAAATTTTATACTTTTTATAATACTTGTTCTTCACATTTTTTTAATCTGGATAGTTGTTTGGAGTTCCAAGGCGGGCCAGTTCGTTTGTAGACAGAGCGCTTTGGGATGCATTCATCCATAAAAGAATACATAGTTCTATAAAAGATTTCCAGCATTAAATCAATAGAAGTATGGCACAACAAATCATTCCAGTTTGTGTTACAAATTAGATCAATCAATTTGCAATAGTTGGTTTGTTAAAGCAAAAAACTTTATCTTTATTAATACAAATATTAGATTTAACAAAATTAGGCAAAACACAGCTAATTTCAATAGTTGGATGAAAGCGATCTTCCGGCAAGGTGATAGGATCAGAGCGAGTTTTTATACAATCTTCTGGATTATTCATTAAATACGCCATTCATCTGGTTAAGACTAAGATCAACTATCTCATTCAAATACGATTATCGTATAAAGAATATAAAAAATAAAATTATGGGTAACAAAGATATAAAAAATTGACTTTAATCAAAAAGAAACGAAATTAGTTGATAAAATGAATTTAACAAAGAAATTTAAAGGAATTTTCAAACTCATTAGCGTTGCTTATGATTTGAATTCGATTAGGAAGAAGATTCCAAAGACTTGTATAGTAAATGCAAAACTGACATTGTGATAAAAGGCTTTTAAATCTATTTTGGATTATATTTTTGCAAATAGATCTAGCAAATTGTAATTGTAACGGTAAAAGTAACGTTGGTGTAATAATTTTGCGTAAAAAAATAAAGCTTTTAAATCTAAAAAAATCTCAAATGAATAAATACTCAAGCTCGAGGTCATAAGTTTTAAATGTTTTTTATTTATTTAGATGTTTCCAATATTTCGATATTCTTTGAATATCTTCATCAGGGACGGTCTAATGTTTCACAAAAATATAAATAAGAAAAACAAACAACAAAATGAGTTAAAACCATCAATACAAAAAACAAAGTTCACAAAAATTTTTTAAAACAGTAATAACAATAACAATACGAACTTACTAAATTTTATAAAAATCACACAAAAAATTTTTTTTCCCTTATTAGCTATGTAGTTTTCACTACCATCGTCATGATTGCACTGAATTTGTGTATTGCTTGGTCTTACTAACTAGATATCTATAATGTTTTGCACAGCCACGCTCCACATCGCTCTTAAAATTCATAGTTGTTGATGTATTGATAATGTTCAGCATCTCCAACATATAGCGTCGTTTGTAATTTTGTTCTTGTTGTAATATTCGTACCTCATCAAAGTTTGGCGAATGATTAGTACTGGCACAATGGGCTGATAGTGCAGTTTTTTGTGACGAACTATTTAAAAAACGTTGATCGGATTTATGGCCTGATATTCTAGTTTTAAGTTTATTTTTAGTAGTCCCAACGTACACTTTATTGCAATTTTCATCATTTTTCCCGTTGCATGGTATTTTATATACGACATTGGCTTTTTCCAACATTTCCACTTTATCTTTAGTATTGCTAAAATATATTTACGCTGATCCCTGACTCACTGACTGACTGACTGATTCTGTAACGCTGAAATAATACACACACATAGCACTCCATACAAAGCTATGCGAAATACACAAACAAAATTTAATCTTTCTCATTTTATACAAACCCACACACAATTTTCTCTCTTCTTTGTTACCGACCAGTGCTGCTAATAAAATCTTCTGAAAATCTACAATTTTGGAAACTAAATCGCCAAAATTCTCATTTTTAAAACAAGAAATTAACAAGAAAATTTTACCGCTTATAAATTCGAAAAAATATTACGAAAGGAAACAATAAAATTTATTTTGTATATCATTCATATTACGAATATTATTACAGCATTGGTTATTTCTATATATAAAAATGTATTAGTGATGAAATTTCAACGATAAAAATTTAACACAGCAATCAACTAAATAATTTTATTGATATGTATCTATAGCTGAAACATATAATATAGGTTTAAAGTATCGCCGTAATTAAAACTTAAATCTTAAATGGAGATGCTATTCAAGGTATTTCCGTTTTGAAACGACTTGACCCAGAATTAAATCTATACATATTTTGTAATTTACATTTACACTTAACAAAAACTATCAATTTTCGATAAACAACCCATTAATTGTAAACCCTTGAAATCGTAGTTTTTATACTACTGAAAATTTTAAATCTTCAATTATCATTTTCACAAATTTAACAAATCATTTTAACAAATTGAAAAATCGTCGAAATTACAATAAGTTGCCAAAATTGGCAGCACTGCTAACGACAATAGCACTACATATGCAGATTTCGTGTTACTTATGGAATAAGATGAACGCAAAAAATGCATAAAAAACTAATATCTATTCAAATTCTTCTTTAAATTCCCTTTGTTGGTCAATGAAAAAATTCTGCAAAAAAAAGTAATGAAGGAAATTTTAAACATTTTTATTTTTTCTCATTTCACGTCGTCCGATATGCATACATACTTCTTTTATCGAACTAAACTTTTCCGTTTGTCTGTTTTGTTTTTCATCTCAAAATTGTTTTGAATTGTTAGGAGTGCTTTCGCTCAGATTCTCTGATGGCCAGCACTTACCAAAGACTATGATTTTTTTTAAATATTTGAGAAACAAGAGATCTTCAATGTGGATTTTGTTGTTGTCCAACGTATGATTTCGTTTATAGCTCTGTATGGAAAAGCCCTTGAAATAATAGTGCAATATTAAGTTTAAAATTTAAATTATTGTAACTTTGCATAATTAAATTACATTGTAATTTCAGAAGAGAGGTGGGAAAATAATTTTTTTTCAGTCATAATATTAATTTTTGCAATTTGCTTTCAAAAAATATAGACAAACATAAATGACGTAAATAGGTATAAGATTTTAATTTAAATAATTTATTGAAATTATCGTGGAAGAATTAAAGGCGATTTGGAATAATAAGTTTTTTTTTAAGTAAAACTAATACGCCCTTAATTTTTATTTTTTTGATTTATAGATATCTTTGCAAAAAATGTAGTTCTCTTTTTTCAGTCTACATGTATGATGATATATGAAATATTTTTTTCTCTTTTGTGTAGGTTATTGGTGTTTGCACTTCCTTAAGGGGTGGAAGGTTATAAAACCTTTTTTCGCATTTCTCTTTCTGAATGCTCAACATGTCGAGCATGTTGTGTGAAAATTTTAAGTAAATCAGAGCAAAATTTAAGAAGATACAGCGTTTCCAGCGACCGGCCTCATACGGTATATAGTATATAAATCAGTTTTTAGAAAACTTTAAACCGATTTTCTCGCAAATAAATGTTCCAAGTCCCTGAACATCATAACTCAAAATGTACTTGACCGATTCTTTTGAAATTTTAGACACTATATCTACACATAAATCATCAGGTAACCACGAAGAGTTTTTTTAATTCCATTTTCTTCCCCATTTTATAACGACAAATTACCGAAATTGTATAGCAAAAATCGTTTTTCACTTCAAAATGCTACAAAAAAAAAAAAAAATTTTAAAAAACTATTCGTCAAAACCTCAGGAAACATGTCACCTTTGAAACGCATTTCGATTTTTTACTTCACATGATCCGGTAACGAGTTATGATGTTCACCGCAAAACAACAACGTCTCCGGAGATTCCCTGTCACGGACTTATTTATTCAAATTTTTAATTGAAACTTGCTCTAAAACTTTTTTTTTTCTATGCTATTCTATTTTTTTTTACAGTAAAATGGACCGGCCAAATTAGTTAGACTAAGTAAGTTCGTTCCGAAAGGTTTAAAAACTTTTTTTAGTTGAATAAGTTTATTTATTTTGATGCATTTTAAAAAGTTATAAAACATAAATTAAATTATTGAAAAGATACATATTAATAGTTTGCCTTAATAAGACTAAAATTACCGAGTTTCTATCAAAATAAAATATTTTTTGAAAATCATATAATATTAAAAACTCCTTATGTATAGAAGCAGAAAGTACAAAGCAAAGGTTGGCTAATGGCAAACTTTTGCGAAAATATACATAAAAGGACCTTTCACAAAACTTCATTTGAAAATCGAAGTTTTTGTTTTGTAATAAAATTAAATTAAATTAAAATTAATTTTTTTTAAATATATATAATATAGGAAAATTCTGAAATGGAAAAAAAAATTGTTTGTTAAAGTCAAAAGTTTGATATAACCATTGTTCGCTATAAGAGAAGCAATTTGTATGAAAAATGTGATTAAAACTCTTGGGACCGAAGAAATTCTTCGCTATAAACAAAAATTTTTTACAGCCAGGGTACGTTATAAGCGAACTCCATTGTATTAAATTTTAATAATTTTGGGAATCTCCAATCTACTCACTTTACCCGGCCTTCCCATGTTCAAGTCAAATTGATCACACATACAATAGTCAAAGAATTGTTAAGCAACTGTCCCATTGAAAAATTGAAAGAGAGAATTGAAACGTATGATTGTTTAGTAAAAAAGAGTAAAAAAGTATGAGTGCATTACAACCTGAAAGCCAAACATTTAACGTGTGAAGGCCGGGTAATATCTTAAATATATTTACGCTGATACCTGTCTCTCTGACTGACTGAGAGACTGACTGATTCTGTAACGCTGACCAAAATGATACGGTTCTAATTCCTAGGATTGATCTCGCCCCAACCGACACCACATTACCTTTTATATAAAAACGCCGCCAGTTTCCAGTAATTCCTGCATATGCAATTACCATAAACAAGGCTCAAGGCGAGTCATTTGATTACGTTGGCATTAATTTGGAGACCGCGGTATTTTCACACGGCCAACTGTATGTGGCTTTGTCACGATCAAATGTTGCAAGCCAAGTTAAGATACGTGTTCGATTGAACAGCAAGGAAATCTATTACATGACCAATGATATTTCACACGAAATATAGTTTTTTAAGAGATTCTAAATTGAAAAACTTTTTTGCCAAATATTTCTTATCTGTTTTGATACTTATGTATACAATTTCTACAAACACAATCTTTTTTCATATGTACATATGTAACTACATATATAATTTTCAATTTACTACTATATTAAAAGAAATTTAATTTATTATAAATTTTTCGTGCATTTAAATTTAAACTGTTTGTTTTATTCATAATTTTTAAACGGGCGCCTAGGCGCCACACAATCAACTAGTTGCTAAATAATTGTCAAAGATTAAAACCTGTCTTATGAGCCATTCTATATTTTTCTGCGTTATGTAGCCGAGATTTTTCAATTCTTTCTGACAGTTCTGGAACATATGTCAAAGATTTATTTATGGTGGGTGATTCCTTATTTTCAAAATTACGTGTCTTTTTTTTTTTAATTCTTTTATAAGTTTTGTTGCAATTTTTGCCGGAAAATTATTGTTATGTAACATGTCTTTTATCTTTTTTATGTTGTCATTATGAAATTCGTCGTCGCTAATGTTTAAAACTCTCCTTATTATGTTTGAGGCTGTATTTATTATTATTCTCTTGGGATGTTTCGAATAAAAATTAATTATCCTACCAGACGCTGTTGGTTTTTGGTACCAATCTATTTTAATTTTATTATTTTGCCGTATTACTAAGGTATCCAGGTATGGAAGTCTGCCGTCAATTTCTTTTTCCATTGTAAATTTTATATTGTGATGGAATTTATTCAAATTATTCATTATTTCCTCTAATTGGCTTTCTGTAACTATACTAAATAGATCATCTACGTATTTTGTCAATATTTTTGGTTTCTGCGTCATGTTTTCTATACAAGTGTCCAGTAGTTTCTCCATCACGATATCAGCAACAATCGGTGATGCTGGTGATCCCATGGGTAGACCTTTCTTTTGAGAGTATATTTTATCGTTATATTTAAAATATCTATTTTCTTTTATACAAAATTTCAGTATGCTCAAAAATTGTGTCTTTGACATATCAGTGAAAATTGTGATTTCATTCCACCTTTCTTCAATTATTCTTAATGCTAGATCGACTGGTACACTTGGAAACAACGACACTTATGACCTCGAGCTTGAGTATTTATTCATTTGAGATTCTACAAAGAAAAGGTCGAATTAAACTTTTATTTAAGAAAATCTTCAAAACTCATTTGATTTATCTGATATGAATAAATGGAAATAGATTCACCGAGTCGTTTGTTGTGGATATGTCTAGGAATATTGGTCTAAGCAACTTTAAGTCTTCTAAAATCAGTACTATAACAGCCGTATAATAAAACGGGGATAAGATACGTTTTTAGCTAACAACATACGTATATTAAATGGGGTTGAGGATTTCACGACCCAAAGATTGCGAAGCTTTCCATAAATTCGCCCTACGATGGATATGATATGACTAGACCCAGTTAATTTGCTATTGAATATCACTACCAGATTTTTCGAAGAGTCAACGAATTCAATAGTACCGCTGCTTAGATAAAATTGAATATCATCATTTAAAGTTATTTTACTTTTTGAAAGAAAAATGCGTGTGTGCTTTAGAGGATTTATGCATAATCCATTGGCTGAAGCCCGGTTGAATATGTTGGCTAAGTCGTAAATATTAATAAATCGATAACATCAAAAGTTATCAATAAATATCATGAAAGAGGTACGGCGACTACTCAACATTTAGCAGGCCCCCATAAAATGATTCAAAGGCAGGATAATTCAATAGGAAGAGAGTTTACAAATGTTCAGAAATGCTACTTAAAGAGGTCATTAACAATCTGAAAGTAAAACTATGTGCTCGTACTGTTTTCCGAAGAGCAATTGAGGCTGAACTTGGTTTTTATCGTCCGGTGAAGAAACTACTGATATCACAGAAAAATCATCTGGCTAGTATTAATCTTGCTAAAGAACACATGAAATGAAATTGGAATAACGGTGGCGAATAGTGTTCGAGGAAATATTAAATATTAATATATATATACACACTAGGGTGGTCCAAAAAAAAAAAAAAGTGTGAGTTATTGATTGGGTCCCCCCTAAAAACATGTATTTAGGTGCAAGATAACGTCTCCCAAAAATTTAAGAAACTCGGACCAAGTTGCAGATTGATTGGATGAGCGAAAATACGTTTTAAATCTCTCATTGACTGTGCGTGAACATGCGTGACTGTGCGTGACTAAGTCAAAAAAAATACAAGAATTCATAAAACCTTAATAAATGACAAAAATCGCTGTTGTCCCGAAATCCGCTGAAGTTAAATCGCAGCACTGGCCAAATGAAATGAGATATACCTTAAATTTTTGGAGGTTTTAATCATTGATATGTGCTTAATTAAACCTTAAAGTCCAATCGTCATTTTTTTAAAATTTCTTTAAACAAATTTTTCAAACTTTAAAATTGGAGATTTGAAAGCTGTGTTTAAACATTCAGACATTTTGGCTAAGTTTAAAACGAGTTTGCAAAGCACATTTTAAAAAGCATTTTTTATTTGAGTACCTTGGAGTTAACAAAATACAAAAATGTTTTTTCATTGCATTATATCCACAAATTTCCAAATTTGGGCTCGAACTGCTTGATTAAGCGTTCTATGACACATTAGTTACCTTATTAGAAAGATAATTTACAGTTTATTATGATTTTGGAATCCTTTTAATTTAAGATCAATTTAAAATATTAAAAATTTTAAGAAATTTAAAACAAGTCTTATGTTTGCCATGTATACCGTTTTTCGAACTTCAGGGCCGTTGCGGCACGTGTTCCTCTTGTCCGATTGTCCGTTATTAGACACCCAAATACATATTTTTAGGAGGGCGGCCCAGTCAATAACTGACATTTTTTGCTTCATACAATGTTGGAGCACCATAATACCCACACAGGAAAAAACGCTTAGGGGTTTTCCTATAATAACCTAATACAATCTTTCGGCATAGGAATCATCCACCCCCAAGACCAAGACCTGCCTTTTAGCGCACAGTATTATTGTACAGTAAATGTTTCCACTGTTTTGTCAACAAGACAAAAATGAGTACATTTAAGTTTTGGCCGAAAAATTTTTATAAATTACCAAAACTAAATAAAAATTGACAAATACAGCCTATGACCATCATTTTTATAACCCATTCAATTCATATAAAATTAATAAAAAATCTACATTTTGTATGGGAGCCCCTTAAGGAATGGGGATAGGGGGTAGTTACATTGCGAAAAATGTAGGGAAAAAACGTTAGGGAGGAAAAATTAAGAGGTTGCAACATTGTAATTTAATTAAGTGCGGTCGGTCATATATTTCACCCTTTTAAGGGTAACTTGGAGATCTGTGAGGCCCAAGTTTTAACAATTTCATAAAATTTTAAGCTTTTTATGTGAACCCCCTTAAAAAATAAAGATAGGGGGCATTTATGATCGGAAAAAATGTCTAGGAGTGGCAGTTATGGCTCATGTAATTTTTTTCCGAACATCACAAAATTTGGGAATCGAGCGTTTCGATATCGAAAAGTCGTGGACACAATGACAGACGGGCAGATAGGAGACAGACAGACAGATGGACGGACATCGCTAATTCAACTCAGAAAATGATTCTTAGTCGTTCAGTATAATAAAAGACCGGTCTTTGGAAGCAAAAATAAATCAAGACAAACCTCATTATGCCCTGACCACAGAGTGATGTAGAGTATAAATAGGTTAAAACCGGAGTTAGCAACTAAAGTAAATTTCTATTAATAACTTTGTTCAGTTTTAAAGATATTTTTCACTAATTATCAGAGTTCAGAAAAAACACACACTGAATAAAAAACTCATACATATAGTTAAGCAGAATTAGCTCCGACCAACAAACACATATTTTTATTTTCATATCAATTATGTGTGTTTCTAAATTTGGTACGGTACCGAACACAATCATGACTGTGTTTCGTTTTAATATTTCGTTATCTACACGAACATTTTTCTATCACGTATTTTTTGTCTCGAACACACATAAACCACACAGATTCGAGTGTAGCTTTATTTTAAGTTCGTTTTCCTGCACGTGTACTGCTAAAAAAAAAAAACAGAATATGTTCTTCAACGCGTATATCTAATAATTATCCACTCGCGATCGGAAAAAAACGAAATTAAGTCATAAACAACATATAAAATTTATTCGGAATTTGAAAATATTTTGTGGAGAAAACGATGGCTTGAACTTGAAAGAAAAGATGTAGAGTTTTTCAAAAAGAAAGACGCCCTTCCGTTGTTTTACGTATTTTTTCAATGAAGACCTGTTGAAAGAAATTGTTTATCAAAGTAATCTATACGCACAACAACAAGATATATCTACTAAGTTCAATTTGTCAGCAACTAACTTAAAAAAATACATTCGAATTTTAATACATATGTCTGTTTGCCGATATCCGAGTGTTGAGAGTTACTGAGCAAAACTTTCCTTGGAGGCAGTACGAAATACAATGACATCAAAACAATTTTTTTCAATTAGAAAATATTTTCATTTCAATGACAGTGCGCAAATGAAGAAACCGCAAGAGGCAGGCTATGACAAGCTGTACAAAATTCGACCAGTTATTGACAAATTGAGCAAACAATTTGATTTGGTACCAAAAACACCTCGGCTTTATGTTGATGAACAAATGTGTTCCACAAAAATGTTAACAAAGCTACCGTCAAAGCCACACAAATATTGCATAAAACTTTTTGTACTTTGTGACTCATATGTATTTTCATATAGATTCGAGGTGTATCATGAAATGGCGATAATCAAATAATACACAACTAGCAGATTCCAGCGCTCTAGGCAACTTTATTTTTCAACTTAGCCAATTCGCAAACCAAAACTTTTTTGGTTTAGTATGATTGTGAAAGAAGATAAAAAACTGATTAACAAACACATTAACAAATTTAATTAACACAAACATAGCATATGTATAATTTTATGTATGTGTTAGTAACAACTTTAAATGCAATTTACTCAAAATAAAGGAAACAATTTAAAAATCTGTAAATCTGGAAAACAGCTAAAAAGAAATACATTTAAAATAATATAAGTTTGGTCAAAATTAGGATTAAATGGTAGAAGAAATTATTGGTCACAAGAAATCGCCTAATCTATTAATATTATAGATGTGCCTAACTTAGTAGCAACAGCCAATGTAGTTATACGATTCCTGATTTCAAAAATCATATATTGTATTTTGATGATTTTTTTACTTCCTTTTCACTTCTTGTTTATTTACGGAGCAGAGATATTTATGCATTGGGAACTGTTCGATTGAACAGACAAAAGAAGTAGACAAAAGAAGTAGACAAAAGAAGTAGACTTAAAAAATAAGGAACGTGGATATTCAGAGGAGTTTGTTGCCTGCACATTCGGTATTGACATTTCGTGTGTACAATGGAAAGACACAAAATGTGTATGCTTAGTATCCACTTATGCTGGGACTAAACCTTTTAAAACCAAGATCAGCGATATACAACCCTTGAAAACATGCCGTTATTACCGGACCAGTAAATTCTACATTGAAATAGACTGCCCCATTGTGATAAAATAATACAATCGCCATATAGGTGGCGTTGATTTAGTGGACAGTTTACTGGGCCGCCACCATATCAGAATGAAAACGAAGAAATGGACTTTACGATTATTTTATCATCTGATTGATATGTCATTGGTAAATGCATATCTCCTTTTCCAACGCAGTCATAGAATAAATTGCAACAATACTCTGCATTAAAAATTACCAGACTTCCGTATTGCAGTGGCGGATGTGCTTTGCCATTATGAAAACACTACCACCAAAAATGCTGTCTGAAGACCTCAAAGCCAAAGTCCACAAATACAGAAAATAAAGAGGTCATATAATCCACCAAATGACATCAGTTTAGATGGAGTTGGACACATGCCTTCAATTATGGATCGCAGTGGCAAAAAAGTATGCAAAATGTAAGGATGCAAATCCGAAACACAAATGTTTTGCACTAACAGTAAACTAAAGTTGTGCTTAGCAAAATGTTTCCAAATTTATCATACAAAATAACCAAAATAAAACGTGATAAAAACCATCCCTTGTACAAATTATTTCATTACGCTAACAGGTCAGATCGCCTCTTGGCGGCAACATATTTTCTCACTTGCTACGTAAGTTTCTAATTTTTTTTTTCAACTTTTTACTTAAAATGTATTTTTTTGTTTCAAACAAAATAAAATTGGCCAGTTATAGGGTTAAATTAAATTGTTCTTCACTTATGAACGGGCGCCTAAGTTCCCCTACAACTAATTAGTTTGATATATTTTTCATTTTAAGTTCCCATAATAACCTCACCACTATAAAAATAACAAGCAGATTAAATTTTCCTTTATTTTTTTAATTGATACAGCTTTTTTATAAATTCTTTGGCGAATAGTGTTGGTGGAAAAATTAAATATTTAAATAGCCATACCCACACAGGACGAAATAATCGTTCGGTATAAGAATCATTCACCTCCAACACCATGACCCTAATTTTATTCCACAGTGTTATTGTATAGTAAAGGTTTCCATTGTTTTGTCAACAGCATACAAATTAATACTTTTAACTTCTGTTATTTTTCCTGGAGTTATGTTAATATTTGAACTTTGTTAAATAAATGAAACCTATAAATGTTTAGATTAATAAAAGAGTTTTCAATTTTATAATTAAATTCTTTGGTCAAGTCATCAAAAATATATTTTGCGAAAAGTTTCCATCGTATTATCACTCATACGCTAATAACGTAGCGGGTATACTGATAGAATAAAATATAACAGGCATGGGGAAATGCGGCCATACGGGCCGCATGCGGCCCCATATAAATTTAAAACAAAATAAAAGAAATTTGTTTGTTAATTAAAAAAAAAAATTTTAAACACGTAAGAAAATTATAGTTGGTCTAGCCCGAAAAATTGACCGATCCTGACCATATTTCGTAAAGTCACTTATATTTTGAAAAAATATATACAAATCAAATTTGAAAAAAATCTATGCAATATTTTTGTTTTTTGATAGATTTAAGTGAATATCGGGAAGCAGCTTTTTATTGTGGCTATGACTAAGAATTGTCCTACAGGGATTATTTTTGGAAAGACGGACGGACGGACGGACATCGCCAAATCGACTCAGAAAGTGATTCTGAGTCGATCGGTATAACAAAAGATGGGTCCAGGGAAAATATTTTTGGTAGTTACAGACAGCAGCACAAAGTCATTATACCCAAACCGCATAGTGGTATAGGGTATAAAAATTTCGAAATGTTTTTTTTTAAATTTAGATTTAATTCAAAAAAATAAATTCAAAACATTAATACTAAAATATTAAAGTATAGTTCCGAAATAGCATTAATATAAGTTTTCTATAGCGCCACAAAAATAATACAAATTATTAATCTTAATAAATGCGAAATTAACCCTAAGCTCTCTTTTGATGTGTCTTATTTCTGACTTTCCGGTTGAATTTTCCGTTTTGGTGTATTCAGGGACTTATAGTAAAATTTCACGGCGAATATTTTTGTGCGGCACATTTTAACCGCTTAAATCACTGTTTTAATGGTGTTTTTGCTCCTTTTAGAAGAAGGACAAAAATGACCCATAACTTGAGGAGTTAAACGGTTAACATATTATACAAAAAATGTTCTCCGTAACATCGGTACTTTTTTTTTTTTTTTTTTTGCTATTTTGTTTGAAAGTGGATATTTGTACAGAAATATAATAGTGCGTCCCACCGTTAGTAGGTGAAAATCCAAATTTGGCCCAACAAGCCATTTACGTGCCCACCCCTGACATATAAGAATAACATTTTCAGGCACGAAACTTCCAAATATTAATTTTTTTTTTTTTTTTTTTTTTTTTTTTTTTTTTTTTAAGCCTAGTTCCGCGAAGCCGAGTGGCTTGTCTGCAGATTCTAATTTTGGCTCGTTTTTTTTTTTTTTTTTTTTTTTTGCAGCGACACACCAAAGCCTCTGGTGGGAATCGAACCCACGAATCGAAGCACGCTACCTACTCACCTACCGGGGCGCTTAAACGTTTATAACGTTCCCGTCACAACACGTTAACAGAACGTTCGATAGCGATATAGAATAAAGTTTTTATATTTTTTTTATATTAATCATATTTTTATTATAGCAAATCTATTAAATTAATCAAAAGAAATCCTTTACTATAACTGCACGATTTAAAATCTTGTTGTATCGGAAAACAAATAAATAAAAATACCTATACATTCAGATATATATCTATTTTCTTACAATTTCTTAACAATATTAACTTGAACTTACCTTCTAAGGAGCCCGTATATATTCTTGAAATATCATAATCCATTGGTCCTTCATTTGTTTCTATTTGTACATCACTGCTAAATACGGATAAGGGATCCTGACGCAGCACCAAACGGAATTCCCTGGAATAATAGAAATACAAACAACATAGATAACATAATATTTACGAAACAGTCAACAAAAATACATATAACTTTCTAATAGTTTAGAGAGAGAAAACTAACAATAAACTAATATCAAAAGAGTAAATAATAAAGTAGAATAAAAAAAAAAGTTAACGAGAAAAAACCAAACAAAACAACTGAACTGAACTGAACTGAACTGTACGGAACTAGTTTGTACTCTGTTACGAGTAACAATCGAAAGCAAAATTTCAAATAACAAGAACAGCATTGTGTTTAAGTGTGTGTGTTCGTGTGTGTTCGTGTGTATGTATATGTGCTTGTGTTAGTTTTTGTTAAAGTCCTAACTGATGATAGCACAAGTGTTGACAATCTTGAATGTCAGCAATAATTGTGTCAGCATAAAACAACAATAATATCAAACGCAACTCAATCTATTGACTTAATAAGACCGAATGACTGAATGACTGACTGACTCTAAGACAGTACAAGGCATTGCAGAGCAAAACCTAAGGGACATTGTTGGGATTTATTTTCAAGAAAATGACAAGTACTTAATTTAAAAACATAAAAAATCAATAAACTTTTTAAATTGTACGAGGCCAATTGCTGAAAACTAACATTAAAACTTGAAGCTTTAAAAAATAAATTAGAAAATTATAGTCAGTCTAGACCATGAGTTTAGAGAAAGGGTCTTAAGTCTAACTAATTGAATATAGAAAATAAGCATAAATCAATTATGAATAGCATTTCTGTCAATTTGTTGTGTGCAGATATGAAAAAGTTCATATCGAGGGCTATTTTCATATGTGCACTAGGTCGAAAAATGGACCAATCGTGACAACGTATTTCGTGGAAAAACAAATGCGAACCAAATTTGAGAAAAATCTGTGTTTTTTTTTTTATAGCTTAAAGTGAACTAGCAAAACCCAGTTATCGAAGTTCGAGTGCAAATTCTAGAAAATTTTACTTTGCCTTAATTTTTTTGCTTTCAATGTTTTATCAAGCTATATATATATATATATAAAGAACTTATGAATATAAATAATTTTATTAGAGCCTAAAAATATGCTAATCAATTTTATACAATTATAACGAAATTCAATGAATTGTGAGTTGGCTAAAATTATTTATTATTATTAATATTTTATTTTACTTAATTTAATATATTTTTAACATATTTTATATAACATTTATATTAATGACAACCACAAATCTACTGATATTTCTTGTTCTAGCAGATCTTCCTATGTCACACTAAAAACAAGTAAGAAAATTATAGTCGGTCTACACCGACTATACGATACCCTATACCATGCGTTTAGAAACCCTATCTCTTAGGCCCAACTAACTGGACATTGAAAATAAGCAAAAACCAAATTTGAGTTGGATTTTTTATTAATTTTTTTGGCTGCAGATATGAAAAAGTTCATATCGGATGCTATATCTATAAAGGGACTTGGTCCAAAAATGGACCAATCCTGATCATGTTTGGTAAAGTCTCTTGTATTTTGCAAAAATATATACAAACAAAATTTGAGATGAATCAGTGCAATATTTTTGTTTTTTAATAGATTTAAGTGAAGATCGGGAAGCAGCTCTATATGGGGTCAAAGGCATCATTTTTGGACTACTCATTAGTGGATGTAATGAACGCATAAAAACCCAATTTGAGTAAGATCTATATGACAATTTGGATCTTATGGCAATTTATGTCGATTTCATATGGGTAATTTGTATGGGGGCTAGGTCTGAACATGGACCGATTCTCACCGATTTCAACAGCGTTCATCCCATGGCAGACAAAAGCTTATATACCAAATTTCATCAAAATATATTCATATTTGCGACCTGCAGTTTGATTACAAGTTTTACATGGACACACAGACGGACGGACGGACGGACGGACATTGTTAAATCAACTCAGAAAGTGATTCTGATTCGATCGGTATAATTAAAGATGGGTCTAGGTCAAATATTTTTGGTTGTTACAAACAGCAGCACAAAGTCATTATACCCAAACCACATAGTGGTATAGGGTATAAAAACGTTACTCAAGACCAGCATAACAGGCTACTATACGAAATAGTAACGTCAGGATGAAAAAGGTAAATTTTTTCATTCCTGTTCAGGGAAGTTACTCTTTTGCAAATGTTGTTCGTTCCAGCCAACCGACACTAAAAAATACATCTAATGATCTCTTTTCCATGGAGGAACTTAAAATATTAACTCTAGAATTAAAAGAGAACTTAAAGAATTGTAAAACTAAAAGTGGCCAATTCAATGTTATTACTAACTTAGCTTTTAAGTTTCTACCATAAATGCTAATTTAAAACTTGTAATATGGAGCCCAAAGGGAATTCGTATGAAAATTTATAAATATTTTGATTTTTTTAAAAAGAGGAAATGTTGATAATGGTTTGGTGAGTGAAACTTGGCTAATATCTCAATGAATCATTCAGAGTATTTCTGCTATCGCAATGATCGTGAATATAATAGAGGTGGAGGAGTGGCAATAGTAGTCTGTAGAAATATATATCATGATTTTATTCCAGTAATTGACACAGAATTAATAGAAAATATCGGCATTAAAGTGAAATTAATTGACAATTCAGATATTCATGTTTATAGCTGTTATTTTTCAGAGGGATCCGCAGGCCCTATGAATGACAAGAAATAATAAATTTAGAACAGATCTCAGGAAGTTTTCCAGGAGAAGTATATTCTAGGATGTTATTTTATTTTCAGAAATCAACCGTGGGATTGTCCTCGAGCTAACTGTTCGGGCAACATACTTGACGACTTCATAACAACTAACAACTTTGACATTGTTTATACATCAGAGCCCATATTTATACCAACTAGTAGGTCTTCAAGTCCTTCTCTCATTGACTTCTTTTTTTCTAAAATATTCCTGAATACCTTTCTGCAGTAATTACCCTTTATAGATTAAATTTAGAACATTTGCTGGTAGTTTCAACATTTAATGCTAGACATATATCAATTGCAAACCTAAACTATGAATAAAAATACAAATTGAAATGCTTTTAAAGGATTTATTAGTAGTAATTTTTTAAACTTTTCAACTGTCCCCTAATAGTGTTCATGACATCGAAATACTCATTTCAGTATTTTCACTATTAGTTCAGAATGCTATTGAAGCTAGCGTTCCTAAGAAAAATATATCTAACATTTATGCTAAGAGTTTACCAAGATATATCTTGTCTCTTATAACCCTTAGAAACAATGCTCGACGGAACTGGATTAGATACACATTTCCCCTATTTAAACAACAATCACAATTTTTAGCTGCCGCTATTCAAGATAATATATTTCGTTTTAGAAATAACAATAGGAACCAAATGCTTAAAGGCCTGGATAAATCTTCTTCTAAATTTTGGAATATTTCTAAAATTATGAAAAAAAAACTAAAAGTATTCCAAGCCTCAAGTATAATGATAACTTATATACAAGAAATATACAAAAAGCAGAAATAATAGCTCAAAATATTTCATTAAACCATTCTATTTCCAGTATTTGAGTGACGCATGTACAATGAGTGCGGTTTCTAGCTCATTATATATACTGAACACACAAAGTTCTACTGAACACAACCCACTCACTATCAACGTAATGACTATTAAAAATATTATATAAAATTTTAAGAATAAAAAATCCCTTTGTTTAGATAAAATTTCAAATAAATTTCAAAAGTACCTTCCTCCATGTGGATTGGATATAATTACACGTATTTTTAATGCATGCACTAAATTCTGCCACTTCCCGCTCTTTGGGAAGAAGGCAAAATTAATTGCTATTCCCAAACCAGGAACAAATCCATCAAACCCCGACTCAAACAGGTAATAAGTCTTCTAAGCTCAATGAGTAAAATATTGGAAAAAAAATAATTAAAGATAAGCTTGTCAATTTTATTGGAGATAATAATGTTCTGCTAGTTTCAACAATTCAGTTTTAGGTCTGAAAATAACACTTCACAACCTTTAGTTAGAATAAAAAATAACTTTATTCATGGTAAATCAACAGCCATAATACCATTAGATATTAAATCTGCATTCGGTTCTGTCTGGCATGATGAATTATACACAAATTATAAAACATGCTTAGATATTTATTTGCACAGAGTCTCTTTGGGTTTTACGTGTATACCTGTCTTGACGACTTAACCACACGGTGGTCTTAGCACATGGAGAGATACTATGCGTCTTGCCTTCGCCCCGCCATAAGACGGTTACAAGCTGGAGTGATGTTCACGGCATCACTTCACACTTTGTTATTGTGTCGAGCCTATCTAAAACTCTTTTGCTTTAGAGCTAGCAACACCTGGGTGAATGCACCTCCACATCGATCTGCGATCTAACCGCGGTACGGGCACCACAAGCCACTGCGAAACTCCCCGAGGGGCCGTTCCCAATGAGATCGTAAAAGATTCGTCAAAGACTTCTGCTTTGACCTTGCTTACCATGACACTGTTTTCTGACCCAATTCCACGCACTCTTGTAGCGTCAAATCTACTCATGCTACATCCGACAATCTTGCATCCGATTCATCTTGCGACTCATCTTCCACTCATGCCACCCAACCAACGCATATACCAGCATTTCCATCCAACGTATATACCAGCTCTTCTACTCACAACCACCCCTACTAGTCACACACAGCGATCTCCTCTGCACATCAGATTCGAAAGCCTCTAGTGCCACGTTCGTAATGTGATCCATCAATTCCGTCAATTCAACTTGGATTCACATATATTAAAGGGTTGTGACAACCTTTTCATCTGGTTGGATTTTTCACGATCCACCAGTCGGCTATCAGATTACAGTGTCATGGCTCGCTTGGTATCCACAAGAAGTCGAAGAGTCCTCTTTTTGGGCAATTCGATCTCCCCGCAGTACCAAATTTAGCGCCTTTTGGTAAGGCTTCGCTACTAAGTAGCCAATTTAGTAGCTACCAGTTATCCCCCGTGAAGGGATTGCACTGGCAGACATTTCTCTTCCTTAACCTTTAGCCGCTAGGAATAATCACCAGAATTAACTGGCTTTGCCTAGCGTTGCCCAGGAGCACCACTTGGAGGTAGGTTATAGGCCATTGTATCATGTCCCTGGCAAGCCAGTTCTATGAATACAACTTTTGCTCCCATTTATTTGCACACTCAGAATAATTAAAAGTTATTTGACAATTCGGTCGTTTAGAGTACATATTAGAAACAAGTTCTCAGAAGAATACAATATTCCAGCTAGCTGTAACCTTTTTACTTTTGACTTCCCTACGCTAATAAATTGCGAGTCATCGAACAGCAATTCTAAGTTCAGACATATTATCAGCTGATGTGCTAAGCAATCTGCAAATTTCCGTGAACACCATGATAGATTATTTAAAAAAATGGAAAATAACCCAATGAAAACTCAAGCTATAATTTTCTCCAGAAAAAAAAAGAATGCTTTCTACCGCAACAGAATATTGAAGTAGACATAATTTTAGTCAGAGATGAAATAAATGTGCAAACTCCTCTTATGAGCACACTAGTTTCATTAGTTCTTAACTTGTTGCTTTTTTTAATCTAATTTAAAAAAAAAATATATATATTTTTTTTCTTTTTCTCATGAAGGTTTTTTTTTAAAAGTTTTCCTTAAGTAATAAAATAACATAATTGATATAAAAATTTTCAAATTATTGTGATATATTTAAGTAGAAAAGTCAGAAATGACTAAACTCTTTACTTTATTCTTATAATTGTGTATTATTAATATTATTTTTGCCAATATATATGAATCGAATATATATAAATTTTCAAATTCAGCACTTCTCCTCCTCCTATAACTATGCCAATTTTTACACTCCTCCGTGCTCGCATTATGCTTAAAAAGGGATGGAAAAATTTTTCTTCGCGTATTAATATATAGATATCGGGAATTTTCTTTATATGAGGGCTATGAATAAAAATGTTACTACTATACAAGTGTTGCATGGAGTTTCTTAGTAAGTAGAATTTGGATACACTAGATCCCGTAATTTTGTGAGGTACGAACAAAAACTGCATTAGCCAAAAAACGGGTTGGTAGGACGAGAGCAAATGGCTCCTCATCGATCTTAAAGTGCAGCAAAAAGGAAAATATTACGAAAAATTTCATAGAGTCACTCCGAGAGGGATAAAATCTAGGACCGACCCCCTCTAATTTCGCCTCCACGACATTATTTTCGAACATTTCTACCCCACCCCATCTCTTTTTCTTAAGGCGGCTTCCATACAAAGTTAAAAATTTTATGAAATTGTAAATAATTGGGCCCTACAGCTCCTAATATGCCCCTAGACATGTTAAATATATGACCGACGCCGATTAGTTTTCCAACCCCAACACTTTTTAGAACATATATACCCTCTCTCTGCTATCATTGCGGGTTTTCCATACAAAATTTACGTTACAGATTAGAAAATTTATAAAAAAGTCCCATAAATACTTATTATTTATTCCCAACATTTTCTCAAAATAAACCTGCCTCTTATCGCCACCCCCTTAAGCGGGCTCCCATACAAATTTGGTGATTTTATGATATTGTTAAATTTGGCCCAAATTTTTTTTTTCTATCATACCTCTCCATATCTATTCCCATTTATTAAGTGGCTCACATACGAAGTGTAAATTTTTTTATTAAATCGGGAAGTTTCGTGTGGTTTTTAATTTATTATGTAATGGTAATTTTTTTTCATGGGATGGACAATTTTTCCGATTTTCAGTTACGACCTGAAGCAAAAATATTTATTCCTCCTCGTTTAGAACAAAGCTTTGCTGTAGTCCTCTATTAGTTTTACGCCTCTTTTGGCAATGTCGTTGGCAACATGCAATTAGCACAGTAGTTATAGTGCTTGCTAATAGTCTTCGCGCTCTTTCCATGTTTCTGGATCGGTAGCAAAAAAAAAACCCTTGACAAGCCGAAGCATGCGAAAAATATTGACTGAAATATTTCTTCAAGAGTAATTTTTTCACTTGTTTTGACGTCAAGGTAGTTCTTTTTACACTTTCGAAGTCAACAACATGTACTCGACGAGCACGATATTCTTTATCGCTGTCTTTTTCGGAAGATTCGTCGATCTCATTATTAGAGTACTCCTTTTCGTATTTCTCAATCTCTTCATTAGAAATTCGAACTGGATTCGCCAATAGTACACAATGATTGTACGAGTATAATAAATTTCGGTTTCTTTAAGAGATTTGTATTTATTTCAAAATTTTGTTCAATTGTTGTTCTTGCGTTCAATAAAATTAAATACAACTAATGCGAAAGCCAAAGAATCCCAAAATTATGACACAATAAGAATAAAAGTCAATACCTGTAGTCATAAATGCAAATACAAAATCCTTTGACGTTGAAGTATATGACATTAATATTACCCTATGGTAGTTGGAGATTTCTGTAATTTGCTTGTAGAATGGCGTGAACATTTTTGGTACAAGTGATTGGTTGAAAGATTTTGTATAAATTCCGGAAAAAAAAAATATTTCACAGTTGCCGCATTAAAATTTGGCAAATGCCCGTGATTCGTATAAGCTGTTCAACTCAATAAGTAGAAGCTTGTTTAATAAAAAATTATAAAAAAAAAACATTTTATATGGCAGCTACTTAAGGAATGGGGAAACGGCGCACAGTGGCGCCCGTAGAGCAAACGAGGTTGCAAAAATCAAAATTTTCATGTGCGCCGACGAAGTTTTGAATAAACCCATGTTATGGGAAACTTTTCAACGATTTCAAATATGCTACTCTTAATAATATCACATTTTTAGTTTAGAAGATATAACCGTTCAAAGTTGACTGACTTTCGGTTTTCAAAAACACACACATTTTTTGGTCAATTTGTTGCGATTTCAGGTGTAATATCACGAAAAATAGGTAACGAATCGCCTTATTTTTTATTTGTGTTGATTGATGTATTTATTAAATGTATAATGACAAAAAAAAATTAACAGTTTGCTTTGTGTTTCTCCTGGTTAATCACTATTTAAAAACTATCCGTTTTTTCACTATTTTTCAATTTTGACGGAAAATAAAAAAAAATCTATATTTTTCTATATTTGCCATATTTGCAAAACATGTTCTTTGATTATTTCTTTACATAATTCAAAAGGTTTTATCTGCCCGTACGTGCCCATTTGGCTTCTAGAGGTAAAAAAAGGTTAAAAAGACATGGTTGCAGAAATTGTATGGCGTGCATCCCTTACATTTTTTGACTGACAGTAGTTTGATCTAATAGTTTGAAAATTTCATTTTAAGTCGGTTGTCTACCTGTGAGCCTCTGCCAAAGTCTACTCCCAATATTCTGTTACAGACAGAGAATGCACAAAAAACTACTCATTGAAATTCGCAGGTACGCACCTCACTTAAAAATTACTTTGGTGTACAAATGGTCAAGAACAATATTGACTTATGGTCCCTCCAGGTAGGCAAAAATCTTATTTAGACACGAGCATAATATCAAAATTGCATAATTCAGCCTAAATCCATATGTATGCAGGAAACAGTTAAATTTTTAGGCATGGTAGCATAAGCCTATATATTGCAAAATAAGCATAATGCCTGGATTAGTCTACGACTGAAGGTTGGCGCAATAAGTACTGAAACCATGACGTTAAACAATTAAAAATTATTTGAACTGTTTAGAAGGTCAACCACACCAAAGTTTTTCACGGAAGCTGCTTTAGAAGAACTTGATAGCTTATACGGAAATATTGAGAGAAGCGAAATTATAAAAGGACGTTGAAGAACGAATAAGCAAGATTAAGCCTACAAAGCTGCAAATTGGAGAAGGAAAATATATTGAATGCAATTACGAGTTCCACCTGACCATGGTTGATGGAAAAGTCGTAAACGAACTGACAGGAACAACCTCAACATTGTCATGCCCGATTTGCAAAAAGAGTCAGAAGAACTTTGGTAATTTAAACGATTCTACAAACGAGGAGAATTACGAATATGGAATGTCACCATTGCACGCAAGGATAAGGTGTATGGAGTTCTTGCTAAAACTGGCGTATACCCTACCACAAGAGGAGGAAAACTTCGATGAAAATACATCAATAAAGGATAAGGAAAAGATCAGAAAGAAGCAAATACAGGATGCTTTTTTTAAACAAGTTGGACTAAAAGTAGACTGTCCCAAGCACGGATACGGTAACTCAAACGATGGAAACACTTCTAGGAGATTTTTTGAAAATGATGAGGCAGTAACTAGAATCACTGGAATTGACAATCAAATCGTGAAAAGATTGGGAACGATCTTGAATGTTTTAAACTGCAAAGAAAATGTCAATTCTACAAAATATGGAGAATATGCATCGAAAACTGCATCTCTTTTAGCAGAAATGTATCCACAGAAGAAGTTGACCCCGACCGTCCATAAAATATTGGCGCATGGCAAAGATATAATTGAGTACCAGTCTTTGCCAATTGGAGAGCTTTCTGAAGAAGCACAGGAGTCTCTTAACAAATATAGATTGCAGAATACATTCAAAGCATCAAGGGTAAGGCAAAATGAGGACCTCTTCAACATGTTGGCAGCATCTTCCGATCCACTTATTTCTTCCCTGCGGCATGTGAAGTCATGAATAGAGTTAGAAAATAATTATAGTTTAGAAATGATTAGTCTTTTAGATATACCTTCTCTTACGAATTGTGATGAATATTTTACAGAAAATCGAAAAAAAAAAATTAAGAAAGAAGTAATTTTTTTTAAATTTGTTGGGTAATAATTTAAAACATAAAACCCTAAAGAAAAAAAAATAAAAACAATCTAAAATTGTAAAAATAATTTTTTTTAGTTACCATAAAATTGATTTTTCTACAAATTTTAAATTTGATAACCCATAAGTAGGCCCCTACAAGCGTAGCACCCTTTCCAAACGCTCATTTCATAGGCTGAACAGTTATCTATCATATGCTGTTTAAGCTGTTCAAATAAGTTATTCGGTTCAAAAGATATGATTTTTGCAACGAAAAAACTCAAATGGCGCCACTGTGCGTCGTAGGTATGTTGGAAAAAATTTAGAAAAAATGTTGGGGAGGAAAAATTAATTAAATGGTGCGTGGTAAAGAAGAAGAAAGCATATATTTCAAAAATTCATAACTGCACTGTATTCTTAATCGGACCGGTTTCTGGCATTTCAGCCTTCATCAGCGATTTATTGAACATTGTGATAATTGTTATGTTTTAATTGAATAGATTGTTTCTATATGAAAATTTTTTCTACTTAGGGCGGCCGTGAGGTTTTGAACCATGAACCTTCACATACACTCGTACTTATACTTTTTGGTCAGCGCTTTAACACACTCAACTAAAGTCAGGCCTACGAGGTTGGTCGTACATTTCACCCATCTAGGCGTATCTTGTGGATCTTTTTATGTCATCCCCCGTGAGAAATATAGATAGGGGGTGTTTATGATTAGAAAAAATGTCGTGGAGGAAAAACTAAAGGGCGCCGGTCCTATCTTTTACCCCTTTAGAAGTGACTCTGTGGCAGTTATGTAGTTATTTGCAATTTTTTCCTCTTTGCCCCCACTTTGAGCTCGATGAGGATCCACTTGCTCTCGTCCTATTCCCTTAATTTTTTAGCTCATGCAAGTTTTTTCCGAACCTCACAAAATTTCGAAATCGATAAGTTGTGACTATCCCATGTCTAAGCGAAACACTGACAGACGGACAGGCATAAGTCTCTTGTGTTTAATGTGCGTGACGGTCCTAAGACATAACCGCACGGTGCTCTCAACGCCGGGTGGTATACAATGCGTCCACCCGCGTCCCGTCATAAGACGGATTACAATCTACGAGAGATGTGTTAGGCATACACTCCACACTTTGTTAAATGCTCCGGCCGACCTAAAACCCTGCTGCTCTTCCGGTCGCAACAGCCGGTTGAATACAACACCGCATCGACCCTGTGCCCTTCCGCGATGTGGGCAACCACAGCCACCACGAAACTCCCCCGAGGAGTCGTTCCCATAAAGTTATTTTGAAGATTCATCACAGATAATGAAGTATTGACAACCCGGACAATAACATACCTTACTTTCTGACACCTCTGACCAACCAACCAACACCAGCATCCACACAACCCTACTTCCTGCTATATCTGTCATCACTATGGTTGCCCTCTGAATTCAAGTTCAACTCATCTTCCTCTCAATCATCCAATGCTTTTGTATCCAACCCATCCATAATGTAATCTTGTCAGTGACGTTAAGCTGACTGAGACATTCCTGGACTCCTCTTCAACTCAGCCAGCACCCTTCAAAAATATTGTCTACTACCGCTCACAGCTATCTCCAACCGAGGACGTCCGCTTGGATATCATAGAATTAGGGTTCAACTCATGGTCCACAATCTGATACCTCATATTTATGGGATATGACTAAACAAATCTTCTGGTAGGCTCGAACACCTCTTGAGCCAGCTTCTTCTGTGTATGTTATTTTAAAGCCTTTGGTAAGGCTTCATTTCATAAGTTTCATATTGTACCTACCAGTTATCCCCCTAACAGGATGGGACTGGTGGACCTTTAAACCTCTACCGTTAGCCGCTAGAATATTCATTAGAATTATCTAGCTTCCATCTAAAGTTGCCCAGGTGTAGCCGCGAGGAGGCCGGTTATGGGCACATGTCATGCATCGAGGTTTCTCGTTGGGGTTAAAGGCGGACCTATAACTCCTTGCGTACTACACAACTTTACATCCGGTCAGACAGACGGACAGACGGACGGACATCGCTAATTCAACTCAGAAAATGGTTCTGAGTCGATCAGTATGATAGTGCTATGGAGCATAAATAAATTGAGATCGGAGTTAGCAAGTAAAGTAAAATTCTAGCAAAAACTTTATTAAGTTTTGAAGATTTTTCAGTATTTGGATCCAAGAATAATATTGACAAATATATAGTTAAGCTCGTTACTGGCTCGCTGATTTGATGAATGTATAACACTGTCTGATTTATTCATATAATTATCACCCTCATAAGTTTACTTATTAATTTTGGCGGGGCACATCGCTTATAGCTCGAATACTCAGTGTAGTAGAGCAAAATGGTTGAATTCTTTGCTAGAATGTGTTACTTAAAATTCTGTGACTAACACAAGCGAGCAAGGTTTTTGTTGTTTAAGAACTGAATGTTGTTTCTAAGGGACGCTGAATCCAAATCTGCACTTGGGTTTTTTCCATCAACTCGACTTTTCGCGATATACCGTTTTGTCCAAACTTACGGCACTTCCTCTACATATATTGGAATAATTTAAAAACGGTTCATTATAAATCCAAAACTCGCCAACAATATTATCTTTGAGCCGTGCATACATTTGCCCAGTAGTTTCAGAGATATCGTTGAAAAATAAGATTAGTACCTGTAACTGAATAATGCGAGCTGATGGAGAAAAATAGAGATTAGATTTGAAATCAGCGATCTCAAGTTAGTAAAAAATTGCAATAAAGTTCCAGTCCCAACACCAAAAAAGTCCAATTTTGTTCCTTTGTGTAATTTAATATTAAAAAAATATTTAAACCTTTAATAAATGCTAGCAGATTCCAGCTCTCGAAATTCGTGCAAATTCTAGAAATTTTTATTTTTTTCATTTAATAAAGACCCTAAAGACCCTGAAAAAAAACAAACACAACACATTAACACAAACACATCAACAAATTTAATAAACACACACATAGCTTTGTATAATTTTATGTAGCAACTTTAAACGATCATAACTCCAAAAAAATATTCCAGATGATGAAAATCTGTAAATCTGGGTAATGGCTAAAAAGAAATGCCTTTCAAATGATAAATTTTTTGCCAAAATCGGGGTAAAACTGTGAAACTTCCATCGGTCACAAGAAATCGCCTAGCCTGTTAATTTATAGATTTAACTTATATTGAATTAAAGTATTTTTCATTTATTAACGGTGGTGGCCTCAGTGCCCTTACAACCAATTAGTTTGATATATTTTTCATTTTAAATTCCCATAATAATCTCACCACTATAAAAATAACAAGGGGATTATGTTTTCCTTTTTGCTTTTAATTGGTACATCTTTATTATAAATTCTTTTTTGTTTAACTCAAAACAGATGTTACCAAAGCAAACAGTCAAGATAATAATTGTCGATTGAAATGGCATATGGCTAATAATGGTTATAAACATTAAACAACTTTGTTGTTTGTTAACGTCAAGCAATAAGTGCTATAGATTTCATAATAATTTTTATCGTTGATTTTTACAATTTATGGGGTCATCAAATTTCTACAACTCATAAATCACACATAAGAACTACAAGCCTGGTATATGGCAAAGTATTATGTATTAATGGCAGCCGCAGCTATTAAATGCTTAAACTAAAGAAAAGCACACTGACAAAAATTTTAGACTGTCCTAAAATATATATATATATGCCAAATAACATACACAGTCATGAAATCCTTTGGCCTAGGAAACTTGTGGCCAGCAATATTTAAAGGTGTTTTTTTCATGCAGATGTATGCGTTGAATCCGAATCTATTAGCGGAGTTCATCTAGTAACTTTGAAAAGCGATAATATTCATCAATTTGGCCAACTGGTTCGGATTCCTCAGATTCTAATATAACAGCCACAAAATTAAAAACTTTTTTTTTTTAATTTTATTCTTTCGAACAAATATAAAAATCAAACATAGACTAAAAAAAGTGAGCTTCATTAAATTTTAAACTTGAATCTATAATATTAATAGGTAAAGCGATTTCTTGTGACCGATTTTTTGTTCCACAATTTTCTCCCGATTTTAAACAAACGTATCTCATTTGAAAGGTATTTCTCTTGAGCTGTCCACCAGATTTACAAATTTTTTTATTTTTACATTTCTTTTGGAGTAAAATGCATTTAAAGTTGCTACTTTAAAAATTTCACAAATCTATTACATTTTTAATGTGCTTGCCAAAAAAAAATTCTTTGTTTTCTTCATTCACAATAATAATTGTGTTAAATTGAAAAATAATTTTGGACATAAACCTATAACGCAATAGATATATAAAAAGTGTTGAGTTTTGAATTGGCTGCAATGGCTTAGCATACATTTAGGCTTTTAGAAAATAATTTATTAAATGAAAAAACAAAATTTCCTAGTGTATCGGTAATAAATTTTTGATTTTGTATTTTTTCATATTTTTAATATTTTTATTTATTTATTTTTTCTTATTTTTTTTTTTTTTTTTTTTGAATTTTTCTGAAAAAAAAATAAAACAAAAAACAACTGCTTTTTTCTGTTCCTGGTTTTTATTATAAAATCTACTAGAATTTGCACTTGGATTTCGAGGGCTGGGATCTATTAGTTTTAGTGCCAAACAATTTTTGATTTGTCTTTCTTCATATTTTTGATATTTCTATTTTTTTATTTTTCTTTCTTTTTTTGAATTTTTCTGGAAAAAAAAATAAAAAAACACATTCCAACAAAACTCTATAGCGAATTTTTCAAATAATAGTACAAGGTCCGTAGGGACCTTTTCACTAATCCACGTACTTAACGTCATTTAACCTCAATAAAATGTAAACTATTGCTCGTAGCGCTTCAAGGCTAGCTTTAATCGATTCACCACTCTTTTTTCTTGGAATGCATGTACGGTTCGGGTATCCAACCCATACAACATTAAGGAGATGTGAGAGCTTAAAAATAATAAAAGGTACCTAGGGACCTTCTGAGAATCAGAAGAGCTAGGAAAAATTCCAAAAAAAACCGTTATTTTTGGTCCCTCTCAAAAGATGTCGGTCAGATGTTAAAATAGCTTTTTTGTCACAAGTTACTGAACTGGGTTTCGAGTATTGTTGGTTCCAGTGAGGCGTAGCAACCAGTTTATGCAGCTCAGGCCCCAACGTATATTTTGCAATACCAATTTCCCTTCCCTGGGAAGTCTGAAAAGACAACATTGATTAAGAAATCACTAAAATGGAGCTAGATTTTTGTGAGCAACAATACCAAATCCAGCATAAATGTACATTAACTCAGTAGGCGGTTCTTTGACCGATATAATTATTTCAATTTAATGTCATCAACTTTAATTTTTTTTAACAACAAAATGGCAACCAAATGATATTACTTTTGCTCCATCTTGTACATGATTTCTGATATGGTCAAATATCTGAGAAACCACTTTCAAATCTCAGTGGTGAACAAAAGTCAAAATTTTGTGGGCCCAAAACTAAAAAGAATGCATGTGCTTTCTAGAAAAAAGTAGCCGTATACTTGCAGATGAAAATTTTAATTATTACTGCAAATTCTAGGAAATATTATTTTTTCATTAAATTTTTGTCTTCCAATGTTTTTTTAATCTATATATAAATAATTTATGAATATTTAAATGCAAATAAAAGTATGTTAATCAATTTAAGCAATTCACAGTTCAACACCGAGCGTCTGATATATAATTTAAATCATTCGCATTAACAGGGTGTAACGAATTATTATAAATATTTTATTTTATTTAATTTAATATACTTTTAAGACAGATTAAACATAAATTTTATCATTCTCAGCTTCTCCTCCATATGAACTATAACTATGCCAATTTTGACACTCCTCCGTGCCCGCATATTGCTTAAAAAGGGAACTAAAAATTTACCTTCACGTATTAATATATAGATTTTAATAAAAAATGATTTTAATAAATAGTGGGAATTTTAATTGTTTTTCAAAAAAAAATCGAAAGATTTTTAATTCAATTTTTTTATTTACAACCCAAAAACGCAATAAGATTTTCAATTAAGGGGATTCCACGAATTATGCAACCACGTACAGGCCTGTTATGTCGATTTTATTTTGAAAGAAAACAATATCGCTTCCATAAATTTGACTCGAATTAATTACATTTCTGTTGGAAACTGTAATTTGAGATGAGTGCCATAATCAAAGAAAACGGTGCTGACAAAAGAAAAATTATCATAAAGTTTAGAAACAGTTCGGAACCGTCACTCCTCGATGGAATATGTTCATTGGATTTTGCGATTTTGGAGATAAGTGGGGTCCAGTTTATTAACTTTTAATATAAAACTTATAAATGTGAAGTTTGGGGACAATCGGATAAAGAAAAATCGATTGAAAATTTCAAGTGTGTTTATATGGGGAAAATATGACTTTTTTCAGATTTCACGAAAATTTCGTTCTATAGTTTAATTTTTCCGCTAAGTTGTTAAATGAGTCGAGATCAGTATTAATTCGTCTTTTCAGAAACCTATAAAACTTCAAAATCGAATAAAAACTCGCCAAGAAATAGCAAATTCCCCACACCACTTGTGTGCCAATAAAAACTAGGTCATGAAATTTGATGGCATTTTTTTCAACTTTGAGACATTGATTTAAGCCAATTTTTTTTTTTTTGGTCTCTATACTTAGAACTATTCAAATATGAAGTATTGTTTTATTACCACGTTTTTAACCTATTGTGCATTGAAACCGAAAATGGGAAATTTTTTTGATAAAATTTTGAAAACTCCTTTTTAAAATGTTAAAAAATTTTCTTAAACAAAATTTAAAATAATGGATCTGGCTTTTTAAGGTTTTATTAAATATATGTCAGAGATTAACTTTGCTAGTTTTTAGATCAATCCCTATGCCAGAATTTTTTTGATAAAGATTTTATTTTTGCGGATTTCGAGAAAAATGGAATTTTTTGAAATATTCAGTATATGTAATCTTTCTAAATTCTTTATTAGAGTGTTTTTCGATTTTTATATTTTGGGATATCATTAATTTTTAGAAGGTTTTTGCGTCAATAAAAATAATGGCGTTTTTATTTTTAAAAAATTCCAACTCCTTCAATCGCCTCTCGGCCGCTAAAATCGCGAATTTTGGGTACCTTACTTTGTAGAACAAAAACAGCTAAATATACTTAAAACCTGACTTTACGAATCTATTCCACCTGAAAAATTAGGCTTATAAGCATTTTTTTTACGCTTTTACAATTCACCTGATAGCCATTAGCGTGGTCTGAAAAAATCGATTTTTTATTCTTTAATTTTTATTATTTTTTTAATATACACAATTAAAGAGGACTCTTTCCTGAAAAAAATGGTTTACTATACTTATTTTTGTTACTACCCGTTAAAAAGTTATTAAGCCTTTTATTTATTTGCAAGTATCAACATTTTTTTGTTTTGTAATTTTTATTGCAAAGTACATTTTATGTAATAAAACATTTTATTTATTAGAAACAATAAATAGGAATTATTTAATTAATTACCCTTTTTTCAATTGCTGATAGAGCTAAACAATTCAAATTATCTCTATTTTTTACTAACCCATAAGTGTTCAACCGTGAAATTTTACCAACAAATTGTTCGGTATAAATACTTGTTGATTGAATATTTCTGGCGGTTTCAATTGCATTTAAAAAACTTTTCTGGTCTGCCCACTCAGCTGCATTAAAAAGCATAAATGAGATGTTTATTCCAAAACTAACTAGAGTTTTTAAACTCTGAGGAGTTATAAAATCAAACGGCGACTTAGAAAAAAAGGAATCACTATACGTCATCTTGTGCATTGCATCTACTTCAACATTATTAACCACTTGCTCAACTTCTTCGATTTCAATGAAATCTTTTTCGTAAAGCATTTGGTCTGTTCTATTAATTAAATTTATAAAATCTTCTGTGTTTTCCTTCACTGACATAGTGGATATTTGATTTTTATCTTCTTCTAAATCACTTGAAAAAAGGCTTATGTTTGGATCAATTTTTATGAGTTGCATTAGTTGACCTTGACTATTAATTCCTAACAACTTAACACGTAGATTTTCTTTTTCTTCCACTGAAATTCTGTCATCAAATATTGAAAATATTGCATTTTCTTCGGTTAAATAATCCATATGACGTAGTTGAGTAGATTTAGCACTACTTGCGATCAAAGGAAAATATTTTCCTTCGATTTGGGAAAATTCATCAAGCTCCGTTAGGAATTCTAAATTATTTTTTGGCGCATATATAGTAGATTCACAAGTAAACCAATACTTTAAATATACTGTTATGAAATATATAAGCATCGACTCGAACTGTTCTACTAAGATTTCCGATATATTAAAATGCTCTTTAAATAGCAAAATTTTGAAAATGTATATAACCTTAGAGAGCCATCTAGCATGGTGATCTGCTCCACAAGATTTAATTTTGTAATTTGAGTTCGCATTTAAATGCACAAGTGCTAGTTCCGCTACTTCCCGGTGATCTGCTCTACGATGATTAATTTTGGTCTGTTTTTCATAAAAATCTATCAATGCTTGTTTATTTTTTTCCAGTATTGGTTTAAGTGTTTTGGAATGTAAAGCCGGTGTAATTTTCAAACTGCTGTTTTGGTTGAACCATTTTCGAAACTGGGTAAATATCGGAATTCCAGCACCAACAATTTTCATGACAACAGCTTTGAATGGATTTGCTACACATAATTATTTCTGATGTAGACGGCATGGTCTTCGGTTTAAATGTTTTGGGTTTGAATCCAAACTAATGGATTTTTCAAACAATATTGCTGCTCCACTTTTTCTACCGGAATTTGATGCTATTGTATCATACGAAAGCCCAACAATATTGTGTGTAATTTTTAACTCTTCGCACTGTTTTTTCAATTCATTTGCAATAGTTTGACCTGAACCATCTTCGATGAAATTGCATGATATTAGCTTTTGCAGTCCATTTGGTGCAGATACGCTGATCACCAATCTTTCCACCATATCGTTACTGTTGTTCTGCATCTTTTTACCATCCCAATGCAATATTAAATGGTTTGGAAATTTAAATTGGTGAAGCCTTCTAAACGATTCCTGGCGTTCGTTATTTCGCATATTCCATACAGTGGATTTCGATGATTTTCCTCTCACATTATTGAGCTGTTTCAGTTCTAAGAAAAGGCGCGACATAGAAGTGGAAGAAATTCCCAGACTATACAAGAGTCCACAGATATTTGGACTAATAAAAACAAACGTGGAAACCAATTTGGGTCATTGGTTTCACTATCAGATTTCCTTTTCACAAAGTTCTAATTCCCGTTTTGGTGTCGCTCGCTCACGTTCTTGGGTACAAGGAAATGGATCAGAGAGCTGGTCGTAAAATCTTACAATGTATGGTTTTTGAACTAAACTTCTTGGTTTAAAATTCTTTTGAAGATTCTTAAAGTTTTTGTAAATTTGAATGATTTTATTACGCAGGTAATAACGCTGCTTGGGATATAAATTCAACTTTTGCACATCTTCCTCTATTTCGGATACAACAGTAGAAGCTGTTACGAAAATATTGTGTTTTCCAATAGGATTAAGGATTGTATAAAATCGACGTAAAACGTCTAATTTTGTAACAGGACCGAATATATTAGGGAAAAACGTAACTAGTTATATAATTTTATTAAAATAATATATAATGCATTTACCTGGAATCCGTCTAATTCTTTTTTCAGTTATTTTCTTAAGATCACACATTTCATAAAATAATGTTAAAATTACGAATACTTAAAACTCCAAACCTAATTCAATGAAAATTTAAATAATATAAGAATAACAAAAATTTTTGAACTCTAACAACTTTTAAAAGTGTTACTTAGCTTATAATTTTTTTAATACAAAACAGGTATAGTATACCATTTTTTTCAGATAAGAATCCTCTTTAAATGTGTATACGAAAAAATAGTTAAAATGAAAGAATTAAAAAAAATAATTTTTTCCGACCACCCTAAAGGCTATCCGGTGCATTATAAAAGGGCAAAAAAATGCTCATAAGCCTAATTTTTTATGTAGAATCGATTCGTGTAGTCAGATTTTAAGTATATTTAGCTGTTTTTGTTCTACAAAGTAATGTACCCAAAATTCGCGATATTAGTCGCCGAGAGGCGATTGAAGGAGTTGGAATTTTAAAAAAACAAAAACGCCATTATTTTTATTGGCGCAAAAACCTTCTAAAAATTAATGATATCAAAAAATCAAAAACAAAAACCAAAAAAAAAAAACACTCTATTCTTTATATCAAAAATTAATCAGTTCTCTACTTTTAAATAGTATATTTTATTCTAATAGCCTAAGGTTTCGGAAAGCAATAATATTACCCCCATTAACCATTTTGGAATTGGGGTCACATATGACCCCAAACTAATAAAAGACAATTTATTCAAAAAATTCAAATATTTTACAAAAAAAATCGTTACCTAAAATATTATAACCAAATATGTATGTTATCTGCTCCTAAATTTTGGAATAAATGGAACAACGCTAACCCATTCCTTGCCGAGGCCAAACTTTGAATTTTGGCATATTTAAAAAAAAGTAAATACCTAAAAATAATGCATTATTCTAGTAAACTAGACGAAACACTTATTATTGTTTGGGAAATAAAATTCAGCTATACTTCGCGAGGACTTACAGTAATGTGCTCCTAGAAAATTGATTCATCCAGAAAATTTGATAAATATTGATTTATGCGATTTTGGGTCAAAGGAAACTAAAAATTGCTTCAGCTATTTTAGTATTACTGCAGAATTTTTATTATTTCCTCCATCGACAAGGGAATAATATTGAAGATTTTAAAAAGAGCTCCAATTTCTGCAAGGCATTATTTGTAGTAAACGATACTGCCGAAAGAGGCGTTAAATTCATAAAAGATTTTAATAGTGTTAACAAATAATGAAGAAGAAAAGCAGATAGTGGAATCATACAAAAAAACCACATCCGCCCTGTACAAAGTCAAGTTTAATTTAACAGTGTTGAGTTCAGGGTTGCAAAATGAGAACATAAAAATTGTACCAACAGGCTTATAAAATTGTACTGTTTCGAAACCCATTGTACCAAAAAAATTTTTTTTTAATAGTTGTTATTTTTTTTTTATTGATATAAAAGCAAAAAAAAAACATAAACATAACAACATAAAATAAAATAACATAAAATTGTACATAAAAATTCATTTTAGCAATAATAGATTTAACATTTGTACTTAAAAATGTATTTTTACTTTAAAAGAATTTCTTTTAAAAAACTACATTAAGGTGTAGGTACATATTTAAACGTAAAATAAGGTTCATAAGGCATATCGATATATTCATGAAATCAAATTATTTGTTATTTTAAAAATAAAGCAACAAGATATGATTATCTTAATAAATCTTTTGTCTGTAGGAGACACGAAATATAAAAATTCATTTTTGTAATAATAAAATTAACATTTGTACTTAAAAATGTATAAGTTAACAAGCTTTGATTCTGATCTGCCTAATCGGCAACATTTAGTTCATACGTAGCTTAGTATTGGTGCTGCGTATGGTTGACACGCGCCGTTTTAGATTTACACGATCAGCTACTTCGATTTTATATTTTACGTTTTTGCTAATTTAAGTTATATGTTTGCGTTGCACTTTGTAGCCAACGCAAACTTGGTGGTAGGAAACAAAATTTAGTTTAAGACCATAACTCACAGAACACAGCCGTTTTACTTATTGGAAAGAGATATCCAACGAGAAGAAGTCTACCAGAATAAATACGATAGAGATTTCTTCACTTATATCTACTTTTAAAGTATTTCTTTAAAAAAAAAACTACATTAAGGTCAAATACATATTTAAACGAATAATAAGGTACATAAAATAAGGTATATCTCTATATTTATGAGATCAAATTGTTTTTGTTAACAAATTATTTGGTATTTTAAAACTAAAACAACAAGAATTGGATGACCTTAACAAATCGTTTGTCTGTATGAGACCGGAAACTGTAGGTACATGAAGCCTATTTCGTTCTTTCGTTTTAATAATATTTTGGTAGGAAAAAATCCGTTCCACATTCGCAGAGGAATGTGGAATTGATAATATCCCACCTACAATTCTTAAAAGTTCCAGAAACATTAATTCGTTCAATTCATTTTTCATTTCAGAAACTCTAGCCCAGAAGTTGTATATACTTTCAGTTTTAAAATCTTTTAATACTTCTATATCCGCCAGGGATCTAAACTGAGTATTAATTGAGTCAAAATTGTTATATTCGTTTGGTAAAATTTTTATTAAAAGTGGCACAATACTATTAGTTTGTCCCGAAACAACATTTTCTGGAATAAATTTACTAAACCAGTTTAATATTTCGTTGTCAAAGTTTACTTTTACTCTCAGCACCTCGCAAAATTTTAAATAAAATTTTTTGGCAATTTCCTTGAAATTCTTCACCACATCACGTTCAACATCATTTGTGGAAATATAAATATCTACTTCTGTTCCACAGTATATTTCTTCAAGAGGAAGATGATTTTCGTTAAGGTTTATATTTGATATTTCGTATTTATCTAGGATCTCTTTTTTTAAAAAATTGCGGCCCATTTGACGAAATAAAAATTTAAGACGTTCCAAGAAAATATGCATACGTGCGTCTTCTGCTTGCATTTCCAAATTTATAGCATTTACGATTTTTAATACATATTGAAGAAAGAGAAACAACATTTTGTAAAGGGGATTAGAAAACCTTGATATGATAAATCGTAATTTCGAAGTTTTAAATTCAGCCTCAAAATTATTTAAAGTAAAATAATAATTTAGAGGTTCCCACTGCTCCAAGATCCTGTGCAATATTTTAAAATGACATGGATATCAGTATTAAAATATTCTTGAAACTGTACAAAGTCTTTTTTCGACTGGAACTATTGCAAAAGTGGTAATTTATTTCTCTAATAAATTTATCAATATCGTCTGGAATCGAATGTTTTGATGCTGCTGCGGAAACTAAATTCAAAATATGGCATATACAACCATTTCCAAATAAATGTGGCACTAAAGCCTTAAATTTTGACTGTACACCATTTGCAGATCCAGTCATTACAGCACAATTATCCGTGGTTATACCAACCATGTTATCTATCGGAATGTTATTGTCATTAAGCATTTTAATTGTTGCATCAAATGTGCCATTTGCGGTACAATCGTTTATTTCCACCAGCCCCAAAAAACGGTCGCGACATTTGCCATCAAAAACCCTTATGATTATAGCCAAGTTTTTGGAGACACTACAGTCAGTGCTCTCATCAAGCACAATAGAGTAGTAGTTCTTCTTACAAAACTCTGTTATATTATTAATATTAAGGGGGCCAGTCAAATTAGTTATATTTTTTTGTGCCTTTTGCCTATTTATTAAAATTTTTTTTGGCGATTTGAGAGTCGGTAACCCCTTCTTTAATTACGTTATTGAGATGATCAAGAGCTGAAATCGAAAGATTGTGTTCTGCAACAAAACATACTTAGCATAGTTTCCAGTTTTCTTGCTGATTCTGCTATTGGACACGCTGTATTTTGCAAAAAATTATTTATCTTTGGAGTACTTTTTGCTCCATTAGATTTTCTGATATGGCCATCACATGACGCATGCCTTTTTATATGCACAATACCTCCAACTATGCTCATGTTACATATATTGCATCTTTTATGATAACCATCCTTAACCAGCCACGGAAATAACTTAGTCCACTCATCTCTAAAAGGCACAACATATGGTTTTTTTCCCTGCTTGCTTGAGCTAAATAAAATATAAATTTTTTTAGTTAGATTCATTTAAAACACTTAAATAAACATACCCTGCTACGTCAGATTCCATTTTTTAAATCGTTGTTTGTTTTTTTTTTAATTAAATTATGAAAAGTTTTGAACCACCAATTTTTCAATGAACGTGCTTTTATCTTTTGTTAGGAATGTTGTAATAAAAAAAAACTATAAATACAAAGTGAAGTTATCTGTAGTTGCTTGAAAATAAACAGCTGAATGCAAAAATCAAAGAAATGATAGCAAGGAAGAGTTGCCACCATAAATCAATAAAAAAAAAAATAAACTAGGGAAGTTTCATACAAAAAAAAAAAAAATTGAGAAAATTCGTAAATTGTACCAAATGCGTGATTGGTGTACCATTGTACTTTTGAGTTTGTAATTGTACCAAAAAAAGTACAATTGTACCAACTTTTGCAACCCTGGTTGAGTTGTATTTCAACAAGTTCTTATTTTGTTTAGAAAAATATAGATAGTTTTCTAAAATAAAATAATTGTAAAATAAAATTTGTTAAAAGTTGCTTTAATTCATATTCGCGAAAAGCAGACAATTGCACCAAAGATATATCACAATGGATAATTTTGATCCCAGGAGCACTGAAGGGTTAAATACAAAAATTAACCGAAATTATTGCTTAAATTCTAAATAGTGGTTTCATCGATTTTAATAAAAAACTCGTTTTCGGTAATCTTTATTTAAAAATATCTTAAAAACCAAAGCTGGCCTTGGCAAATAATGGGTTAGCATTATCGGATTTATCCCAAATTTTAGAAATGGAAGATATATACATTTGGTTACAATATTTTTAGTAACGCTTTTAAAAATTAAGCAATATTTGCAAAATATTTGAATTTTTTGAATAAATTGTCTTTTATTAGCTTGGGGTCATATGTGACCCCAATTCCAAAAGGGTTAATGGGGTCATATTATTTTTTCCGAAACCCTGGGCCATTAAGATAAAAATTAGCATTTAGAGCTAGAGAACTGATTAATTTTTTATATAAAGAATTTAGAAAGATTACATATATTGAATATTTCACAAAAATCCCATTTTTCTCGAAATTCGCAAAAATAAAATCCTTGTCAAAAACATTCTAGAACAGGGATTTATCTAAAAATTCACAAGGTTAATCTCCGACATGTATTTAATAAAACCTTAAAAGGCCAGATCCATTTTTTTAAATTTTATTTAAGAAAATTTTTTAAAACTTGAAAAAGGAGTTTTGAAAATCTTATCAAAAAAATTTCCCATTTTTGGTATCAATGCGCAATAGGTTAACAACGTGGTAATAAAACAATACTTAATATCTGATTGCCTATAAGTATAGAGACAAAAAAAAATATGGCTTTAATCAATTTCTCAAAGTTGAAAAAAATGCCATCAAATTTCATGACCTAGTTTTTTTTTGGCACAAAAGTGGTCTGGGACATTTGCTAGTGCTTGGCGAATTTTTATTTTTGAATTTTTATAACTTTTTGAAAAGACAATTTCATACCGATCCCGATTCTTATAACAGCTTGTCGGAAAAATTAAAGTATAGAACGAAATTTTCGTAAAATCTAAAAAAAAATAATATTTTCTCCATATAAACACACTTGAAATTTTCAATCGATTTCTGGCGCGAGTTTTCTTTATCCATTTTCACCAAACTTCACATTTATTATTTTTATATTTAAAGGCAACAAACTGGACCCCGCCTATCCCCAACATCGCATTTTCATTTTTATGGACCACTCTAATAATCATATCCACAAATTAAACTTTGTCCAAACCTCGTTCTGGTCGCTTCTCCAAACCAACTGAGCATGGAAAGCGAATTATTTTGGCGTCAGAAAAATAAAATCCCAGAACTTCTGCTTCCCAAATTAGTTCCTAAATCAAAATAATCCATGAAAAGACATCCATGAAGATACCGTTCGTAAAATGTTGGCAAAAAAAAACTAACTATCTCGGTTGTAAAGCCCTTAGAAAGCCATACAAACTTCGATGTTAATAAAAAAAAAACGTACCAACTTTGGTAATGAGTGTATAGACAAGGCTCCAGTAGTTTTCGTTTTCTATATATATCAATACAAAAAGTTATTAGGTCCCACTCTCGGTAACATTAAGTCCACATAAATGCATTGAGCATGTGCAGAACATTTCATGATGTTTAATAACTATTTCAAAAGAAAACATGTATTTTTGTTGTAATCTTTATGAAGAAATCTGTCTTTATTATTTCCGTTTTTTTTTTTTTTTTTTTTTGTATAACCTCCATTTATCTAATGACACAATTTTTTGTTTCATAAAATGACACCTTATTTAACTTTTCAAGTTTTGTTGTTTGTTTACTGATGGTGTTGCTGATGATGTATTTTATTTTTTTTTTTTGCGAGTCTGTTCTTTCATATAAACTCTTGACAAATATTATCGATAAGATCTGAGTCTGTCTGCTTTTGTACCAGCAACTGTATGTGGCAGAGTGGACGTGTGTTAAATTGTAATTCCATCTCTAACTTATTTTAATATGGGCCCATAATTATGAAAGTAGTGTAAATAAATATTAAAAAAAATCCTTTCCATAGAACATTTCCATTTCTTTTGTACGAGGGCCACTGCAAAAGTATTTAAAAAATGACATGTAAACTTTATATGTATTTTTAAGATTGAACGAAGTTGATATAAATTAATTTGATTTCTTTGGTATCACTGTACAATAATGTACGCAATTTGTTGAACAGTGCAATTTATTTTTCAGATAGAAAATAAATCTTTCTATGAAAAAAAAAAAACTATAGAAAATATTATAATAAATGCTGATCAAAAAGTAAAAGTAATTAACTTCAAATTTAAATGGTATTATAATTTAAACGTTAATTACACTGTATAACAGTCCAAAAATTGTTGTACAGTGTAATTTTTTAATACTTTTTAGGCGCTTTTGGTATTTCATTTACTTTGACAACAAAAAAAAACCAATAGAATCCTAAAACTTTCAGCTAAGATTTCGTGTTTTTTTTAAATATGTACCTGACCATATACACTAGCAACAAAAAGTATCTGTACACTTTAAAATGAAAATTTAAATAATATATTTTGAATGACGAACATTGTTACATTGGGAATTTTCTTTGTTTTTAAAAAACAATTCATGTTTTTACAATGCAAAAACTGCAGTATAAGTGCGAGAAAAAGTATTCATGCATTTACAATTAGCAGAAACCCATGAATTATTCAACGACACTTAGGTCCATTATTCAATTTTATTTTAGTAGAAGATAATCTCGTTTGTACAAATAGATTAATTCTATTTCATTAGGAAACTATATTGTGAGTAGAGTTCCAAAATCAAAGATCTCGATGTTGACGACTGAAAAATTATCTTAAGGCTTAGAAATTGATGTAAATCTTTTCGTGAAATAGGAGGCTGAAGTCACTCCTCAGAGCAGTACGTTATGGAAAACAACAAATCCACCAATTCGTTTTTGTCAAAACCTCGTGCCGATCGCCCCTTCAAACTAACTGATCAAGAAAAACTAACTATTTTGCCGTCGGTAAAACATAATCCCACATATACTGGTTCCCATATAAGTGTTGAACTCAAAGACTGCTTTGACAAAGATATCAAAATATTTAAATAAATCTGACTATCATGGGCCTGAAGCACGTAGAAAGCCAGTAATTTTTGATGTCAATGAAAACAATTAAGAAAACTAGCAGATTCCAACGCTCGAAATTCGAGTGCAATTTCTAGGCAACTTTATTTTTTAACTTAGCCAATTCACAAACCATCACTTTTTTTGGTTTATTATTATTGTGAATAAAGATAACAAACTCATTAACAAACACATTAACAAATTTATTAACCACACACATGGCAAATTTATAGTTGTATGTATGTGTTAATAGCAATTTTGAATGCAATTTACTCAAAATATAGGAAAAATTTTAAAAATCTGTAAATCTGGTGAACAGCTAAAAAGAAATACCTTTCAAAAAACTACGTTTGGTCAAAATCGGGATAAAACGGTAGAACAAAACATCGGTAACAAAAACTCGCCTAGCCTATTAATATCAAGAAAATTATAGTCCATCTAGACAAATTGTACGATACCATATAGTCTTCGGTCCAAGCATCTATCAAATCTGAGTTGCATTGTTTTTTTTTCTTTGCCCGAAGATATGAAAAAGTTCATATCAGATGCTATATTTATATGGAGATTAGGTCAAACAAGTAAGTCGGTCTACAATGACTGTACGATACTAGATATGGAAAATAAGCATAAACCAAATATAAGTGGCATCGTTATTAATTTTGACTCAGAAAGAGAGTCGATCGGCAAAATAAATGATGGGTCTAGGTCAAATATTTGTGTTAGTTATAAACATCAACATATAAAAATGGACCGATCCTAACCTGGTTTTCTTTCTGCAAAAACATATACAAACCAAATTTTGGGAAAAATCTGTAAAAACATCGTGAAGTGCACTTACATACTCATATACACTAGGATGGCCCTTAATAACAAAAGTGTTCAAACTCTCTGTATCACCACCTAGAAATATGTGAATAGCAAGAAAACTGAGAAATACAAAGTTTTGGGCAAATCAAAAAAAAATTTAAAGGTGCCTCAACTCGACTGAAAATTTCAGGTGTGTTTATATGGAGAAAATATGACATTTTTCAGATTTTACGAAAATTTCATTCTATAGTTTAATTTTTGCGACAAGTTGTTATAGGAATTAATATCAATGCTAAATTGTCTTTCCAAAAAGCTATATACTTCAAAATTTGATAAAAACTTGTCAAGAAATGACAAATGCGCCAGACCACTTTTGTGCCAAAAAACTCTAGGTCATGAAATGTGATGAACATTTTTGCGACTTTAAGAAATTGATATTTTTTTTGGTTTCTATAACAATAATAGTACGTTTACATCTGAGGAAAATCTAGTAGATTTCAATTGAAATCTATTTCAAAATCTATACCGTTTAGATCTAAATTTTTTGAATTTTTGTGAGATTTTGTTTCCACAACAATAAACAGCTGATTAAAATAAAACATATAAACTAGAAATACCAAAAAATAAACAAAACAATAGGAAAATGGAAATATGGAAAATTCTATAATTATATTATGCATCAAAAATTAAAAAAAAACAAACTGAAATAGAAATTTTGCGAAAAAAAAAAAATTTCCAATTGTTAAATGTTTTGTTTGAACAGCAAAAACAAATTCATTTTTGGAATGTCAGTATAAAAAGTTATAACTTTTCAATTACTAAATATTTTTTTATTATAGATTCGTATTTTTTTTTTTTTGTTAATAATTAATATTTTATTTCCTTTTTATTCAACTTGTCTGCTTTTGTTTTTAAATGTCAATTTTTCAGTCACTGCGTTGTAATTATCTACTACAATATTACAAAAAACACAGTAGTATCATTTGGTAGTGCCCAAGTTTGACAAGATTGTGTGAGATTTTGCACAAATCTAGTAACGAGCTAGATTTTATTTTGTATGGGAAATCTAGTAAAAATGAGGTAGATTTCGCTCGAAATCTCGTATATACTAGATTTTGCTTAGATGTAAACGCACTATAAGTACACAGACATAAAGTATTACCACGATGATAACCCATTGCGAAATGAGACCGAAGATGGAAAATTTTGAAAACTCCTTTTTAAGTTTAAAAAAATTTAAAAAAATGGATCTGGCACTTTAAAGTCTTGTCAAATATACATATGTTAGAGATTAACTGTGTAAATTTTTAAGTAAATTGCTCTGGCAGTATTTTTTTTACAAAGAATTTTTTTTGCGGATTTCGATAAAAATTATTTTTTTTGTTAAATATGCAGTAAATGTACTATTTCTAAATACTGCGTATCAAAAATTTTTCAGTTTTCTACTTTTAAACGTTATATTTTATCTTAATAGCCTAGGGTTTCTGAAAAATATAATATGACCCCGTTAACCATTTTGGACTTGTGATCACATGTGATGCGAAAAATAACCCTTATGTGCTCCTAGGTTTAAAATGATTCAAAATTCAGCAGTATTTGCAAAATATCTGAATTTTTTGACTTAATCGTCCTATAATATCTTGGGGGCGTTTGTGGTGCCATGTCCAAATGGGTTAATGACGTCAAATTATAAAATCATCATAATCACCAAAATATAAAATCGGTAAAATATTTACACAATTTTATTTCCCAACCCATAGTAAGGGTTTCATCCAGTTTACTAGAACAATTAATCAATAATATTAATAGGTTAGGCGATTTTTTGTGACCGATGTTTTGTTCTACCGGTTTATCCCGATTTTGACCAAACGTATATTATCTGAAAGGTATTTCTTTTTAGCCGTTTTCCAGATTTACAGATTTTTAAATTTTTTGCCTTGTTTTGAGTAAATTGCATTTAAAGTTGCTACTAACACATACATAAAATTATAAATATGCTATGTGTGTGTTTATTAATTTTGTTAATGTGTTTGTTAAAGAGTTTGTTATCTTTATTCACAATAAAAATAAACAAAAAAAGGTGTTGGTTTGTGAATTGGCTAAGTGGAAAAATGAAGTTGCCTAGAAATAGCACTCGAATTTCGTTTGCTGGAATCTGCTAGTTTATTTAAATATGCCAAAGTTCTAATTTTGCCCTCGGCAAGGAATGGGTTAAAGTTGTTCGATTTATTCCAAATTTTTAGCATGGAAGACTTGCATATTTGGTTATTATATTTTAAAAGTCACATTTAAAAATTCAGGTGCTCCTACAAAATGTTTGAATTTTTTGAATAAATTGTCTTTTATTGGCTTGGGATCATATGTGACCCCAAGTCCAAAAAGGATAATGGGGTCAAATAATTTTTTTCTGAAACCCTAGGCTATTGAGATAAAATATAACATTTAAAAGTAGAAAACTGATGAATTTTTGATACAAAGTATTTAGAAAGGGTACATTTATTGAATATTTCAGAAAAAATTAATTTTTCTCGAAATCCGCGAAAAAAAATTTCTTGTAAAAAAATTCTGGCAGATGAATTTACTTAAAAGTTCACACAGTTAATCTCTTACATACACTTAATAAAACTTTAAAGTGCCAGACCCATTTTTTGAAATTTTGTTTAAGAAAATTTTTCAAAACTTAAAAAAGGAGTTTTCAAAATTTAATGAAAAAAATTTTCCATGTTTGGTCTCAGTGCGCCATAGGTTAACAACAAGGTAATAAAACAATACTTTACATCTGAGTATTTATAGGTATGGAGACTAAAAAGGAAAAATTATGGCTTTAATTAATTTCTTAAAGTTGAAAAAATTTCTGTCAAATTTCACGAACTAGTTTTGTTTTGGCACAAAAGTGGTATGGGGCATTTGCTATTTCTTGGCGAGTTTTTATTAAATTTTGAAGCTATATAGCTTTTTCATGAGATAATTTAGTACTGAAATCGATTCATATAACAACTTGTCGAAAAAATTTAACTATAGACGAAATTTTCATAAAATCTGAAAAAAAAAATATTGTATTTTCCCCCTATAAACTCACTTGAAATTTTCAGTCGCGTTGAGGCACCCCTAATTTTTTTTTGATTTACCCAAAACTTTGTATTTTTCAGTTTTAAGATTTCGTGGGGCCACAGGATAATAGAGCGCTATTACTACGACCATCAAAAACAAAAAAAAGCCGTCAGACAGACAGACGGACGGACGCACTGTGGCTCAAATTTTGATTTCATTGGCCAAAAGTCAAATTTTTTTTTGTCATCGATTTTTAAAATTTTTACTCCTTTTTGTAGCTTATATATCCAGATTAAGGTAGCCAAAAAATTAGGTTAAACTATTGATAATTGTGGGCGTGGCATGCTGTCAAACTCAACTGTTTTTTTTAATTCAGCAAAAGGTGTTTTTTTTTTGTTTTTTATCAAAAATAAATGGTTACTACTCGCAAGCTATCATCGATATTGGCCTGCGGTCTTTTTTATAATGTTAGTAGGATTATAGTCTTTAGTTTTTGTAAGTAGTCACAGTTCTAACGTTTGATATTAGGGGCGTTATGAAATATTTATGAAACCACTATATTTTTCTCAAATTTAAACTTTAGTGGAATAGAACTTCTAAAGGAAGTAAGGGAACAAGAAACGTATACCACCCGGAGAAAGGCGAATGTATCCTGTTTAACCCTATATATACTTTTGCACCCCCCACGAGCCCCCGGTAGAACACTTTTTTCATTTTAATGAAATTACTCTAAAAAAATTACTCTAAAAAAAATTTTGTTTTTTTACTTTAGACTACGTAAAAGTAAAATAATTAAATAAAATACCTGCGAAAGGGTTTATTGGCTTTGTTTTGATCAGCAAAAAAATAAGTCATAAAATGATCACAATAGGTTCTACAGTAAACAAATGATCTCTTTCTTAATTTACCTGTTGTCAAATTTAAGGGTCAACCAAAGTCATAAACAATTTTATAAGTTTGTCAATAATCGCGGCACTAAACCACTAAAGATAAAAAACCACCCCATATTGGCGAGAAACTAATTAGTTTTACCTGATATTGAAGTCTGGATAACAAGTGCAGTTTTGTTCAATTTAAGTACTACCTGCTATGAAATTAAAGATCAATGTGTGAATAACATGTACCTAAAAATGTATAAAATGACGGATTCTATAAGGGATTACTCAATAATAAGTTAATACTTCAAGTGTACGGACGTATATTCGCAAGTGATAAAAAGTGATAAAAAAGTGATAACAGACGCAAATAAAAATATTGAGAAAAATATGGAGAACTTTAGTTATAAAGAACTGGCCGAAGAGTATTTTCGAAACAAAAACCAGGAAGATGTTCTTAGTTACGTTAAAATAAAATTAAACTTAAATTCGTCTAGTACCGAAATACAAGAGCAATTATCTAATTTCGTCAAAGTACTAAAAAAACGATTGAAAGAAGTTAACTACTGTAAACAAAAGTTTTATAATAAAAGTGCAAACTGGTTAGAAGGCCAACTTAATGTTGGTGGAGAAACAGCAAAGCTAGATAAGGCTGGAAGACCACGCAAATCATTGGACAACTGCAGCGATAGATCTAAGAGGCGGAAACTTAAAAATTTTAACGAGGAAATTGGTTCTACAAATATAAAAGAATCTTTTCTACATCAATTACGAGCACAAAACCAATTAACAAAAGTGGATATCATTGAAAAAACTTGTAATGCTAGTCCAGTGAGAACAAAGCGAATTCTTAAAAGTATACCAACTCCGAGCGATGCAAAACAGTTCACAAATGAGGAGGCATTAGCATTATTTCTGGATTTGAAATTAACAAAACACCAATATATTCAGCTCAGATTGCGTGCGATTGAAAAAGGCTCAAATATGTATCCAGCATATCATCACATAACAGCTGCTAAAATAGACTGTTTGCCATCAAAGGACACTATTACAATCACACCAATTTCGGCAGAAGTACAACTACAATCTTTACTTGATCACACAGCCAAACGCTTGCTACAATCAATAACAGGAACTGAGTTAAAGAAATATGGAAACACAAAGTTAATTCTATTTTGTAAATGGGGATGTGATGGTTCTTCGGGACAAAAACAATACAAACAAGTTGTATGTGAAAATATTTCGGACTCAGATATGTTCATGGTATCATTTGTACCATTGCGATTGAAAAAGATTTTGGAAGATTCGGAGCCTTCGAGTAGTACAACGCAAACAATGGATATTTGGAAAAATGAGACACCATCTTCTACGAAATACTGCAGGCCAATCAAATTTGAATTCAAAAAAGAAAGTCATGATGCCATTAACAAAGAAGTTAGTGATATCAAGGCCCAAATAGCAACACTACAGCCATTACAATTACAGTTAGATGGGCAGCAAATTGAAGTAAGCTACCAATTAGTGCTGACAATGATAGATGGAAAAGTAGGTCAGGCTTTGACTAACACGAAGGCTGCATCCAGCTGCATTATATGCCAAGCAACATCAAGCCAATTAAACCAAGTCCCGACAAAATCATTCGATAATACCGATGCCTTCGAATTTGGATTATCACCACTACATGCAAGAATACGACTTATGGAACACATACTAAAAATCAGTTATGATTTGGATTTCGGGCCTTCAGGATCAATAAGAAACAACGAAACCAACAAAGAGTTAAGAAGTTCAAAAAAGAAACATGTTCAAGATGAATATCGCAAATTTGGATTGATTATAGATCAGCCAAAACAAGGGTCAGGCAATACAAATGATGGCAATACCGCAAGAAGATTCTTTTCAGATCCAGAAACAGCATCTGAAATAACAGGAGTGGATTTAAACCTTATTTTCAGATTTAAAATAATCCTAGAAGTACTTGCGTGCAATGAAGAAATTGACTCTAGAAAATTTGGAGATTATGCTAAGGAAACTGCAAAAATATATACAACCAACTACCCATGGAGAAATATGTCTGCAACAGTCCACAAAATCCTTTATCATGGAGAAGATGTCATTAAATATCATTTGGTGCCACTTGGAGATCTATCAGAGGAGGCTCAGGAAAAAAGGAACAAGGATTACAGATTTTATAGACAGCACAATACTAGAAAAATGTCACGAAATTCCACAAATGAAGATCTATTTAATATATTATTGGCAACGTCAGATCCGTTCATCTCCAGTATTCGAAATCAATGGAAAGTGGAACATCGGGATTTAGATGAAGAAGCCAAAAACCTACTAAAGAACAGAAATAGCACAGAACAAAATATGGAATATTTGCAATCAATATTTGAGTCTAATGAATAATAATTATAATTGCCTTTCATTGTTATTTAAGTACGAAAAACATAGTATTAGTAAAAAATAATAATAAACAGAACCTACCATTGTTACAAATGCTATTTAAATCTATTGCAGTTTTTATTCTTAAAAGGTTTCCCACATATGAATGCAATGTTTTAATAGATAAGAAAGATTCAAAAAATAAGAACCCATATTTTCATATCAAAATTAAAAAAAAAATTAGAATCATTGCGCTAATGTTTAGCAGATTTATTTAGCTAGTGTAACAAATTAGGCAGCAAACACTAATAAATTTTTCTGTAGTAATAATAATATTCCTTGAGTGTCAGCAAATTGCAAATTTGATAGCAAACATTTTTAATTTTTTAGTAATACTAGTTAAATTTCTAGTGAATTTTACTATTTTGTTGCGTGTAAAAATTTTTTTGAGTGTAAAAATTTTTTTGAGTGTAAGCATTAAAAAAATTTCATTATTACAAAAAATGTTTATAATAATTATTTAACTCCAAATATGACACTTTCTAATAAATAAAAATAAATAAAAAAAAACATATATCACGCTAAAAGTTAAAAAAAATCAAAAGTTAAACTTTGACCTAGAATTCCTTAAAAAGTACTCAATCAATTTAAATGAAATTCACACTGAGTCAAGATCAACTATCTATCTATCTATTAAAAAAAAACAGTACTAAAATATTTTGATCGGTTCAAAAGTTACAGAATTTTGGCCAATGAAAAATGATTTTCAGCCACTGTGGGACGGACACTGTCAAATCGACTCAGAAAATGATTGGAAAAAATGAATCGATTGGTACAATAATAACTACCAATATTTTTGGTAGTTACAAACAAAAGTTACTTGGGCGAAAAAGTGGAACTGTATTTAATAATGCAAGTTTAGTACTATTTTTATACCCTGTACCACATGTGATCAGGGTATGGTGACCTTGTGCTTATCTTTTATTACACCGACCCACTCAGAATCACTTTCTGAGCGATTTAGCTATGTCCGTCCGTCCGTCCGTCCCTCTGTGTGTCCATGTAAACCCTTTAATGAAGAAAAATATGAACATATTTTGATCAAATTTACTATATAAACCTATATCGGCCATAGATTGAACGTTACTGAAATTGGCGAAAATCGGTGCATGTTCAGACCTAGCCCCCATACAAATGACCCTATGAAATCGACTTAAATTGCCATAATATCCAAATTATCATATAGATCACGGTCACATTAGGCTTGTGTATGTTTATTACATCCATCTATCAGTAGTCCAAAAATAAACCCTATAGGGCATTTCGTAGTCATAGCCCCCATATGAAGCCGATTCCCGATCTTCACATAAATCGATCAAAAAACAAAAATATTGCACACATTTTTCTCAAATTTGATTTGTATATGTTTTTGTAAAAATAAGTGACCTTACCAAATATGGTAAGGATCGGTACATTTTCCGACCTACTCCCCATATAACTATAACATCCGATGTGAACTTTTTCATATCTGAAGGCAAAAAAATTAATAGCAATGCCACTCAATTTTGGTTTATGCTTATTTTAATATTCAATTAATTGAACCTAAGACCCTTTCTCTAAACTCATGGCATAGGGTACCGTATAGCCAGTCTAGACTCACTACAATTTTCTTACTTGTTTTTTATTAATATATCAAATGCACTAGTACCTTCTTTTTTACGTTTTTACTTATATAAAATCTATTGAAGGCAATATACCAAAAATAAAAAAGATAAATAATTTAATAATACTTTAGAACATTTTCGGGGTTTGAACATATTACTATGCTGCTCTAGCACTTTCACCCTGACTTTTAATGTCTACCCCAGTGTAATTTAATAGACGAAAAATAAATCAGCTTATTTTTATATATTTTTTTTTCATACTAGTATAGTTTTTATTTAAGATGTACGGATACTTTGTGTAGCAAGTGTATTTTTTAAAATATTTATTGTTGTTTTTTTGTTGCATGTCATTTTTCTTATGTCACTGTTTTTTCTTCTTTGTTACAGTATTTTGTTGCCTTTTATGGGATCTTAAATTTAATGCGTTATTGTTGTTGACGATGTTGTTGTAATTGATGTTGTTGTAATTGTTGTTGTTGTTGTTGCTGTTCGTAGTTTAAGTGTCACCACGCCTTAAGCTAAAATATGTTATTTTGATGTAAAGTCATTTCCATTTATTTTATTTGTTGTTGTTGCTGTTGATGTTTGTGTTACTACCATAACATGCTTTCAGAATATTTTGATGGATGTATGAATGAATGAACGAACTAACGAACGTATAGATGGGTGGAATTCTGGAATAGTTAAATAAATGAAAAAGGATATTTGTACTTTGTGCAGTAAGTAACGTCAGTCAGTCAGTCAGTCAGTATGCCTTAAAGTTGCATGTCAATAGTTTGTATGCTTTAGTTTGTTTTTGTTGTTCTTGTTCTTGTTTATGTTAACAGTTGACATAATTTTAAACATTAAAATGTGTTAATGACACAGCAACAAGAATTACTTTGGAATCTAAAAATGATTGTTAGAGAAACCCAAAAGGAAGCAGCCAGAAACAGTCTTAAATAATGAAAAATAATATTATTTGCAACAAGAAACTACAAACTGAAAATGAAACTGAAACTGAAACTGCAAAAGCTCTGCAATACAACTAAATTCAAGTTTAGTTTTATTTAAACAACTGCTGCAGTAGTGTAACGTTACAAACGACAACGACAACAGCAACAACATCAACAACAAAAACTACTACAAGATAAACATAAGAACAACAACTTTAACATTCCTGCAGCATGTTTTACACAATTTTCAAAACAATTCCTTGGTACAAACAACAACAAGCAATGCAGATGTTTGAAGTACGTACAGCAAAAGCAACCACACAATCATTTAACATATTTCTTATATCTTTATACATGTCGTACGAACAAGCAGATTTTGGAGAAGTGAAGAGAAGTTTAGACAAGTGTCGGTTATCAAAATATTCATGTTAAAAAAAAATTACATTATTGAAATTATAACTGCACTTAACTTTAAAATTTAACTATTTGGTTTTTTCTAAGACTGACATTTCAAGTATACAGTCAAAAAATAATATGAGAAATGTAAGCAAATTTAAAGAAAACAATTATTCAAAGTATGAAGCTTTCAAAAGACATATCTTGCTACTCATATGAAACATTTGGAAACATTTTAACCAACGTTGCCCCACTATTGCAACCATTTACTCATATCAAGTTGGCATAAAAACCGTTTTGCTTTTAAAACGACACCATATCAATTTAAAATCGAACAAATACGTATTAATTTTTGCAAAAATAAAAACATAATTTAATAAATACTAGCAGATCCCAATCCTTGAAATTCGAGTGCAAATTTTAGGAAATTTTATTTCTTCATTTTATAAAAATCCCTAAGGGTAATCAATTTTAGCCAATTCACAATTCAACACTTTTTAAATATCGACTGCAATAACCGTTATTGGGTCATGTCCAATTATTGGTTTATGTCCAAAATTATTTTTCAATTCAACACAATTATTATTGTGAATGACAAAAACAAACTCATTTTTTTTGCAAATACATTAACAAATTTAATAAACACACTCATAGCATTGTATAATTTTGTTTATATGTTAGTAGCATCTTTAAATGAATTTTACTTAAAAAAAAAAAAATTTAAAAATTTAAAATCTGTAAATCTAATGGACTGCCAAAAGGTATTACCTTTCAAATAAAATACGCTTGATCAAAATCGGGAGAAAACTTTTGAACAAAAAATCGGTCACAAGAAATCATCTTACCCATTAAAACTATAGATATGGAAGTTTATATTAAGAAAAAAAATTTGATATTGAGAACATTTTTGTTAAGAAAATAAAATTTATACCCAGCAAAAAAATAATGCATCAAGACTTAAAATAGATACTATTATCGCTGTACGCAACTAGCGATTAGTTGGCTCATCACTAATGAATTCAATATAAACTTATCATAATGCCGAAGTTATCTGAATAAATTTTACGTAGTGTCCTGTTAAATAATTTCTTCACAATAATTTCTTCTTGGCGCTGTTTACAAATTTAAAAATTTCATTGGCCCTGTTCTATCAGCGTTTTAATAATCAATCGAAATAAACTGAGATATCACATGATATGAAATTTCGGGCTTTCATAATTCAACAAAAAAAATCGCATCCCAAAAAATTTTTGATTTAATACCCTCACAGACAGGTGTAATAATTAGGAAAAAAATCTGGACCCCACAAAATATATATAAATATAAATATATATGTATATATATATTCTTGATCCTCATCACAAGCAAAGTTGATATAGTGATGTCCGTCCGTCCGTCTCTAGAAATCATGATCAAGTCCACTATAGTGCAGCTGGGTTGCTCATTTTTAGTGACAATAAGCAATCTAGCCATGTGACCAGGCTGCTCTTTAGAATGATCCAAATCAATAGATCACGAGATTTCAACGAAGATGTAAAAACATAACAAAAATATTGTTTTTCTATGTTGTTCTTGTTATTGCTGTTATTCTAGCTGTAATAATTAGTTTACGCTGGCATTGCATCACTTTTTTGTTACAACGAAACACATACAAAAAACTGCCGATATGATATAAAAAATTAAATCAAAATTTAGAAATAATCAGATTTTCATAATGTCTTTGCACCACTTTAGATGTAATTTGTTTTTCTTTGAACGCTTTCCGTGGATTTGTCGAATATATTCGACATTACACCGTATTCTGTTTCTATGCGCTTTTACAGTATAATCATTTAAAATGTTTTTTATAACTGTTATCTTATTATGTGTTTGACTTGTTTTAATTTTTTTAAACGAGTTGTTAAGAAGTTGTCAGTGCGTTCGTAAAAACAACAAAATTTAAAAAAAAAAATTAATATTTTCAGTGATCGGACGATATCCATAAAAATTGTAAGTATCAATACATGTGTTAAAAAATGTTTTCTAAAAAAAAAAAACATAAAAAATATCCTGGGTACTTTTGGTGATTGTTTTTCCGATGTAGAATATATTCGACATTTACCTTCAGAGGCTGTTTTTTTATATCCTCCAACTACAGTTTGGGGATATATTCTCTTTGTCATTCCGTGTGTAACGTGTCCAAATATCGGTCGGAGACCCCATAAAGTATATTTATTATTAATTTATGATTGATTTTAAGACATTCTACTAATGCCCGTCCGTCTGTAGTCAAAACGATTTTATTTTTTTACATATTGGAGGGTATAAAAGAATCGGCATAGCCGAATTTTAAACTCTCACTTTTTACAAAATAAAGTTTGTGTTTGGAAATAATATAATTTGATGAAATAATGGCCTTGCTATAAGCTAATTCAGATCTTGATGATTCAGTTGAAGACGAGGATGAGGTTTTATTTGAAGTGACACACGTGCAATCTACGGATGTTCTGCCAGGCGAACATGAAGCTGAATCAGAGGAAAATATTGATGGTACAGAATATGTAGAGTATGCCAACATCTCTACAGATCAAGAGGAACCAGGGCCAAGCAATGGACTAGAACCGGAGATTTCACTAACGTGTACCCCTAAAAACAACATTAGTTGGAGAACATTTCAAGCCCCCGACAGTTATGAAGGCATTACTTTTCAGCCAAAATCAGCTAATATTTTAAGAGTTGGAACACCGTTCTCATATTTCAATAAATATTTGACGGATGACTTTTTTCAAAGACTACAAACTACACAAATTTGTATGCGCAAACCACTGGACAGCTGTCGTTCAGGCAATGTACGGTGGACGAAGTCCGCATTGTTTTTGCGCACCATATTATGATGAGCGTCCTAAAATTTCCCCGAGTAGAGATGTACTACGACTATGGAATAGGAATGACTTTTTTTACTGAGAATAGGACGCGCAAACGATTTTTTGCCATACATAATAATATGCATCTGGTTGATATAAATACACGGAAAACTGGATGCCAAGATCGTCTTTTTAAAGTGTCGCCAATCAATGAGCTAGTCCGAAGGCGTCTAATGCAGCTACCATTGGAAGAAAATCTGTGCATCGATGAGCAAATCATCCCATTTAAAGCAAATTCGCCGCTAAACAGTACATAAAGGGCAAACCGTGTCCATGGGAAATAAAGGTTTTCTTCTTGTGCGGTAAAAGTGGAATGCCGTATGATTTTATTGTATACCAAGGTTCGACAACACCAATTAACCAACAATGGGTCATAACTGTTGGCTTTGGTTCAACTATTGTGCTCCATTTAGCGCTACGTATTCCAAAAAGTGAAATTGGTCATAATCTGTTTTTCGGTAATTATTTCCCTTCCTACTATTTGTTTGAAATTTTAAAACAACACCAAATTAATGCTGCCGGAAAAATACGAATAAACAGATTTGCCAATCCGCGCCTACCAAGTGAAAAGGAAAAAGGACCAGGATCATCCGCTGAATGTATAAGTGCCGACAGCAAAGTAATTATCGCTCGCTGGTACGACAATAAAATTGTGAACCGAGGCTCCAATTTTGTGGGAATTGGCAAGGAAGACAAAGCCAGGCGTTGGGATAAAACAAAAAATTAATTTGTAGTCATTGATAGGCCTGAAGTTTTTCGAATGTACAACGAAAGCATGGGCTGTGTAGATTCAATAGATCAAATGATACAATATTATCGAATAAACATTCGCACCGCCAAGTGGACACTACGAGTCATAATGCACTTTGTCGATTTGGCAATAACTGCAGCATCCCGAAAAACAAAATCCTAGATTCTGTGCATTTTCTATGTGCCACAATCATATGAGCTGCGGAATCGAACACCGTCGAAAGAGCATTTAAGAGGGAACCCATCTGCAACTACATCTACTCACTTGGACAGTAGCGATAGCTCAGACAGCGCTGATTCGATGCCGCCACCGCCACAAAAAAGAAAAAGAAAATTTCAAAAAGTACCATCACAATAGTACCATCACCAAAAAAGGCATATTCCAATTTTCGTACAATCTAAAAGCGCAGGTCGGTGCAAGGCGCAAGGTTGTGATAAAAGCCCTTTCATTATGTGCAAAAAATGCAATGTATTTCTTTGTGTGAAGAGAAATTCGAATTGTTTTGAAAATTTGCACCAAAATATTTAATATATTAGCGGTATTCACTCTTGGTGTTAAATTTACAACCCTGTTATATTTACAACGATTTTATACTACAAAGCGTGAACGTAAATCAGCTGTTTTTTGTTTTGTTTTTTTTTTATCAATTTGGAAACATAAACTATCAACAAGAATTTGCAGATAAGAAAAATGCCCAAAAATACGGAAAAAGAAAAAATTATAAATTTTTTTGTCCAAAATGCAGTTGACGAAATACAATTTGCAGAGATTCTGGATGTTGAAGGTACGGTATTACTTGCAATAATAAAAACAACACAAAAAATATAATTACTCTCCTTTTGTAGATACATGTGAAGATGATGCCATTGACCAAATTTTGGATGAATTAGTTGATGACATTATTTTAGTTAAAGTATACCGCCGCGGAGCTTGGAATTCGGTTCCAAAATCAATGAAATGGTCACTAAATGTCTTAACCCAATTAGATGACAACAGATTTTTGCAAATGCTGAGGGTTCGTCGAATTGAGTTTCATATACTGGTGTCTATGATTTCTGGAGATACAGAATTTAACCAACCCCATTCATGTGAACAATTTCCAGTTGAGTACCAGCTAGCAATTGTCCTATACAGACTCGGGTCATCTGGAGAAGGGGCGAGTATTACTAAAATGGCTGCTTTTTTTGGTGTGGGTGATGGTGGTGCGATCGACAAAATAACACGGCGTATTTTTAAAGCCTTTTTAAACTTACAGTCAAAGTATATATCCTGGCCAAATACAGAGGAAAGAACAGAAATTGTTACAAACACATATTACGAACTCCCATTCTGCATCGGATATGTTGATGGTTCTGAAATACCACTTGCAGAAACTCCAGTAATCAATGGAGTATCTTTCTTTTCCCGAACACATAAATACTCCATAAAAGTACAAGCGATTTGCGATTACAAACTTCGCATACGACACATTGTTGTAGGAAATCCTGGTAGTGTCCACGATTCAAAAATTTTTAAAAACTGTGACATTCATAAAGAACCTCAAAAATATTTTTCATCTCACCAATGGATAGCAGGAGACTCAGCTTATTCCTTATCGCCAACTGTAATAACACCTTATAGGATTAACTCAAATCAAATGGATAGCAAACAGCGAAAACAATTCAACAGAAGACATAGCTCATATAGAGTTAGGATAGAGCATTGCTTTGGAGCGTTAAAGGAAAAGTTTAATAGTTTAAAAAACTTAAAAATGCGCATTAATTCTTCTCGAAGCCATTTGTTTTGTTGCCAATGGATCGTCGTATGCTGCATTTTGCACAATATTTTATTGGATGTAAAAGGAATACAAGCCCCGGAGGAATTAAATGAATCTGAGGAGGACGACGAGGAACCAGATGAAGAGCTAGAATTGAATTCAGCAAATACCAAATATGAATTAAAAAGGCAAGCTATTTATAGTTTAATATTTAACTAATTTATTTCATATGTAAAAAAAAAACAAAACATTTAAAAAACAAATAATTCATTAAAAAATAAAAAAGTATTAAATACATAATAAAATGAATATAATTGTTTACTCTCTATTGTGGGAGCCATATTTGTAACGCATTTCAATCTCGAAGCGTTCGGTTCTCTCCTGCTTTTCTAGTTCTAATATGCGTAAACGTTCGTCTTTTTCTATTTCAAGTTTTTTCAACTCGAACCTTTGTTTCCTTTCTTCGATTTCCCCGGCATATTTCCTTTCATTCAATTCAAATTCTTTTTGAAATTTCTCTCTTTCAAATTCAATCTTCATTTTTAAGAATGAATTTCTTTCACTTTGGATTTGGGAAAGTTGATCCAAAGAATTTTTAGGTGCAGCTCTTCTGATATTCGCTGCAAAATCATTCACAGCTTTATTTTTTTGTTCCACCCTTTTTCCAAGTTGTGGCTCTTGAGGTAAAGATGGTGGAGTTGTAGGTAAACCCTCAGAAGCTGTACATAAATTTGGCACCTCAACGCAATCTTCTACTGCTAGAGCTTCTGATCCTGCATATTGTATGACTGGTGTCAAGCAGTATTCATCGAGACTTTCGAAACCGTAAAACTCTATTTGCTCATCCACAGTACTATTCGAAATAGGCATGTTGTTAAGTCCCATGTTGCTTGTAGCGGCACTATCAAAAACTTCGAATGGGAATTCGGTGTTTTTTTGCCCAAAAATAGCATTAAGTTCACCGTAAAACCTACAAATCTTTTTTAGCTTATCTGAAACAGTAATACATACTTAAGAATGTTGGATTAACCTTAATTACAAAAATAGTGCAAACCTTGTACGGATAAAACGCCTTTGTCAGTTTGAAGCAAGCCTGCACCGGTGGATTTTCTCCATGTCTCAGCTTTGTTGTAGGTTATTTTTAGATTCTTTACTTTCCACCGTACAATATCCCAAGAAGCATCGATTCCTGTTGCATCCAGAAACTTTCTGTAGAAAATTTGAGCAGTGGGTTACTAAAAAGGACATATTAAATATAATAATAATATAAATATACATAATAAATATTAATGCCAATAAAAATTATTTAACTCACCTCAAACCCTTGATGTTCCTGCAAATATTCCAATAGCTGCTGAACTTCACTATCGGTCCATCTTTTATTATTTATTTTTCCCGCTTTCGTTTTAGGTTGGGTTTTTCATTATTTTTATACATTTTTTCAATATTTTGATCCATTTATCACAAAATAAAAATTAATAAATTGAAAAATAAACAATTGTTTTGGCAGCTCAACAATCAGCTGTTTCAGTCTTGTAAATGTTTAGTCTTTTAGATGTACTATACCTTTTACCCTTGTACTTTAACACAGCGTAGTAAATTACAATTTCATACATTTTGTTGTTGTGGTGTTGTAAAAAGTAGTAATTTTACTATATCTACAACATTTACAAGGGTTACAAGGGTAGTTTACTACCAAGAGTGAAAACCCTTATTCAAAAATTGAATTTTAAACCTTTTTACAATTTTTTTTTAAACTAAAACATGAATAAACTATAAAGAAAATTTTTTCCTTTTATTATTATGAATAACAATAATTGGTATCTTTGGAGGTCAATGTCGAATATATAAAAGCCACGGGGGCCACCAAAGACAAAAACTAATATTTTTCCCGGCTTCAGCGTCATCATAGTACCCTCCATATAAGTTTTCAGATTTTTAGCTCGGCAAAAATTATTTTTGATCCTGAAAGGGTTGAGTACTCTAAATTTAATCTTATAGAAAAATATCGATATTACAATTTTTTTCTTATCCAATTTTCCTAATTTAAAATTTGTTGTATAAAATTTATAGTAATTTGATGAGTTGTAGAAAACTCTCAGATAAGAAACTTTAAGCATTTTAAATACATTTCATATTAAATACGTTTAAAGGTAGACCCCTAAAAAATATCAGATTGTCAAATTTTTCCCATGGAATCACCGTAAACCTTACAACACTTAAGACAAGTTAATAAAAAATAATTTTCCCGTAGACTTGGCAAAAAATAAAATTAATAAGATATGTAAACCCTTGCATTAAAAGCAGTATATATACATATATCGTAGATCCGGTGCAATATCGAATTAAGCGCAATTTTTCTTGCTTATTCAAATTACAATTGCGCCCTAAAATAGGTCTACAGAATTGACCTCAAAATAGCTGATTAAGTTGTTATTTAGAATTAATGTTATTATTTATATTATGCACATGCCTCTTTTTTCAGCTGTAGAAGGGTTTGAAGACCCTCATGAGTGTGAGTAAATTTTTCTCGATAGTTGAGACTTTTATACAATAAAGTAATGGACATTTTTTAATTGAAACATGCTTTGTTTTCTTTATAAAAAATCTATATATTTGGGAAAGTCCGTTATAAAATGGCTCATAATATAGAGAAATAATATTTGTTTTTAGTTATTAAAAAAAAACCCAGAAACAGCGACGCAAAGTGCAATTATGTCTTTGTTTACCTAATGCCGTTTTCTTTTCTGACAAAAAATTTCGCACTTTATTTGCACTTTTTTCGAAAAGTGTAATTTTTTATATATTTTAAATTAAGAGCAACCTTATCTTATACATAAATCGAAAGGTCTCAAACAGCTGTGTTCATAAAATGAAAAAAAAAAATTTCATTACTATCCTCTTTGACGTCATAGGATGAAAATATTAAAAAAATGGAAACAATGGGGGAATATTCTCACACTATGACCTGAAAAAAGTCAATGGCTGCAATTTTTTGCGATTTATGAGTGCTTGCCTTTGAGACCTTTCGGTTGATGTATAAGATAAGGTAGCTCTTAATTCAGAATATTTAAAAAAATACACTTTTCGAAAAAAGTGCAAATAAAGTGCGATATTTTTGGTCAGAAAAGAAAACGGCATAAGATTTACACTAATTTACTAATCATAAGTATCGCGCGCAACTGACTATTATGACTTTGTTGCATTGAAAAGATTTGTCGCTTGAGGATTTTTGATGCGCGCAAAAGACAAATATGACTTTATTGCTTTGAAAAGTTTTCTCATTAAAGCTCTCAAATATGTCGTTTTTACACCATTTGACATTTGTTAATCGGAATTTATCAATTGATCTTTAATTTTTATTTTAGAAAATTTTATTCAATTGAGATAATTAAGTATTTTTTTTTTTTTTTTCTTATTCCTTGAAGATTATAACACAAGTTTATGAGCAGTTTCCCTACTTTACAAAATCAATCACAAATATTTTTTGTAAGGAAGTTTTTTAAATTTTTATTACAATCAACGGTAATATTAAATTATAATTATTATTCGTTCTGTATTACTTCTGTCCAGTAGCGGACTTTTCGCTTCTGCCTTTAAGTCCAGATGTCGTGTTTCGAATGCTAGAGATGAATAGATCTGAAGTTGCCAACAATATATTAAAGGAGATAAAATACAACATTTTAAAGTAGAAAACAGATTAAGTTTTGATACAAAGTATTCAGAAAGAGTACATTTACCGAATACTTCTCAAAAGTCTCATTTTTCTCGAAATCTAAAAAATATAAATACTTGTAAAAAAATTCTAGCACAGCGATTTACTTAAAAATTCACACAGTTAATCTGTAACATGCATTTAACAAAACATGCATTTAACAAAACCCTAAAATGCCTGATCCATTTGTTTGAATTTTGTTTAATTTTCAAAATTTTATCATAAAATTTCCCATTTTCGGTCCCAATAGCTTAACAACGTGGTAATAAAACAATACTTCATATCTTATTTCTTATAAGTATAGAGACAAAAAAAAATGCTATCAAATTTCATGACCTACTTTTTTTTGGCACAAAAGTGGTCTGGGGCATTTCCTATTTCTTGGCGAATTTTTATTAAATTTTGAATTTTTATAGCTTTTTGAAAGATAATTTAAAAGTGATCTCGATTCATACAATCGCTTGTCAGAAAAATTAAACTATAGAACGAAATTTTCATAAAATCTCAAAAAAAAATTGTATTTTCCCCATAAAAAACACAATTGAAATTTTCAATCGAGATCCGGCGCGACTTTTCTTTATCCGATTGTCCCCAAACTTCACATTCATTAGTTTTATATTGAAAGGTAACAAACTGGACCCCGCCTATCCCCAAAATCGCATTTTAATTTTTAAGGACCACTCTATTGGGCATATATGAATCTGAAGTGCACAACAAAATAGTGATAAGGTCTCCATTAGTGCAACATTTTGACAGTTTTCTTGTGTTGTTCTCGCGAAAGAAATCTGTAGTCTTTGTTCCTTTTTTCTTGCGCTTCTTCAGATAGATCTCCTATTGGTAGCATATTGTTTTGAATTATTTGTTCCCCATGGTACAAAATTTTATGAACTGTGGATGGCATATATCTCCAAGAGTACACACAGAAAAAAGATTGGTTGGAATTCGGTTAAGACTAAAAAAATTTATTAAAGTAATAACAATTTTTATTATAATTCTTCAATATTTAATAATACAATATATTTACTTTAATAACTACTGTATAAACATAATTCTTCTGAAATAAAGGTATCTGCAACAACAAAAATAGTTCCATTTACTAATAAAATTCTTTATAAAAAATATTCAACTAATTTAATTGAGGCAACCTTATAAATCCAAGAATTACATACTTCGATCCCAAATATTGGCAACTGCAATCTCTTATTCGGTTATAACAACATATTTTAAACCAAAAATGTTTTAACAGATATTGTAACAAATTATTGGTTACATTCCTACAAATTAAATTTGTATTAAGAATTATTTTTCGGTTATAACAAAAGAAACCAAAACTATTAAACTATTTTGGTATTTCTAACCAACAGAAATTTGCATGAATCAAATTCTGTTGTAAATACCGAATAAATATAAAAATATGTTTAGTCATACTGAATTTTCGAATTAAATTGTCATTTTTTAAAACAAAATGTAAAAAAACAACTTTTGAATATTATATGAACATTTAAATTTTCAAATAAATATCACAACGTTTACAAAAACTTCAATGTAATTTATGTATACAAAAAAAAAAAAAAAAAAAAAATGGATCATAGAAGTATATACATTAAATACGAAACTTGAAAGTGTATTTTAGCGCATCTGGGAAGAAGCTTTTGTGTGACATTTATGCTTATGGTTAAGAAAAACAATCTGCCATTCTACTGCGCACTACCAATAGTCGTGTCAAAGATAGAGAAATATGGGCTGAACTCGGTGGAATATCTGTAAAAGTTATTTATTATCATATTACAATAAATCAATACGTCCAGGATTTGATTTCAGCACCAGCTCCCGACTTCTCAACGCAAATATGATAGTTCGTTTCCACGCCTGTGTTGACGGAAAAAATATTTCTAAGGACGTACGTAACCAGGAAGCTGGTCGTCACGATGTAGTCATCTTAACAGACCTTATTTAGAAATGACTAACCGCATGTCTATACACACGAACAATATGAAATGTTTCGTGTTGGATGAAGTCGATCAAATGTTTTGTGATTTCACCAAAGACCAAAAATATATCGCGATGTATTGGAACACAATGTGTTTCATCCAATCAATTCTTTTCTGTAACAGAATGTCGATCAATTGACTTAAGAGCAAGTTACATATATGTGATCATAATTTGTGTTTGTTGCATTTATTTTACTCTGTGGTCAAGTTGAGTTTCTTAAAAAAAATTTTTTTCCCAATTAATACCAATTAGGAACATATCAAAATACCAACTTATTATTAAAGGAAGTTTTGCGGACAATATGCCGATATGTTATGATTTTTAATAAGTGGAACAGAAAAATGTTTTTCACAAAATTGTAAAATTTATAAAGTATGACTACCTAAAGATTAACGATTACTATTTTATTGCAAGCTATTGTCTTATTTCGCTTAAATAAAAATAAATTATTAATATAAATTATAAATAAAAGTTATTATTAAAAAAAGTGTTTTAAATATTTTATATCAGCAAAAACATAGATAAATGGTAAATAAAATTAATAAATCCAACTATATACCACAGTTCTAACAATCGAATTTATATTTATATACAATTGCCCTTACCATTCTACGTTTATATAGATTATATAATTCAGTTATCACAAAAGAATATTGTGATAGTACATGGGACTACAAAAATTCGGTTGGCAACAAATTTGGTTGCGACAACGAATCCGTTTTCTGTGTGTATTTTTCATTATAATGTATAGCTGTTTTATTGGCGTACTCTCCAAATTTTTCGCATTTAACTCTCTGCTGCATGCTAGAACTGCAATATCGTCTTATTAATTCATGATCAATATTTGTGACAGTTTATGGATCGGAAAAACATCTCCTTGCAGTATTTCCATCATTTGAGTTTCCTTCTCCTTGTTTTGGTTGGTCGATTATGAGGCCTACCTGTAGATAGTTCTCTTGCATTTGTTTTTTTTTTTTGCTTCTTTTTCTTCATTTTCTTTGTTTTTTCTCACTGTTTCGCCTAACGAACAAAACTCCAAATCATAACCCAATTTAAGAAAATGCTCCATAAAAGGTGTTCTATCATGAAGAAGGGACATTCCAAATTCGTAGGCCTCCTTAAAACTATCGTCTCGTGGTGGGGGTTGGCTTAGTTCACTTGATGTCTTTTGGCACATAATGCAGCTTGACGATGACTTTGTTTCGGTTAAAGCTTGTGCAACTTTTCCAACAATCGTTGTGAGACTCATTTTGTTTATAATATTACCGCCAAATTGATTTTTAAATTTATAATATATACTTAAGTAGAAAAGGAACGTGATTCCAAAACTCTTCACTACTATATGTCAAATGTAAATAGTATTAATGTTATGAGAATATAAAATGAATTGAATTGAATTGAATTTTAAAATTCACTCTTTATTTATTGGTCTCCCATACTTTGCTGAAGAAGGAATTTCATTTTTCAAAACATCAACTTCTGTTGCTCTACTAGTTGACGGCCCTAAGCCGCTATAAATTTTTGTCAAGCGCAATGAAATGAAAGATACCATTAATAAATTAGCATCTGCTGAATTTTCGGCATTAAATTTCTTGTATTGTTTCTGACCAAAGGGTCCACCACATCCCCATTTAGAAATTAAAGTAATGCTGCCATTTCCAATTTTTTTTTAAATGATCAGTATCAAACGTATCTAGCAATCGTTCTGCAGTATGTGCAAGGAGATCTTGCAATTTTATTTCTGCTGAACATGGCCATTAATATAATTTAACAATTAAGCGCATTATGTCTCAATCCTTTTTGATAATTATATAACAACTTGTGTCAACTCTACCCGTTCCTTTTTCTCTCAGTATAAAAATAAATACACGCAAAAATAATACACCGGTGCGACCAACTTGTGTATTCATAACACACAAACGGACGGACGGACATCGTTAAATCGACTCAGAAAGTGATTTTGAGTCGATCCGTGTAATAAAAGATGGGTATAGGTCTAATATTTTTGGTAGCTACAAACGTTAGGGCAAACTCATTATACACTAACCACATAGTGGAAAACTTTTGTATTCATAAATTTTGCACAAAATATCTGACCTTGGGTCAGAAAAATCGTTTTGGTGCACACGGGCGGAAACTGGCGTATATACAATGTGGTATAGGAGTGTAGAGTGCAAAAACTTTTTTATAGCTTTTTTTTCGGAATATTTTTACCTTTTGTGTGTTAACATCTATACGCGCAGGGGGGTAAAAATCTATTTCACAATACAATCACAAAAACAGCGTAAGATGTAAGACGTAAGACAAAATCGGTGTGACTTATGATTGTATTGGTGAAAAAAATTATTATACGTAATAACCATTTTGTCGCTGTTGAAAAATAAAAAATGAAAAATAACAAATTAAAAATAAAAAACAAAAACTGAGAAATAAAATATTAAAAATTAAAAATGGAAAATAAAAATTGAAAAACAAAAAAAAAATTAAAAATGAAAAATAAAAAATAAAAAAAAATAAAAAATTAAAAATTAAAAATAAAAAATGAAAACTGAAAAAGAAAAAATGGAAAATATAAAATGAAAATAAAAAATGAAAACTGAAAAATGAAAAATAAAAAATAAAATATTAAAAATTAAAAATGGAAAATAAAAAATGAAAAAGAAAAAATAAAAAAAGAAAAACGAAAAATGAAAATTAAAAAATAAAAAATGAAAACTGAAAAGTGAAAAATAAAAAATGAAAAGTAAAAAATGAAAAAAAAATAAAAACGAAAAAAGGAAAATTAAAAATGAAAAATTAAAAATAAGAAATGAAAAACGAAAAATAAAAAATGGAAAATGAAAAACGAAAAATTAAAAATTATAATTTAAAAATAAAAAATTAAAAACGAAAAATGAATAATAAAAAAATGAAAAATGAAAAATAAAAATGAAAAATAAAAAACTAAAAATGAAAAATAAAAAATGAAAAACGAAAAATGTAAAATGAAAAACGAAAAATGAATAATAAAAAATGAAAAATAAAAAATGAAAAATAAAGAATGGAAAATGAAAAATAAAGAAAGAAAAATGAAAAATAAAAAATGGAAAATGAAAAATGAAAAATGAAAAACGAAAAATGAATAATAAAAAGAAAAAAATAAAAAATGAAAAATGAGAAATGAAAAATGAATAATGAAAAATAAAAAATTAAAAATGGAAAATAAAAAATGAAAAAGAAAAAATAAAAAAAGAAAAACGAAAAATGAAAATTAAAAAATAAAAAATGAAAACTGAAAATTGAAAAATAAAAAATTAAAAGTAAAAAATGAAAAAAAAAATAAAAACGAAAAAAGGAAAATTTAAAATGAAAAATTAAAAATAAGAAATGAAAAACGAAAAATAAAAAATGGAAAATGAAAAACGAAAAATTAAAAATTATAATTTAAAAATAAAAAATTAAAAACGAAAAATGAATAATAAAAAAATGAAAAATGAAAAATAAAAAATGAAAAATAAAAAACTAAAAATGAAAAATAAAAAATGAAAAACGAAAAATGTAAAATGAAAAACGAAAAATGAATAATAAAAAATGAAAAATAAAAAACGAAAAATTAAAAATAAAATATGAAAAATAAAATATTAAAAATCAATAATAAAAAATGAAAATTAAAAAATGAAAAATAAAAAACAGAAAATGTAAAATGAAAAATGAAAAATAAAAAATGAAAAATGAAAAATAAAAAATAAAAAATAAAAAGTGAAAAATAAAGAATGGAAAATGAAAAATAAAAAAAGAAAAATGAAAAATAAAAAATGGAAAATGAAAAATGAAAAACGAAAAATGAATAATAAAAAGAAAAAAATAAAAAATAAAAAATGAAAAATGAAAAATGAGAAATGAAAAATGAATAATGAAAAATAAAAAATTAAAAATAAAAAATGAAAAACGAAAAATTAAAAATTAACCAATTGAAATAAAAATGATAATACATTTTTTTTATATTAGCAGAGCCCCTGCAGTTGTTTGCTATAAGTGATACATAGATGACACTTTCTGTTTGATTTTAAAAAAGTGCCATAAAAAAATCTTTAATTACTAGATGTTTACACATCTCCTCTGTGATCGGACTCACATGATTTTTTTTTAAATATTTTTTTTAATTTCAAAATGACTCAGTGACTTCACATTCCTAACGTTAATAGCTTGAGAATATCCAATTTATACAAAATATATTTCACTTTAAAATCTTTTAAAAGAAAAAAGTTACAGTCATTTAAAAATTAAAAGAAATTTTTAATTTTAGCTAAATACTTAGAAAGTCAATTTTCGAAGACCCTGTTCGCTGTAATATAGTTGAAATAGAGTGGCAATTTTTTGGTTCCCGGGAATCTCTGGTATTTATTTTCAAATGAACAACATAATTTAAAAATCGGTAACCATACAAAAAATGGTTTTTGGCAGCCTTCTCAAAATATGGTCCACAGTGTGTCGATCCATAATTACAATTATACCTTACTTGAACGTTGCGTAGCTTCGCTGTAACGTTGTTTTTATAGAAATGGTTTATTTAAAAAAAAATTAATTTGAGTTTACCTACAAAATGCTGGTGGCAGTGTATAAATATTCTTAATTTAAATGTAAACAATAAAAAAATAACTAAACAAAATTTCCACTTTAATTCGTCCAGTCTAGTTTATTCTGTGAGTTCATATAATTTTATATAATTTTTTTTTTTGAAGAAAAATCCCTTCTGCTTAGGTGTTATTTTTTTAAGATATAAAAGTTTTGAAAAGTCTTTAAATTAAAATCTTTTAAGCCTACAAATCATTCAATAGCAATTCTAACTCATATGGATATTCGTTTCTGTATTTATAAAACACAGTTCCCAACTATAATAAATTTAATATTTCCTATTTTGCTAAATAATTCCAAGAAATGTGGAAAAAAAGAATTATTAAAACAATAATGCAAACACATTATTACTTGCAGCTGTTAGTTCACTTCCTTTAAGGTTGTTAAACTTTTCGGTATTATTACATTAAACAAAAAGAATGGAATAGAAATACAATACAAAAATGAGTCTAGAAAGTTGTTTGTAACTAAAGGAAATACTCACAAACACATACACACACACACGGACCACACCACAACGATGGACAGTATGATTAGTTTTGAAATGTTTCTACTTTTATTACTGCCACAGCCACTCTGAAATTTATAATTCATGCATATTTATTGTAGTTCATAAACAAAACAACAAAAACGCATTTAAAATGTTAACAACGACATTTATAAGCGCCTTTTTCTGTTAGGCTTCTGTTAGTAAAGCGGAAATATTGCGGATTTGTATTGATTTCCGGTAGGCAGCTTTAGTTATTATCGCTCTATGCCAGACTCCCTCTAGCCAACATTTAGCCTGGAAACAAATGTGTTTGTATGTGTGTGATAGTACGTGTTAGTATTAGTTTTCAATTCTGCTATTTATAGTGTGAGCTTTTTTTTTTGAAAAAATAATCCAGACCTTATTTGTTTATTCGTTTTTGTGTATTTTTTTACAGTTTTTTTTTTTTTTTTTTTTTGAGAATTTGCATTAATACTTCATAATGCTTAAAGGCAATAACTAGAGTCGGAAAACACTTGAATATTCGTAATGTTGTATTTGTATATATGCGTGTTTGTTGGTTGTGTACCGGATGTTCTTCATGTTGCACATGCTGTAAAAATTCATTCATTTATATCAAACGAAACCAATACAAGTCAATATAACAGAACGAAACCAAACCGACACTAAACACAAAATGCAGTGGAATCTATAAAGAGTTAAACAACAACAACAACGACAATAGCAACAACCAATTGCTGGTGTAACTGCTTATTGAAAATCTTTATATTAACACAGCTCCACAATATACGTATGTGAGTGTCTTGGTTTGAAATAGGAAATTATTATTATGTAAGTATTTGTCGGAAATTTTCGCATGACGCCCATCTGAACATTTACAAAAATACGAATAAGTGGAAAATTTATTTTTATACATCTTTTTGTAACCTATATCACTATGTGGTCAGGGAGGGTATAATGACTTTGTGCTGGTGTTTGTAAGTACGAAAAGTTTTTGACTTAGACGGATCGACTTAGAATCACTTTTTGAGTCGATTTAGCGATGTCCGTCCATCCGTCTATGGACGCTACTGAAATTGGTAAAAATCGGTTCATGTTCAGACCTAGTTCCCATACAAATGACAGAAATTGCCATAATATCCAAATTATAATATAGATCTCGATCATATTGGGCTTGTTTATGTTTATTACGTCCATTTATCAGTAGTCCAAAAAAAAAACCCCCCTATAGGACAATTCTGAGTCAAATCCTCCAAATAAAGACATTTCTTATGTCAAAAGATAATCCAAAAAATATAAAGATAGATCGTATAGACGACTAGAGAGATTTTACATCTATTGAGTAATCTCTACAAAATAATACAATGGAACTGAACCGTTTTGTAAATCATTTTGATGAAGTTAGACTTATTTTAACCAAATTTAATTGTCTTGCTACTTGTATTCATGAATCTAGATTTAAATTGAATTATCACTTTAATTATTTAAATTTTAAATAAATAATTTCTTCCAGCACGAGGTCTGCTTTTATTAATTTTATTTTTATTAATATTGAAAATTTGAAAAATAAATTAATAAAAATAAAATTAATAAAAAGACACCTCGAGCTGGAAGAAATTATTTATTTAGAACTAAAACATAAGGTCGAAGAAAAATACTCATTAGAGCTTTAATTGTTTAAATTGATTCTACCACAGTAGCTCATGGTGGTGTGTATTTATCTTAACTAGCAGATTCCAGCCCTCGAAATTCGAGCGCAAATTCTAGGAAATTTTATTTTTTCATTAAGGACCTTAAAAGTATGCTAATCAATTATAGCCAATTCACAAATCAACACAAAAAACAAACTCATTTTTATTACAAAAACTTTAACAAATTTAATAAATACACACGCGTTGCATAGTTTTATGTATGTGTTAGTAGCAAATTTAAATGCAATTTACTCAAAACAAAGGAAAAAATTTTAAAATCTGTTAATTTGCATATCGGCTAAAAATAAATACCTTTCAAATAATATACGTTGGGTCAAAATCGGGATAAAATGGTAGAACAAAACATCAGTCACAAGAAATCGCCTAGAATATTAATATTATAGATAATATATTTGATGGCAAAGAAAAAATATTACATCTCAGTACCAAGCCGTGGCTATAAAAATTAAGTTCCCAATTCAATTTTTTATTTGCTCAATATATCTTCCTGGATCAGAAAATATTTCCAAAAATGATCTAACTAATTTAACTTCGCAACTCGATCTTCTTTGACTCCTTTTAGGAGATTTAATATCGTATAATTATATCTGGGGATCTAGTAAAATGGATTCAAGAGGAAAAGTAATTGAAGAATTTATAAACGACAATAATCTTAATATTTTAAATAATATAAATTGGGCCACTCATTTCAGTTTTGAGTATAAATATTTTAGTAACATAGACTTAAGCCTAGTCTGATCCAACATTCAGCATTTTAATTGGAATATTTTGATTAGAATATTAGTGACGATTTACATAGTAGTGACCATTTCACAAATGATTAATATAAACGGTTTCTCACCAAATACGAACGAAGAGCCTGCTGGAACTTGAAACAGATATAAATGAAACTGAAAACTACATTTCGAAAAGAAATTTAAGTTCAGCCCTTGAAGCAATGCCAATGAAACGGTCAATTTGCAATAGAAAAGAAGTCCCTGGGTGGAATGCAAATACCAAATTTCTTATAAAGGAAAGAAGGAGATTACTAAAATAGTTTAAAACATATATCGCACTTGTACCTCTAAAGTGAGTCAACTCAAAATTTTTCAATTTTCACTTTTTGCAAGAAAACGATACACAGTGCAGTGGTCATATCTATCTACTGTAAAAATCTTACATCGGTTTTTCTAGTCTTTCGCAACAAAAATAACAGTTGTAACCCTCTTTGTGTTATAAGAGTATCTTCTTTAGAATCCACTAAAAATATATATTTTGAGTTGCACACAAAAAACTTGTTATTTTTGATGATCACTGAAAAATCGTAAAAACAACTACTATACTGTTGTATACTTATTATTCGGAATTCTTTACAGTGAAACAACTGTTTTTAAATTTTACAGTAAATATTTAAAAAAAAAAAAAAACTTTTTTTGCCTCTACTGAAAATTTGTACATTTTGAGTTGACTCACTTTGGAGGTATAGGTGCGATATGTAAACAAACATAGCTCAGACCAACAAACACATATTTTTATTTTAATATCAACAACGTTTGGTTCTAAATTTTGTACGGTGCCCAACACAATCATGACTGTGTTTTGTTTTAATATTTCGTTATCTATACGAACAAATTTTCTATCACGTATTTTTTGTTTCGAACACACATAAACCACACAGATTCGAGTTAAGCTTTATTTAAAGTTCGTTTTCTTGCACGTGTACTGCTAAAAAACAGAACATGTTCTTCAACGGGTACATCTAAAAATTAAAACATTATCCACTCGATGACTGACCTTGTAAACTTTTAGATAGAATGATAATTAAAAGATTAGTTTACTATTTAGAGAAGAATAATATTTTAAATTTCAATCATTCGGTTGCAGAAATAATAGAGGAGCCATAGATAAATTAGCAATACTTCATTCTGATATTATGGAAAGTTTCTCATCAAAAAATTACTTAATAGCGGTGTTTTTCGACATTCGGAAAGCATATGATTGTGTCTAAAAACAACTTATTTTCAATAAACTAAATTTAGCTGGAATACATGGAAATATGGCTTTATATTTAATTTTTTTACTTGAGAAACAATTTTGTTGCATGTTTGGAAACTAAACCTAAAATTACTCTTCCCTTGAAAACGGTATCCCTCAGGGTTCAGTATTAAGTGTCACCCTATTCCTTTTAACCATAGATGATATTTTGAACGACTGTCAAAATAACTGCTTTATATGGACGATCTTATCATATACTTATCATAAAGAAAGTTTGAGTGACAACAGCTGCTTTCAATTTCACAATGAAAAAACTGTAGCAATAAAATTTCCCAGACGCTTAAAAACTCTCAACAATCCGATATTAAAACATTCCAGTCAAAATATAAATTTTGTAGAATAACACAAATTTTTGGGTGTTACTTTTGACATAAAATTAACATTCCACACCCACATACACAATATAAAGGCAAGGATATCTCAAAACTAAACATCATTAAAATGCCTAGATGCTCTCAAATTTGGTTTCGACCCAAAAACTCTCCTCAAAATTTTATCTTCTGTTGTACTTTTAACAATAGATTATGCATCGATTATATATTCGTCACCTAACAAACCAAACTTGAAGATTTTGGAACGATCCTGACCATACTTGGTAAAGTCACTTATATATTGAAAAAATATATACAAACCAAATTTGAGAAAATCTCTGCAATATATATTTTTTTTTTATAGATTTAAGTGAAGTTCGGGAAGCAGCTCTATATGGGGCCTATGACTAAGAATTGTCCTATAGGGATTATTTTGGACTACTGATTAATGGATATAATAAACATATACAAACCAAATTTGACTGAGATCTATATGATACTTTGGATCTTATTGCAATTTATATCGATTTCATACGGGTCATTTGTACGGAGACTAGGTTTGAACATGGACCAACTTTCACCAATCTCAATAGCGTTCATTCATCAAAATATATTCATATTTGCGATCTGTACTTTGATTACAATGTTTACATGGACACACAGATGGACGTACGAACGGACGGACGGACAGACGGACGGACGGACATCGCTAAATCGACTCAGTGTTTCTATGTCGATCGGTATAATAAAAGATGGATCTAGGTCAACTACTTTTGGTAGTTACAAACAGCAGCACAAAGTCATTATACTCAAACCACATAGTGTATAAAAATCTTCTCTCTACAAAACCACCCCTTATACCCATATAATACTAATATGACAAATATTAATCTGCTGCAATCAAAAAACCTAAAAAATTACCCTTTCTATGTAAAAGCGGTTCAAGAATTTATTAAAATTATTTTAAAATATAATATCAAGACGAATATTATAGAGAAGAGAACATTATCTCATACTGCACTATGGTGCTACTCTAATATAAATATAGATTTTTTGCTTACAATCTGCAATAAACGAGATATGACTCTTACAGAAATACAACAGAAATACTATGACTTAATATAAAATATTCAAATCAACTCTTCCTTTTCACTAATGGTTCTGTAAAGAACGAGAAATCTGGTTGCTCAGTTTTTGGTCAGAATCTTGTCATAACTAAACATATTCATAACTACTCTATATACACAAGTGAATTACTGGCAATAAAACCTGCTTTGAAAACCTTTGGAATTTTGAATAGAGAACTCTCATTATATCCGATAGTAAAAGTGCACTACAAGGACTACAAGGACTATAGGAGCCATTTAGTAATAACATAATTAAAAATCAGATAAAAGAATCCATTTCAAATCTGTATAAAATAAAAATAAGCTTTTTGTCATTTAAATATACTAGCAGGTTCCAGCCCTCGAAATTCGAGTGCAAATTCTTGGAAATTTTATTTTTTCATTAAATAAAGACCCTAAAGGTATGCTAAACAATTATAGCCAATTCCCAATCAACACGAAAATACAAACTCAATCTTGTTACAAACACATTAACAAATTTAATAAACACACACCTAGCATTGTATAATTTTATGTATGTGTTAGTAGCAACGTTAAATGCAATTTACTCAAAATAAAGGCAAAATTTAAAAATCTGTAAATCTGCAAAACGGCTAAAAATAAATACCTTTCAAATAATATATGTTTGATCAAAATCGGGATTAAACGGTAGAACAAAACATCGGTCACAAGAAATCGCCTAGCCTATTAATATTATAGATATGGAAATGAAAGGAGCCGATGATCCTGCTTAAAAATTCTTTAGAAGAAATAATTTCTATAGATTGTAAATATCAATTCTCAGACTATAAGCACTGGATTTGTAAATATATATCAGATCTATGGAACGATTCGTGGCAAACCCCCCCCCCCCTAGTAAGGTTTTAAAAGTTAAAAAAAGTCATAATTTCATGATTCTTTTTTGAAGATATGAATAATGCTGGAATATTTATTTCATACACACAATATAGCATAACATTTAGAGAATCTTTGAAAAAAATTTACAATTAAAAATTCGAATAAATAAGTCCGTGACAGCAAATATCCGGTGGCGTTGTTGTTTTGCGGTGAACATCATAACTCGTTACCGGATCATGTGAAATAAAAGAATCGAAATGCGTTTAAAAGGTGATATGTTTCCTGGAAGAGTTTTTTCAATTTTTTTTTTTTTTTTTTTTTGTAGCATTTTGAAGTAAAAAGCACGATTTTTGCTATAAAATTTCGGGAATTTGTTGTTAAAAAATGGGGAAGAGAATGGAAAATAAAAAAACTCTTCGTGTTTACCTGACGATATATGTGTAGTTAAAATGTTTAAATTTCAAAAGTATCGGTCAAGTAGATTTTGAGTTATGATGTTCACGAACTTCGAACATTTATTTACGAGAAAATCAATTAAAAGTTTTTTAAAAACTGATTTACATACGATATACCGAGGCCGGTCGCTGGAAACGCTGTATCTTCTTAAGTTTTGCTTAGATTTATTTGAAATTTTGATACTACACTCTCGAAATGTTGTGCATTCAGAAAGAGAAATGTAAAAATCAAGGCTTTAAAACCTTACCCCCCCACCCCCTTAACAAAAAAAAAATTGTTAAACTATGCAGATTAAAAATTGGTCACTGTTTATTTTCCCATCGCCATATTATTGCGATTGCGGTCAAACATTGGACGCATGTCTTATTTTTTAATGAATGCAGAAAATATCATGAAAAATTAACCTATATGATTCGATTTAATAAAAAAAAGTAATAATAAATAAATATATATATATAAGTAAATATAAGATCAAATTTAAGATCATAAGAAATGTAAAATGGCCTATATAACCCTATTGTGTTGGGGCCCCCAAAAACCAAATAAAAAAATTAATATTAGTTGTTTCCCGATCTGCACTTAAATCTTTCAAAAACAAGTAAGCAATTATAGTCGGTCTAGACCGACATAAACATAAACATAAACCAAATTTGAGTGGCATTATTATTAATTTTTTGGCTGCAGATATGAAAAAGTTTATACCGGATGCTACATTTATATGGGGACTATATCGAAACATGGACCGATCCTGACCATATTTAGGAAAGTCACTTTGAAAAAATATATACAAACCAAATTTGAGAAAAATCTGTGCAATATTTTTATTTCTTTGGTAGATTGAAGTGACGATCGGGAAGCAGCTCTATATGGGGCCTCTGACAAAGAATTGTCCTATTGGGATTATTTTTGGAGTACTGATTAATGGATATAATAAACATATACAAACCCAATTTGACTGAGATCTATATGATAATTTGGATTTTATGACAATTCATGTCGATTTCATAGGGGTCACTTTTATGGGGATTAGGTCTGAACATGGACGGATTTTTACCAAGTTCAATAGCGTTCATCCTATGACCGATAAAAGCTTATAGTATATACCAAATTTCATCAAAATATATTCATATTTGCGACCTGTAGTTTGATTACAAGGTTTACATGGATACACAGACGGACAGACGGACAGCCGGACGGACGGACATTGGTCTAAGTCAAATATTTTCGGTAGTTGCAAACAGCAGCACAAGGTCATTATACCCAAACGACATAGTTGTATAGGGTATAAAAACAAAAATTTTACATAGATTTTTCTCAAATTTGGTTCGTATATCATGAATTCCAGGCAACGTACAATTACAGCTTGCGAATTATTTTGCCAGAATTCTCTAACAAAATATTCTTTGCCAAAACTTTTTTTACAATTTGTAGAAGTGTAATCAAGTCATAATTAAAAATTAATTAAAGTTTCATTAATTTCATTATCAACATCGAGGATTATGTACACAATATAGGTCACGTACGTGTTACAAAAATATGACATATGAAATTTTGTATTAACTTCTAGTTAAAATTTCAGCGAATTGTTTTGAACTAAAGAACATATTTTATTGAAAGTTACAAGAGATGATTCTAAAGTACTTTTATAGCGATAAAATTTGAAAAGCATCAATGTAAATAATTGTTTTAATTTAATTTAAAGGGCAACGTACATATGTTACAGGGTCACGTACAGTTACTCAGTATAACCTGTACAACATATAATGAAGAAACACATCTTGTTTTTATTTTATTTTAATTTCAGTTTTATTTTGGTTTATTCAGTTCCCGTTAATAAAAATGTTTTAAAAAAAAAAATGCTTGAAATAAAACAAAATGATAACTTCTTATTCTTATATGTAGGTTCACAGATAATTGGTGTATTCAGTTATTTTATAGTGGATTGATTTGTATGTGAGGCGAGACAGTATTCGAGTCTGTGAAACTTCCAAAAAGTGCTGCAACTGTAGATTGGGAATTCCAGGCAGGCGAGTATTCTCCCATATTGTGTGTAAGGCAATGCGAGATTCGACTATACTTTCTTTGCTTATATAAAATATTTTAATATTTTTTAATTTGACTGCTGCACAATTTGCAAACTCTTCTGCAGTATTCATTGTTGTTCGTCTTGATTTTATTTCCGTCCAAACTGTTCTCTTTACCGTGGCTCCAATACCGTCAACAGCACCTTTGCCATGTGATGTGGCAAAAAACGACCAGGTAATATTCATGTTAAATTTCAATTCTAACTTAATCAGACTTGATAAGATGAATTTATTTTTAAATTGGGCAGCACATCCATCGGAAAAAATGTGACATTTCTTAAATGTGGCGACTTCAGATCTTATATAGTCCAAAATTGTTGTCAATAACTTCCATACACAGTACTTGTCGTGAGTTAAGTCATTGCTTATAATAGCTATTGACAGAGTTCGAGTTTTGGTCCAAATACAAGCAGTGAACACTGTGACTTGTTCGTAGGAAAAATGAGCAGCCTGCACTTCATCCTGCTGAAATATTGCAAAATTCTCTGCGAAGTCAATTTGAATTACCTCTTCATCTTCAGTAATTGTGTTCTTCAAAGTTTTAAAATGTTCTGTCTGAATGTTATTGATAAAGGAATGTATTTTAAACTTTGGCAGTTGCACCTGTAGTTCATCGACTGCTCTCCCAACAGATGAAGTGTATACAATTTCCTTAATTCTTCCACCTTGCTCCTTTTTCCATTTTTTCCAAAATATATTTGTACTATAGTCGAGTAGTATTGGTACCACATCTCTGACATTTGTCTCGCAATTGAGGCATTCCCCCATCATCCAACTTTCATTTTCGACATTGCAGCAAAGGTCTTTTAAAAGAATGCTATATGATAGTGGAAACCCCCTAATATTTTTAAGCGCTGAGCACAAGTGACTAAAATTAGCATGTGTTTGGCATACACACACATTATGCGGAGTGTCAGCAACAACCATTATATTTTTGGGGCGTAATTCGAAGAATGTGGATTTCCCCACAGTTTTATTAGGTTGAGTTTCGTTAAAATAAATTTGGTAAGCCTCTTTCAAGGTCATTATCATATACCGTTTCTGCATAACAACTCTCTTGTTATCAATTTTGATTGATATTACATCAGATTTTCCTGGAGTCTGGTAAGAAATATCATCTCGCTGGTAGAAATTGAGGACTTTAGAATGTAAAGCCTTCTCAGCTTGAACTTTCTTGTAATTTTTTTTCTTTTGGATTTCTCTTTTACAAATTTCGGTAGCAATTTCAGGATAAAATTCTTTGCACAGCTGCTTTAGTACAGCTCGCTTCCTGTTAATATCCATTGGCAAAACTTTTCTTACGCGATTCACTGCCTTATAAAGCGTTTGTTTTGTTTTATAAGGTGGCTTATTTGATTCTGGATGTTCCATTTTATATTTTTGAGCAGCTCTGTATTGCCGCATTCTCTCAGCATTTTTCTGTTTTTGTTTCACAGTTGTCACTTTTCTCACTGAGTTTTTTGTTTCCAAATTTTTCACTTTTTGTCTATATTCTTTTATTCTTTCGCGTTCCTTTTTTTGTGTTCCAACCATTGTGTGACATTTTCTCGCAGTTTCTGTCGCGATCGTTTCATACTTTCTTTTCCTCCACCCATTTTCTGAAATGTAAACAACAAATATGAATACATAATACGTCGTAGGAAGTAAGTGATGTTAAGTGAAGGTGTAACATGTACGACACTCATATTTTCGTTTTCAATAAAAATTCAGCAAAAGTAATTTCAAAATAAATTTGTTTAACACGATATCCACAAGTAACGGTAAAATTTTGCAACAAAAATATTGTAGTTTATGCGTTATTAAAACATAATGACCTTGGGCAACGTACATGTAACACAGAAATATTCATGAAGTATTTAGCATTTGCTTCCATTAGTATAGATTACTTACCTTTCAATGTTGCTGATAACTATTTAGAAGACATTAACAAACTATTACCGATCAAAACAATTTTCGATTTTTGCTCGACGTGATGTGTACGGGCACCGCAAATGTCACTACAGAACTAAACTTTTGAAGCAAATATACTCACTTAACAAATACCCAAGAACAACGACAAAAAGTACCGTTGTTCTGAACAAAATTATCTCATTTTATGTCTCTGAGAATCAAACGAATACGCTAGGTACTCTTTCGTTTCTTTTCTACTGCTTTCATTTTTTAGAACAGAGGATTACTTTTACTTGGAATTCATGATATGTTTAAAAAAAAAAAATAAGTGACCTAACAATATATGGTCAGGATCGGTCCATTTTTCGACCTAGTCCCTACATATCTGAAGGCAAACAAAATTTATAATAGTGCTACTCAAATTGGTTTCATTTTTTATATCTAATTAGTTGGATCTAAGAGATAAGGTCTCTAACCGCATGGTAAAAGGTATCATATAGTCGTTTTATACCATCTATAATTTTTTTTATGTTTTACTAATTTTTTTTATTGAATACATAAGACATTTTATTTTTTTTTTTTTTATTATTCGTTATTTTATTTGTTGTTCATAAAATCGGAAATAATAATTATGTCTCGGAAGTTATTATACAAAAGCAAAAACTAAATTTGTGTGTAACTGTGTGTGTTTTTTCTCTCTCCCTTTTAACTTGCCTTTCAACATTTGACATTTTAACTGCTTTTTCATTCTTGTTTTCGTCAGCTTCTGTTTGAAATTATTCAAGCGTAAACTTTGCCATGATATGTATTTTAATTGTGTTTAATGTGATGGAAAACATTCAAATCTTATGGCAGGAGGTTAAATACCAGTTTAATTAATTTGTTAACAAACAGGAACTCAAAAAACTTTATTTCGAAAGAAAAAGCGCGGTAAATTGAAAAATATATTTTACCCATAAAACCGTGTAACAATAATCAATATTACTTTTCATAGGAACAGGCCTTCTTGATCTTTTATAATTCGGTATACAGATGAATATAGTACAAAACTAAAGGTGTAAAGCAGAGTTCAGTAAAGAACACACACTGTATAAAAAACTGGCACATATATGTAAGTAAACAAACATAGCTCAGACCAACAAACACATATTTTTATTTTGATAGCAATGATGTGTGTTTCTAAGTTTTGTACGGTGCCGAACACAATCATGACTGTGTTTCGCTTTAATATTTCGTTATGTACACGAACATGTTTCTATTACGTATTTTTTGTTTCGAACACACATAAACCACACAGATTCGAGTGTAGCTTTATTTTGAGTTCTAAAAAAAACTGAATATATTCTTGAACGCGTATGTCTAAAAATTAAAACATTAATTAAATAAATTTTGGGAAAGAATCCCTGGCCCATAGTATCATAATCTCGATGAACCCATGGACATTTTTTCGGCCCCCTACAATTTGACCCACCTTAATATACATATATGTATGCATTTATATGAGTATTTTTTATAATTTAAAGATCTGAAATATTAAAAAACATAAACTCACCTGTCATGTGCAGAAAAATTCAGTCTTATGGTATGCGCTGGACCATATTCACCAGCATTTAAGTCTCTTTTTCGACGATGACGCTTCTGTTCGATATGTTTTTGATGAGCTTCATTTAAATGTGTACGATCGAAATTTGCTGCTTCCCAATGTTTTATAAATGGGGTTAGTTTTTGAGTATGACCTGAAACGGCAAAAACAAAAACAAAGTTATTACAACGGCATTAAATCGAATTCGAGTGAATGTAAAATTAAGAACTATTAAATTTTTTATCGCCAGAGATTTTTATTTAACTTAAAAAGTGAACGGCGAAAACAATTAAATTGACAGTTGCCAACTTTTTTAAGCGTTATCCCGCAAGAATTATGTACGAAAAATATAATATTATTTTTATTTATTTATAAAAAAAAAAAAAAAAATAACTATATATAGATTTTAATAAGAAATAAAAATTAATCAGATTTTAAATTTTTTTTTGTAACACTTGAGATGTGTGTAGTTTTTCTTTTACGAGTTTCTGTTAGAAAATAGAGAAAGTAGATGTTTTTGGTGTGAAGCTTAAAAGTGGTTGATTTCAAATGACAACTTTTTATTTTACATATTATAGTTTCGGCCAAAAACTAAATAGAATACCATTAAAAACCCTATTCACATTTCTTACTAACTATTAAACTGGAACAGTTTTATTGAACTACCGTGGTAATACAATAGATGTCCACAATGTAGACACAGTAAAATGCAAAAAACTTTACTTTTATGAATAGATTTACAAAATAAGAGCAACATGAGTTAGTACACGAAATACAAAGAAGTAATGTAGTTCATAATTTATAGCCGAATTTATGGCCGAATTCTTTAGATGTCAGTTTAACACGAATTTTGATACCCAAACACTGGTGTGCGGAGGGTATGTAAGGTTATCATTGAGTTTGTAAGAATTAGAGAAAAAAATTAGGGCCATTATAACAAGTGGAAGTGAGGTAGTGATGTCCGTCTGTCCGACTGTGGAAGTCACGATCACCTGCTCAATAGATCAGCTGGATTGCTCATTTTTTGTGAAAATGATTCATTGACTCCTTGAGCCGGTTACTATTTAAAATCACCAAAATCGCTATAATAGACCCCGATATTTTAATGAAAATTAAAATAAAACTTCTTACAACATATTTAATATTTTTTTATGTTGCGCTTCTTATTATTGCTATTATAAATTTTGTTTCATGTGTATGATAACTGTAATTGTTATTGTGGTCATTGTGTTTGTAGCACTTGCCTAATGAGCGTGTATGTATTGTTATACTCTCCGTGTCACATTAGTTTAGGCTGGCATCGCCACACTTTTTTTTAATGTTATCCCGAAAAAACACAAAAAATCGGCAACATAAAAAAAATAACAACAAAATGTAAGTTTTTATTTATTACTATTTATTTATAAAAAAATAAATAAGCATATATAGATTTTAATACAAATAAAAATCAATAAGTTTTTAAAATTTTTTTGCAGCATTTTGGATGTGTGCAGGTTTTCTTTTAAGAACTCGAAATTTTGAGTTATAATATATATGTATATAATTTATAACTTATAATGTTTCTATTACAAGTTATTTTTAATTTGAGAACATTTCAAATTTAAGTTGGAAACACAACTGGGACGAACGACGAATTTTTCGTTCCGAATATTTTTCGTTCCGAATATTCGTCGTCAGAAATAAAACACATTTTTGTATATGAAAATGCTCACAATCAGTGCGTCGAGCGAAATACGTAGTGCGTAACGAACTCTGCGATAGGTTTATTTCTATTTCTTACGCCGACGAACGACGAATAAATTGGTGTAGAGTGGCCGTATTTTATTTTAGTTTTACAAATGTTTTAGGAAATAAAGTTATTTTTGTCTTTAACCCTTTCACGACCAATGGGACATATGTCCCATTTTTATTTTTTCTTATATTTTCCACATTTTCCAACAGATTTTTTTAAAGCTGACTTGAGTCGACAGAAGATAGTTTTAGCTTTCAGAACATACCAAAAAAATTGCACATGAATTCTGAGGACCTAAGACGGTGACCCCAAAGTCTGAAAATTGTGTTTTTTTTTAACGATATTTGGATGTCACTACTTCGGACGTTATTGAACCGTAAACATTAAAATTTTGATATAACATGGACCAGTATTTATAATTTTCAGAAACACCAAAATATTTGGAATCGGTTTATTATTCAGCAAAATTCAGTACGGGTAAGAAAGATGTTTTATAGTTTTATATTTTTACTAAATTAAAAAAATTCATAATATTAAATCAACAATTAATTAAACTATTAATAAAAACTATAAATATAAAATCAATTATGGTAATCTTCGACGCAATTACAGATTTTTGTGAAACAAAAAGATTTTTACAAAAGGAACGATTTTCCTTTCCATTTTTAGTACAAATTAAAACAGTAATAATCGATTCTCTGTGATCTATATTTAAAAATTTACAACAAATACAAAACTAAAGCTGCAGTTATTTATGTAAAAAATAAAAACACAAATCACTGACTTGCTTTGAGCGGAGTAAATTAGTTGCTAATTTTGACCGTTGATGACAAATGGGATATATATGGCCCCTGGATTTTTTCCTTGAAGGAAATTAACAAAAATATTTTTGACGACACCTTTGTTTATAAATGTTGGGTCGTTATGTACGAATCCACAAAAAAAATAAAAATTTTCCAGCAATTTAGGTTTGGTCGTGAAAGGGTTAAGAATTGTTTTATATTTTATTTATAACTTATAGTGAAATAAAATATATTTTTAATTATATAATTTTCTTTTACATAATTTTTTGTTAATATATATTCCTTTTCGTTTAGTGCTTCTTATTTTAAAATATGGTCACACTATCAGCTGCAACATGTAAACAAAAATAACATAAAATTAATTTATTAACGAAAATTTATGTAATTTTTTAGAATTTAAAAATTAAACGCTGCCATACAAAAATAAAGGCTTTTACCATCGTGAACATGATACAATTACAATTGTAATAATTCGTACAAAGTTAAAAATTCTTTTATTCATATTTTTCCAGAACTTTTTTATATAAATTACAAACAATTTCAAACTACGTTACAGCTGCTTTGTGAATTCGTCGTAATTGTATTTCATTCGACGAATTTATGCAACGAATTTCCATCTTTAATCAATTTAAAATGTTTTGTATAAAATTTATCATGTTTTGAAAAAACCAAGATATTTGTTTTGTAGAAAAACCCTGAGGTAAGAAACTTTTAAACATTTTAAATATTTTTCGTATTAAATACGAAATTTAAGAAAGCTTAAGATACGGAAATATAAAATTATTTTATTTATTAGAGTTAATAAAAAAATCTATAAGGATGGAAACCCTTACTTTAAAAAAGTATACAAATATTTTCTGTAACTCTCATCTTATTGTTAGTAACACATTCAATTATACCGCCTTTCACGTGGGTGTGAGAAATTCCAAGCCATGATGAAAGTACTAGGAACGTATAGTGAAAGCTAATCTTGATATTTGTTTGCTTAGTTTTTCAACAATATCTGAAGGACATGATGATTTTTCATTTCATTCTTCAGAAAATAACTTCGGCAAATCAAGTTAGACTATTTTTATCGCACGAAATCTTCAAGAAATTTTCAGTCTTCCCCTTTTTTTATAAATTTTTTGAATAACAACATATACAGAGCGTATGAATATTATTTATTAGTAGAGTAGAATAGGTTAATACGTATTAGTATTATTTTTAATATAAACACAAACATACGTCAGTATTTTTTATTCTATTTTTTACATGGATATAGATATTAATACAAAATATTTATTTAAACCTTCGCTAGCAAGACCTCAAAAATGTTCCACTGGATTTGTGAATCGGAATTTACCAATTAATTTTTAATCTAAATTTATACAAAAAAAAGTTATATTAATATTCCCCTTGTTATTTCTGAACAACTTGTAATTATTCCAATAAAACTCATTATTAACCCACATAGCGATTTGATAAAGTCGAATTTTTTTTTCTTTAATTGATTTTAGATAGCTAGGGAGACAATTATTTGTTTTTGTATCCCTTATATTTTTTGCCAATATCATTTGTTTTAGTTTTGCAGAAAATCCATTATATAATCCATTACAAAGAGCATTTGGTGATATGTTATTTAGTCCACCACCAATAAAGTTATTCCGGAAACTGTCGTTATCAAAATGCAATGTTCTTATCTTTGTTATCTTTGTGGTCACTATTTTTTAGATTAATATCACTAGCCAACAAGGTTTTGGACTAGAGCAACCAATGAATTCGTATCTGTAATTTGTTTTTCTCTATCACGTCAGGTCTTGGAGATACGAAAAAAATGTTTTTATTCGTTTTTTACATAAAAAATTATTAGCTTATTTAAAAATCAATGAATTTTCAAAAGTGAATGGCGTTATTTGAACGTCGTTTGTATTTTGTTGGTTCGCTTTCAAATATATTAGAGTCCCGCAATAGTTTCCCAGCATGCTTTTGTCCCAAATTCCTTGATAATTTCTTTCAATTTTCATTAAATCTTGGCGAGCACGCTCCCCTTATTCGTCGCTCACCGCACCTAGGTTTTGCGGAAAAAAAATTTAAACGCGAATGAAGAAAATTCTTTTTGAGTGACATTCGTGCACCTAATGCATGATAACTTTTGTTTCCAAGAAAACTGTCCACGATGCTCTTGAAAGATTTCCAGGCTGCACATTAGGCATATATCAAATGTTGACGAAAAATTTGGCATACCACCACGTGGTGGCAAATATTGTACAAGTAATGAATATCACTTTTTTAGGTGATTTCGGTTCAAAAACGTTCAGCGCAAAAATGGATTTCTAAAAAAAGTCAGATTTTTTTTTTAATATTTTTTAATTTTTTTTAATATTTTTATTTTTAAATTTTTGTCAATTGTTATATGAAATAAGTTTTAAGTTTAAAGTATGTGATGATTTACACAATGGTAAAATGTCTTGCACAATCTTAATTGCACGCTCTGCGCAGATGTTACTTCGCTGAACTTCCTCAATAGCTGATGGTTTATTTACCCAATGTCTGAGAAAACATTCATTTGCTTTTGTGAAGCCGGCCAATGATTTCTGTAGTGTGGCGAAATTATTTTTGTTGAAAGTATGATCGGAAAACCAGATTTCGCTCCAAGCACCGCACACAAACTTACAAATAGGATATAATTGCAAACGATATTCAGGAATAAGTATAAAGGCTAAAAGTGCCAAAATAGCTCTAGAATTCCAACGGGCATTACTGAGTGCTGGTATTGCTTTAAATTTTATGTAGGGAAAACGTTCATTTTTCTCGAAGTATTTAAAAGCTTCGACCAATTCATATAAGTATTGCATGTCATTTCGCCATTTAATGCTTTTAACCTTAATACACTCTTTATTTTGTTCATACTCTTTTTTTAGATCATCGTAATTTTCTATTAAATTTGGAATAAAATTGTATGAAATATTGGGTGATGATGTTTTTCCCTCTAAAAGCTCATCCATGACATGTTTTAACACAAAATCTAGCACATGATGTTGACAACCAATATACTGTGGAGCGGAAGGATTTCAAAAAATTTTGTAGGCGAGTGACAACACCATGGTGTCTGCCAGTATTCACACTGGTTGTATCGCAAATTATCATTTTAATTGATTCCAACAAGTCGAAATCACATAATAATTCTTTTATTCCGTGAAATATCGTCGACGCTTTTCCATCATTCAGAACTAGTACACCTAATTTTACTTCCCTAGAAGCATTTTTCAGTACTACGACCTGATATTCCTTCTTTCCAATTTTTTTTCCGTCAAAATGCAAGCACCAGTTTTCATTTTTAAGACTGTTTTTCAACAGTTTTTTCTTTTGTTCGGCATTTTTGGTGTAAGCTTTGTAAATTCCAGGTTGGGATGGCGACAATATCTCTACACCAGATTCAGACAACTCTTTACATATTTTTGCGGCCTTTCTAGTGCTAACGTTTGCATTCATAACTAAATTTACAGCTGGTTTCATAGGCTTCTTTTTTTGTAATAGGCTGGCAGGTGGTTTGTAGGTAATATCATCATCTGATGATACCTGATCATCGTCCATTATGGTTGGAAGTTTGTAATCATCATCCAACGGCACATTATCGGTTTTAGATATTGAAATGGGGAAATGCTCCGATTCGTGTGATTGTTGCTCTTCGTTGTTTGAAGTTATATCAAAAATTTTATTAGAACTATATTTATTACTGCGTTTTAAAAAGTTTTGGTACGACTTTATTAATCTTTCCACATTTCTTTTAATAGACCTTAAGGAAAGTGTTTTAAAATTGAGTTTCTTCCACAAAACTGAAAGTTCACTAACGATAATTTGTGTTCTTCTTTTCTTACACTTTAAATTAAATCTTCCAATAACAAACTTTTCTTTCGGCTTTTTACATAATTCGAACAATGGAATGTCCACATTTTTTATACATTGTGTATTGCTAGCTAAATTTTCTTTCCACGTATTACAATAATTTTCAACATTTTTAGCACTTGTCTTAAACATTTTTACACAAACAATATTTAATTATCCCGATAAAAACAGATTTGAAATATTTATTTCAATTTCTAAATTGAATGATAAAACAAATGTGCTTAAGATCACACAACTGAAGTAAAACTTCTTTAGCTCCATCTGTGTATTTATATATATAGGGTTGCCAACTAACACATAATACATACATTTTTCGCAAGATTTTACAATTTTCCTAAATGAAACATACTTGGTAACCCTTAAGGTGGCTTTGTTACGTCATCTAACGGGAAATCATTCAACTATCGTAATCTTTATTTTATCATTCTTGCATAGAGAACATTAAATAAAAGATAAGAAGTATGTAACTACGCTCTCGTCTCGTCAGATGTAAAGACATTGTCGCGCGCACAGCTGTGTTATTATTATTTGACTATGCGAGTTCTTGAATAACTTGCTTTTTCTTTTTTAAATTTTTTAATATTGAATCAGAATTTTCTAAAGAAAAATTAGTTTGGGGTGGGTGGGGCACTTCCCTTGGGTCCATTAAAAGGCGTTTGGAATAATAGGAAGATTATTAGTTAAATAAATATCTATTATTATGAAGAAAAACGTGTACACTGTACAAAACTTTTTTGTTTTTTTCAGCAGTTCTGATAAAAAAGTAATTTCGTTTTGCGCGGCAACTTTTTTGCAATTTCGCAAAAAAAAAAAAAATAATGGGGGTTCATACTTTTTTATGCTCTATTCGACTATGGTATGCCGTTTTTCGTATTTCCAAAAATTGTAAAAAGTTATATGCCTACTGCACATTATTTCTCCAATAAACATTTTGAAAAATTAATTTTATTATTTTGTTTTATAAAAATGAAAAAAATCTTATTTTCGATCTTTATCATTTTAATGATTGAGTTTGAAATTGTATAACCGTCATGCAGAATATAGATAAATTTTTTGAAACAAATGTGCCAATGTTTTTGCTTTACTTAAAGTAAAATATTTGGTCTTGAGCCTGAATAATTTCAAACTCAATCAATTTTGAAAAATTGTCATAATTCAATAGCTTCCTGATCTGAGGACCAACAAATATGCCTTCTTTGATTTTAGCATATGAAATTTTAGGAAAAACCGCACCATCTTCGTGCAGAGCATTGACAAAGTTCTTTAAAAGGCCCAATTTTATGTGCAGCGGCGGAAGAAGAACGTTATTTGGATCAATTAATGGTTTATTTGAAATGTTTTGTTTTCCTGGTGAATATTCAGTTCTTTTTGGCCACTCTGTTTTGACGTAATGATGAAATGTAGCGGGACTATCCCATAGACAAAGGATACAACAATATTTTGTAAAACCTCCTTCCATATCAGTCAACAAAGCAATGACCTGAAACAGATTAAATTACAGTTATTTACAATGATCTATACTATATTAACAACGAAATTTAAATCACACACGTTAAGGTCATCATATTTAATCCAGCAAATTTTGTTAAACAGAAATAACAATCGGTTTGGTGGTTACTTGAGTCTCTCCAAAGTATTGGAATTGAAAAATCGAAATAGACCTTTTTGCCATTTGACCACTTGTATAAAATGGTTCTGCAACTATTGCAAAACATTGTCGGTGTCCACGGATGGTCCAAGTTTCTGACAGCAAATTCAAAATAATGTAAATACGCATATAATCAGGGACGGAAAATAATTGTTATTTTTTTTTTTTTTAAGAAAAGGTTATGCTTAAATTCGATTTATATTTTTTAGGGAAATTTTAACAATTATCGTAAGATATATAGTATTTTGGTTACTTTAACCAATTGAAGTGAGAAATATTTTTTTTTGGTTATGAATAACTATTATAGCAACCAAAAAAATTTTTTGGTTACCAATAACCATTATCGAAAGTAATTTTTTTTTTTGGTTACTCCTACCCAGATACATATTGTATTTTTGATGTAATGTATGCATTTCTAAGGCGTATATAGGGCAAGGGATTAAAGTTTCTTCGGTAAAGTAAACAAAACGGGCAGTTTTAAAACAATTGTTTATTAATTTTATAAATAAAATATTATTTAAATTAAACTTCTTTTTAATTTCATTCATATTTTTGTAGATAAATATCGGGTAGATCAGACAATAGAAAAGTGTTTATAATATCTCTACTTGGATTTATTGTTTAGTTTTACGAACATAAGCGATCGCAATGAATCGTCTGAGAGGTTACATCTTAAATCACTTAACACTAGTCTCAATGCAGAGAACGCTCGCTCGACGCTAACTTGAGTTGCTGGAGCGGCATGAACAATGTCTGCCAGTTGTTTGAGGAATGGGAACGTATATTTTTTCTCCTCCCAGTATTGCAGAAGGTTGGCATCGATATCAACTCTTCCTTCCCGGTAGGAATCGATTTCGGCAATGGTTTGTATTAACAATGGTTTTGAATGCACGCTTGGCGACTCATCTTCTGACGATGAGTCAACTTCCAATCTTCGTAAAGTCTGACGAACTGAAGAGGAAGTGTTAGTATTTGACGTTTCGTCAATGAACATTTGTTCAGTTTCTGAAGGACACTGAGTTGCTTGAGGAAGTTGTCTATTGATCTGAAATAGAACAAAAAGTATAATTAAAGGTATAAGCCACAGTTTATTATCGGCGCCCATAAACCTGGTTCAATTCATTAACTTGTGTTGCCAACTTCTTCAGATGAACTCTCGCTCCATCCTTTTTATTTTGTGGCAGCAAATGTCGAAAGCGTGGATCCAAAAATATTGCAGCGTTAAGTACGGCGGCGTTAAGCAAATTTGGCTCTCTTGTTTTTATACAACTCAAAACAGTAGATGATGCTTCCGTGTTTAAACATTCCAATTTTACCTTCAGCTCAAACCAAGCTTTATAAGAATCACCCATAACCAGCTGCTCACACTGCAATTTAAGTGTCGTTTCATTTAGGGGGCTCAAAATAACTAGTAAGTCATTTAATTCATCCCATTCTTCATCTAACAATGGTCGATTCAAATATTCATTGCAAATTTCCCTGTATTTGGAGAGTTTCTTTAGCATTGTAAATGTAGAGCTCCACCTCGTTGGAACATCTAAGGAAGGTGTGCCTAGTTTAAGCATTTGCAAAACTTGTCTAAGAGAATAAATATATATAAATAAATAATAATATTTTTAAATTGAATTTGAGGTTTAAAATTAAATTTTAATTTTAAAAATTACCTGCACTTCGGCGTTCTTAAAGTTTTCACTACTTGTCTCTCTTTTTCAACAATTGAAGTAATGTTGGCTTTGCCCAGAAAGTCTTTCACGACTAATTGCAAGGTGTGAGCTGCACATTTAACAGAAAACATATTTCGATTTTCTGCGCTGAAAGTATTTTCAAACTCTTCAAGGTTAACGAATGATTCCTCCAAGTCGTTTTGAACGCAATTCTCTTCATGTGTAGTTACTGAAAGCAAATCAACCGCCTTTAGCATATTACGACCGTTATCAGTAGTTATAGTATATATTTGTTTCTTAGATATATTGAAGTCACGCAAAACTTTTTCAACCTCTGTTTTCAGATTTACAGCAGTCTGCGGCACAGAAATCTCTTTCATGGATAATGTAAAAACTTCCAATTTTCCCTCTTTTCCATTATTTGTGCATTAATACCGAAAACTGAACGGCCATGACGGGTTGCACTGTCCATTTTAAGGGATATTATTTTTCTCTTTAATTATTTCGTGATAAGTTCTTTCATTCTTATTTCTTCTTCATATACTATTGCCATGATATTGTGCGATGTAATGGGAGTCATATTAAGACCTTTAAATATTTGCTCAGTAAGACTTTTGAAACTATTTGAATTGAATATCGATAGCGGTTGTGACTCCTGCGTGACCAATTCGAGACAAGCATTATTTATTTTTTTTTTTTGAGTATTTCACAGAAAATTTTACTTCTCTGTCAATCACTAGAGCCTCAGTGTCTTCGTATTCCTCAATAGACTGTCGATAAATTTCATTATGTTTAACCATAATATGCCTCCTTAAATTCGTTACATGATTTCCTACAAATATCATGATGCAGTTCTTGCAAGTCGATTCGTTTGTCTTTTCATTGTAATTGAAAAAATCGCGAATAATAACGTCGCGTTTTCTACCCATATTATTTTTATTTTTTTATTTTGTTTATTTTTTATTATTAATTTAAGTAAAAACAACTCTTTTTGTTAGCAGTTATATATTTAATGAAAATTTATTTTAAACATTTTTCTCATTTGACTTAAAGTTAAAAGCAAATAATAATTTGTTTTTGCAATTATTGGAAACTTATAGTACATTTTAATTAAAGTATTTTAATTGGCGAAAATCATACATTACATCAAAAATACGACATGTATCCAGGTAGGAATAACCAAAAAAAAAAATTATTTTCGATAATTGTTATTGGTAACCAAAAAATGTTTTTTGGTTGCTATAATAGTTATTCATAACCAAAAAAAAAATTCTCACTTCAATTGGTTAAAGTAACCAAAATACTATATATCTTACGATAATTATTAATTATAACCATTATTTGATTTCATCATTGTTAATGGTTAAATAAGACTTTTTCGTCATTACTCTTATAACTGTTACGTCCCTGCATATAATATTATATTTTAACATTTTTTGTATATTTTAACACGGTTATAACTCGGTAACCGTACGGAAAGTGTATCCAGTGCCTTAAAAATCGCAAAAATGCCCACTTTCCCCCATTTTCCCCATTTTCACCTTTTTTTTTTTGCTAAATAACTGGATTACAAATCCACAAATATGCTGTTTTTTGTTCTTTATAAACTTTATTTAGCATGAAAATAAAAATTCCGTATTATATTCCAGCTATGCTTACACAGAAAATATGAAATTTTTATTTTTTATCTATGCATGGAAAGAAAATTTAGAACATTTTCAATTATTGTCAATATCCATCCTCGTTGAAGTTGAAGCTTGTGGTTCTGATGTTCTTGTTTTCTTCGTAGGTTGTTCATTTTGATGGTCTGAGTCTGCATCATCATTAGAGTTAGACATAATATGCAAGGGCATGTTTTTTCAATGTGTCCACCAATTTCAGTGTCATCTTCGGTGCTTTCATCTTTAAACTGCATAAAATGGAGAAAAATGGGCATTTTTGCGATTTTTAAGGCACTCGATGCACTTTTTCGGGTAGGTTTGTTCCGTTTTTTTTTTTCTTCTATTCAATATCTACAACTTTGTTGCAGACACAAAAAAGATATTCCGTACTGTTACCGAGTTATAACCGTGTTAAAATATACATAAAGTGATAAAAATCCACCTTGAGCAAGAAAATTCGTATGGCCATTAAATTATAATGGCAGCCAACTTGACAAATCTAATGATTTAGAAGTTCTTATTTTTCGGGCTACTTTCAGTTGCAATTCTCAGAATTGTGTCCCAAATCAATGAGCAGAAAAATGTTGTTCTGTGTATTATTAAGATTGAGAATGAATGTGGGCTTCTGTCAAATTAATAATTGTGAAATTGTAAAGTCAGTATTGACTGTTTTACAGTATTGCCAGCATGCGAACAAGACGTGATAGCCCAATTTTTATGCCAGATTCGAATTCAGTTCACCCAGATTAGTAAAAAAACATGCATCGTTTCTGCAGTCAATTTTTTTTTTTCAAATTTGTAGACCAGTGCATTTGTTTTGGCAGTAGCATTTTCTATATACCACATAATCAATCAGAGTACTTGTAGTGCTTGTTGTTGTTGTCGGTTACGTAACGATTTGTTTAAAGATGTTATCATTTATAACTTCTTGTTCTATTGTACATTAGAGTGGTACTTACAAATGAAAATGCGATTATGGGAATAGGCGGAGTTCAGTTTGTTACCTTTCCATATAAAACCAATAAATGTGAAATTTGGTGACAATCGGATAAAGAAAAGTCGCGCCGGAAATCGATTGAAAATTTCAAGTGTGTTTATATGGGGGAGATTTTACGAAAATTTCGTTCTATAGATTAATTTTTCTGACAAGTTGTTATAAGAATCGTGATCAGTATTAAATTATCTTTTCAAAAAGCTATAAAAATTCAAAATCGAATAAAAATTAGCCAAGACATAGCAAATGCCCCAGACCACTCGGATTTATACCAAATTTTAAGAACGGAAGTTCTATATATTTGATTATAATATTTTAAGTAACGCTTTTAAAAATTCAGCAGCACTTGCAAAATATTTGAATTTTTTTAATAAATTGTTTTTTATTTGCTTGGGGTCATATGTGACCCCAATTCCAAAAGGGTTAATGTGGCCATATTATTTTTTTCCGAAACCCTAGGCTATTAGATAAAAATATAAAATTCAAAAGTAGAAAAGTGATGAATTTTTGATACTAAATATTTAGAGAGAGTACATTTACAGAATATTTCAAAAAAATCGCATTTTTTTGCAAATCCGCTAAAAATAAAATCCTTGTCAAAAAAATTCTGGCACAGGGATATACATAAAAATTTACACTGTTAGTCTCTAGCACGTATTTAACAAAACCATAAAGTGCCAGATCCATTTTTTTAAATTTTGTTTAAGAAAATTTTTTAAAACTTAAAAAAGGAGTTTTCATAATTTTTTTAAAAAAATTTCCCATTTTCGGTCTCAATGCGCAATAGGTTAGCAACGTGGTAATGAAACATTACTTCATATCTGAGTACTTACAGGTATAGAGACCAAAAAAAAAATTTAGCTTTAATCAATATCTCAAAGTTGAAAAAAATGCTATCAAATATCATGACCTAGTTTTTTTTTTTTTTGGCTCAAAAGTGGTCTGGGGCATTTGCTATTTCTTGGCAAATTTTTCTTCGATTTCGAATTTTTATAGCTTTTTGAAAAGATAATTTAATATTGATCCTGATTCTTATAACAGCTTGTCGGAAAAATTAAACTATAGAAGGAAAATTTCGTGAAATCTCAAATAAGTAATATTTTTCCCATATAAACACACTTGAAATTTTCAATCGATTTCCGGCGCGACTTTTCTTTATCCGATTGTCCCCAACTTTCACATTTATTGGTTCTATATTGCAACGTTATAAACTGGACATCGCTTATCCCCAAAATCGCAATTTGAAAAATGTCCATATAATGTAGGACCACTCCATTGTACATGTATTGTTTTTTTTTTGTCTTTAAATAAAGATATTACAAGCTAATTCAGATAAAAATAATTCGATTTTTCAAGGGTTTTAGTCAACACTAATTTGAATCTTTTTTTTTAATGCAGCATAATTTTTGAAAACATTGTACAGTTGATCCCTTTTAACGGCTGCGTTAGAAATTTATTTCTCTTTGGTCTCTTCTGCAAAAAAAAAGGCTGCTTTTTGTTACTGTTTTTATACCCCAAATATGAGATTGGCAGCTAAAGTTTCCTTGCCATTTCTGATGTGTAATTTTGCACAACACTGTTCAATAGAGAAACCAGCATGTACGTACAATGCGTTGTGCATTTTGACTGGAATAATTATTATTATCATTGTTGTAGTTGTTGGTTTTGGTTTTCTGAAAAATACCGCATTGACCACACAACTTGAGACATTCATTTTATCCAATGAAAATTACCCCCAAAGGGGCGAGGGCATACAGTTTTGCATGTAACTATTATGAGGTTTTGTTGTGGTGCTTGCATCCAATTTGTTCACGATTGTAATAGACGCATAGTTCATAATGCGAATCCAAAATATAGCGACATTAAAATCAACAGCAGCATGTAACAATATCAGACTCTTAAAAGGAAGAGAAGATGTTAGAAAGTTGTGTGTGTGTGTGTTTTTTTTTGTTCTAAAACCATCTACGATGGTGAACACAAATTTTCATTACAGCCAAATGAATAAAAACTAATGGCAATTGTTCTTTTTGATGCTGATTATTGTCCATTTGTTAGCATGTTCATAATGGTAAGTGTGTGTGTGTGTGTCCTCTATGAATTTGCACTTGACTTCACTTGTATACATGATTTCAGATGCACTTGACCGAGCATAAGTGAAAAGGCTAAGCATACAATCATCACCACGAAAGCTGTAATGATGATGATAACGATAATAACTGTTAAGTCGATGATGATGATGATGATGATGATGTTGTTATTGAGATAATAAAAGAACAATTTGTTCAAGGTGATATAAATTTTGCGATTGTTGCTGGTATTGTCACAACGTTATGTTTAGCAGGCATAACGCTATTTTATCAATATAGACGTAAGCCCATTGATTGTAAAATTGCAAACTTGTCATTTACTGATGATTGATTATTTCCGCTTCCGTTAAATTCATTTCATAAAAAAAAACAATCAAACAATACCTCTGTACCTTAATAGGCCATTCATTATTGTACTAAAGATGGTCATCTATCTTTGTTGTTCCCTTTGTTTTTCTTTTTATTATTTTTCAAACAATTTTTGGCTTTTGTGTGCTATATTTCGTGTAGTTTATTGAAAAGAAAACCTTAATTTCTCATTTTCGAAAATAATGTTGTAAAGTGAAAACAATTTATTAATTTTTCTGACAATTGCCACAGGTGGTTCACATTTGTATCGAAAACAGACAAACAAACAACGCTGTCAATATATCCAGTTTTTCTAACTTTTCTACGTCAGTACAGAGACATCTATTGATGTTCAAAAATGCTTATCAGTTGCATGTTGTTGTCGTTGTTGTTGTTTTTCATCCATCTATGGCTTTGCATAGTAAATAAATTGTTGATATTTTTGATTTGATTTCAATTTTGACAAGATTGTAGAGTCTCTCTATTATCAATACCCATCATCAACACCGACATTAAGCAAAACACAAACATTCAATAGCACCAACATGCGAAAATATAAGCGAGCAGCAAATGAACGACATCAGAATGGTAAAATTTATAAACCATTACATTTTCATGTTTAATTTCATAAATTTTACGAAAAACAACAAAAATGTTAAACGAAACAGAAAAATAAAATTTTCATCTATTCAGCTATTTGAATAGAATAAACTGAAAAATATAATTTTCATCGATAGCTACAAAAATTAGCAACAAGTTTTTAAAATCGCATTTATATATTTAACTACGACCACATGACAGGCAAATTTTATGTTTTTATGTTTTACATACAAATTAAATTAACTCGAGCCAACAACTAATGCAGTTGTAACTTTAACAATAATATCATGCTATATGGGCGATGAATAGTTAAATGTGGCGTGTTCAAAATGTTTGTTCTTTTTTTTTTTTTTTGTTCACTAAAAATAATTATAAAAAAAAATATTTAATTTAATTCAGTGCATATTTCATCAATCACGATGGATAAAGATGTTCTAAAGCGAATTGTTCTAGCGTAAATCAACCTTTTTATACCCTACATCACATGTGGTCAGGGTATAATGAGTTTGTGCTGATGTTTGTAACTACCAAAAATATTTTACGTAGACCCTTTATTTATCTTTCATTATAACGATCGAGTCAGAATCATTTTCTGTGTGTCCATGTAAACGTTGTAGTCAAACTACAGGTCCCAAATATGAATATATATCGATGAAATTTAGCTTTTACCGGTCACAGGATCAACGCTGTGGAAATTTGTGAAAATCGGCTCATGTTCAGACCAAGACCCCCTACTAATAACCCTATGAGATCGACTTAAATTGCCATAATAGCAAAATTATCATGTAGATCTCCGTCAAATTCGGTTTGTGTAAGTTAATCAGTAGTGCAAAAATAATCGATATAGGACAATTCTTAGTCATAGCCCCCATATGATACCCGATCTTTACTTATATCTATCAAAAAAAAAAAATATATTGCATAGATTTTTCTCAAATTTGTTTTGTATATGTTTTTGCAAAGAATAAGTGACGTTACCAAATATAGTCAGGATCGGTCCATTTTCGGACCGAGACCCCATATAAATTTAGCACCCAATATGAACTTTTTCATATTCAAAGGCAAAAAATTAATAACAATGCCACTCAAATTTGGTTTATGCTTATTTTCTATATCTAATTAGTTGGACCTATGAAATAGGGTCTCTAAATGCATGGTATAGGGTATCGTATAATCGATCTAATCCAACTGTAATTTTCTTACTTATTTTAGATTATAAAAGCAGCAATTTGTTTATCACAACAGAAATTCAACTGCAACAAATTAATTATCTTTTAAGATATTATGTTTATATTTGTCGTAACCAAATTGGAGGTTCATATGGAAATTCAATTGGTAGCCAGCTAAAGAGCAGGATCAGTCCATTTTTCAACCTAGTCCCATATATATAGTATCCGATACGAGCTTTTTAATATCTGTTGTCAAAAAATTAATAACAGTGCTCCTCAAATTTGGTTTACGCTTATTTTCTATATCAAATTAGTTGGACCAAAGGCCACTTCACGACAATACCTAGATTTGTATGGAGAAAATATAAGTGTTTTCTGGTATTTTTTCATTACTATTCTCATAGAAAATAATTATTCTGTGCACCAAATACACACAATATGTGTATAAAAAAAATTCTGCAATTTGTACTTGCTTTTTATACTCTCCATCCCACTGTCCAGGGGGTGTATACTATCAGTTTGTCATTCCATTTGTAACACATCGAAAAATGAATTTGCGACTCAATAGTCTTGATTCTAGAGTCGATATAGCGACGTCCGTCCGTTCGTCCGTTCGTCTGTTCGCTTATTCGCAAAATTTCGTTTAGTATTTAAATAGGGTAACTCAGGCTTCATTGTAACAATGTATGACGTAAAATATGGAGACACCTTTGAAAAATTTTATAAATCAAGTGTGTTAAAATAATAAATAATAATAATAATTTTGTGTTAAATTTTACCAAATTGTTCACTTTTTCAAACATTTTGTTTACATCTTGTTTAAATTTAAATTATATTAAATTATTTACATTTTGTTTAAATCTTGATATTTTTTCGTTACTATTCTCATATAAAATTATGATTCATAACAAAATTTTCACCAACTACTCTGCTAGCCACAGGTCTGAATCTTTTAGCATTTGCCTTCATATTATATATTGATCTGCTGCATAATTTGATCGTTAGTTCTTGTATTTAGCCTGTCTTCCATAAAAACATGTTAATTTTCTTCTACTTCCTTCAAGATAAATTCCAGTGTCCTTTAAAAATGGACCATGACATAATTATTAAATTTATTTTTAACAACGTTAATGAACTGCTCCAGTTATGGAGTTTGATGCCCATATTGTCTCTATTTTATTTTCAGAGTTACCACTTCATATCGCATTATTTTAACATATTCAGCGACACAACTTAATTTTTTTTTATAAATACATCAACAATCCGGGGATGTCCCCAATTAATACAGTGCACTGTGTTGATATCTTGAAAATATGTTTTGCGTAGAAGGAAAGAAGGAATAGTCTTTGAGGATATTTGAAAGGTAAATCCTCAACTGGAAGTTTATCTAACTGGCCTCTAACCCCAAAAGCCGAGGATGACGTATGAATAAAATTTCATGTAAAAGACTTCAAATAGTGAAAAATTATTGATTTAGAAATTAATCGGGCTCAAGATCAAATGTTTTTACTTTAAATAAAGCAAAAAACATTGGCAAATTTTGTTCAAAAACTGATCTACATATATTCTGCAGGACAGGTTATACAGCTGTTTCAAGTCGAGTCACCAACCCTCATCAGTAACCAAAAGCAGTAGATTGTTTGTTAAAAAGTTAAATTCATATACATTTGCTGAAAACAACTAAATGAGAATTCAAGCAAAAGTTTTAATATTTAAGCCTCTTCCAATATAACAAACTAAAATATAAAACAACTTTGAAACAAATATGTTTGTATATGAGTACACAGCGCATACTACAATATAAAGGCGTGCCCTTGCAACAAATGTCGAAAGTTTTTTGCTTTATTTAAAGTAAAAGCATTTGATCTTGAGCCTGAATAATTTTTAATTCCATCATTAAAAATGATAAAGATCGAAAATGAGATTTTTTATTTGCAAAAAAAAAAAATATAACAAAATAGTGAAAAATGTTTATACGTCACAGAACATGTTCATATACATATGCTGATATGTATCAGCGTTACATATGTATGTATATATTTTTATCAATTAGAGTAAGATAGGTTATGCTCCTACTCTCCTCAAATGAAATTGTACGTATTTATATTTACAACTTGCTCTGAATAATAATAAAAAGAAAAAAACAATAAAATACCTTAAATTATAGCCATTATCATGTGAAATTTAGACATTTTAACTCGTAGTGTTGAAAACTTTATTACTTGTTATTTTTATTTTTTTAATTTGAATTTTTTTCATTCATTTCTTTGAACTAAATTTTAAAAATTCATGCCAAAATATCATATTTCGAATCTTTCTTTGATAAAATTTTCAATTATTGGAATTCTGATTTTATGTAAAATGTTAACAAATTCCATCAAATGAACTTTCCATAGCTGTAGATATAATGATCAAGTAGAATGACAAAATTTTAAAAAGAGTATTTGACTTACAAGTGAAAAAAATCTAGTAGATTTTAGTTGAAATCTATTTCAAAATCTATGTCAAATTTTTTGACATTTTGTGAGATTTTGTTTCCACGACAATAAACAGCTGATTAAAATAGAACATATAAACTAGAAATACCAAAAATAAGCTAAACAATATGGAAAATTCTAAAAAGGAACAGATTTTATAATTATATTATGCATCAAAAATTAAAAAAGCACAAACTGAAATAGAAATTTTGCGAAAAAAAATCAGCATTTGCAAATATTATTTAGCAGATTGGAATTACTTACTATTTTTTTAATATAGGTTCGTATTTTTTTTTGTTAATAATTAATATTTTATTTCCATTTTATTCAACTTGTCTGATTTTGTTTTTAAATGTCAATTTTCCAGTCACTGCGTTGCAATTTTTTACTACAATATTAAAAAACACAGTAGTATCATTTGGTAGTGCCCAAGTTTGACAAGATTTTGTGAGATTTTGTACAAATCTAGTAACGAGCTATATTTTGTTTTGTATGGGAAATCTAGCAAAAATGAGCTAGGTTTCACTCGAAATCTCGTATATACTAGATTTTGCTTAGATTTAAACGCACAATAAGAAACTTTTAAATTTAAAAATATGAAAATGAACCCCGATTGGCCTTAAATTTCACATATGATATTTTTACATATACTTTAACAGGTCACATTTAGAGCCGAAGTTGAATTCAACAGTATATAACATCCCATAAAATGTCACTCGCTGCTAATATTTGCAACGACAGCAAATCTTGGTCATACATATTTCGTATACATAAGTATGTTCATTAGGTGTACAACAAAAATTTTTCTTTAGAACCCACCACATGATGGCCAATATTATGTGCATATTTTGTTTAGATGCTGTTTAAATGGAAACCTCATGTAGAAAAGTATTTTCTAAGAATATTTTAAAACAAGTGAGAGTGTTAAATTTGTCTGTGCCGAATCTTTAAGATGCTCCACCTGAGTTTTACGTTTATATTAATATCTGAACCCAATGGACTATCTAAACCAATGTAAACAATATATTTGCAAGAGTAAACAATTTGATAATAAATAATAAATTATTACAATATTGTTTAGAGGTGTCAACATATTTTAGGTCATATCTTGGTACAAGGATGCCCGATTTACCCTATTTTAAATAAAAACCTACCCGAAATAATGGCAAACAATATCACCATAAGCTTATTCCGATAAATGGTTTATTTTGTTAAAAAGCGTGATTTTAACAAACAGACGGACGGACTGAAAGATGGACATTGTTATAACGTTTCGATTCGACGTGTTGTAAGGGTGACATATTCATTATACCCTATACCATTATGTGGTCAGCGTTAATGACTTCGTGCTGATGTTTATAACAACCAAAAATATTTGACCTAGACCCATCTTTTATTACGCCAATCGACTCGGAATCACTTTCTGATTTAGCGATGTCCGCCTGTCCGCCCATCTTCGTGTTCATTAGGGTGGCCGTTCATTATATGGAGAAAAAAAGTGTTCAAACTCTCGGCCGCACCTTCTAGAAATATGCGAATAGCAAAAAAACCGATAAATACAAAGTTTTGGGCCAATCAAAAAACATTTAGAGGTGGCTCAACGCGATTGAAAATTTCAAGTGTGTTTTATATGGGCAAAATATGACTTTCCTTCAGATTTTACGAAAATTTCGTTCTATAGTTCAATTTTTCCGACAAATTGTTACATAATCCGGGATCAGTATTAATCTGTCTTTCCAAAAAGCTATAAAACTTCAAAATCGAATAAAAACTCTCTGTGCCAAAAATAACTAAGTCATGAAATTTGATGGCATTTTTTTCAACTTTAAGAAATTAATTAAAGCCAATAATTAATTTTAGTCCCTATACTTATAACTAATCAGATATGAAGTATTGTTTTATTACCACCTTGTAAACCTATTAGCATTTGCACCGAAAATGTAAAATTTTTTTGATAAAATTCTGATAACTCCTTTTTCAAGTTTTGAAAAATTTTCTTAAACGAAATTGTAAAAAATTGACCTAGCTCTTTAACATAAGCGTATATTAGAGATTAACTGTGTGAATTTTTAGGTAAATTCCTATGCCAGAATTTTTTTTGGCAAGGATTTTGTTTTTGCGGATTTCGAGAAAAATGGGATTTTTGTAAAATATTCTGTAAATGCATTATTTCTAAATATTTTGTATCAAAAATTCATCACTTGCCTACTTTTAAATGTATTATTTTATCTTAATAGCCTAGGGATTCGGAAAAAAATAATACGACCCCATTTACCCTTTTGGAATTCGGGTCCCATATGACCCCAAGCTAATAAAAGACAATTTATTAAACAAATTCAAATATTTTGTAAGTTCTGTTGAATTTTTAGATGCTATGCTTAAAATATAATAACCCAATGTGTAGAACTTCCGTTCCTAAAATTTGGGATAAATCCGAGAACGTTAACCCATTATTTGCCATGGCCAGCTTTGGATTTTAAGATAGTTTTAAATAAAAATGACCGAAAACGAGCTTTTCTATTAAACTTGATGAAACCACTATTTAGAATTGAAGAAAAATAATTTGGTTATTTTTTATTTATTTAAGGCTTCATGACTCCTGGGATCAAAGTAATCCATTGCGCTATATATCTGGTGCAACTATCTGCTTATTGCTCGCGCATATAAATTAAAACAACTTTTAACCAATTTTGTTATAAATTATTTTACGTATAAAAAGTATCTATATTTTTTTTTTAAATAAAATAAGAAGATCCACAAATGACCCAAAGCTAATAAAAGACAATTTATTTGAAAGAATATGAAATATATGTGTATGTTTATTACATCCATTTATCCGTAGTTCAAAACTAAAACAATATACAACAATTTTTAGTCATAGCTCCGATATGAAGCTGATTCTCGATCTTCACTTAAGTCTATCATAAAAAAACAATGTTGCACAGATTTTTCTCAAATTTGATTCGAATATGCTTTTGCAAACAATAGTGATCTTATCTTATCGGTCCATTTTTCGACTTAGTCCCCATATCAATATAACATTCAAAATTAACTTTTTCAGCTCTGCAGGCTAAAAATATAAAAATAAATATTATTTATTATTTCAACTGGTTAGTTTTTAATTTTTCATTTTTCGTTTTTCATTTTTTATTTTTTATTGTTCACTTTTCATTTTTAATTTTTAGTTTTTAATTTTTAATTTTTAATTTTTAATTTTTAATTTTTAATTTTTAATTTTTAATTTTTAATTTTTAATTTTTAATTTTTAATTTTTAATTTTTAATTTTTAATTTTTAATTTTTAATTTTTAATTTTTAATTTTTAATTTTTAATTTTTAATTTTTAATTTTTAATTTTTAATTTTTAATTTTTAATTTTTAATTTTTAATTTTTAATTTTTAATTTTTAATTTTTAATTTTTAATTTTTAATTTTTAATTTTTAATTTTTAATTTTTAATTTTTAATTTTTAATTTTTAATTTTTAATTTTTAATTTTTAATTTTTAATTTTTAATTTTTAATTTTTAATTTTTAATTTTTAATTTTTAATTTTTAATTTTTAATTTTTAATTTTTAATTTTTAATTTTTAATTTTTAATTTTTAATTTTTAATTTTTAATTTTTAATTTTTAATTTTAATTTTTCATTTTTAATTTTTAATTTTTAATTTTTAATTTTTAATTTTTAATTTTTAATTTTTAATTTTTAATTTTTAATTTTTAATTTTTAATTTTTAATTTTTAATTTTTAATTTTTAATTTTTAATTTTTAATTTTTAATTTTTAATTTTTAATTTTTAATTTTTAATTTTTAATTTTTAATTTTTAATTTTTAATTTTTAATTTTTAATTTTTATTTTTTAATTTTTAATTTTTAATTTTTAATTTTTAATTTTTAATTTTTAATTTTTAATTTTTAATTTTTAATTTTTAATTTTCAATTTTTAATTTTTAATTTTTAATTTTTAATTTTTAATTTTTAATTTTTAATTTTTAATTTTTAATTTTTAATTTTTAATTTTTAATTTTTAATTTTTAATTTTTAATTTTTAATTTTTAATTTTTAATTTTTAATTTTTAATTTTTAATTTTTAATTTTTAATTTTTAATTTTTAATTTTTAATTTTTAATTTTTAATTTTTAATTTTTAATTTTTAATTTTTAATTTCTAATTTTTAATTTTTAATTTTTAATTTTTAATTTTTAATTTTTAATTTTTAATTTTTAATTTTTAATTTTTAATTTTTAATTTTTAATTTTTAATTGTTAATTTTTAATTTTTAATTTTTAATTTTTAATTTTTAATTTTTAATTTTTAATTTTTAATTTTTAATTTTTAATTTTTCATTTTTAATTTTTAATTTTTCATTTCTATTCTTCGTTTTTTATTTTTCATTTTTCAAAACGTTTTTATATCGCTATTCGCTCCAACATTTTATCTCCTAACACCTCCTAATCTTTTCTCCAACACAACCGTACCTCACGCCGTTTTTGTCTCACTCTGTTTATGTGATTGTATTGTGAAAAAGATTTTTACCCCCTGATCGTAAAGATGTTTACACATCAAAAATTAATTGAAATTCCACTCAGATTTGGTTTATGCTTATTTTCTTTATCTAATTAGTTGGACCAAGAGATAGGGTCTCTAAAAGCATGGTACAGGGTATCGTATAATCGGCCTAGACCGACTATAATTTTTTTACTTTTTTTTATGTATTACAAACGAAATAAAAAACTAACTGATATATATCCTCTGCGTAACTATTTAACTCATTCCGCACGGGGAGTTCCTAATAATAAATTGAAATAAACATTCTAGTTTTGTTTAATAAAAATAAAATTATTATTATTTTATCAAGCAGAGAGTTTGGCTTGCGAACGTCAATTTTTAAATTTGAAGTAATAAATAATTTTTAATTACTTCAATTTACGATTTAAGTTCATAGTTTCATGGTCAATGCGGCATGACTACGGCCGGTTCGATACTGTTTAAAACAAAATTAGAAAAACATATAAACCCCTAATGTTAGTTTAGATATTATGATATGATAACCAATATGTTAACACGTATCACATGAGTACACTAAAGTATTTGGCATGGATGGATGGATGGATGGATGGATGACTGGCTTATTATCTCGCACCAATCTGAGAGATTGATGGTTTCATTAGCCTTATGCTTTTAAATAAAAGTAATAATATAAATATGATTGTTTTGTGTTTGTACATTTGAGTAACGTATTTATTTGCAGAGCAACAGTAAAAAATTCACGTTAATCATGATGGTGTTGTTGATAATGTCAATGCTTCAGTTATTTTTCGAACTTTTTATGACATCCATTGTTATGATGATGATAATAATGATGATGATGATGGTGATGATGAAGAGTAGTTTTTGTGACAATAAAATCAAACGAACGGGTTTCAAAAAGTATCAAATAAAAAAATGCTTCTGCTCATTCAGCAATATTGTGGTGAATAATTTTTCAACGATTAACTGTTGTCAGTCAATTAAATCAATTAATTATGTGCAAACGCACTGACACACACATGCATGACACAAGCCATTATGAAATGAATAAAAATTCTGTTATTATTTTCACAAATTCCAATTTTTTTTATAAAAATATGGTATTTGATTAAAAAAAAAATAAATAAATAAACTTTACCAGAATTAAAATTTTAGTTGGTCGCATATTGAGTTTATTATCTTATATATTGAGGAGGGTAAAATAGGAAAGGGGTTTTGTTTATAAACAAATCTAAAGGCACTATTGTTAAATATTTAAATAAAAAAGATGATTTTACAATCAATGTTAAATAAAGAAAGTAAAAAAAAGTAAAATCGTGATATGTATTTCAATTAGGGAAGAAATTTTTGTAATAAGAATGAAATGTCAATATTTAAGTTAAGATCCAGACACAGCTTCATATGGGGGGCTATGACTAAAAATTGTCCTACAGGGTTTATTTTTGGACTACTGATAAATAGATAAACCCAATTTGACCGAGTTCTATATAATAATAATTTAGATATTATGGCAATTTAAATCGATCTCATAGAGGCCATTTGTATGGGGACTAGGACTGAACATGATCCGATTTTCATCAATTTCAATGGCGTGTAACCTATGGTACACTGAAGCTTATACACTAAATTTTATCAAAATACTTGCGACCAGTAGTTTGATTACAAGGTTTACATGGTCCAATAGACAGAAGGACGGACATCGCTAAATCGACTCAGAAAGTGATTTTGCGTCGATCGGTATAATAAAATATGTCAAATATTTTTGTTAGTTGCAAACATCAGCACAAAGTCATTATACACTGACCACTAGGGGAAAAAATGTGTTCGAATTTAAAATCTCAGCCCCTAGGAACATCGGAATAGCAAAAAACTGAGAAATACAAAGTTTTGGGTCAATCAAAAAAAATTTAGAGGTGCCTCAACGCAACGGAAAATTTTAAGTGTGTTTATATGGGGAAAATATAACTTTTCATCAGATTTTACGAAAATTTCGTTCTATAACTTAACTTTTTTACCAAGCTGTATATGATATGGATCGATATCTTTACTAAATTGTCTTTTCAAAAAGCTATATAATTTAAAAATCGAATAAAAGCTGGCCAAGAAATAACAAATGCCCCAGACCACTTTTGTGCCAAAAAAAAGTAGGTCAAGAAATTTTATGGCACTTTTTTTTCATCTTTAAGAAATTGATTAAAGCCATATATTTTTTTTTTGGTCTCTATACCTATAAGTACCCAGATATGAAGTATTGTTTTATTACCACGGTTAAAACTATTGCGCAAAGGGATCAAAGATAGAAAATTTTTTGATAAAATTTTGTAAACTCCTTTTTTAAGTTTTAAACAATTTCCTTAAACAAAATTTCAAAAAATGGATCTGCCACTTTCAGTTTTGTTAAATATATGTTAGAGATTAACTATGTGAATTTTTAAGTAAATTCCTGTCCCAGAATTTTTTTTACAAAGGTTTTTTTTTTGTGGATTTCGAGAAAAATTAGTTTTTTGTGAAATATCCAGTAAAAGTACTCTTTCTATATACTTTGCATCAGAAATATTTCAGCTTTCCGCTCTTAAACGTTACGTTTTATCTTAATAGCTTAGAGTTTCAGAAAAAAAATATATGACCCCATTATTTCTTTTGGACTTGGGGTCACATATGACCCCAACCTAATAAAAGACAATTTTTTCAAAAAAAAAAAAAAAAATATTTTGCAAGTGCAGTTGAATTTTTAAATGTGACGCTTAAAATGTAATATCCAAATGAGCAAGTCTTCCATGCTAAAAATTTGGAATAAATCGAACAACGTTAATCCATTCCTTGCGGAGGCCAAACTTTGAATTTTGGCATTTTTAAAAAATTAATTGTTCTAGTAAACTAGATCAAAACCTTACTATGGGTTGGGGAATAAAATTGAGCTATATTACACCGATTTTTATGATTTAATGACCATGATGATTTTATAATTTGACGTCATTAATCCATTTGGACTTCGCACCACAAATGACTCTAAGCTAGTATAGGAGGATTTAGTCAAAACATTCAAAGATTTTGAAAATACTGCTGAATTTTGGATCATTTTAACCCTAGAAGCACATGAAGGTAAGTTTTCGTAATTTATAGCACAATTTCATTTCCCAACCCATAGTAAGGGGTTTCATCTAGTTTACCAGAACAATAAATTAATTTTAGGAATTTATGTACTTTTTTTTAAAATGCCAAAATTCAACAGCACTTACAAAATATTTGATTTTTTTTTTTTTTAATAAATTGTCTTTCATTAGCTTGGGATCATATGCGACCCCAAGTCCAAAATTATTAATTTTTTCCAAAATCCTAGGCTATTATATAAAAAATAACATTTAAAAGTAGAAAACTGATACATTTTTGATACAAAGTTTTTAGAAAGAGTACACAAAAACTAAAAAAAAAATAATTTCTCTCGAAATCCGCAAAAAAAATTTTTTGTAAAAAAAATTCTGGCACAGAAATTTACTTAAAAATTCACACAGTTAATCTCTAATATGCATTTAATAAAACTTTTCAGTGGCAGATCTATTTTTTGAAATTTTGTTTAAGAAAATTTTTTAAAATTTAAAAACGGAGTTTAAAAAATTTTATCAAAAAAATTTTCCGCCTTTAGTCTCATTTCGCAATAGGTTAACAAAGTGTTAATAAAACAATAGCTCATATGTGCGTATTTATAGCCATAGAGACCAAAAAAATTTAAGTTTTAATCAATTTGTTAAAGTTGAAAAAATGTTTATCACATTTCATGACCTAGAGTTTTTTGGCACAAAAGTGGGCATTTGTTATTTCTTGGCGAGTTTTTATTCGATTTTGAAGTTATATACCTTTTTAAAGATATAATTTAGTACTGAAATCGATTCATATAACAACTTATGGAGAAAATTAAACTGTAGAACGAAATTTTCGTAAAATCTGAAAAAAAAAGTCATATATTCCCCATAAAAGCACGCTTGAAATTTTCAGTCGCGTTAAGGCACCTCTAAATTTTTTTGATTGTACCAAAAATTTGTATTTCCCAGTTTGTTTCTATTCGCACATTTCTAGGGGGTGAGATCGAGAGTTTTAACACTTTTTTATTAAAGGCCCCATAGTGGTGTAGGGTACAATTAAAACACACAAAATTTGTTTCATTTCGTTAAGAAAAAAAGAAGTGAAAAGACATGTCGTATGTAGACTTTTGCGACTTAGGGTGGTTGATATTAAGTTGGACAGAATTGATATGATACTGAGTTAATTAAAGTCTCTAATGGGAAACAAAAACTTTTATTAAAAAATTTAAATTGATCAAAATAATGAAAAAAAAAATATCAATTCGAACGAATTGATGAATTGCCATCCTAAGCACTAGCTAAAATGTACTTAAAGAAACCCATAAAAGAAAATTTTCATCCTAAGCCAGCCCTTAATTAAATTCATTTTCACATGTGCCAATCCCAAGAATGGCATAAAGCAGAATTTTTTCAACAAGTAGCTGGCACCCTACTACACATTTGTATGGTGTTGATGCATAATCTTTTAGTAACTTTTATTTCTGATAAACCCTGTCTCCCTTGTGTATATTATGCACAACATTTGTACTCGCATTTGCAAAATTTAAGCTAACCATGAAGAAAATTATAAACACCACCATTATCACGCATTGTTTCATGACCCCATTCTTTGCATTCTTTATGCTAAAATGGCTTAATACACTTTATTTCTCACATTCTGTGCATTCGTAACAATATACTCATACATACTGTTTGAATATTTTAACCCATTCGATTCCATTGTACTCGCTGGGATGTACATGTGATAACATTTTATAGATGTGACCCTGCTTAAGCTGCGTTCACACTACGTGTTTTGCTCGTGTTTTTCTTATTTTTTTAGCACGTGTAATTTGTACACATAGTGTGAACCCTTTCAAACATTGTTTATGTACAACACATTTTGCAAGACATATGTAAAATTTTCAATTAGAGCAGGTTCTATTTTGGCAAGATAAACATATGAAAATACAACACTGCTTGTGGCGAAAGAAAAACAGAGTAAATTATTAAGATTAATATTGAGAGAAAAATAAATTGTTTAATATTAATTAACAATTATAAAATATATATAACTAGCTGGAACCGGCAAACGTTGTTTTGCCCTCAATGAATTTTTATTTTAGTTAGTGTATATACCTATATAAAATGTGTGACGAAGATCTCCAGATAATAAAATGAGAGCTTCACCAAAAAATCTTTCATTGCCTTTCAAATCTTTTATCAAATCAAATCACAATGTTTGTGAGCCATGGTACATTCATCCCAAATAAAAATACTGCATTTTTGCAGAACTTTTGCCATACCGGAATGTTTTTTGATATTACAGACGGCATTCTCATTTTTTTGTACGTTTAACGGTGATTTGAGTGCTGAATGAGCTGTGCGGCCACCACGCAATAATGTAGCGGCTTTTTCCTTCTTTTTCGTTAGAATATTTATATATAAAAACGTTTGTGAGTTTATTTATTAAAATTTATATAAATTTGACAACTCATTATTTTTCGAACGACAGCGCCATCTGCCGGGTCCAATAAAAAATGTTTCTAACATACATATATGTACATTCTTAGTTTCATTAAAATCACACCATAAATAAGAATATTCGAAATAACTTTACCCAGCGCCACCTATCGGGTCCATTTATACATACAAAAATTTCTTATGACGAAACATACGTTCATTCTGAATTGCAGTCAAATCGCGCTGAAAGTAAAAATTTTTGTTTTTAACTTGACCCAACGCCAGCTAGAGGGTTAAAACTAAAAAAAAAAACACAGAAGAGCTCGAACCGAACCTATGCTGGAAATCCTACCTCGACAGCTCTTATGGTTCCGGAGATCATTCGTTACAATCAAATGCATCAACGTTTTTATATATACGCCACGCCCCTTTGCTCACTAACAACTTTATATAGCTAAGGTCTTATTATTTCGCAAAAATATCCTTTTGTGAAAATTTCATGACGATCCTCCCAGTAGTTTAGAAGATATTACGATTTTTTATTTTTCTAAAAAGGGGCGTGGTCCCGCCCACTTTTCTTCTTGTATGTATTTCTATTCATGCTAATACCATATGTACCAAATATGACTGCTGTAGGTAAAAAAATTCCCGTGATATGACTTTTTCAAATTTTGGGTTATATGGGCGTGGCACCGCCCCTTTGTCCAATCAAAAATTTATATAGCATATTATTCCTTCCAGAGTCACAGTAACACGCTCTGAAAATTTCAGGAAGATCGGTTCTTTGGTTTGGCCTCCTATAAAGCACAAACAAACACACATTCATTTTTATATATATAGATAGATTGAAAGCAGATTAATTATGATTTAAGGTAAAATGGGGCGAAAAAGGGGGACTTGGTAATAAAAAAATGTATGGCTACCTTACCTGTAGATAAAAAGTGTATAAAACTTTAGATAAATACATATTACAAAAAAATTATTTTGTATAGCAAACATTGTTAGTGGTATAAGTAAAAAAAAAAGAGGGCGGTGAAATGGGCGTGGTTCATAGTTATATGGCGACGTTAACAGTATTAAGAGCAATATACTATCAAATAAAAAAATCCGTTGGAAGGAACAAATTTGTACAGAGAAAAAAAAGTTTAAAACTTTCAAACAAAATTTGGCGTGAAAAGGGGCGTGAAAGGGGGCGTGGCGTAAGAAATGTTTATTTCTACCTCGCCTGGAGTATAATGTGTATACAATTTGAAGTAAATCTGTTAAAAACTATATGGGAGCAATTACATAATTTTAAAAAAGTGGGCGTAAAAGTGGGCGTGGTCAAAAAAAGTACCCTATTAATCATGCCAGAGTCCCAGTTAAATGCTGTGAAAATTTCAGGAAGATCGGTCCAGAGGTTTGGTCTCCTATAAGGTACACACAAACAAACAAATAAACAAACACACATTCAATTTTATATATATAGAAGATATATAAAATATATAACTTTATTTTTAACAATATTTTTTTGTAAATTCACAAATTAAATCAGCTGTTGTTTACATTTAGAGGTTATGCCATACGGAAATGCATATGTACGTTTGAACGCAAAAATTATGAATTGTATGTAAAACGGCAATTTTGACACACACACGGAATTACGTATGGATCGTAAAACTGAATTTACACATGGAAAATACACATAGTGTAAACACACCTTTAAGAAAATCCACCTAGTGTGTCAAATTTCATGAATTCACTATTTTTTGGATTTTTATGTAAAAACCTTCAATTTTCATAAGAAACCGTTCGCAGTCGCAAAAACATCGGAAAGTAAGGTAAAAATGCAATTATATGAAACAGTAAAAACCCAATTAGTTGTGAAATTTTGTTCTATCCAATTTTACTCAAAAACTTATTTTGACACTAAGTGGGTTTTCATATGAAGGGTCACATATCGTTTTGTTTTCTTCCAACTATTTCATTTATTATATTTTTCGTAGTTTTAAAAAAGAATCCAGCACCCATAAATAAATGAAAAGTACAAATATATTATTTTTTTATTCCCGACTCATTTTCCCATTAAACGAGAGTCAGTTTTACATATATGTCCGCAATGTTATTAGAAAGTATGAGGAGAATTTGGACACTGATAAAAACGTGGTTCGGAAGACAGAAATATCCATATGATTTTTAAAATTCCAAGGAAATCGAAAGCATATTCCAAGCATATTCAGTGCTCGCACAATTTACAGCAAAAAATAAAGCCAATGCTGATTTGAAAACATACAAAGTCCAAAAAGTTGCAAACATAAATGCTGCAAAAATTTAGAGGCCAAAGATAGAGCACGTAAATTGAACTCAGCTTTAATAAAAAAAATACTCCTACTGCATAATGGCAGATTATTCGCAGCATCCAGGTCAAAATTTTTGTTTTGTTAATGCTCGAGAAAATATTGAAAATAATTTTAAGACACAAAAGCAGACGAAATGTTCAAAAAAAAAGTTCCCGGTATGGCAAACAAAATGCAGTTTCGGCTAAGAAAGTACGTTATTTGTTACAACGGATTTTATAAATCCCGAAATTTATATCAAGGAGATTAAAGATTTCTTCGTATCAAAGGCAGCTTAATTTGTACACATAATTTTGGAGTGATTTGGCATCTGGTCACTACGGTGTGAAAGCTCTTGAGTGGCCAGGCTCAGGCTAAGATATTGGGCTCTTCTGAAAAGGGAGTCGAAGATCACAAAAAAGTTAGATGGACCACCCGTTCCAAAAAAGTGACAGAAACCACTATAACATCCTTGATGGAAGGATAAGTTCATAAGTTGTGATTAGCTCTATAAAACTTATTTTTGATTTTCTAATCCTTAATTTAGATTAAATTGCTTTATTATTATTATGTTTTCTGTATGTTAAGATTTTTTCAATCTCACTCCCTAAATCAATTCTTCTGAAGAGATTTCGTTCAAACTATTTATTACCCTATACCACTATGTGGTCAGGGTATAATGTCATTGTGCTGATGTTTGTAATTACCAAAAAAATTTTACCTATTATTACACCGATTGACTCAGAATCATTTTCTGAGTCGAGTTAGCGATGTCCGTCCTTCCGTCTTTCTGTGTGTCCATGTAAATCTTGTAATCAAACTACAGCACAGTGGGTGAAACGCTCAATCTAGCGGATTTAAATTAATATATCGGCCGTTTCTTATTCGATCGGCACCATACTTTCAGGAATAGTTTTATATACCCTAATATATTTGCCAAGTATCGAACAAATCGGATCAGTATAATACAAAATTTCGATGTTTTGATATGATTCAAATTAAAATAGATTATACTTATACATATTTGAATATTTTTAATTTTTTTTATTTGTATTTTTATTTTAAAACTTTTTTTATTTAAATTTAGTAAATCTTTATGTATAAAAATAATAATAATATAAACTGTTAATAGAAATTATTCAGAATCTGAGCTATCAATGTAAGAACATGGGTCCTGCAGTTCAGCACAAGAAAGAAGATTTTTAACTTCTTTGTCTAATACAATATTTATTTTTGGAAGACCTGGAAGTAGATTTTGACAAACATGATATAAAGGGATCTGAAGAAAATAGTAATGCATGCAGCAGGTCCTCCATTGTATACTATCGAGAAGTTTTACGTGTGTGATGCAAGCGAAAATTTCGGACTTCTTTATTACTAGCCTCCAGTGCTTCTTCCGACATCATGCCAATTGGTCGCGCAACATTATTTATAAGTTCTGCCCATGGATTAAAATTTTGTGAATAGAACTAGGCATGTAAAACCATGGATATTCATTAACAAATAATTGAGCTGTTTCAAATGCGTATTGCCGAAAAGCATATGGATTCACGTCGTATACCCAAGCCATAGCACGCAAAATTACGCTTAATCTTATAATAATTCCTTCACTAACGCCTGTTATTTTGACAGCCAAATTGGGATGTTGAAAGAACCTTCTAGCTGTGTTGCCATTATTTGTATTGCCACAACGAGCCATTGGTATATCCACTAGTAATGCCATTTTCTTTCTTAGCTCGGTTTGTATGTCTACTTTCCTTTTTTCAACTATAGCTTTATCGGAACCACGGATCTGATATTTTTAATGGGAAGCCTGTATGAAATATGAACGACACACTCAAACCAACGAATCCATGCGTGAAGAGTGGATAAACCATACTGGAAAAAATTTTCATTTACTGGTAGATTTTGGATCACATTCAGATCGTTCATCATTTTCGGTGTGGCTTTACAAATTCCGCATATTTGTGATGATGTTTCCACAATAGTACTAAATACTTTTGCATATATCATTGTCTGTAGAACTGATGATGAACTTGGAATATGCCTAGACTTGTTGGTCTAATATTTGATATTTGAGTTTCAATACTCTCAACCTCGGTATTGACCACGTTGGATGTTTCCTTCTGACAACTAATTTTGATTGGTCTGCAGAAGCGAGTTGGGGAAGGTCGCGAATTTTTCCAAATAATGTTGGATCCGAATTGCACTTACAATGGTACAATGCAAACCGTAAACATATGCTCATCGATCATATTCTTTTCAGGATCACTATGTCGTTGCCGGTAGGTAAAATGTCCATTTTTGATTTCCACTGGTACTGAATTTTTGAAATAAATCAGGGTGTGCTGCAATTATTCTAGCAACAGTGTGGTCCACCAAGCTCTGAAGGGGCACTTCAGCAGACGACTCTGTCACCAATAATCCACAAGGATAGCACCTTTGCTTAGCCAGTCTCAAAACATCATAGCTTGGGTAAATGTTGGCATTTCGAGCTTTGGCACCAGCCTGCATTAATTTGTAAGAGTGTTTCGTATAATCCCCATCAATATAAAGAGCCAAGGCCTCTTCTGAAGTATATTTAATAGGTAGTAGGCTCTCAGATTCAATACGTTTTTTAATTTTTGCAGCCACGATATCATTTGAATCCAACATTGAAATTACCTTGGATGCAGTTCTTTTTCCAGTCCTGTAAAGACTAGATCGAGTTGACTTCACTTTTTACACTGCAAGTTGAAAACTCCTTTACCGTTCAGCCAACTTGTGCAGAAGTTGTTGGAGCAATTAACTCAAGGTCTCCTTCTAACCATTCGTTGTTTTTTTTTTTTTCAAAATATGGTAATCTCCTATTGCAATCTTTCCATTTTTCCACCAACTTGACAATAAAAATTCAAAAGGGTCCGCCATCTAACGTTTTTTTTTCAACTAGTGCTTATTTCGTGAATAGTAACACTTAGCTCGTGTCTGATTTGACAGATAATTAGTTTTATCCTTCCGCTGAACGAATATGGTTGTGTATATGCTTGAACAACGCTGGGAACTATTGCGACATTACTTTGAAAATCATGGTAATGTTGCAGAATGTGTGCGAAAATTGCGTACGGATTTTGGAAGAAGAGAAGCAACGTCAGCTCCGTATGTTCGTTACCTTGTGAAAAAATTGAAAGAAACTGGCATATCCTCATCGATAAACCAAAGCGTGAAAAGCCAAAAACAGTGCGTACACCCGAGAATATTGCTGCTGTGGCAGAAAGTGTGCGTGAAGCGCCACCAACATCAATTCACCGTCGTTCTCAAGAATTGAACATTTCGGAGGCATCATTGAGACGAATTTTGCATAAAGACCTTGGTATGACGCCATACAAAGTCCAATTGGTTCAGGAGTTGAAGCCAACTGACCATCCAATGCGTTTTCGCTTCGGTAAGTGGGCCTGCGATCGACTTACAGAAGATGCCGATTTTGCCAAAAAAAAATCATCTTTTCAGATGAAGCTCATTTTGATCTTGGCGGGTACGTAAACAACCAAAATTGTCGCATTTGGGGTACAGAAAACCCGCACGCATACATTGAAAAGCCGATACACCCAAAAAGGGTCACTGTTTGGTGCGGATTTTGGTCCAGAGGCATAATTGGGCCATTTTTCTTCGAAAATGAGCAAGGTGTGGCCGTTACAGTCAATGGCGATCGTTATCGTGCCATGTTGAACGAGTTTTTGTTCACAAAAATTGAGGAGGAGAATATTGGCAATATTTGGTTTCAACAGGACGGCGCTACATGCCACACAGCCGAAGCTACACTCGATGTTTTGCGCCCTGTTGTTGAAGATCGCATTATCAGCCGCAGGGCTGATGTCGTTTGGCCACCTCGGAGCTGCGATTTGACACCGGTGGACTATTATTTGTGGGGTGCCCTCAAATATAAGTGTTACGCTAACAAGCCAGAGACAATTGACGCTTTAAAGGACAACAATCGTGAAGCCATTGGTGAAATACAGCTGCACACAATCGATAATGTGCTTAAAAATTAGACCGATCTTGTAGGCATGATCGGCATGGCCAGCCGAGGCAGCCATTTGAATGAAATTATTTTCCATTATTAACCGGAAGAATTGTACTTTCAAATAAAAAAAGAAATTTGAGAAAATGTTCAGTAGTTTTTTTTTTTTGTAGCATTTTCAAAAAAAAAAAAAGTTATTTGGTGGACCCTTTACCATTGCACGACACTGTTCTTGGTTATGATTATTTTTATCAATTATGATACTGAATAAGTGGTTTTTTTTTGTAAATTATTTTTTAAAACAATAAAGATATGCTAACCAATTTTAGCCAATTTACAATTCAACACTTTTTAAATATCGATTGCGTTATTGGTTTAAATTAAACACAATTATTATTATTTTTCAATTCCAAATTATTTTTCAATTCAACACAATTATTATTGTGAATGAAGGGAACAAACTCACAAAAATATTAACAAATTTTTTAAATGCATTTTACTCCAAAAAGAATGTTAAAATTTACAAATCTGTAAATCTGGTGGACAGCTGGAAAAAAATACCTTCCAAATAAGATACACTTGGTCAAAATCGGGAGAAAACTGTAGAACAAATCATCGGTCACAGGAAATCGCCTTAAATATTAATATTATAGACGCCATACAAATTTGGTTTAATCTTATTTTCTATGTCTAATTAGTTGCACCCAAGAGTTAGGGTGTCATCACGCATGGAATAGGGTATCTTACTTGTTTTATGATGACCCTGTTGCTCTTTTTCAATTTAGACTTTAAGTTATCTATATAGATATTTATTTTCTTTTCATAGTGTAAACTTTTATAAACAGAAAGCCAGTTCTTCCTATTCAGTTCAATTATTCTTCCAAAGTCAGTTCAATTATTCTATGTTCCAATGTAAATTTTGTAATTTTTTATTAAAATTTTTTTAATTATTTTTTAATTTTTATTTATTTATTTATTTATTTTTCTTTTTTTTTTTTTATTTCCAGACATAACCCTGTATTTCCCATATAATTTGGTAGACTCGAAATTTCTTTTTAGACTTGAATTTAGATTTTTTCATAACATCTCCATATTGTCATCTTTGATGGGTGTCAAAAATCACATGAAAAGAAGTTCTTACTTTGCAAGCAAGGAATATGTGATTCTTTTAGAAAGACTTCACTTTTTTGCTAGGGTGTAGTTAAAAAAAAAATATTATGGTACTTTACCGGCCACGTTTTTTATACGATGCTTAGCAATTAAGAAATTTTCAAAATTCTGGATGTACTTTAATAAAAAAAAATTTTTTAGGTTTAATTTTACTGAAAAGCTAATTAAAAATATTATGAAATAACAAATGTTTAAAAAGATAATTAGTATAATATTAATTTTTATTAGCTACTTATTGTCTTATTTAACCGCTTTTGGTACAGCTCCATTTTTCGTGATTATTTATACCAATGTATACAAATTTTATTTAAAAAAAAATTAAATAAACTTCAGCTTGGAATCGAATGTGTTAAAGAGTTTATTAGTCAGTATAGACCGCGAGCAGAATTTTTGAAACTCTTTCTTTTAACTCGTACTCTCTGTCTGTCTGTCTGTCTGTCTTTCGTGGGCCACCCCCATTCCCCCTTTTCCAATTGATCTGAAACTTGGCCCATAGTCTTGTTGTGACTACGAATTAATTTTGGGGCAGTCACGCACAGTCCCGCACAGTCACGCATAGTCACGGAGTGATCTAGATGTCATTTCCCCTCATTTGATCGATCTGAAACTTGGTCCATACACTTGCTGTAAAAAAGATTAACTTCGACTTAGTCACGCACAGTTACGCATGGTCACGCATAGTCACGGAGAGATTTGAAACGGATTTGCCCTCATCCAATCAATCTGAAACTTGGTCAATATACTTGTAAAGAAAGATTAATTTCGACATAGTCACGCACAGTCACGCATAGTCACGCACAGTCGCGAAGTGATTTAAACCCCATTTCCCCTCATCCAATCAATCTGAAACTTGGTCCATAGACTTGTTGTGGCCAAAAATTAATTTTAAAATAGTCACGCAAAGTCACGAATAGTCACGGAAAGATTCAAAACTCATATGCATACGGCAAGAAAGAGTTTTAATAAAAACTTTGTTTTTATGGGTTAGATTATTTTACAATTAATACTTAACTTGATACAATATCATTTTTAAAGGGTTAAGGTTGTTTTTTATTCTCGAAGTAATAGAAAAATATTTAAACGTTAAATCGAAATTTAAATTTTTAAAACATTCAAATGGAATAAATTGAGTAGAGTGGCATATTTTATGGTCGGTCTAGATCTGGATCTCTTAGTTAGTTTGCTTAGTTAATTAATTATTTATTAAGCCTATATCTTGTTTCTAAAATATAAAAGAAAATAAAAAAAACATTGGTGTTTGGAGGTGGAAAGTTTTTCTTTTGTAAACTTTCATTAAAAAATATGTTTTTAAGCGTATTTTAGCGTAGCCAAAGATATTGTGCGGCCTAGCGATATAACTACAGCAAATATACGGTGCACAGACTGTCCCCCTTCCTATTTAGGCTATTGAATAATCATTTTCAAAAACGCACAAAAATCAATTAAAAATTTCCTTCCAATTGCTGTAAAGAACTTTATGTGGAATGTTTTGTTTTAAGATTCAATCAAATACCGAAAAAGCGATTGCGATTGCGATTGCATTGTTACTAATTAAACTTTTAATTCTAAACTTGTGTGTTAATCGATTTCTAAATGCAAATCAAAATATGTACAACATGCGTGCTAGAAAAGTGGTTGTAAATTAATGCACTGATTAATGAAAAGCTCACGCAAAACTGGCCGAGGTCATTTTACAAACACAATTATTCGGTTGTTTTTTTTTTCGCTGTGCTGTTCAATATAAGAACACTGAAAGCAGAAACTAACATAAATACATTAATCCATCGACACCCATACCCATTGACACTTTAAACTCTATTGACCTGGTTTTATTTGAAATGACCATGAGATGCAATTTGTTGTTTCTACATATATTTAATTTTTTTTTTGTTTTTTTGCAAAGCCTAAACAAGCAAAATGCATTCAAAAACGCATTTTCAAAAAACAAATAAATGAATAAAAAACACGTAAATTTAAATAAAATTTAAATAGAGAAATTTAATTATATAAACGCACTAGCATAAGGAAAATGCTGTTAAAATTCAATATATTTTGCTCAAATGATGATAAATTTATTTCATTGACAACGCAAATCGCTAAGCCCTTTTGATCTGGAAACGAGAAGGAAGTATTGCAAATTTTAAAAAAGAAATTTGCAAAATATAATTTAATTTTTTTTTTGAATTGAACTGAAGTATTAAACAAATTAAAGTAAATTTATCGAAAATGTAGACAGCAGAAATCCACTCAACAAACAATTATTTATAGCTATTTGCATAAATGCCCCATAAAGCCCAATGAAATTCTAGAAATCCTTATGCCGCTTTTCGAATTTAATGTAGTAATACGGAAAGGGAAAATAAAACAAAAAATGTTTTAAAGGGATCTTAAGGTACCCCAAGCGGGTTTTGTAATGATCGTAGCATATTTTATCACAAAAAAATTTTAGTTTTTTTTATCAAAATATAACTCAAAAGTTTCGAATCTAGAGCCTTTTTTTTGGGGGGAAAAAAAAACTTTTTATGATTTTTGTGGAGTAATTTGGGTCCAGCCTGTAGTAAAATGAAGTTTACAAATAACATAAATTTTTTTAATTTTATCATTCTTTATAAAAATAAAAAAATCTTATTTTCGATCTTTATCATTATATAACCTGTCATGCAGAATACAGGGGGCAAATCGTCGCATTCGTTATCGAGTAAAATCAATCGAAATTCCATATTTTGGTTTATTATTTAAAGAATATGGGCAATCGTCAGACCTAGTTTTACTTTTACTGTTAACAATGGACCATAACTCGTTAGCTGTGACAGAGTAAAATTACTCTTAGTAGTAAAATTACTGTTAGACGATTCGACCCCAGATCAAGTTTTCGAAACAAATGTGCCAATATTTTTTGCTTTATTTAAAGTAAAAACATTTGATCTTGAGCCTGAATAATTTCAAACTCAATCATTAAAATGATAAAGGTTGAAAATAAGATTTTTTATTATTTAATTTTTAGCTTTTGGCAAAAATTTTTCTAAAAAAAAACGGCTGGTTAGGTCTCAATTTTAATGTAAACTAAAAAATTATAAAATTGAAAATGCGGAGGGCACGCCGTTAACGCAATATGTAAGTTTAGCAAAAACAAATTGTTTTTCTTGTTTATTCAAGACAAAAATAAACATGTATATTGTAGTATGCGCTGTGTACTCATATACAAACATATTTGTTTCAAAGTTGTTTTATATTTTAGTTTGTTATATTGGAAGAGGCTTAAATTGTATAACTTTTGCTTGAATTCTCATTTCGTTGTTTTCAGCAAATATATACATATGAATTTAACTTTTTACCAAACAGGCTGTCTATTGCTTTTGGTTACTGATGAGGGTTGGTGGCTCTTCCCGAAACAACTGTATAACCTGTCATGCAGAATATAGATCAATTTTTGAAACAAATGTGCCAATGTTTTTGCTTTAGTTAAAGTAAAAACAATTGATCTTGTGCCTGAATAATTTCAAACTCAAACCTAAATATTTTTAATTTTGATATAAAATCTATCAAGGACCGACTAAATAGCGAAGATAACTCGAAGCAGATCCCAGCCCTCGAAATTCGACTGCAAATACTAGAAAGTTTTATCTTTTCATTTAATAAATTATTTTATGGTATCCTAAAGGTATGTTAATCAATTTTAGCCAATTAACAATTCAACACTTTTTATTGTCGTTATTAGTTTATGTCCAAAATTATTTTATATTATTTTATTTGATAAGCACACATTGTGTAATTTTATGCATGTGTTAGTAGCAACTTTATAATCATTTTACTCCAAAAAAAATTAAAACTATAAAAATCTGTAAACCTGGTGGACAGCTAAAAAGAAATACCTTTCAAATGAGGGATGTTTGGTCAAAATAGGATTAAAACTGACAAACTTACATCGGTCACAAGAAATCGCCTTAGCTATTACTATTAGAGATAAGTGGATAATATGATTTCAAAATGTTAAGTATTCCAACAAAAATGTTACAGTGTGGGACAACTACTCGAAAAAGATTAAAAAGTGTAAAAAGTATATTCATAAATCAGTCAATAAAAATTTTAATACCTAAACTAAAGGCTAGGCGATTTCTTGTGACCGAGATTTTGTTCTACCGTTTTATCTCGATTTTGACCAAGGATATATTATTATAATGGTATTTCTTTTTAGCCGATTTGCAGATTTACAGATTTTTAAATTTATTCCTTTATTTTGAGTAAATTGTATTAAAATTGCTACTAAACATACATAAAATTATACAATGCTATGTGTGTGTGTTTATTATATTTGTCAATGTATTTGTAATAAAAATGAGTTTGTTTTTTTTTTGTGTTGATTTGTGAATTAGCTATAATTGATTAGCATATATTAAGGGTCTTTATTTATTGAAAAAATAAAATTTCCTAGAATTTGCACTCGAATTTCGAAGGCTGGAAGCTGCTAGTTTAATTTAATTGTGTTTTAAAATACATCTTCATTGCGAATGAATTTCACATATATTTTTTGCACAATTTGACTCTAATTCAATTGTTTTTACATTAAAATGAGTACAGCACATAATTAAGTTTTTTAGCGAATCTAATAATATCGACAAAGGAAAGCGTTGGCCATTTATGTTTCAGGAAGTAGTTACAAAAAACAAAAACAAAAACTATTTTTTCCATGTCATTCAATGAGTCATAGTTTCGGATAATAAAAATGTAAAAATACAAATAAAATCAATTTGTGTTATTCAATAAAATCAAAGTGTTAACACTTCGGCAAACAAAACACTGCACGGACTAAAATATCTTAAACTATATCAGTTTTCAACTGATTTTTAATTAAATAAAATAGAAATAAATAATAATATATACTAGCAGCTTCCAGCGCTCGGAACTCGAGTACAATTTCTAGGCAACTTTCCACAAACCAACACTTTTTGGTTTATTATTATTGTGAATGAAGATAACAAACTCATTAACTAACACATTAACAAATTTAATAATCACACACATAGCATATGTATAATTTTATGCATGTGTTAGTAGCAACTTTAAATGCAATTTACTCAAAATAAAGGAGGTGAACATTGTCATCGTAGTGCTGCGTGTATGATATGTGCAGAACAACATCATACAAGTGTGTGTCCGTGTAACACAAATGAAAAAATACCAGCTGTTTTTACATGCTTTAATTGCAAAAAATATGGAAAAGAGAGAACCGATCACTCTGCAAACGACATCAATTGTCCGTTACGTTCTCTCTATTTGGAAACTAGAACAAGAGTAACTTCTAAAAGTCAGAACAATAGCAGACAACAACAACAAAATAACTCATTTCAATTAAAGGTAGGAGATTTCCCTAATCTAAGACACAACAACTCAAATTGTAATAATAACATCAATAATAATACAATAAATAATAGCAAAGCCACATATGCTATTTAGCATCGATGAGCTTTTTGATATTTTCACTACAGCTATGGATGATTTGCATAGGTGCACTTCAAAAGTACAACAAATCAAAGTTGTAATGTCAATGGTAAAATACGCCCATGGATTATACTAATAATTTAAAGGAATTCCAAATGCTTCACTTGAATGCTAATGGAATTTCAAACTTTTCTAAATTAAAACAATTTGAAATACTATTTGAAAGAGAAAATATTAAAATAGCGTCTTTGAATGAAACATTTTTTTCAGAAAATCATAGACCCTACTTTAAAAATTATTATTTATATAGAAGTGACAGAACAGATGCAAGAGGAGGAGGAGTAGCTCTGTTAATTCATAAATCTGTCGCGCATAAAAACCTCTTTATATCAAACACCTCATCAATCGAAAACATCTCAATTGAAGTTATTATAAATAATAGACCTATTGTTGTATCTTCGTTATATTCACCAAGATATACCCATAACTTCTGTGCTGATATCTTGAACCTAACACCTTCCACCTAACACCTTGACCTAAATGCCAAACATTGTTCATGGAATTGTCGTTCAAATAATACTGCAGGAATCGCACTCAACAACCTACAGCAATCAAGCAATTTTTTTATTCACTATCCTAATAGCCCAACCCTATTCCCCCATCAACACAATCGCGAAGCATCCACAGTCGATATTATTTTAAGCAACTCCGCTTTAAATATAGACGTAAAAACAATGGATTACGAAATACCATCAGACCATCGCCCCATTATATGTACACTTTAAAGGTCAATGGCCTTGCAGGTTGACCTCAATTATTATGATTATAGTGCAACCAACTGGAACATTTATATGAATTTTTTAGACAATAAAATCACGTTATATTCCGATATATACAATACGAAGGCAGTAATTGATCAGGAAATCCAAAAATTTATAAATGTAGTTTTCGAAGCAAGGGATGTGTCTACACCTAAAATAACTCAACAAAATAATTACACATTACCAGAAAGTACTGTGAAATATATAAAACTAAGATGAAGCTTTAAAAGAAAAGAAATGGTCTCAATTAGTATCCAATTTAAAACCAGGTGATAAATCATTTTGGAAAATAAGCAGGAACTTACGAGGAAAAGGAAAAAATCAAATCGCTCATTTCAAAGTTGGAAATACAAAAATAACATCTGATAAGGACAAGGCTGAAGTCCTGGCAAATACATTTGTCCAAGCAAATAACCTCACTTCGAACTATAACCACTCGGCAGATACACTAATAAATACAAAAGTAAATAATTTTAAAAAGGAAAATCCCAGTTCTGAATCTGCAATTTATACATCTCTTGAAGAAGTAATGAATATTGTCTCATCAATAAAACCCTCAAAATCCCCTGGTTTTGACAATGTTCCGAACCTGCTCTTAAAGAAACTACCACTCAAAGCTCTAAAATTACTGGTTATAATATTTAACAGCTGCATCAATCTCAACTATTTCCCAAACCATTTCAAAAATGCTAAGGTCATAGCTGTCAACAAACCTAATAAGCCAAAAAATAACCCAAATAGCTATAGACCTATCAGTTTATTAAGTAACTTAGGTAAAATATTTGAAAAAATACTACATTCTCGTCTTAGTGAATTTGTAACGACCAATTCTATTGTTGCTAAAGAACAATTTGGATTTAAAAAAGGGCATAGCACTACTCACCAAATAAATAGAATTAAAAATCAAATAATTACCAATAAAAACAATAAACGTTCAACGGGTCTAATATTGTTAGATATTGAAAAAGCGTTTGACACCGTTTGGCATAATGGCCTAGTATTTAAACTTCTTGATGCAAATATACCAAAATATTTATGCAAACTTATTTCAGATTTCATTCACGGCAGAAACTTTAAAGTTGCGATTAATAATGAAACATCATCTCCAAAAACCATCACCACAGGGTTACCTCAAGGATCAGTCTTGTCGCCATTGCTTTACTCGATATATACATCCGATTTCAAAGTTCCGAAATATATGAAAGTTGCTTACTACGCAGATGATACTGCGTTAATTTCTTCAAACAAACTTTCAAGTGCACTCCTAAAGAAAATGGAAAAGGAACTTGTAAATTGCAGTAAATATTTTCACAAATGGAAAATCAAAATTAATCCAAACAAGACCCAAGCAATTATTTTTCCGTTCAACAAATCTCCCAAAAGACTGCCAAGACGTCATCTTCATATTGGAAATAATACCATAAGTGTACTTAATCATGTCAAATATCTCGGAGTTGTCTTGGTCAAAAAGCTTACTTTTAAACAACATATTATGGCTACGTGTCAAAAAGCTATAAAATCATTTAAAGCATTATGGCCACTACTAAATAGAAGGTCATTTCTAAACCCCAAAAACAAAAATCTACTCTTCAAAAGTGTTATAAGGCCGATATTAACATACGCGTGTCCAAATTATACAAAACAAATGTCTTAAAATGATAAATAAAAGGCCCTGAAGGTATCCTACAAATTTTCTTCATGAAGAAACAGGTTATGAAAAAATTATCGATTTCATAACAAGGATTAATAACAATTACTTTGCCAAAATTGAAAATTCCTCTTACCCACTGATAAGAGAATGTAGAGAAGTAACGTAAAATTAAAAAGAAATCACCAAATTGAAAATTATATGCTTATAGAGGTCTATTATTTCTAATAAACCTCCTATAAGCACATAAATATTTTCAGATAGTATTTGAATTTATTAAATCATATAAAGGTTTTTTCCTTACATTTTCCTTTAAAAATCATTAAAAAATAAAATAAAAACTATTTAATATCTTTAGATCCCATGTATTATTTGTTGCAATATCTATATGTAAAGATAAGATCTCATATGTAAATATCAAAATTTGTTAAAATATGTAAATAAAGGAAGAATATTTAATTGAAAAATTGAAATTAAATGAATATGTTAATATATTGGGTACTTTACTAGTAAAGTACAATATGCGTTTTAAAGATTTTGATACAATAGAAAATGTAATTAAATTACATAATAATCCTTTGTTATGTAATATTAAAACGCACCGTACTGATATTAAAGAAAAACTTTTAAAAATGAGAAATAACTTGTATCTACTGCTCACAAAATATTATTTATTCATATTATTTGTTCATAACAGATTACAAGCCCTTTGGGCCTAATTAATGCAGAAAATACATATGGCAGTATAATAAAAATAGAAAAAAAATATTATTATTACAATTCAATTGTAAGTAATTATGTTTTCCATAACTTAAAAATAAAGCTTCTGATTCAAAAAAATATATATACCATATTGAAAAAAACCCCTATTTTGAGAACAAGACAAATTAGAAACCATGGTATATTACACTAGCCAACAAGGTTTTGGACTAGAGCAACTAAATATTTTTCCTAGGGTAATTTGGTGGGCTGAATTCAAATCTGTAATTGGTTTTTCTCTATCACGTCAGGTTTTTATTCGTTTTTTACATAAGTTTATTTAAAAATCCATCAATTTTCAAAAGTGAATCGCGTTATTTAAACGTCGTTTGTATTTTGTTGATTCGGTTACACGTATTAGAGTCCAGCAATAGTCTCCCAGCATGCTTTTGTTCCAAACTCCTAGATAATTTCTTTAAATTTTCATTAAATCTTTTTGAGCAAGCTCTCCTTGTTAGACGCTCACCGCACCTAGGTTTTGTGGAAAAAAAATCTAAATGCGAATGAAGAAAATGCATTTTGAGTGACATTCGTGATAATTTTTCAATAATTGAGCAACAATTTGTCTGTTGTTTTCACTCTTATGGTTTCCAAGAAAAATGTCTACGATGCTCTGGAAAGATTTTCAGGCTGCATATTCATTCTCCAATAAACATTGTCATTGTGAAAAATTGTCATCATTCAATAACTTCCTGATCTGAGGGCCAACAAATATGCCTTCTTTGATTTCAGCATATGAAATTTTAGGAAAAACCGCTAACAAATATTTAACCGCTGCACCATCTTTGTCCAGAGCCTTGACAAAGTTCTTCAAAAGTCCCAATTTTATGTGCAGCGGCGGAAGAAGAACGTCATTTGGATCAATTAATGGTTTGCTTCAAATGTTTTGTTTTCCTGGTGCTTACTCAGTTCTTTTTGGCCACTCTGTTCTGACGTAATGATGACATGTAGCGCGACTATCCCATGGACAAAGGAAGCAACAATATTTTGTGAAACATCCTTCCTAGACAACTTTTAATGTATAAACTACGCCCAATGGGATTGTCCACAAAAATAGTAAACTTTTTAGGACATGTATATAAATATACCATTTCTGCGGTGTGCACTGGAGATGAAATTTCAGAGTATTTTAGCACAAACTCAGGTGTTAAACAGGGATGCTTGTTGTCGCCTTTTTTGTTTTCCTTGTATTTAAATGATCTCCATGAGCAACTCGAGGGCGGTCTATTTATAGATAATCTCAACATAACCTTAATGTATGCGGATGATATTGTCATTCTTGCCGAGAATATAAGCGTCCTTCAAAAAATGATAAATAATTTGGAAATATATTGTAAAATGTGGGGAATAGAAGTAAACTTAACAAAATCCGAGATAATGGTTTTTAGGAAAGGTGGTCGTGTTTCCTCAAATGAAAAGTGGACGTTTAACGGAGAGCAGGTTAAAATTGTGGCACAATAGAAGTATTTAGGTATATTACTGACTCCGACAATGACTTACACGAAACATATAATTACGAAAAATGATGCTGCAAAAGTTTGTGTAAATATCACTTGGAAAAATTTTCTTGCAAAAAGGCATGTGTCACTCAAGGCAAAGTGGAAGTTATTTCAAGCTGTTTGTAGATGTACACAAGCGTATGGTACTCAGGTATGGGTACTGGCTTGGTTTGACATTGTTGATAAATTGCAAAGGTTTTTCACTAAACGCATATTAAAACTACCAGAAAATACCCCAAACTATGTACTTGCTTTAGAAACCGAAGATGCACACTTCTATACTTATAGCCTACACCTTCAATATATTTCTAAGACGCTTTTCGAGTATGAAAATCACAGATTACCCCACAGACTTTCATCAAAAATTATATCAAAAAACATTTACTGGTACAAAAACTACGTTGATCGTTTGGATAACCTCGATTTGGAATCAAATAATATGCACCAATCTAAAACCATATGGAACAACACGTGCAAGATGTTAATTGATAATATGAAATATAGTTCTTATCAAAACTACCACGAAACTGCACTAAAAAGTCAACAACGAAGTTATAAGTTTTTGGATCATTCAAAAGACCTTACCTATTGTAACGAAAACAACAAATATCCCTACTAATGAAAACTCGGAGAGACCTTTTAATGCTAAACTCGTATAAATATAACACCAATCAATCTACTCTATGTTCCTTGTGTAATCTGAATGAAGAAGAAACAATTTTGCATTTTATGAGAAGGTGCCCTGTACTTGCAGATATACGAAGAAGATTTCTAGGGTGCTCGGGATTTCCAGATTATGAAATTTATGATCTTCTAAATGGGGGAAGAGAGGAAAACTGGACTTCACTTTATCTTTTTGTAAAGAATGCATTAACTTATCGTAAATTTTTAATAGATGAATTCAACTTTACAACTCAAATTATTAGTTAAACAAATTTAAGGACAAACTTCCGGCTGACGGTTAAAAAACCAAGCCGTAAATATCTTTATTATTATAAATATTATTATTATAAATATACATCCTTGCATACCAGTCAACAAACCAATGACCTGAAACAGATTAATTTATATATACTATATATAATAAGACATTTAAATCACAAACCTTAAGGTCACCATAGATCTTCCATTTATGATCGTTGTATATGAGTAATGTCAAAATTTCCATCATTGATTCGTAATTTTCATTTGCATTAATGGTATGGATGATTTTTCATTCCCACAATGCAAAAGAAGAGCCTTTAAACTGTACTTAGAGCCATCAATAAATAATCTCCATTCAGTTTTGTCATATGGCTGGTTCATTTTTTTAAATAAACCATCAACATCAGTACAATATAGAATAGAGTGTTTCTTTTGAAAATATGCAGCCAATTCCAAGCTTCTATCTCTTCAGATGGCTACTTTTGTTCCAACTGCAAGATGTTTCCACTGCTGCAGGCGTGAAGCTAGAAATTCTGCGTTTTGCTTCGTTAAATATAAATCCCGAATTAGATCATTCAGCTCAGCTTGAGTCACTAAATGGCTCTCATTATCAGCCTCATACAAACTACCACTGCGGGTGGAAAATATTTCGGACTCACTGCTCGTAGCACTGGGAATGACTAGTAATGGATCATTCGGTGTACGTTGAACTGGTTTGGAAATCGATGCGACATTCGCCTAAGTAATATTTTTTAGATTTTTCATATTGAATCCAGCATTTTTTGTTAAACAGAAATAACAATCGGTTTGGTGGTTACTTGACTCTTTCCGAAGTACTGGAATTGAAAATCCAAATAGATTTTCTTGCCATTTGACCACTATTATAGAATAGTTCTGCACCTATTGCAAAACATTATGTCCACGGTTTGTCCAAGTTTCTGACAGCAAAACCAAAATAATGTAAATATGCATATTTTAATGATTCGGATTCTTTTTTTCCAACCAGATATTCACCACGCACAAAGAAAAAATAACTTGAATGAGTAACACACGATCTCCCTGACATACTTAAACGCTACTATTATGAAGATTTTGAATGAATGTGGGCGTCTGTCAAATTAATAATTGTGAAATTGTAGTGTCAGTATTGACTGTTTTACAGTATTGCCAGCATCCGATAAAAAATGATTAAGACGTGATAGCCCAATTTTTATGCCAGATTCGAATTCAGTGCACCCAGATTAGTTAAAAAACATGCTTTGTTTCTGCAGTCAATTTTTTTTGTTTTTTAATTTGTAGACCAGTGTTATTACAAATATGGCACCCCGGTTTCTAGATAATGTATGGTTCATATCATTTGACAATAAAAAACTGATTTCGAAAAATAGTTCGAAAACATAAAATTTGTATTTTCAAGGAACCCAAAATTTCAGATTCATGTTATTATAAATTCATTCTTATTCAAAAAAAAAAAACCAACGTTTCAACAACAGGGCTAAATATATAAAAGATTAGAAAAGTTATCATGAAATATAAGAATATCTTCAACTTAATTTTACCAATTTTCTTTAAATCAATGTTTAAATCTATAAATTATATTTAACTCAAGAAGTGAATTGTTTTTATCACACACTGTAAAGGTTACTTATTAGTTCAAAAATTTGTCTTCACTTAAAATATTGTTTTTACCTCAAAAAGCTAATTTAAGAAAATAAGACCAGAATATTATTTCTTAGAATTATTAAGATGTTATCAACAACTTTTATTGAAATCGTGCCACAAATATATATTATTTCGATATTTTGTTTTAAAAATATATATATATCCTTAAAATTGACTTTTGACCTTAAAGGGGGACAATTTACAGTGTTTCAATTTAACCTTAATTTACAGGATTGAGAACTTATGTCAGTAGTATAATATTTTGACAAAAGATATTTGATATATGAAAAAACCAAAAAGATGTAGCCTAAAAGTTGAAAAAGTATGAAAAATCACATTTTTCTTCAAATCCGCTGAAATTAAAACGCTGCATTTGCCAAATTAAGAACAAGATACCTACAATGTTTGGCATTTTTAATCACACCTATTTTGCTTATAAGACCTTAAAGTCCAATCGTTGATTCCGGAAAATTTCTTGAACAAAATTTTTGAAAAAGTAAAATTGGAGATTTTGAAATAGTGCTAAAAAATACGTACCGCTTTGACATTAATTTAGAACGGCATAACAATACACGAGATGCAAACTACTTTACATAAGATCATTTTGGGATCAGGAAAATGCAAAAATATTGTTGTTGTAAATTATTTCAATGTCTTTAAAAATGTGAGCTCGATTTTCTTAATCAAGTGGTCTGCGGCGCATTTATTGCCTGGGGAACTTGATATAATTTGGCTGTTTTTCAACCGATAATAGATTTTGTGGTTTTATTAGAAAGAAAATTTACTCTAGATTATGGTTTATTAATTAAATTGAAAGGCAATTATTAATATCAAAATTTTTGTGAGAAATTCATATCTGAACTGTGAACTCAATGCGCGTCCAGAAAGCATTGTCCGATTTGGCTAAAATTTTGCACACTAAAGTTTTAGATCCAGTGACACAATAATCCGACCCGCACACCTCAAAATTCGACTAAAAATTTTTTTTCATACAAACCGCTGTCACCCTAATGCACATGTTGTTCATATAAAATTTTTCCCATATGATGTTGATATTGATCGTGTTATACATCATAAACCTTAAAATTGGTTAAATACTTATTTTTTTTATTTACGTACGTTTTCTTATTTTAACTATAAGTTTCTCCAAGTTCATTGAGTAAGAGTGAGATTGTAGCTCACTCGCGGAAAGCAAAATATGATGGTATGTGTTTGCCGAACACGCTCTATATATCTCTCTCTATATCCCTCTCTCTATATATATGTATATATCTCTATCTCCCTTTCTAATATTCTCATGTTTACAGAATGTATACAAAAACTTTTAAGAAAGTTAAAGTCGGTCGAATCCGACTACAACTTTCAGATAGGGTCATGGTCCTAACACAAGCTCAGCTCCCATCCATATTACGTGACATTATTAATTTTTAATCATAGAGAAAATAAACATAAAACAAAGTTGTGTTTTAACTGATTTGCACTGTTCGAAACAGAATTTTATGAGCAAAAGAGAAAGGAAGCATTAAACTGCTTAAGTAGAAGACCAAATATTGACCAATAAAATAATAGGTTATTTATACCATTTTGGAATATCAATTTTGGTATGAATGAAATGCTTTTCTAAAAGTTTGAATTCTAAATGACTTGCATGTTTTAGAATATTTTCAACTTTCATTTAAACCTGCGAAAATACATTTATGGTAGCTTAAACTAATATATTTTCATGTATAGAATTTTAATGTCGTTCAAAGTAGTTATTAAGTAAATTTTCATTTGTACTCGTATTACAAAATAAATTTCCAACCTAAATATATCACCCTTTTCGAGAAGGATTTTAAAATTTTGAAAATGAAACTACTAAACACATAAACATACGTGTATTGTAAGTATGATATACAAAGTTTAAATACGAGTAGAACCATCTTATATATCGTTAGCTTAAATGTAAAATCACGAAACTAAAGACCAATTACTCAAAAACTGCATTTTTTTATCATCGTGATTTCATTTTCCTCTGAGAGGACCTTGAAGTTTCAAACGATTGCAGTTCTCACAAAATTCTTATTTGTCATCCTGCTATGTTGCTCTTGAATTATATTTTAAAGGTGAACTACTAGGAAAAAAACTTCCTTTATAAACAATGGAAATAAATAGGGCCTACGATCAAGTTTTGGTACTCGCGTTAGTTGACCATCTCGAGGCAAACGAGTAGCTCGGGTAGTAAAAAAATTAAATTAACATTTTTCATGATTGAAGCAATGCAAAAAGATAAAAATAAGTATTTTGGAATCATACAAGTATCAGAAATACCATCCTAAAATTTAAATTGAATCGAAGTGTCCTACTGGCTTTTCAGCGGTATTTGTTTTTGGCGACTTTTGAATTTGGCGATTCCGCCCATATTTTCCACGACTACTCACGTTGGTAATTAATATACTTACCAAAAGCTTCAAGACTGTCGCCTTCATAGTACTTATTATTTTTTTGTATATGAGGTGCCACGCCCACAAATCCCATACCGCCCAATTTTTGGTCCGGCTACTTATATTAGTATCTGATAGCCTCGTGCAAAGTGCCACGGCTTTCCCTTTTATGGCACACCAGTTAAGTGATATTATATATTTACTTTTTATTGGCGGTGCCACGCCTACTGCATCGATCATGCCCAGTTTATGTTCAACTAATTACATGAATAACTTATGGGCTCACGCAAAGTCTCAAGACTATTACACTACTCCAGATATATGACATTTTATATTTACTTTGTGTGGGAGGTGCTACGCACATTTGGTCCGACTACTCACATTAATAATAGATGACCTCAGAGAAATTTGCAAAGCTGTCGCTGTCATAGTACTCGAGATATATGATATTAAATTATTACTTTGTATGGGTAGTGACACGCCCACTTATCTAATCCCGTTACTAACATATATAATAGGTGACATCATACAAATTTGCAAAATTCTCTCTGTTATAGCAATCGATATATATGATATTAAAAGTTCACTTTAGATTGGAGATGCCACGCCCACTAAAAATATCAAAAAAGTTATATGCTTAAGGACCACTCTAAATATTGGGACCAAAATTTTTATATCCGACAAACAAACAAACACATATTACCTCTTTATTATATTAAGTATAGATTAAAAATTCACTTTGTATGGCAGGTACCACGCCCACTAAAATCACGAAAAAAAACTTATAGTCTATAGCTATACAGATAAACAGTAAGACGCTATAAAATTTTCAGGAAGATACTCGGTCCCCTATAAGTTAAAAACAATAAAACCTACATATATTCACATTCATATACTCGTATGTAGAAGAAGTTTTTCTACCCTCCACACCTCAGTGGCAGAGGGTATATATAGGTTTGTCATTCCATTTGTAACGCATCCAAAAACTAATTTCCGACCCCATAAAGTATATATATTCTTGATCCTTATCATAGCGATAAGGATCAATATATACAAACAAAATTTTAGAAGAATCAGTGCAATATTTTTTTTAGAGTTGTCCTATAGGGATCATTTTTGGACTACTATTAATGGATGTAATAAACGCATACAAACCCAATTTGAGTAAGATCTATATGACAATTTGGATCTTATGGCAATTTATGTCGATTTCATAGGGGTCATTTGTATGGGGGCTTGGTCTGAATATGGACCGATTCTCACCAATTTCAATAGCGTTCATTCTAAAAGCTTATATACCATATTTCATCAAAATATATTCATATTTGCGACCTGCAGTTTGATTACAAGGTTTACATGGACACACAGACGGACGGACGGACGGAAATCGTTAAATCGAATCAGTTAGTGATTCTGATTCGATCGGTATAATAAAAGGTGGTTCTAGTTCAAATATTTTTGGTAGTTACAAACAGAAGCACAAAGTCATTATACCCAAACCACATAGTGGTATAAGGTATAAAAATGGAAAATGAAAAATGGAAAATGGAAAATAAAAATGGAAAATGGAAAATAAAAATGAAAAATTAAAAGTTAAAAATCGAAAATAGAAATGAAAAATGGAGAATGGAAAATAGAAAATGAAAAATGGAGAATGGAAAATGGAAAATGAAAAACGGAAAATGGAAAATAGAAAATGGAGAATGGAAAATGAAAAATTAAAAATTGAAAATGGAAAATGAAAAATGAAAAATGGAAAAAGGAAAATGAAAAATCGAGAATGGAAAATAAAAAATAGAAAATTAAAAATGAAAATTGAAAAATGGAAAATGAAAAATGAAAAATTAAAAATGAAAAATGGAAAATGAAAAATGAAAAATGCAAAATAGAAAATGAAAAATGGAGAATGGAAAATGGAAAATGGAAAATGAAAAATGAAAAATGGATTATGAAATATGGAAAATAAAAAATTAAAAATTAAAGCTGAAAATGAGAAACGGAAAATGAAAGATGGAAAATGGAAAATGAGCAATGGTAAATGAACAATGGGATATAGAAAATGGAGAATAGAAAACGGAAAATGAAAAACGAAAACTGAAAACTAAAAAATGAAAAATGGAAAATGAAAGATGGAAAACGAAAACGAAAACTGAAAATTGAAAAGTGGAAAATGAGAAATGGAAAATTAAAAATGAAAAATGGAAAATAAAAAATGGAAAATTAAAATTGAGAAAGGAGAATGGAAAATGGAAAATCAAAATGGAAAACGGAAAATTAAACAAGAAAAATGAAAAATGGAAAATCGAAAATGCAAAATGAAAACTAGAAAAGGAAAAATGAAAAATGGAAAATAGAAAATGAAAAGTGAAAATGAAAAATGGAAAATCGAAAATGAAAAATGGAGAATGGCAAATTAAAAATGAAAAATTGAAAATGAAAAATGGGGAACGGAAAATTAAAAATGAAAAATGGAAAATGAGAACTGGAAATTGGAAAATGAAAAATGGAAAATGAAAAATTAAAAATTAAATATACAAGTTGTAGTTTCTATATTTAGTTTCTCACTTGTTATTATTATTGTGTAGTTCTTTTTTGTATTAAATGTATCCTTAAATTAACATATTACTGGCTAATTCAGATAAAAATATTTTAAAATTCGCTTATTTTAAATACTAATAATTTTTAGCCAAGAATCATTTGCATTTTTTTTAATTATCGTATAACTTCTAAGGTCTGAAAACATTCTAAGAGGGATCAAACTTTTGGTATTATAACGACGGATGTGTTAAATAATGAATTTCGTTAAAGGACTTATAGAACTTATAGGATTTCTACTCTAGTAATAAATTCTTTCTATAGAATACATGATCATTATTTTTTATAAAAAGAAATTATAATAGAAACTGACCAAAAAGAAAAAGCAATAAACTTTAAATCTAACTGGTATTCGGAATCAATGTTTCAGTACCGGCAATAGTTTCAAAGTGATAGCCGTACTCAACATTGGATGTAATATTGAGTTTAAGACGCAGGTGGAAGGTATCAAAAAATTCGGCATAGCCGAATTTAACACCATTATTTGTTTTTTTTTTTGCTTTTTCCATTTCAGCCAACGATATATAACGGGATATTGAATATTGCTGCCTTTGTTGTGCTGTTGCCGTATTGTTGTTCTTGTAATGTTTGCAAAAATATACCAATGATATAAACAGATGAAATAGCAACTAAAATAACAAAACAATATTTTTTTACAAAACACACATACAAACAGTCGGATATAAATATGTTTAAATTCTTGTGCAAGTGTTTGTAAACAGAAATAACACATGTGCGTATAGAGCAGGCTAAATGGGTGTGTTTGTGAGTGTTTATGTTTTATTTAATTCCGGCCCAATTGTGTATATTTGCTTACACACACACACATATGTTTATGTTTCTCATCACAATACGTTCATACCTGACCCTAAATATTTTCTGTAGCAAATACAACAATAGTAAATGCGTGCGTTATAGTATTTGTTTTGATCCTACTTTTCTATACGCAAAAGAAGGTTATAAATTTTTTATTTAACAGGGTTTTTTTTTTTGTTATTTGTTTTTTGTTGAATTTTTTATTAAGCTTGAAAATTTTCAAATGTTAATCGAGAACACCATGAGTTATATTTATATTGTACCATTGTACCTAAATAAATGAATGGGTATGTATGTATGTGTGTATGCTCTATATTATTTTCCTACGACCCACATCTTATATTTCTTATTCGAAACATACATGAAATAAATAAGCATTTATAAAGAAATCATGAATTGCTTTTTCTTTAAAAATAAAAAAAAATCTTTTTTTTTCTTAAATTCTGGATTCTTTTTATTATGAGAAGTTAAGGAGATGGTTTAAATAATTCTGTATCTTTTTGAATGTGTCTGGCACGTAAGTTATATTTTCATTTAATCGATTTATAAAAATGCCAAATTTTAAGATTTTAAATAAAACCCTAAATTTGGCAATTATTTCTGTTCTTAGGATAACAAAATTTTAAAGGCCAACCAAATTTCAGTTCTAGTATGCGTAAGATACATATGTAACGCATGACCGAACAATATTGATTTTAGAGGGGAAAAAAAATTTATAAAATTTCAGAAAAATTTTAAAATAAAAAATTGTTTCAGCATTTTATTGTAAATTTTTTTAACTCTTATGGATATTCAGTTCATATCTAATATAGACTAACCAATAAAAAAAATAAATTTGCTTAAAAATCACTGCCCAAATAATAACAGAAATATTTTAGTTATTAAAAAATTACAAAAAAAAAAATCATGTGTTAAAATTCAAATAAATTATTCAAGGATTGTTAGTAAATTTTTCTAAAAACTAAATTATGTTTTTCAATTTATATAAATTATAAATTTTGTAATTAACTTTAATAACTTTCTAAAATGTTAACTATAAATAACTTTAAATTTTTAATTACATTTTCCATTTAAAATTTAAATTTCCTATAATAATTGTTAAATATATATTATGCATGTTTTATCCCTTTCAACAGCAGCATGTGTATGGACTGATATCCTGTAATACTTTTAAATTAATGATGACTAAATAAATACAATATTATCATCATAAATAATTAATTAAACAAATATGCACGAACACACGAGGGTGACCAGCACGTACGAGTTTAACCATACAATTATTTTCTAGTTTAAATAAATAATTACGAAAAATAAAAAATAAAATCTCAAATAATTAAAAATTAATTACTTTTGGTTAGTAATTTGAATATTTAAATTTATAATAAAAAAAAAAATTTAATAAGTACTTAGGATTGAGTTTTCAAGACTAAAATTTGGTAATAACTAGGAAGGCGTCCCACATTGGATTGAAATGTGTCAAAAGTGAGGATTAATTCAAAAGTTGAAGTTAATGTATTGCAACAAGTTTTGCTACCGGGAAAAAACAGATAAAATTCATCATCAACAGCTGTCAAATATTCCACTTTGTTTACTTTAACTTGTTCTACTCTCTCAAAGTTCAATAACACTGGTCTACAAATTTAAAAAAATAATAAAAATTGACTGCAGAAACGAAACATGTTTTTTAATTAATCTGGGTGCGCTTAATTCGAATCTGGCATAAAAATTGGGTTATCACGTCTTGCTCATTTTTTATCGTAAGCTGGAAATACTGTAAAACAGTCAATACTGAAACTACAATTTCTCAGTTATTAATTTGAAAGAAGCCCACATTCGTTCTAAATCTTCATAATAGTTTAAGCACGTCAGGGAGATTGTGTGTTACTGATTTCAGTTATTTTTTCTTTGTGTGTGGTGAATATTTGGTTGGAAAAAAAGGATCCGAATCATTAAAATATGCATATTTACATTATTTTGGTTTTGCTATCAGAAACTTGGACAAACCGTGGACACCGACAATGTTTTACAATAGTTGCAGAACTGTTTTCTACAAGTGGTCAAATGGCAAGAAGATCTATTTCGATTTTTCAATTCCAGTACTTTGACTGTACTGTACTGTTTAGCAAAACTTGCTGGATTCAATATGAGAAATCAAAAAAATATTACTTACGCGAATGTCCCATCGGTTTCCATACCAGTTCAACGTCTAACAAATGATCCATTACCAGTCATTTCCAGTGCTACGAGCAGTGAGTCCGAAACATCTTTCACCAGCAGTGGTAGTTTGTATGAGACTGATGATGAACGCCATTTAATGACTGAAGCTGAGCTGAATGATTTAATTCGGGATTTATATTTAAGGGACAAAAGTAACAATCTATAGAGATAGAAGCTTGGAATTGGCTGCATATTTTCAAAAGAAACACTCTATTCTATATTGTACTGATGTTGATGGTTTACTGCAAAAAATTAAGCCGCCATATGACAAAACTGAATCGTCATCGTTATTGATGACTCTAAGTACCGTACATTACAGTACCATCCATACCAATTGCTCATGCCATTAATACAAAGGAAAATTACGAATCAGTGACTGACATAACTCAAATACAACGATCATAAATGGAAGATCTGTGGTGACCTTAAGGTGTGTGATTTAAATTTCTTTGTATATATGCGAGGGCGGATCAATAAGTCCGTGACTTTTCGAACTTCCCTTTAAAATTGTAATTGTAAAATTTTGAGCAACCGTCATTTACTCTGCGTTTGATAGCTGTTCAAAACATACAACCTCGTGGTTTTTTTTTTAATGGAAAACAGTGAATTTCGAGTGCTCATTAAACATTATTTTTTGCGAACAAAAAACCGTCCATCAAACCAAGGAAAAGCTTCATAAATACTATGGAGACTCTGCACCATCGATTTCAATGGTAAAAAAGTGGTTTACTGACTTTCGTTGTGGTCGGACAAATACAAACGGCGCTGAATGTACTGGATGGCCAATTAAGGTCAATACACCCGAAAATGTCGAAAAAGCCACGATATAGTGTTGGCCGATCAAAGAGTAAAAGTTCGTGAGATTTGGCATCAACAATAGGCATTTCATATGGCAGTGTGGTTTCGATTTTAAATGATAAGTTGGGTTTAAGAAACCTGTCTGCAAGATGGGTACCGCGTTCGCTCTCAATTGACCACAAGCACGTGTGCAATGGCAAAATTCCATGAATTGGGCTACGAATTGGTACCTCATCCGCCATATTCTCCGGATTTAGCCCCCAGTCTCTATTTCCAATTTCCAAACCTAAAGAAATGGCTCGATGGAAAGAGTTTTAGCTCCAACGATGGAAATATTGATCAAAAATGCCTATTTATGGACTTCAAAAAATCCTATTTTTTGGAAGGGATACAAATTTTGGAGAAACGTTGGACTAAGTGTTGAGCTAAAAGGTGATTATGTTGAAAAATATTTTTTATTTTTTTTTGCAAAAAAAAACTGTGTTCACTCTATTGATCCGCCCTCGTATTATAGACCATAGTAAATAACAGTAAATTAATCTGTTTCAGGTCATTGGTTTGTTGACTGGTGTGCAATGAGGTTTCACAAAATATTGTTGTTTCCTTTGTTTATGGGATAGTCGGGCTATATGTCATCAGTACGTTAGAACAGAGTGGTCGAAAAGAACTGAGTATTCACCAGGAAAACAAAACATTTCAAATAAACCATTAATTGATCCAAATGACATTCTTCTTCCATCGCTACACATAAAATTGGGCCATTTTAAGAACTTTGTCAAGGCTCTGGACAAAGACGCTGCCGTTTTTCCTAAAATTTCATATGCTAAAATCAAAGAAGTCATATTTGTTGGCCCTCAGATCAGGAAGCTATTGAATGGTGACAATTTTTCATAATGTTGATTGGAGAAAGTATATGCAGCCTGGAAATATTTCAAGAGTCCACGATGCTCTTGGAAGATTCCCAGGCTGCATATACTTTCTCCAATCAACGTTATGAAAAATTGTTTTCATGGAAACAATAAGAGTGAAAACTACAAATAAATTGTTGCTGAATTATTGAAAAATCGCCACGACTTAGGTGCACGAATGTCACTCAAAATGCATTTTCTTCATTCGCATTTAGATTTGTTTCCACAAAACCGAGATGCAGTGAGCGACGGACAAGGGGAGTGTGCTCACCAAGATTTAACGAAAATTGAAAGTTATTATCAAGGATTTTGGGATAAAAGCATGCTGGGAGACTGTTGACGGACTCTAATATATGAAACCGAACCAACAAAATACAAACGACGTTCAAATAACGCCATTCACTTTTGAAAATTCATTGATTTTTATATAAACTAATGATTTTTTATGTAAAAAACGTATATAAAAATATTCTTTGTATCGCGAAAACCTGAGGTGATAGAGAAAAACCAAATACAGATTCGAATTCAGCCCACCAAATTACCCTAGAAAGGATATTTGATTGCTCCAATTCAAAACCTTGTTGGCTGGTGTAATTTTCGCATATTAAGTGCAAAGTGGTAAAAAGTAACTTTTTGGTTATTTATTCTAAAAGAAAAACCTTTTTTAAATGGAGGCCTAAACATCTGGTGCGGGACTATTTTGCAGATAAATGTTGTAGAATTAGTTTTAACATTTTTTTTGAACATTATCACAAAAAAAGGTATTTTTGAAATAAATATATACTGCCAAAGTGTTATCGGGGGTGATCGGGTAAAACCGTTTCTATAGTAAATATCTAAGGGTTTTTAGTACGTGTATTCCCAAAAAACACTTTGCGTATATTTTTAATTACGCAAAATATTTGATTTTCTTTTAAAAATCTCCCCAGTTGCAAATCAAAAAAATGTTGCAAACGCAGTAGCTAATACTTGTTTATTATTTTGGGTTTTGTTTGTCTTTTTTTTTTTTTTTTTGTTACTTTGATTTTTGTTATTGCTGTTGCAAATATGTATCCTAGTATCAACAACTTATTTTAATGAACTCGAACCAGTTTATTGTTCATGTTCTGTTTTTCGCAGTACACGTATCAGAACATGAACTTAAAATCTAACTGAACTCGAACCTCTTTTTTGTTCATGTTCTGTTTTTTCGCAGTACACGAGCCAGAATACCAACATAAAATAAAGCTACACTCGAATCTGTGTGGTTTATGTGTGTTCGAAACAAAAAATACGTAAAAGAAAATGTTCGTGCACATAACGAAATATTAAAACGAAACACAGTCATAATTGTGTTCGGCACCGTACAAAATATAGAAACACACATAATTGATATGAAAATAAAAATATGTGTCTGTTGGTCTAAGCTATGTTTGTTTTTTCATATATGTACCAATTTTTTATTCAGTCTGTGTTTTTTTCTGAACTCTGCTGTCTCCTAATGCAACAACTTCTTGCCACTTAGGTGAATGTTCAAATTGCAGGGAGATTACATTCATCATAGAGAATTTAATCAATCCTTTTGATCGCGAATAGGTCAATAGGTCAAATTTGAATCTTGGATTCAGACTGACAGATGCACATTGAAAACAATAATTTTAAATGTGGAAGATTTTGTGGAAGAATTGTGTACAGGATTGCTAAACTTGAGAAACCATGACTTTTTAGTCAAAGAGCAATGGTCATTCCTCAAGGATATGAAGATACATTTGAAGTCTGGTGAATTCGTTATTTCATATGATTTCGCAGAAAACTATAAATATGTGCTTCAGGATGACATGCAATCATTCCACTTTAATGACGACCAAGCAACTGTATTCACAGTAGTTATTTACTACATGAAAGATGAAAACCAGGAGCATAAAAGTATGGCAATCATATACGAAAACTTAAAATATGATACCGTTGCAGTTTATGAGTACCAGAAGATAATTCTAAAATATGTAAAATCTAAATTTACAGCAGAGGAGGTATACTACGTTTCGGACGGAGCTCGTCAACATTTTAAAATCAAAAGTAGCTTCATAAAAAAGATTTTGGAACGCTATCTGAGTGGCATTTTCATCCTACTACTCATGGTAAAGGAGCGAAATATAGCCTCCAGTGCTCTCATCAAGATCGCATCTTAGGTGCTTCTGCTTTATTCCCTTGGGCAAAGAATTATTGTAGAGAAACTAAAATAGTTTTTAGTAGCAAAGAGGATCATGAGAAAACATTGAAAACACTGAAGAGCAGATTCGATGTTGCGATAACAATCGATGGCATGCTTCTATACCGCTTGTAGATGGAAGACACAAGTTTTCTGCTTCCACTCAATGCGATTTCTTTCCAAAGCCAAAAAAAGAAACCAGCAGCGAAATCAACAGCTGAACCTAGTAACGTCAAGAAATGATTCATCAGCTACAATAAATTAACTAAAAAAATAGTTATGCTATATATGGATCTAATGTGATTAAGATTAAATTATATTATTTTTTTTTTTTTTTTTTTATTATTATTATATATTAAATTAATTATTATAACAAATAAATAAAAAAATTAATTTTTCATAGGTTAACATATTGCGGGTATTACAGTATCGCAGGTATGAAATTTTAGTTAGGTTGTTACATACCACCGGAAAGTTTGATTTGTCTAGTTTCTCAGTATAACATATACTTAAGGTTTCAGAAACCTTAGCAATTGGAGGAACAGCTGGCCTTTGTTGAATTGGGTAAAGGAATTATCAAAGAAACATTTTTTTAAATATGGCTGATATAAAAAATGAAACACTTCTTTATTTTCCATCAAAGTTGAAAAATAGTGCAAAAATAGGCAGTTGGTAAATGGCGAATTATCGCGAGAAGCAAAAAGCAAACATTAAATTATTTTTCTATAGTATAAAACAATTGTTACCTAGTTTTTTTACATTCTACCTAAAACTGTACCAAATTGCTTAAAAGTTGTGGGTTTTTAAACTGAAACTCGCTCAAGTTTGAAGTGTTTTTTTCTTCTAAACTAAAAAAACTGATTTTATTGAAGGGAGCAAATTCGTAATTTTTGAACAATTTCCTATAAGATGAGGTTGTTCAAAATATCGTAAGCTCACATGAATTTTTTATTTTTGCAACCTCATTTGTTCTAAGGTCGCCACTGTGCGTCGATGCCGAGGCAGCAAGACTTTCCAGGCAAATACTATTGGCTAATGGATTCATATCCCATTTAAAAATTATTTTTCTTGCACAAATTTCGCGCTGAAAAATACTAAATTTTTTAGAGTCTCACGCATATCAAGTTCCACCAATCACATCCCCGTTTCCATCAGCGAACCATCAGAGTTCCTTGAGATCTTAACCATATCGATGAGTTTTTGGCCCATTTACGGATATTAGGATTTCTCCCAAAATTGGTTACCGGTTTCATACAATCGGTTTTTCGTCCAATCTGCATTCCAACCTATGATATATAATTCACAATTTTTTATATCCACAACCACTTTTATTAAAAACCTAAATACAAACATTAATCAATGTAATTAATGCTGGGTTATACTCGTATTAGAGTGTTGGAAAATCTGAAATTACCACCAGCGTTATAAGGCACAAGCATAAGAAGTGAATATTTGTGAAATTGAAGGGGGGGGGGGGGGGGGAATTATATACAAGAAGTAAAGCCTTGGGATATTTATAGGAGAAAGAAAATAAACAAAAACGGAAATAGAAAAATGTTGAAATTTGCTAGCAGGGTCAATAGGAAATGGAATTTCCGTATCGAACTATTTTTTTTTTAGTTATTGTTATTGTCGATAATGTGCATTGTCTTGTTGCTGTTGTTGTTATTGTTGTTGATGTGGAAGTTTTGTTATGATGAATGTTGACGTAACAATGATGTTTTAGTATATTAAGGGCAAAATTTGCTTTGTTTTAAACATCATATATAACTATCGATATATACTGATATATACATAATACATAATTAAATACTTTTTTTTTATAATAATTATAATACTTATAATGTTACTTGTTCTCTATACGAAATTATTTTATTTTTAAAGTGTTTAATTATCTTAAAATTTGTTGGCATTACTCATCTGTTTCTTTTTTATTATTTTAATTTCTTAATAAATCAAAAAACTACGATTTCTGCCGGTTGTATTTCGCCACAAATTTAGTATTAACGTCATTGCTCATGATGATTATGATAATGATGATGATGAATATGACTTGAAAGCTGTTATCTCGTTTCGTAGATAGCCTAACGCAAAACTAAAATTATGTTCTTGTTTTTTGTGTTCTTCATTTTAGCCAAAATAGTTTAACTCGTTATACATAAAACCAGGGACGTAACAGGTAAAAGAGAATTGGCGAAAAGGTCTTATTTAACCATTAATATTGATGAATTCAAATCATGGCTATAATTAACCATTATCACAATATATATTTAGTTTTGGTCATCGCAACCCATATAGGTGAGAAATATTTTTTTTGGCTATGAATAACTGTTATAGCAACCAAGAAAACTGTTTATATATATATATTATATCCTGTGGTTCCTATAAGGAACAAAGGGCCACAACGAACTCCTTCCATTCGGTCCTATTTGATGCTAGGTGGTTGATTTCCCTCCAGCTTCGAGCTGAGGCCTCCAGAAGTGCGACGGGCGTTCAACTCTACGTGTATTTCCATGGGGATTCCAGTCAATAGCAGTTTTAGTAGGGTCGCCTTGTGGTCTACGGAGTGCGTGACGAATCCAGCGCCATTTTCGCTTAAGGATCTCGATGTTGATTGGACTTTGATTTGTTTGTGACCATAGTTGAGTGTTTGATATGGTGTTTGGCCAGAATATCTTGAGGATCCTTCGTAGACAGCGGTTAACAAACACCTGTATGGCGTTTATTTCACGAGATGTTGTGTTCCATGACTCACAACCGCAAAGGAGCACCGATTTGACGCACGAATTGAAAATGCTGATCTTAGTGTGCTTTGAGATAGCAGTAGATTTCCATGTAGGGCGGAGCATACCGTATGCCTGGTTGGCCTTTGACATTCTATAGGCGACGTCATTGCTGCAGCCGCCAGTATGAGTTAAAATGCTACCAAGATAGCAAAACGACCTTACTACCTCTAGTTCAACATCGTATATTTTAAATCTGCTACTACTAACGGTGTTGCAGCGCATTACCTTACTCTTTTTAATATTTATTTTTAGACCAGCTTTTGCAGCTTCGGTTTCAAGAGACTTAAGTTTAACTGACATATGCCGATAGCTGTGAGACAGAAGAAAAATATCATCTGCGTATTCCAGACTCTCTAGTTGTTGCGTGAGTCCCCATCGTATACCTCTGCTGTCCTGAATAGCATTGCGCACTATGACGTCTAGGACGATGTTAAAGAGAAGAGGGGATAGTATATATACAGAGCTTGAGTAAGCATGACAATCTTTGGTGGAACACCTTTACACGCGAGAGCACTCCATATCGCATCGTGACTCAGGGTGTCGAATGCTTTCTCAAAATCTATAAAGATCATGTACAGGGGGACTGTCGCTCGGCGGACTGCTCAATAATTATTCGCAAAGTATTTATATGGTCAACACAAGACTTTTGTGGACGAAAGCCAGCCTGCTCAAGCCTGATGTCATCCATTACAGCATCTGATATTCTTTTGTTGATAATGTGCGCTAAAATCTTATTTACTGCACTAAGAATTGTGATACCTCTCCAGTTCCTGCAATCGGTAAGGTTGCCTTTCTTTGGTATGTTGACAATGATACCTTCTTTAAGTTTTGAGTCGAGTTCGAGTGTGAGCCAAAAGTTCTCGATGAGGGGTAGCAGAATGTTCGCTGTTAGTTGGGGATCAGCTTTAAGCATTTCAGGGGCTATATTATCGGCACCGCGGGCCTTGTTTGCCTTCAAAGCAATAATAGCGTTTAAAACTTCTGAAATGTCAGGGCATTCAGTTGAGATATCTTGCCTAACTGTGTGGGTTGCGCATGAGCAAATATTCGAAAGGTTGGATGGAGCGTTTGAAAGCATTGAGGAATAATGACGTCTCCATATTTCCAATTGTTCATTTTTGGATGTTGATAGTTCTCCCTCACTGTTCTTTAGTGGTTTTGTGTTAAGGAAATTTTTACCTGTGAGTTTTTTGGTGATTGCGTAAAGATCCTTGGACCTATGCTCTTCAGATGCTTTTTGGGCATTACGCGCAAGTTCCTCGAGCCATCTTCTCTTGTCATTTTTAGCAGTCCGCTTCACTAGCAAATCGTGACGCCTATAGGCTTCACCTACCGTTATCTATTCACCGCGTGTTCTAGCTATATTTTGTTTTGCCTTTATTTCCTTTCTTTCCAAAATTAACTTCCAGGTATCATCAGACATCCACTGTGCTCTTTTGGGGGTCTTGTAACCGATATGTTCCCTGGCAGCATCGTTGAAGTTATTATTTATGTTTTGCCACTCTATCACCGGGTGTGCTCGCTGTATAACAAGGCCACCTTTTAGTTCGTCCACGTACTTGTGACGGATTTGAACGTTTTTCAGTTTGCGGACGTCATATTTTCGTTTAGCGGATGGTGGTTTACGGATAGCAGCTACCTTTAGGCGAATATTTCCAATTACAAGATGATGGTCTGTTGAACAGTCTGAACTGCGTTTGGAACGTACGTCCAAAAGAGTCCTGCGTCATGATTTGCTTATAGCAATATGGTCGATTTGGTTTTCGGTCACTCTGTCTGACGATACCCACGCTACTTTGTGGCTAGTTTTGTGGGGAAATATGGTGCCTCCGATCACGAGATTGTTGCTGCTACATATTTCCGTAAAAAGCTCTCCGTTTTCCGTCATTCTACCGATGCCATGCTGCCCCATTATGGTTTCTCTTCCACTGTTGTCTGCTCCAATCTGTGCGTTGAAATCACCCATGAGTATCACGATATCACCTCGCGGTATTAATGACAGCACTCTGTTCAGGTGGCTGTAAAAATTTTCCTTATCCGAAGATTCAGATGTTTCTGTTGGTGCATAGCACTGCACGCAGGTAAGGTTTCTAGCCCTAGTGCGGAATATGGCTGTGATTATTCTGTCACCATATGGTTTCCAGTTGACTAGTGCACTACGGGCTTCCCTGGATAGGAGTTATCCGACACCGCTCGACCTTGGCTCGTTCGGCGGCTTACCGGAGTATAAAAAAGTAAGGTTGTCTGAGGTATTGAATTCTCCTGCTTCTGGCCATCTGGTTTCGCACAATCCTAAAAGTAGCAGGTTGTAGTTGGCAAATTCTCTGCATACTTGGGCCAGTTTAGATGTATCTAGGAGTGTGCGTACGTTCCATGTTCCTATTCGTGTCATTTTTTCATGCTAAAGGTCGTCATCTTGGGGATCCGTTGGTAATTATTTGTTGTGGTTTCAGTAATCATTGGTGTTTAGAATTGAGTGACTGATTAGGACTCCCATCCAATCCTAGTGTTGGGCTGCCAACAACCTCTAGGCAGGTAAAGGACAGTTGAGTTTCAGTGGATTGCACCTAATTACCTGAGACGCATCGGTTTTGGAATGCCATTCAGGTTACTCAACTGTATGCCTTCTCACTCTAGCTGCCGCCAGACGGGTGTCTGAAAGGCATTACCAGGGGATACTTGGTATAAGACCGGAAGTAGTGAGCTGCTTGAGAATTTCAAACAGAGGAATCGCTTCTTGCCATCCCAGTTGATGACAGACAGATAGCTTTCCGCACATGTGCACCTCTGTGAAAAACCCCATCCCCAAAGAAAACTGTTTGGTTCTATGAAACCCAAATAAGTGGTGAAGCAGATCCAAAGGATTTGAACATACCCGGTTATCACCTTCTATTTCTTTTTATTATGCATAGGGTCCTTGCTAATGTTGTGTACCAGTACCAGTAATGATGCGGAACTTAATTCACTTTGGGTTAATTTCAAAATCAGGTCACACAGTTCGCACTTCGTGTTTTAAAATAGAAGCCCAAACACAGAATGGCAGCTTACCTATAATGGCTTCGATGCCCGACTCCATATCTAGAATCCTTGAGAGTTGCCCAATAGTGAAATTTGGTTGCCGGCGATTTTAACTTTGAACTTCTTGGCATCATCATTCGAGGCATCATCATTCGAGTCAAACAACTCCCGGAGCTTTTGCGGCGCATAACAACCTAGCGCAACGACTGAATGAACCAGGGCACATTCCGTGCATTGAAGAGAAACGATAAAATACTCTCAGCCTTTTTCTCCCTGCACACCCTGAGAAGTATAAAGTGCATATATATTTGCATATCTCGGCATTTCGGATCACTGGACTACTTCCGCATCTTTTTCATACTCTGTACTTCAAGGTGTTTCAGCACCAGCTATGAAGCACTCAGTTTTCATTTACGAAAATTCTCGTTGGGCTGAGCACAACAATTTCCTCAAGCACTTCTACTGGAAACTTTCTTTCCTAAATAAAAATGTTGATGCTGTTGTGAAAATGGTGGAAAAACTAATATGAAATTATTCATTATTCATTCCATCAAAGCGCATTTTGGCTAAACCTTATGAAAAATCTTGATTTAAACAGATTTTCAGAAATGCAGTCAGATCCAGGAAGAATCTGTTGCTACGTAAACAGGCATGAACTGAATATACCAAAGTACTAAGATGCAAAAAATTTCTTTACAAACAGCATCTTTCTGCTCGTCGGCACAGTAAGAGCTTTTGGGCATTTGTTAAAATAGTAAAGAATAATGTTAGTTCTGCTATCCCAACTCTTACAATGAGTGACAAAATATTCACTGATGAACTTTTATTTGAACTTTTTCCAAAAAATTCGTTTTAGCCGGATAGCGATCAACCATTGCCTGAGCTTGAAAGGGTATCTTTTGCTATGCCCAAAATATTCTTTCGAGCTCTGGCAGTTAAATAATATCTCTCGAATTTTAATGTACATAAGTCTCCCGGGCCGGATGGTATACCAGCATTACGGCTGAAACAGTGCTCTTCGACGCTAGCTAATCCATTTGCTAAACTTTTCGTACTGTGCGGGAGTCTTTCTCTCTTTTTTTTTTTGAATTATTGACCAGTACTCAGGGTATGCCCCCTACAGATGCAGTGCATTGTGCCGATCTCAGGAAAATAGATTATGGGAAGGAGGAAAGAGGGAATAGTGTTTGTGTATATTTGACCGAAATTTTATTAGATTATAACTGTCAGGAAAGACCTCTGCGGAGAGTATAATGCACATACGACTAGTTCGATTGATAAACGAATTCTCTCTGTAAAGCGTTGTGCGGTCAACTGGACAATAAACTACAAGCGGATGTGATCTACTAGAGAAGCGGGTAGAGCGAATCGAAACTCGGGCACTTTGAATAAGTTCGTTGATCTCAGAAGAACATTTCCCATGGTACTGTGTATAGAACAGTGCTCCACAACCCACATTCCAACGATTTTCCAATGAATCAATAGAGTTGGATACAATGCTGTCATTGATGAGCGCCAACGCCCTCCTTTGCACACGGTCCAGTAGCTCAAAAATATGCTTTGAAGCTCCTGCCCATATATGGGAGTCGTGTTCCATTTTCGGTCGGATATGGTACAGATTTTAAAGGGATCAAAAGGAGTGAAGTAATTTTTGCACCGTTTCAAAAAACCAACACACTTGAGTGCTTCTTTCGACACTTGAAAAACATGCTCGTTCCAACGAACATCAAATTGAATTCTTACGCCTAGAACCACCAATATATCCAGATGATATTGCTGAATCCATGGCCCTTGCTGGAAAGTTTCCAATCTAATACCTAGAAAGGTTGAGGCTAATAACTATGAAAATTACCGTCCAAATACAATCTGCTCTGCGCTCTCAAAGGTGATGGACAGCATGATCACTTTCCATCTTGTCAACTACCTAAAGCCCAACTTACTTCTTAATGATCGACAGTATGGCTTCCACAGAAATCGTTCTTCGCGAGACCTGTTAGCTCTACTTTCTGAGCGCTGATGTCGATCCATTCACAATTTTGGTGAAAATAAAGTTGTTGCTCTAGAGATTTCCGAGCCGTTAGATTTTATGTGAAAGGGTGCATTAATATCAAAGCTTCGGCATTGAATTCTCTCGATTAATATCGAGTTTTCTCAGAGTCCGTGTTTATTGATGGGGTCTCATTTAATGAGTTTCAGCTTAATTCCGTTCGTTCTCCTTCTCTTTTCCTTATCTTTCTGAATGACCTCCTCGGTCAAACTTCCAATTCTGTATTCTCTTTCGCAGATTACATCAACATTTGTCATTCATATTCCTTCAGTTGTAGCCCAAGTCTTTTGAAGTTTAGGGGCAAAAAGGCGGACAATGAATGACACACTCAATCAAGACCTATTAACAATCTCCGAGTGGGGTAAAGTGAATAGGGTTGATTTTAATGCGCAGAAGATTCAATGTTATTTGTTGTTGTTGACTCATTTGTAAATCTGGTTGGTATATGTATCAAGGAATCGGATACTCTTGATGTTCTGTGCATTAGAATTCAATGTGATGTTCGTTGAAACGCGCAGGTTTTTTAAGTGTCGAAAGAAGCATTCAAGTGTCTTTATTTTCTAAAACGGTGCAAAAGTAACTTCACTCCTTTTGATCTCCTTAAAATCTATACCACTTACATCCGACCGAAAATGGAATACAACTCCCATATATGAGCAGGAGTTTTAAGGGTATTTTGGAGCTACTGGACCGTACATAAGAGAGGGCATTGATGCTCATTAATGACAGTAGGGTATCAAACTCTATTGACTCGTTAGAACATCGTCGAAATGTGGGTTGTTTAGTACTGTTCTTTAGATACTACCATGGGAAAAGTTCTCCTGAGATTAGCGAACTTATTGCAAGTGCCCTAGTTTCGGTTCGCTCTACCTACTTCTCTAGTAGATCACATCTATGTATGGTCTATTGTTCGATTGACCGCATACTAATTACAGAGAAAATTTGTTTACGAATCGGTCTTTCCTGACAAATATCCACAAACACTACTCCTTCTTTCCTCCTTATATAACATATTTTACTGAGATCACCACAATGCACTATATCCCCTGAGTGTTGGTCAATAATTAAAAAAAGGCTGTTTGGTTACCAAAAACCACTATCGAATGGAATTTTATTTTTTGGTTATCGCTACCCGGATACTTATCGTATTTTTGAAGCAATGAATGCAATTCTAAGGGGTTTATAGTTTAATTACAATACTCAACAAGGTTTTGGCCTGTAGCAACCAAATATCTCTCCTAATGTAATTTAGTGGGCTGAATTCGAATCTGTAATTGGTGTTTTTCTATCACCTCAGGTTTTCGAGATACAAAAAAAATGTTTTTATTCGTTTTTTACATAAACAATCATTAGTTTATTTAAAAATCAATGAATTTTCAAAAGTGAAAGACGTTATTTCAACGTCGTTTGTATTTTGTTGGTTCGGTTTCACGTATTAGAGTCCTGGAATAGTCTCCCAGCATGCTTTTGTCCCAAAATCCTTGATAATAACTTTCAATTTTCGTTAAATCTTGGTGAGCACGCTCCCCTTGTTCGTCGCTTACATCACCTAAGTTTTGTCGAAAAAATCTAAATAAGAATAAAGAAAATGTGTCATGAGTGACATTCGCGCACTTAATTCGTGATGCTTTTTCAATAATTCAGCAACAATTTGTCTGTAGTTTTCACTCTTATTGTTTCCAAGAAAACTGTTTACGATGCTCTGGAAAGATTTCCAGGTTGCATATTCCTTCTCCAATAAACATTGCCATTGTGAAAAATTTTCATCATTCAATAGCTTCCTGATCTGAGGGCCAACAAATATGCCTTCTTTGATTTTAGCATACGAAATTTTAGGAAGAACCGCTAACAAATATTTATATTTTGCACCATCTTTGTCCAAAGCCTCGACAAAATTCTTAAAAAGGCCCAAATTTATGTGCTGCGGCAGAAGAAGAACGTCATTTGGATCAATTAATGGTTTATTTGAAATGTTTTGTTTTCCTGGTGAATACTTAGTTCTTTTTGGTCACTCTGTTCTGATGTAATGATGACGCGACTATCCCATAGACAATGGAAACAACAATATTTTGTGAAACCTCCTTGCATACCAGTCAACAAACCAATCATTTGACACAGAATTTACAGGTATTTACGATGGTTTATACTATATATAGAAAGAAATTTAAATCACACACTTTAAGGTCACCGTAGATCTTCCATTTATGATCGTTGTATTTGAGTAATGCCAAAATTTCAGTCATTGATTCGTAACTATCCTCTGTATTAATGGTATGAGCAATTGGGGTGGATGGTTTTTCTTTCCCATTATGCAAAAGAAGAGCCTTTAAACTGTACTTAGAGCCATCAATAAATAATCTCCATTCAGTTTAGTCATATGGCTGGTTCATTTTTTGAAATAAACCACCAACATCATTAGAGTATGGAATAGAGTGTTTATTTTGAAAATATGCAGCCAATTCCAAGCTTCTATCTCTATAGATTGTTACTTTTGTCCCAACTACAAGATGTTTCCACTGCTGCATGCATGAAGCTAGTAATTCTGCGTCTTACTTCGTTAAATGTAAATCCCGAAATCATTCAGCTCAGCCTGAGTCAGTAAATGGCGTTCATCGTCAGACTCATAAAAACTACCACTGCTGGTGAAAAATGTTTCGGACTCACTGCTCTTAGCACTAGGAATGACTGGTAATGGATCATTTGGTGGACGTTGAACTGGTTTGGAAACCGATGGGACATTCGCGTTAGTAATATTGTTTCGATTTTATATATCGAATCCAGCAACTTTTGTTAAACAGAAATAACAATTGGTGCGGTGGTTACTTGGCTCTCTCCAAAGTACTGGAATTTAAAAATCGAAATAGATCTTCTTGCCATTTGACCACTTATATAAAACAGTTCTGCAACATTATCGGTGTCCACAGTTTATCGAAGTTTCTGACAGCAAAACCAAAATAATGTAAATCAATATTTTAATGATTCTGATCCTTTTTTCCAACCAAATTTTCACCACACACAAATCAAAAATAGTTTGAATCAGTAACACACGATCTCCCTGGCATGCTTAAACGTTACTATTATGAAGATTTCTGTCAAATTAATAATTGTGAAATTGTAAAGTCAGTATAGACTGTTTTACAGTATTGCCCGATTTTGACCAAACATATATTATTTGATAGGTATTTCTTTTAAGCCGTTTTGCAGGTTTACAGATTCTTAATTTTTTCCTTTATTTTGAGTAAGTTGCATTTAAAGTTTCTACTAACACATACATAAAATTATACAATGCTATGGTGTGTATATTAAATTTGTGTCTGTAATAAAAATGAGTTTGTTTTTTGTGTTGATTTGTGAATTGGCTATAATTGATTAGCATACTTTTAGGGTCTTTATTTAATAAAAATATAAAATGTCCTAGAGTTTGCGCCCGAATTTCGAGGGCTGGAATCTGCTAGTTATAAAAAAAACTCTGCGTCAGTGCACTGAATGAAAAAAATTCTTTAAAAAAATTAATAGTGATTTTATAGTTGAAACAAAAGGATCAAAAACTGAAGGTAAGATGTTTTTTATTAAAAATAAAATAATTCATCACGTATTTTATTATATATTTTCATAGAAATGGGACGTTGAAAGCATTGAACATCTGAAAAACGTTCTATTAAAAAAATGGTTTCTAAGTATAAATCATATTCTGAAATAAGTAAATTGATTGGGTGCTCTAATAAAATGAATGTAAATGTAGAAAAAATTACTCAGAAATCTTAAACACATAGTCGAAATTAAGTTTTGTCACCATTAATGGTTAAACGTTTGGTGGTCAGACAATGCAAGACGACCCTATTTAAGTTTGACAAAAAAAATATACAATTTGAAAGGTATTTCTTTGCAATGGTGCACATCATCTGTAAAGATGGTGCACATCTGGTACATTTTTTTTTTTGAGTAACAATCATTTAAAGTTACTACTAACACATACATAAAAAAGTATATTTAAGCTTCAAATAAAAAACTATACAATGCTGTGTGTGTGCTTATGAATTGGCTTAAATTGATTAGCATACCTTTAGGCTCCTATAAAATTATTTATTAACAAACCCATTTATATATCTTCTGTGTGTTCAACATATATTTATAATGAAATTTAATGAATTTTATTTAAAAATTCCCAACTAAATGAAATTTATTTAGACATTCATAAATTTTTATATATAAATTAAAAAAATATTTAAAGAAAAAAATTTAATGAAAAAAATAATATTTCCTAGAATTTGCACTCGAATTTCGAGTGCCGGTCTCTGCTAGTAAAGGCCCATTTACACGATACAACTCAGTCGGATGATTTTTCGAAATAAAAGTCCGACAAAGTCTTACCGACATTATTTCTGCATACTCAGGCCTTTTACACCATCACACTTAAGTCTTATGAAAACAACTGTTTAGAATAACAAACAAATTTTTTTTAAATTTCTATTTTATTTCCACTTTGTTTTTGTTTATCTTTTTTTTAATATTACCAAAAAAAAAAAAAAAACTCTGGTCCGATGAAAATGACAAGTTTTTAGAAATGTTTCTAAAACCATCCGACTTCGAAAATAAAATCCTACAGACTGTCCATTTCATAACATAAACTTTTTACATGATATGACTTTTTCATAATACATAATAAAAAATTAACAAGACGATGATATCGCAATTTTTATGCCAGATTCGAATTCAGCGCACCCAGATTAGTTAAAAAACATGCTTCAATTCCGCAGTCAATTTTTTTTTTAATTAGTAGACCACTGTTATTAAACTACTTTAATTAAACTACTTAAAGTTTAGTTTTTATTCTATTTTTTAATTAAATAGTATTTCATTTATTTTCAATAAACATTTCTCTCAAAACTGACCGTTTTGTTTACTTTGCCACAGATGTTTAAATTCCTTTTGCTACAAACCCCTTAAAAATACATCCACTAAATCAAAAACTACGATATGCAGCCGGGTAGCGATAACCAAAAAATAAAATTGCTTTCAATAATAGTTATTGGTAAGCAAAAATTTTAGTTGGTTGCTATAATAGTTATTCATAGCCAAAAAAAATATTTCTCACCTATATTTGTTACGGTGACCAAAATACTATATATCTTACCATAATGTTTAAAAATTCCCTAAAACAGACAAAGGGAATTTTAGCGTAACTTTTTCTTCCGCAAGAAATAAATAATAATTATTTTCGGTCCCTGCCTTAAACATAAACAATCATAACGTAAGATTTTCAGAAATAATCAAGCTGAGCTAATATAAAGGTCAAACGTGCAATTAACCAAATGATTAATTATATTTCTATTATTTTGTTGTTTTTATCTAAACAATTTGCAATGATAGCAAATGAGTAGTCAGGGCAATAATAATGTTAAATGGATGATGACGATAAATAACGAGAGATGATGGTTGTACATTTAAGTGAAATCGAAATGCTGTGCTTGTTTAAATTCAATTTATGTTCCCAGCAGGGTTTCCCTACTGGTATGTACAGTCTAAACAGACAAAAAAATATATTTGTCCATAATGCTTGTGTGCATGAATAGATTTCTGCAATGCTTTTCAATATTGTTACTTTCAACTTTAATACGTTATTTTGAAACACTTAACTTCCGATTTGTTAAATATTTATTTTATCTCATTTTAGTAATTGTTATTGACTAATTTCGGTATCAAATTTGTTATAGCTCTTGTTATTATTAATGCAAAGGTTTATTTCATTTTTAAGGGTACTTGTATGTATACTTATATCTATATTTTTCAGTGGGAGAGAGTACATGACCAGGAAATATCATATGCAGTTTTTGAATCGTTTCATGGGCTATATGACATGCGACATTGTCTTGTTGAAACCACAAGTCGTCCACATCAACATCATTCAATTTTCACACAATGTCTTATGCATGGCACAGAGAGAGCACACAAGTCGTCCACATCAACATCATTCGATGTCGAGCATCAGTAACAGTCACTACTTGATCAGTCTTATTTTCTAAAAAGTGTGGTCCAATGATGCTTTCAGCGCAAAACCTCCACCATCCAGTTACAACTTGCCGATGCATTTGTTTTTCGACAGCGACACGTGGGTTCTCTGAAACCGAAATGGGGCAATTATGGGCCATTAACGAAGCCATCAAAGCGAGAATGTTATTCTACATTTAGGACGATTTTGTTTGCAAAATCAACATCCACTTTTTGCTATTTAATAACACTGTAAAACAGCCCTTGGGGGGGGGGGAGGGAGGGTGAAATTCCAACTCAGTGTGAAAGTACTAGGCTACTGTATTAAAACCTCAAAAAGGTTTGGCATTCTCAGGCCAAACTTTTTATATATGACTTTTTATGTTTTTTATACCCTCCACACCTCAGTGGCAGAGGGTATATATAGGTTTGTCATTCCATTTGTAACGCGTCGAAATAAATTCCTGAGACCCCAAAAAATATATTTTCCTGATCTTTATAACAAGGGAAGTTGATTTACCGATGACCGTCTGTCTGTCTGTCTGTCTGTGGAAATCACGATCACGCCGTCAATATCTAAGCTAGACCGTTCGTTTTTGTATAAAATCGTTTAATAACATCCCAAATGAGCTGCTATTTAAAATCGTCAAAATCGGTCAAAGAGTTCACGAGCTATGAATGAAATTTTGAAAAAACTTTTGAAAATATAAAATTTTTCAGTGTGTTTGTTGTTTTTCTTATGATACATATGTTGTAATTCTTCGTATTGTTGAAGTCATTACAGTTGTGCGTGCATTAATACTGCACGTGTCACATTGGCCTAAGCAAGTTTTACCACATATTTTTTTATCATTAAAATTAAATATTAAAAATAAAAAATTAATAAAAATAAAAAAAGGAAAATGAAAAACTAAATATAGGAAATGGATAATGGAAAAAAAAAATGAAAAATGGAAAATGGAAAATGAAAAACGAAAATTGAAAATTGAAAAACGAAAAAAGAAAATTGAAAAATTAAAAATGAAAAATGAAAAATGAAAAATGAAAGATGAAAGATGAAAAATTAATAATAAAAAATTAAAGATGAAAAATGAAATATGAAATCGAAAAATGAGAAACGAAAAATTAACAATGAAAAATGAGATATGAAAGATGAAAAATTAAAAATGGAAAATGAAAAATGAAATATGGAAAATAAAAATGAAAAATGGAAAATGAAAAGTGGAAAATGAAAAATGAAAAATTAAGAATGGAAAATGGAAAATGAAAAATGAAAAATTAAAAATGAAAATTGAAAAATGGAAAACGAAAACTTAAAATCGAAAAATGGAAAATGAAAAATGGAAAACGGAAAATTTAAAATTAAAAATGGAAAATTAAAAATGAAAAATGAAAATTAGAAAATAAAAAATAATAAATGGAAAATGGAAAATTAAAAATTAAAAATGGAAAATGCAAAATGAAAAATGAAAATGTATAATGAAAAGTGGAAAATGAAAAATGGAAAATGGAAAATGGAAAATGAAAAATTAAAAATGGAAAATGGAAAATGAGAAATGGAAAATGGAACATGAAAAATGAAAAACGAAAATTGAAAAATGGAAAATGGAAAATGAAAAATGGAAAACGGAAAACGGAAACGAAATTAAAAATGGAAAAAGGGAAATTAAAAATGAAAATTGGAAAATGGAAAATTAAAAATGAAAATTGGAAAATGGAAAATGAAAAATGAAAAATTGAAAATGAAAAATGGAAAACGGAAAACGAAAAATTAAAAATTGAAAACGGAAAACGAAAAATTAAAAATTGAAAATCAAAAATCAAAAATGAAAAATGAAAAATGAAAAATGAAAAATGAAAAATGAAAAATGAAAAATGAAAAATGAAAAATGGAAAATGGAAAATGAAAAACGGAAAACAGAAAACGAAAAATTAAAAACTGAAAAAGGGAAATTAAAAATGAAAATTGGAAAATGGAAAATTAAAAATAAAAAATGAAAACTGAAAAATGGAAAATGAAAAATGGAAAATGAAAAAAGGAAAATGAAAAATTTAAAATTAAAAATGGCAAATGGTAAATGAAAAATGAAAAATTAACAAGTAAGAAAATTATAGGCGGTCTAGACCGACTATATGATACCCTATGCCATGCGTTTAGAGACCCTATCTCAGAGGCCCAACTAACTGGTCATAGAAAATAAGCATAAACCAAATTTGAGTGTGATTTTTATTAATTTTTTTGGCTGCAGATATGAAAAAGTTCATATCGGATCCTATATCTATATGGGGACTAGGCCCAAAAATGGACCGATCCTGACTATGTTTAGTAAAGTCTCTATTATTTTGCAAAAATACATACAAACAAAATTTGAGAAGAATCAGTGCAATATTTCTGTTTTTTGATAGATTTAAGTGAAGATCAGGAAGCAGCTCTATATGGGGCCTATGATCAAGAGTTGTCCCATAGGTATCATTTTTGGACTACTCATTAATGGATCTAATAAACGCATACAAACCCAATTTGAGTAAGATCTATATGACAATTTGGATCTTATGGCAATTTATGTCGATTTCATAGGGGTCATTTGTATGGGGGCTAGGTCTGACCATGGACTGATCATCACCAATTTTAACAGTATTCATCCTATGACCGATAAAAGCTTATATACCAAATTTCATCAAAATATGTTCATACTTGCGACCTGTAGTTTGATCACAAAGTTTACATGGACACACAGACGGACAGACTGACGGACGGATGGACGGACGGACATCGTTAAATCGACTCAGTTAGTGATTCTGACTCGATCGGTATAATAAGAGATGGGTCTAGGTCAAATATTTTTGGTAGTTACAAACAGCAGCACAAAGTCATTATACCCAAACCACATAGTGGAAAGTGAAATCTGGAAAATGAAAAATGGAAAATGAAAAATGAAAATAAAATGGAAAACGGAAAATGAAAAGCGAAAGATGAAAATTGATAAGTGAAAAATGAAAATGATAAAAAAAAAATGAAAACTTAAAATTAAAAAGGTGGAGGGTATCAAAGATTCGGCCCAGCCGAATTTAACACTCTTACTTGTTTTCCGTTATTTTGATATTTGGAACCATTGACGATTTCTCATTTCTTTTCCAGCAAATACTTTAGGCAAATCAAGTTGGACTTATTTTATCGAATGAAATCTTAAATAAAAAATATTCAGGGTGTATGATTATTGGTTATTAGTAGAGTGGAAGAGACGTGTATGTATGAGTGATATTTTTTGTATATGAAATCAAACATACATATTTTTATATCCTCCACACCCTAGGGTATATATAGGTGTATCATTCCATTTGTAACGCCTCGAAATAAATTCCTAAGCCATATATTTTATTGATACTTATAACAAGGGAAGTTAATCTAGTGATGACTGTCCGTCCGTCCGTCATTGGAAATCACAATCACATCCTCAGTAACTAAGCTAGACTCCTCATTTTTCATAAAATCATATATTAATATCACAAAGGAATTTGTTATTTAAAATCATCAAAATCTGTCTAAATACTCGGGAGATATGAATGAAACTCTGAAAAAGCTCTTGAAAAAATTAAAAATGTTCAATGTGTTTTTTTTTTTTTTTTCAAAAAATATTTATATGTTATAATTCTTCTTATTGTTGTAGTCATGGTAGTTGTGGCATTTGCTTCATGAGCATAAGTGTACGGTTATAGAGCACTTGTCACATTAGCCTAACGAAGTATGGCCACATATTTTTATCGTTATCATACTGTAAAAAAAAATCGCCAATATTAAATAAAAAATATAATCCCTAAAAGAGAAAATTTTCTGTAAAAATGTACATTTCCTTAAAAAGTACCTTTTCTCTAATAGTAATTTTTTTTTTTAAAAAGTAACACTTTTTACTTTTTAAGAAATTCCCTTTTTTAAAAAAGGTTAAATTTTTTTTAACAAAAAAGTTATCTTTTTTAAAGCACCTTTTTTTAAAATAACCATTTTAAAAAATACCCTATTTTGAAATTAAATTTTTTTGATATTACCCTTTTTCATTGAAGTATCCTTTTAAAAAAATTTTTTTTTCAAATATGTACCTTTTTTTTAAAAGTACCTTTATTTGTAAAGTAATTTAAAAAAAAACAAGTAAGAAAATTATAGTCGGTCTAGACCCTATACCATGCCCTATCTCTTAGGCCCAACTAACTGGACATAGAAAATAAGCAAAAACCAAATTTGAGTCTAATTTTTATTAATTTTTTTGACTGCAGACATGAAAAAGTTCATATCGGATGCTAGATCTATATGGGTACTAGGTCCAAAAATGGACCGATCCTGATCATGTTTGGTAAAGTCTCTTGTATTTTGCAATAATATATACAAACAAAATCTGAGAAGAATCCGTGCAATATTTTTGTTTTTTAATAGATTTAAGTGAAGATCGGGAAGCAGCTCTATATGGGGCCAAAGGAATCATTTTTGGACTACACATTAAGGGACGTAATGAACGCATAAAAAACCCAATTTGAGTAAGATCTATATGACAATTTGGATCTTATGGCAATTTATGTCGATTTCATAGGGGTAATTTGTATGGGGGCTAGGTCTGAACATGGCCGATTATCACCAATTTCAATAGCTTTCATCCCATGGCCGATGAAAGCTTATATACCGAATTTCATCAAAATATATTCATATTTGCGACCTGCAGTTTGATTACAAGCTTTACATGGACACACAGACGGACGGACGGACGGACGGACGGACATTGTTAAATTAACTCCGAAAGTGATTCTGATTCGATCGGTACAATTAAAGATGGGTCTAGGTCAAATATTTTTGGTTGTTACAAACAGCAGCACAAAGTCGTTATACCCAAACCACATAGTGGTACATATAGGGTATAAAAACTCTATTTGAAACAAAAATTTTTTTTTTTTTTGATTTTTTCGGATTAGTTTGTTTTACACTATTTTCTCCTAGTCTACAGCTACAACTCGGAAAAATCAAGTTTTAGCTAAAATATACATGAGGCCAATAAATGCGAACAGCGGGTAAACTAGCAAAACATAAATGGGGTTTTGTTAGTTTCGACAGGTTCTTCAAAAAACCGCATACGAGAAGTAGTTTGCACTCAATGACTTCAAAAATGTTGCACTGTGTTGTTGCAGTGGTGTTCAAAAATAAAAATGTAATAGTGTTGGTGAGAAAAAGAGAATTTTCAATGGGTTAATAGCAGTCTTAGTCTCTGTATGAATTTATTATACCCTATACCACTATGTGGTTTGGGTATAATGACTTTGTGCTGCTGTTTGAACAACCAAAAATATTTGACCTAGACCCATCTTTAATTATACCGATCGAATCAGAATCACTTTCTGAGTTGATTTAACAATGTCCGTCCGTCCGTCCGTCCGTCCGTCCGTCTGTGTGTCCATGTAAAGCTTGTAATCAAACTGCAGGTCGCAAATATGAATATATTTTTATGAAATTTGGTATATAAGCTTTTATCGGCCATGGGATGAACGCTATTGAAATTGGTGAGAATCGGTCCATGTTCAGACCTAGCCCCCATACAAATTACCCATATGAAATCGACATAAATTGCCATAAGATCCAAATTGTCATATAGATCTTACTCAAATTGGGTTTGTATGCGTTCATTACATCCATTAGTGAGTAGTCCAAAAATGATCCCTTTGACCCCATACAGAGCTGCTTCCCGATCTTCACTTAAATCTATTAAAAAACAAAAATATTGCACTGATTCTTCTCAAATTTTGTTTGTATATATTTATGCAAAATACAAGAGACTTTACCAAACATGATCAGGATCGGTCCATTTTTGGACCTAGTCCCTATATAGATATAGCATTCGATATGAACTTTTTCATATCTGCAGCCAAAAAAAATTAATAAAAATGCCACTCAAATTCGGTTTTTGCTTATATTCTATGTCCAGTTAGTTGGGCCTATGAGATAGGGTTTCTAAACGCATGGTATAGGGTATCATATAGTCGGTCTAGACCGACTATAGTTTTCTTACTTGTTTTTTATTGAAAGTATGCATCTGATAATGTTGTGTGTAAAACTGTTTTAAAGAAATAATAAAAATTGAACAAAAATGCATATATACATTAGGCTGGCTATTTTTTCATTCTATAAAAAACAAAAAGTTGTAGATTTTTTCAATCAATATTAATGATTTCATTGTATTTACATATTAAAATATTTTTCCTGTTAAAAAAAAATTTAAAAATACACTTTTTGGAAGGAAACAAATACATTCAGTGAATGAATGAACGACCAGCCTCAAATTTTTAAAATCATTTCAACTTTTATAATAAATAAATTCGTTTTTTTAATAATTCTAATAAAGACTTTTATAAATCTTGCATTATAAATTTTTCAATATTTATTCTTTCGCGACAATTGCGTGTTAGTAAAAAATCTTTTTAATTTACAGAACTTAATGCGTTACGTTGATTAGAACAAATAAATTTTAAATCTGAAAAAAATGTTCACAATTTTTATTTGTCGATCTTGGTTTCCAATTTGATCAACGATTCTTTTAATTTTACAACAAAAATTTGTTTTTTTTTTAATCAAACAGCTTTTCTTTTTCATTTAAATTATTTTCCTTACATGTTTTATAACAAATTACCAAATACATTCATACTTATGAAATATTTTTCATATATTACTATTAATTTTTTCGGTGCATTAAAAAAAATCAGCATACATCCTCACACGTCCTCAATCGTCGCTGTTTCAGTGACGACTAAAGCCAATAGCGTAAGAATACATGTGAGTTGAGCATGAACAATTGTTCTATGAAATGAACAGCTCTGATCGAAAATATGATCATTAATCTTCTTCAAAAACTTTGCTAATGCTAGAAAGTAAAAATATCAACCCATAACATCTCACTAAAGATGGATCAGAATTTGGTCTGAGAAGTAAAACGTCAAAAAAATATTTTTACCAACTCGCAATTGAAATAAATATTATTAGTATTTAAAAAAATGTAATCGTTTCGTTTTTCAGCATAGCTGAACAATAACTCTGTCAACTGATTTTAAAATATATTTACAATAAAACAAACAAAAAATAAGTTTATATTTATAATCGTTTCAAATCCAAAAATCTATATTAAAACGTATAGGATTATTATTTGCAACATTGTTTTGTTTTATTTCTATATTTGTGAATCATGTTTTTTTTTTTTTTTCAAATCAAAATTAAACCAGTTCAAGCAAAACGTGCAGCAAATATTAAAATCATAGAAAACACGTGTATGATGATTTTATACGAATTTCGGTGGTAAGAGATAACAAAATAACAACAAAAATTATACACAAACAACTATTTTATTGAATTGTTAAACAAGTAACACAAAAACAAATATGATATTTATGCAATACACATACACACACATAAATACGATGGGATTACCTATTACTGACTGACTGACTAACTGACTCACTAAAAAACAACTACTTTTATGTGTATTTTCATGCAAATCTTGTTATGTCAAAATAATACTTAATAAAATTTTTGGCACAAAAACTTGTATTGCAAACTTGTATAAAAACAAATTGCATAATGTACAGTATTTTTTTTAGGTAACAAGGGTGTCTCATTTGAATATAAGTAAATAAAAAGATATTGTTTTTTTTTTTTTTTTTTGTTGTTGTTTTGAAAGATTCCATTAGGCTGACGTCTTATATGTTAATATATTATCACAAACCCAACCACCAAGATATCTAATAATTGTTTTTAAGATCATTTCCGTGATTCGTATATTTAAATGTAGAAGAGTCACTTCTGTTCTGACAATTTAACAGCAGAACAGTTTTAATAAACTATATTGTTATATATATAAGGGTACGATACTCTACTGAACGCTATCAGTGAATTCGAAAACATGGAAAAAAAATTGGTCATCATTACGAAACAATTCTTTCATACGAGAGGACTTAGTCTTGTTGAGCTAGATTCTAAGCTGGGATATTTTGTCCATCATTTAGAATGGAAGTTCTAACTCTAACTCCGACTCCATCCGCTGAAATTTTTAAGGTCAGACTTCGACTCCTACTCCAAATCTGACTCCGATGCTAAATGTATATTGACATATTTATAAGACCAGTGATAATTTTGCTGTGGGTAATTGATGCAAGTCAATCAATGTAACTTTTATTTTTTTTTAATATATTATATTTAATTTTATTAATTCTTTTAATAAAAAAAAAAAATACTATAAGATCGGAAATTTAAAATAAAACAAAATTTCAAATGTAAATTCTAAAAAAAAAAAACTCTACATTTGTCTTTATAAATAGAATATCCTCAATAGTACCTGGCTTCAGTGATGCTCTCAAATCGGACCTGATGATTCTGAGTGCAGAAGACAATAATTCTTCGGACACTTGTTTCGGTGGCAATGAAGCGGTCATCGGAGCAGCATTCTGGGCTCTAGGAAATATCGACCAACGAAAAATTGTCACAAAAACAATTTTAAAAATGGCCTGATAAAAAATTTACCGAAAAAATAAAAAATCGTCCAAAACCAATATGAAATTGTGCCAAAAAAAAAATATGGAAAATAGCCAAAAAAAAAAATAAATAAAAATCGCAAAAAAATGTTACCCAAAATATGAAAAAGGCACAAAAAAATATGAAAAATGATAAAAACAAACGCCCAAAAATTAATCAATATTTTCCACATGAAAAATCACTCAAAAGTCAATTAAAATTATGCAAAAGTATACACATTTTTGTATAGAAGTTTATTTTCCATTATGGAGAAATAGAACATAAAATTATATAATGAATTGGTTTTGCTTTTGTAATGTATTCATATAAACTAGCAGACTCCAGCGCTCGAAATTCGAGTGCAATTTGTACGCAGCTTTATTTTCCAACTTAGCCAATTCACAAACCAACACTTTTATGGTTTATTATTAACAAATGTAATAAATACACACATAGCATATGTATAATTTTATGTATGTGTTAGCAGCAACTTTAAATGCAATTTCCTCAAAACAAAGGAAAAAATTTAAAAATCTGTAAATCTGGTGAACAGCTAAAAAGAAATACCTTTCAAATAATATACGTTTGGTCGAAATCGGGATAAAACGGTAGAACAAAACATCGCTAATAAGAAATCATCTAGCCTATTAATATTATTACTAGCAGATTCCAGCCCTCGAAATTCGAGCGTAAATTCTAGGAAATTTTATTTTTTTATTAAATAAAGACCCTAAAAGTATGCTAATCAATTATAGCCAATTTATAAATTAATACTAAAAACAAACTCATTTTTATTACAAACACATTAACAAATTTAATAAACACCACACAGCATTGTATAATTTTATGTATGTGTTATTAGCAAATTTAAATGCAATTTACTCAAAATAAAGGAAAAAATAAAAAAAAATCTCTAAATCTGCAAATCGGCTTAAAAGAAATATCTTTCAAATAATATACGTTTGGTCAAAATCGGGATAAAACGCTAGAACAACGCATCAGTCACTAGAAATCGTCTAGCCTATTAATATTATAGATGTCCTGTACAACTGCATGACAATATGGGCAGTGAAAACAGCTCAATCCTTTCTGCAAATGCAAGCAACTAGTTTGGCGAAAGGACTAATATGAAATTAACTAAAACACCAGACCTCTAATATATAACTAGCAGATTCCAGCCCTCGAAATTCGAGTGCGAATTCTAGGAAATTTTATTTTTAAATTTAATAGAGACTCTAAAGTTATGCCAATCAATTTTAGCCAATTCAGAATTCAACACTTTTTAAATATCGTCTGCATTGTTGGTTCTAAAATTATTTTTCTATTCAACACAATTATTATTGTGAATGAAGAAAACAAACTCTTAAACACTAACAAATTTAATAAACACACACACATCATTATAAAATTTTATGTATGGGTTAACAACTTTATACGTATTTTATTCGAAAAACAATTTTAAAAATATGTAAATCTGGTGGACAGCTAAAAAGAAATACCTTTCAAATAATATACGTTTGGTCAAAATCGGGAGAAAACTGTTTAAGAAATCAAATCAATTTTAATTTTATGCGAAATATTGTTCAAATTCAATTACCATGGGCGCCTTAAATATTTTCTGTAAATCAATGTCGAACTTGCATGAAGTGAATTTTTTCATATATTTGTATGGAAAGTGGTCGAGCTTTTTCGAGTAGTAGTTCGGCAACAGCACAATTATTGTTAGAATACTTTGAAGTTTAGAGAAGATTATGTCGACATATTTGCAACTGCAAGCAGTAACAAATTTTGGCAAGTCGCGATAGAAAATTTTTTTTAAGTTACATCAAACTAGAAATAAGAGCAAGTTTTCACACATTTCTATAGAAAGTGGCTGATCTTTTTCGAGTACAATTTTAATCGGAATGACTTAAGTTTTTATATGAGTCATCTGGTCAATTATGGGCATTAAAAAAAAATAATTTTTTTTTTTTTTTAATTTTTTTTTTTAATTTTTTTTTTTTTTGTTTCTGTTCTTTGTCGAGTTAGCTCCTCCAAGCTTCAATTTTTGGTGGAATGCTTTGAAACTTGTAAGTGTTCTCTTTATATACACAGCTCTAACGAATATAATTGTTTGTTAAGTCATTATGGAAAATTTTCAGGACAACATCATCAAACTTAAAATAAGAACATATTTTCACACATTTGTCGAGTAGTGCTATACCGACGCCACAATATTGACTGGAAGGGCTTAAAATTTTTTTTATGAGAAATATATGAATTACGGACAGTGAAGAAATGTAAAAAAAAATTATGTGAGTCCGATCACTGGGGAGATGTGTAAACATCTAGAAATTAAATATTTATGTCATTTTTTTGAAATCAAAGAGAAAGCGTCATCTATGTATCGCTTATAGCAATCAACTGCACTGGCTATGCTAATTAAAAAATATTTATTATTATTTATTACTTCTACCGGTTAATTTTTAATTTTTCGTTTTTTATTTTTCTTTTTTCTTTTTCATTTTTTATTTATAATTTTTTAATTTCTCATTTTTCATTTCTCATTATTCATTTATCATTTATAATTTTTCGTTTTTTATTTTTCATTTTTTATTTTTCATTTTTTATTTTTCTTTTTCCATTTTTAATTTTTCATTTATTATTTTTCATTTTTGATTTTTCTTTTTTTATTTATAATTTTTTTCATTTCTCATTTTACGTTTTTTATTTTTAATTTTCATTTTTTATTTTTCTGTTTTAATTTTTTATTTTTCATTTATCATTTTCATTTTTCCTTTTTAATTTTTTATTTATCATTTTTTATTTTTCATTTTTCATTTTTAATTATTCGTTTTTCATTTTCTATTTTTAATTTTTAATTTTCCATTTTTTATTTTTCATTTTTTATTTTTCATATTTTATTTTTTATTTTTCGTTCCTCATTTCCTATTTTGAATTTTTTTTTTTTTAGTTTTCCATTTTTTATTTTTTATTTTTCATTTTTCATTTTTTATTTTTCATTTTTCTTTTTCTTTTTCATTTACTATTTATAATTTTTTCATTTCTCATTTTTCGTTTTTTATTTTTCATTTTTTATTTTTCTTTTTTAATTTTTTATTTTTCATTTATCATTTTTAATTTTTTATTTTTTATTTTTCATTTTTCATTTTTCATTTTTTATTTTTCTTTTTTATTTTTCATTTATCATTTTTCCTTTTTCATTTTTTATTTGTCATTTTTTATTTTTTATTTTCCATTTTTAATTATTTGTTTTTCATTTTCTTTTTTTAATTTTTAATTTTCCATTTTTTATTTTTTATTTTTCATTTTTCATGTTTTTATTTCTCAGTTTTTATTTTGCATTTTTCATTTTTAATTTTTTATTTTTCATTTTTCGTTTTTCGTTTTTCGTTTTTAATTTTTTATTTTTAATTTTCCATTTTTTATTCTTCATTTTTTTTTTCATTTTTCATTTTTTATTTTTTATTTATCATTTTTATTTTTTATCTCTCATTTTTAATTTTTCGTTTCTCATTTTCTATTTTGAATTTTCCATTTTTATACCCTATACCACTATGTGGTTTGGGTATAATGACTTTGTGCTGCTGTTTGTAACAACCAAAAATATTTGACCTAGACCCATCTTTAATTATACCGATCGAATCAGAATCACTTTTTGAGTTGATTTAACAATGTCCGTCCGTCCGTCCGTCTGTGTGTCCATGTAAAGCTTGTAATCAAACTGCAGGTCGCAAATATGAATATATTTTGATGAAATTTGGTGCGTAAGCTTTCATCGGCCATGGGATGAACGCTATTGAAATTGGTGAGAATCGGTCCATGTTCAGACCTAGCCCCCATACAAATTACCCCTATGAAATCGACATAAATTGCCATAAGATCCAAATTGTCATATAGATCTTACTCAAATTGGGTTTGTATGCATTCATTACATCCACTAATGAGTAGTGCAAAAATGATACCTTTGACCCCATATAGAGATGCTTCCCGATCTTCACTTAAATCTATTAAAAAACAAAAATATTGCACTGATTCTTCTCAAATTTTGTTTGTATATATATATTTGCAAAACACAAAAGACTTTACCAAACATGATCAGGATCGGTCCATTTTTTGACCTAGTACCCATATAGATATAGAATCCGATATGAACTTTTTCATATTTGCAGCCAAAAAAATTAATAAAAATCCCACTCAAATTTGGTTTTTGCTTATTTTCAATGTCCAGTTAGTTGGGCCTAAGAGATAGGGTTTCTAAACGCATGGTATAGGGTATCGTATAGTCGGTCTAGACCGACTATAATTTTCTTCTTTCATTTTTCATTTTTTATTTTTCTTTTTTTATTTTTTATTTTTCATTTATTATTTTTCTTTTTCCATTTTTAATTTTTCATTTATTATTTTTCATTTTTGCTTTTTCTTTTTTTATTTATAATTTTTTTGATTTCTCATTTTTCGTTTTTTATTTTTAATTATTCGTTTTTCATTTTCTATTTTTAATTTTTAATTTTTAATTTTCCATTTTTTATTTATTTTTTTTTTTTTCATTTATCATTTTCATTTTTCCATTTTAATTTTTTATTTATCATTTTTTATTTTTCATTTTTCATTTTTAATTATTCGTTTTTCATTTTCTATTTTTAATTTTTAATTTTTAATTTTCCATTTTTAATTTTTCATTTTTTATTTTTCATTTTTTATTTTTCATTTTTTATTTTTCATGTTTTTATTTCTCATTTTTTATTTTGCTTTTTTCATTTTTAATTTTTTATATTTTATTTTTTATTTTTCATTTTTCGTTTTTCATTTTTCATTTTCTATTTTTAATTTTCCATTTTTTATTCTTCATTTTTTATTTTTCATTTCTTATTTTTCATTTCTTATTTTCCATTTTTCATTTTCCATTTTTTATTTTTCATTTTTCATTTCTCATTTTTTTATTTTTTATATTTAATTTTTTTTTTATCTCTGATTTTTAATTTTTCGTTTCTCATTTCCTATTTTGAATTTTTTATTTTTTATTTTTCATTTTTCATTTTTTATTTTTCATTTTTCTTTTTCATTTACTATTTATATTTTTTTCATTTCTCATTTTTCATTTTTCGTTTTTTATTTTTCATTTTTCATTTTTTATTTTTCTTTTTTAATTTTTTATTTTTCATTTACCATTTTTAATTTTTTTATTTTTTATTTTTCATTTTTCATTTTTAATTTTTCTTTTTTTTATTTTTCATTTATCATTTTTCATTTTTCCTTTTTCATTTTTTTTTTGTCATTTTTTATTTTTTATTTTCCATTTTTAATTATTTGTTTTTCATTTTCTATTTTTAATTTTCCATTTTTTATTTTTTATTTTTCATGTTTTTATTTCTCAGTTTTTATTTTGCATTTTTCATTTTTAATTTTTAATTTTTTATTTTTTATGTTTTATTTTTTATTTTTTATTTTTTATTTTTCATTTTTCGTTTTTCATTTTTTATTTTTAATTTTCCATTTTTAATTTTCTTTTTTTTATTTTTCATTTATCATTTTTCATTTTTCCTTTTTCATTTTTTTTTTGTCATTTTATATTTTTTATTTTCCATTTTTAATTATTTGTTTTTCATTTTCTATTTTTAATTTTCCATTTTTTATTTTTTATTTTTCATGTTTTTATTTCTCAGTTTTTATTTTGCATTTTGCATTTTTAATTTTTTATTCTTAATTTTTTTTTTTTTTCATTTTTACATTTTCATTTTTTATTTTTTATTTATCATTTTTATTTGTTATCTCTCATTTTTAATTTTTCGTTTCTCATTTTCTATTTTGAATTTTCCATTTTTTATTTTTGATTTTTTATATTTCATTTTCCATTTTTTATTTTTCATTTTTCATTTTTCATTTTCCATTTTTAATTTTTCATTTTTTATTTTTTATTTATCATTTTTATTTTTTATCTCTCATTTTTAATTTTTCGTTTCTCATTTTCTATTTTGAATTTTCCATTTTCTATTTTTGATTTTTTATTTTTCATTTTCCATTTTTTATTTTTCATTTTTCATTTTTCATTTTCCATTTCTCATTTTCTATTTTGAATTTTTTATTTTTAATTTTCCATTTTTTATTTTTAACTTTTTATTTTCTTTTTTATTTTTAATTTTTTTTTTTTTGATTTTTGATTTTTATTTTTCTTTTTCATTTTTTATTTTTCAGTTTTCATTTTTTATTTTTCATTTCTCATGTTTTATTGTTTATTTTTAATTTTTCCTTTTTAATTTTTTTCATTTTATTTTTTTATTTCTCATGTTTCATTTTTTATTTTTCATTTCTCATTTTTTAGTTTTAATTTTTCACTTTTCATTTTTTTCGTTTTCATTCTTCGTTTGTAAGTTTTTATTTTTATTTTTTCATTTCTATTTCTTATTTTTCATGTTTCATTTTCTAATTTTCGTTTTTCATTTTTTATTTTTTATTTTTCAGTTTTCAATTTCATTTTTGAGTTTTCATTTTTCATTTTTATTTTTTATTATTCATTTTTCATTTTTTATTATCAATTTTTGATTTTTCATTTTTTATTTTCAAACAGTTTATTACATATCAAATTTTTTTTCTAGTAGTTGTTCCCACACGCCACTTTTTCGATTAGTTATCTGCCCACGACAGTAGTACAGTCCGATTCAAATGAAATTTAAGGATGATATTGTTGGTACTTGTTCGATTCCAAAATGTATACATTTGCTATACTAAATACTTACATTTATCTTTTTACAGGGTTTCAAACATGAAAAATGTTAATTTTTACTACTCGAGCTACTCGTTAAGCTCGAGTAGCTCATTTACTACTCGAGAAGCTCGAGTGCTCGAGCTTGACCGTAGGCTCTGGTAATAACTGGATATAGAAAACAACTAAGAGTATTATATTCGGCTGTGCGGAATCTTGTATACCCTCAACACGTATTCTGAACATTTTTATAACCAATGTTGTTAACACTAAGAGACAAAAAAGGCTAGATTTCGCATTACCATGGTGTATTATATTTTAAATTAATAAGATAATTTAACAAAAAATTTATATATTTTGTGTTTTTTTTTTTAATTGAAAGCAATTATAAAATACTGAAGAATGAAATGGGAAATAATCAATGGATCTTCAGTTTCAGGAAAAACATATAAAAGGTCATAAGATAAAGTTTTGGCCTTAGACAATTAAACCCTTTGGAGATTTTGCTATACTTGCCTAGTGCTTTCAGCCTGACTAGGTGTTTCTTACCCCCCCAATATGACAGTGCATTTACAAAAGATGTATTTACAAAAGTTGAATAGATTCTAATAACTTGAAACTAATATTGAAAATAATTCACTAAAGTTCATATTTATCTTGTAATTTTTCTTGTTTATTTCATTTTCTCTTAACTAAAAGTTAGAAATCTGAAAATGTCTTTTTATCATGATTTAAGTCATGACCTACAATAATAATCAACTGAATAAAGAACAAAAGACTTCAGTGAATCAACCGAGCCAACCAGACATACAGATTTCATAAAGAAAGACAGCCACGTTGTGCTCCTTGAGGAATAAACTAAACTAAAAATCATACCAATTTAAATAGTCTGCACAATTTTGTAGAAGGAAATTTGAAGAATTTGTAGCTACAAAATTTTCCTCTTTTCTTTTGAATATGAATGGCGGGCTATTTTATTTATTATTTGCATGTGCTGCGCTGCACTTAATATAATCAGACGTAGAATTTTTGTGATACACAACAGCGCAAGAAATTCTCAAAAAAAAAAAAAAAAAAAATGTTAACAATAAAATTTTCCTGTGAACAAAAAATAAATTCAGTTTGAAGAGAAAAAAAAATTCAATGCTTAAATAAAATTCTGAGCCACCATCATTATGAAAAGAAGTAAGTTATTTGCATTTTATTCTTCTATTATTTTCCCAGCTTACCCCGTCTTCCTCGTCTCTATGCTATTCTGCGAGTACTTACACATTGTTACATTTTGAAATCTTGTTCTCATCATTATCATGCAACATGTTGTAAGTGGCTTTTTTTCTGTTCATTTTTATGCCATATTTTCATCTTGTTGCGATGGTTTACTCAAACAACTCCCAATCCCCCCCGCCATTTATAGTAACTTGTTGTATAATTTATTTTTATATTTTTTTTCTGTAGTTCATAATAAAATTCTTTACTTGCAAGACTCTATACAAATTGAAGAAGAAAAAAACGCATTTCGTCTGTTTTAGAAAGAAAGGGAAAGAAAATAAAACTTTAGCAAGATAAAAGAAGAAAAAAAACATGAAAGGAAAACAGTGCCTTCGAATAAATAACTTTGTTATTTCAGAACATCCACTGATGATGTTTGCTTTATTTAAATGTCAGTAAGTAAATTATTGTCTGCTGACCTTCGCGGAAAATGTTGATAAATTTTCTTATTTTATTGCAAACAAGAGAACGATTTATGACATTATGTACCTTATTTGTTTAGAATAAACATTACAGGTGTTTAAAAAATAAATTTAAAGCATTCTTAGAAATTCGAAAGGCATAAAATTTCAAGTTAATTGCAGTTGAAAAAATTAAAAGAGAAACCGATGGTAAATTGTCCATGGAATTATATGCGAAAAAATTTAGTTTTCTCACGAGCTAATTTTCTCATAATTGTATAGAAGGTGGCTGATCAAAAAGTAGTTCGCCAATAGCTCAATTATTGTCGGAATGCTTTGAAATTTTAAGGACGTAAATTTTCAAATTTTAGAATGTATATTCCTTGAATATTTTTTATACCCTCCACTCCAGTGTGCAGAGGGTATATATAAGTTTGTCATTCCGTTTGTAATAATTAGAAAAAAAAGTCTGGACCCCATAAAATATATATATTTGTGATCCTTATAACAAGCGGAGTTGATATAGCGATGTCCGTCTGTCCGTCTGTGGAAATCACGATGACGGCTTCAATCGGGTAGCTAGGGTGCTCGTTGGTATAAAAAATGATTCACTGACATCCTGAGAAGTTTGCTATTTAAAATCGTCCAAACCGGTTTATCTGGTCCCGAGAATTGAGCGAAGAAGTAAAAAAAGTCCTGAGAAAATATGATTTGAATATGTGTTCTTGTCACGATAACGCCCTCAATAAGACAGCTAGGGCGCTCGTTTTTAGTGAGAATGATTCACTAATATCATGAGATGAGGTTCCTGTTTTTTAAATGATGACAATAGGTTTCATAGGTGCCGAGAAATCACTGAAAATGTAAACAAAAGTATGACGTTTTCCTATATTGTTTTCCTAAATTTTGTATTTTGTCATAGCTGTGCATGTTGTTCTTGTGGTCGTTATGTTAATAATATAAAAATTCATCAATATATTTTTGGTGTAATATTTAAGTTAATTAATTAATAAAAGAAACTATATAAAGTCAATATCAATATTCTTCGATTTTTATAACATCACAAAATGTTACAAATTGATACATACTGTTGCCAATATCAAAATACTGTAACTAATATTCATATATTCTGTGTATGTATATCCATAATAAGCGCATATTTAAATAAGTCGGTATTTTATTTTATTTATACAAAATTCTGAAATTTTTAGAGTTGCAAAAATAGTATGGTTTTAAGAGTTGTATTTTTAGTACATGTATAAACTCTGCGTAATTGCATTCAAAAGTAGTGGTAGGTAAACAATAAAATGTAAAAAAATTGGTGTTTAAAAATACTATTTTTTGTCAGATGTTAAAAAAAGATGGTAATTACAATAAATTTAAAAAAAAATTTTTTTTTCATGAGTTATCCACATCAAGAATAACCGCGGACCTCACCTCGATCAATGTGCAGTGATCGAGCCTTGCCCTGGGAAACATGCATTCATGCTTTTCTTCACACAAACGCCATTCCCAACTACCAAAAATTTTTAACACGAGCTATTCACATTATGAATAGTCGCGGAGCTCAACTCAATCAAAGTGCAATGATGAAGCTTCGCCCTGGGAAACATATAATCATGCTTTTCTTAGCACAAACCGAACTTCTTATGACACATTAAAAATAAACTAATTGAGAAGTACAATTCATCATTACGCTGTATTATAATACTATTTTCTTATTTTACTACTAGCTAGTAAACAAAGTGATCGTATCATTGTGAACGAAATAGAATTGAAATTGTGTGCAGATTTGTTTTACTTAAAAAACCTGTTTCTACAGATAATGAATAAAATCCCAGTAAGCATTTTATGCGATAAATGATCATGTAGAGTCTTTTTGACTCATATGTGCTATTAAAACGGTCATAAATGTGCCCTTTTGCTGATCACAAAATATTCTTTTGTTGGGATTAAGTTTTACCTTGCCCGCGAATCTTCTTGATAGTCCTTTTTATCCGGTTTTCTGATCAGTTTCGACTCATTTTTGAGTCGTATTTAATGTCATTTTTCTATAAATCACTTTTAAAGAGTAAGCAAAAATCATTTTCTAGTCTTTTTCTAATAGCGCATGTGATTAATCAGTTTTTAATCATCATCAAAAGTGCTCGAAGAAGACACAATAAGGTAATTTTTAATAAAACAATCTTCCAAATGATGACGGGATATCTTGAATTTTTTTTTTTAACAAACATAGCAAAAACAAAAACGAAAATACTCACCAAAGAATAAAGTTAGCAACAATTTCTTATGGAAGCTTTTGAACAAAGCAGGTCTACGTCGCGATGTCTTGTGAATTTTTACATTGGTTTTTAATAGGTACTAGTGATGCCAGGAGATTTTTTCAAAAATCTCTACGCTTATGAAAAAAATTCCCTTTTTCCCTACACCCACTTTTTTGCCTACACTACTTTTTTTAAAATTTATTTTTAATTTGTACATTTTCAATTTCAATTATGTAAAAATAACATAAAAACAAAGAAAAAAATATATAAAAAATAAGATAAAAATATCATGAGAATTACATAAGAATAATATAAAAAACATACAGATATTATAAAAAAAAAAAAATTTTACAATTCTGATATGGCTTTTGATATGGCTAGATGTGCATTTAAAATTTACACAATTAATTAAAATGGCTTGCAAATGAGATGTTATAACTCAAACAGAATATTTGTTCATGGTTTTCAGTGTTGCCCTTTTAGCTTTTTAGTTGCTAGATTTAGCAACTTTTTTTATCGTTTAGCATCCATAATTTATCAAAAGATGCTAGATGCTAACTTAGAATCTTTTATTAATAAAAAGTTGCTTTTAGCATCTTTTTTTTTGATATTTTGTTCTTTTTCATTATTTTTGAATATATAATTTTAATGCTATTGATATGTCTTAATTTCTCAAAGTGTAGTACAGTGTACTACTCCTTTTACCACTCTGCTCGTTTCTTTCAACAAATATAACAAAACATTTTGAAATAGAAGAATGTAAACACCAACAACAGTTTTTAATGAATTAGAAAGTCGATTGCCAAAAAATATTATTGTATTAAAAAAATGCCAAAATTTTCAATACAAAAGACATTAAATCGGATAAAAGAACAGATAACCATTATATTAGAAGAGTTTAAATTTATATCATCTGAAACAGAAAAAATTCAAATCCAATTGAGTTATATCACAGAACAAAACTCTGATACAACACTGAATACAACCTCTTTATGGATTGAAAAATTCTATTGGCGAAAATCCATTTATGGAGTTATCAATATTTGTATTGTAGATATTAGTTTTGTCTTTCTCAAAAGCCGAAGTTGAACTTCGAACAGAATAAAATCCGAGTTGTTATGTTCTGTAATACGTATAAAAGAAAGATTGAAATTGAAAAATCGGTGCTGTCACACTTACAATATACCGAGCGATGTCGTTGATAAAAGTCGATCGTCAGAAAAATATCAGAGCCAAGAAGAACTTGAAGATGAAGACATCACAGAAATGTTAGATTCCATAAACCAATTATTCTAATATAATTGTATCTTTTGATAATGTAATTTCTGTTATACATATTTTAAATAAAAAAAAAATCCCTCTAAAATTAAAAATATTTAATTTAAGTTTAAAATTAACTCAATTTGATGTTAAAAAAAATTTCAGATGAAATCCAAAATAATTTTAATTAAAATTTAAAAAATATAAATCGAAACATATGTTTTATAGTAGTTTTTCAATTTAAAAACCAAAGAATTTATTAATAAGTATATAATTTTTCAATATAAAGGTAATGAAATTTGAAAAAAAATTTTGCATCTTTTTTTAGACTCCAGTACGTTTTAGCATCTTTTTTTTTTTGCAATTTAGCATCTTTACTATTTCACATTATGGCAACACTGTTGGTTTTAAAAGATTTTTTATAACAGTGGTTATAAGCATGTATACTTAGATCTGATTTATCGAATTTTAATATATTTTCAAAAGCCTTGCATCTGAATTTATAGTCGTCCCCTTTGACCTGCTCCAGCCATCCATTAGCTTCTAGTCTCTCAACTAACTGAAGCAAAATCTTTATGTTCTGCATTTCTTTGATGTGTTTTCAGCATCATCGAAAAATGAATCGGACATTTTTCTAAAATTAATTATGTTTCTAAAATTAATTATGTTCAAATTTATAATATTTTAATGTAATGCACAAAAAAGTGTTTATACCCTATACCACTATGTGGTTTGGGTATAATGACTTTGTGCTGCTGTTTGTAACAACCAATAATATTTGACCTACACCCATCTTTAATTATACCGATCGAATCAGAATCACTATCTGATTCGATTAAACGATGTCCGTCCGTCCGTCCGTCTGTGTGTCCATGTAAAGCTTGTAATCAAACTGCAGGTCGCAAATATGAATGTATTTTGATAAAATTTGGTATTTGATCTTTTATCGGCCATGGGATGAACGCTATTGAAATTGGTTAGAATCGGTCCATGTTCAGACCTAGCCCCCATACAAATGACCCCTATGAAATCGACATAAATTGCCATAAGATCCAAATTGTCATATAGATCTTACTCAAATTGGGTTTCTATGCGTTTATTACATCCATTAATGAGTAGTCTAAAAATGATACCTGGGACAACTGTTAGTCATAGGCCCCACATAGATCTGCTTCCCGATCTTCACTTAAATCTATCAAAAAACAAAAATATTGCACTGATGCTTCGGTCCATTTTTGGGCTTAGTCCCCATATAGGTATAGCATCAGACATGAACTTTTTCATATCTGCAGCCGAAAAAATTAATAAAAATCCCACTCAAATTTGGTTTATGCTTATTTTCTATATCAACTTAGTTGGGCCTCAGAGATAGGGTCTCTAAACGCATGCTATAGGGTATCATATAGTCGGTCTCGACCGACTATAATTTTCTTACTTGTTTATACTTGTCATTGTTATTAAGGAATCCACATATTTACTTTCTTCATATTATAGAGTTATTACAGGACTTAAAAAGACTTTAAAGTTTAAAATTGAAAAAAAATAATGCGATATTTAAAAAATACATTGAAAATATTTTTGACTGAAATTTTTGGCAGTTTTAGTTTTGCCTTGTATCAGTAAAATATTTTCATCTTAATTATCTTAATTAATTTAAAGACACAAAGATAGATTTAATACAATAAAAACAAGTAAGAGTTGAAAGTTGATCTATGCGGACTCACAAATGTGCCCTATACTAATAGTTTTGGAAAATTGAAAAGGATTGTAAAAAATAAAATGCACATTTATATTAAAAAATTTGAATTAAAAAGTAAATTACAAAATAAACCATTTACCTGGTTAAACTTAATATTGTTTGTAATTATCTGGATCAGGTTAGTATTTAAAATGGGATAAATCGGGTGTCATTGTGCCAATTTATGACCTAAAATATGTAGACACCTCTATAAAATGCTGAAAATTCAGAGCATTTGTTGTAATAATTCAGTAATAGGTTTATCAAAGTGTTTACATATTCAAATATTTTATATACATTTGTTACAAATAGTTCAAGAAGTCCAGATATTAATGTAAACGTAAAACCCAGGTGGAGGGTATCAAAGATTCGGCATAGCCGAATTTAACACTCATACTTGTTTTGTAAATAGATATGAAACTTGCATTTTTTCGTATATTTATATGGAAATTGGTTGATCTTTTTCGAGCAGTAATTCGTCAAAAGCACAATTATTACCGAAATTCTTTGAAATTTTAAGGACCTAATGCCCTCTTATTTGCAATTTTAGAATGAATAAATTTGTACCATGTGAGTCTTAAATAATTTTGTAAATTGATATCAAACGTGCATCAAGTGCATTTTTTTATATCACAGTACTACACATGATTTTGGAACTCAATTCTGACAATTGCACCTGAAAGTAGCCCCCAAAAAGAAGAACTTCTGCATCATTCGTTTTTCCAAGTTGGCTGCCATTATAATTTAATAGCCATACGAATTGTTTTGATCCAGGTGGATTTTTATCACTTTTTGTATATTTTAACACAATTATAACTCGGTAACCGTACGGAATATCGCTTTTGTGTCTGAAACAAGGTTGTAGATATTTAAAAGGGGAAAAAAAGAGCGGAATAAACCTACCCGAAAAAATGCACCCAGTACCTTAAGGATCGCAAAAATATCCATTTCCCCCCATTTTCACCTTTTTTGCTAACTGGTGAAAAATCTATAATTTTTTTTCTTTCATAGCTCGAGTATCGTTCCTTAAATATTTTTTGTAATTCGATGTCAAACTTGCATTTTTTGCATACACTTACTACATGAAGTGCAAACGCCATGGTCAAACAATGGAAAACCAGTATTTTGGTTTTTCTTCCAAGATCCTCTAACATTTTGATACGCTTGAAAAAATAGAATTTGTCAAACTCTTTAAAATAGGTTTCCGTCTCCGATATGACTCCTTCATTTGTGAAAAATCTCTTTCCCTGGAGCCATTTTTTCAAGTTTGGGAACAAATAATAATCGCAGGGAGCCAAATCTGGAGAATACGGGGGTTGGGGAAACAATTCCTATAATGTAGACTTCAATTTTTCTGAAGCCAAAGCAGATGAATGCGCCGGTGCATTGTCATGATGGTACACGATTTGTTTCTTATTTAAGTGGGTCGGCTTTTCTTAATTTCTTCATCTAATCGGTCCAATAACTCAACAGTTTTCCTTTCTCCAAGTAATCAATAAATATCATACCACGTGCATCCCAAAAACACTGGCCATTACCGTCTCCAGCCGATTGTTGAGTCTTTGGCCGCTTTGGTCGACTTTCCCATTCCGCACCCTGTCTATTGGACTCCGGTGTATAATAATGAATCCACGCCTCATCCGTTGTTACAAGTCGAGGTTAAAATTCAGTTGAATTTTCTTCAAACATCTCCAAAGCATACTTTGAATCATGAACACGTTTCAGTTTTTGTTCAGCTGTTAAAAATTGCTGCACCTATCGAATAGAAAGCTCATGTAATATATGTCGAACTAGCTCTGTTGTTAGCTTTATGATGCCAGAAATCTCACCCACTTTAATCTTTCGATCATTCAATGCAACCTGATGTATATTTCCCACTGCCTCGTATGACCACGTTTTAATTCGGAATAACCATTGAATATGACAGCGAAGATACACCATAATGCTTTTCAATGCATTCTTTGGCTTGGACAATAATTTTTCCCACCAAAAATCAATGTTTAATCAAAACGCGAAACTCTTTGCAATACATTTTTTCTCAAACTTTAAAATCAGCATCAGTTTTCTAATTAATGAAATGTTATGAAATTTTGAAATAATTTTTCTAATAGTTGGCCCTACTGAATAAATTAAAGAAAAATTGGCACTTGTCACGCCATCTCTATGTGAGGCCACGTACTTTTCATTCGCTGTGGTAAACATTTGTATTGAAAATGACAGATTATTTTGAGTAATAGTTCGTCACATTAACTAGTTTTCGTAAATTGATGTCAAACTTGCATAGAGGGCATTTTTTTATATATTCGTATAGAAAGTGTCTGAGCCACAATTTTGGGCGTGTTATTTTGAAATGTGGAGCACGTATTGTTCGTATAGTTTCAGGTTTACATTTGTACCATGTCTTTCTTAAATATATTTTGTAAATCTATGCCAAATTTCCATATAGCGAATAATTTCATACATTTTTCAAATTTGATAAATATTAGTTCTAACTACTCGAGCTACTGTAGTGTATGCATACTGAAGGGCATTCACATAGTGCATGAATGCTGAGCATAGAGTGACTTTACTTGGTTAATATAGTACTTGACATACATGTGGTGACCGTGATGTTCTACGTAAACATTGCAATTGAAAAACACAGGTGCTGACCGTTTTCAATGTGTGTGATATAATCCAAATTGTAAACAAATATCAGTAAAAGGGTTTCCAATTACGGTCACTTATATGACGGCACCATAAAGCAAATATGAAAATGTGTGTTTTGTGTGCTTGACCCATTTGACCAACTGGAAAACATTTGATGCATGTGTATGTAAAAACTCTAAAAATAAATAAAACAAAAAACATATTCTTACATGGCGACCCTGAACATCTTTCTCTTTACATCTTACATGGCGATCCTGGGACAAGCCTGGAATCTTCTCACCTCTTTACAATGCATCAACTTCAATACTTCTTGTACTACGTATAAAAAATTTTCTTAATTTTTCAAAGCGGGGTATGAATATGGTGGCTGTAGTTTATTGAAAAACGATGGACTATTTACAAGAAAGCCAACAATTTAAAGCCTTGTGAAAAATCGGACACCAACATGAATTCACACCTTTCAATTTGCTATTCATTTCCCTAAGCAACTATATAAAAGAATTGTGTAATTGATCATCATCGCCCGGCATAAACCCTTCTACTCAGAGACTTGTAATTTGGATTATAGGTTCCCGTCTCAGCGCAAAAATCCACCAAGAAGGGATTTTTAAAAATTCGTTCACTAAGGGGGTAAAAGCGGACAAAAAGGGGGGCAAATGGTAATAAATGAGTCTAAGGATACGAAATTTGGTATGTAGACTCCATCATAGAAACAAACATGAGCTCTCGAATAATTTCTTCGAAATTCGCATCTTTTTAACATGTAAATCTATACTAGCAGATTCCAGCACTCGAAATTCGATTAAAAATTCTGGTATGCCCTAAAGGTATGCTCCACAATTCAACTAATTTTAAATGAAGAAAACAAGCTCAACACTAACACAAACACATTAACAAATTTAATAAACATACAACTTTAAACGATCATAACTCCAAAAAAAATATTCCAGACAATGAAAATATGTAAATCTGCGTAAAAGCTAAAAAGAACCACTTTTCAAATGATAAATTTGTTATCAAAATCGGAGTAAAACTGTGAAACTTACATAGGTCACAAGAAACCGCCTTGCCTATTAATATTATAGATATATGTGAATTTTGATATACAGACTCCACCGTCTAACGGGAAGGGTAGGAAAAACGGCCAAAAGGGGAAACATTTCACATTTGGTATCTTCTAAAAAACGAACCTAGGAATATAAAATATAGTATGTAGCTCCCACTAGAGAGAGAAACATGAAATGAGAGGAAAACCTTTATAAATTCGGATGTTAAAGGGGGTAAAAACGGCCCGTAGTTGTAAAAAGGTAATTTTTTATATCTTCCTTACAATTTAATTTAGGAATATGAAATTTGATATGTAGGATCCATGGGAGGCACAAACATCGGCCAAGGATAAAATTTGTTTTAATTCGAGCCTTTAGGTGCTGAAAACGGCCAAAAAAATAGGAAAACTGATACTTTTGAACTGATAAATTTTGATATGATATTACATTTTCTATAAGGAATATTTTATTTTTGCACAAAAATCATATTTTTGATCTTTATAATTTGAATAATTTTTGAACTTATTATGAATAAAAAATTAGTACTTAAATAGAGTAGGTGGCAATACATTGGAAACTTTTCAAAATTTGCCAATTTTGTTTTAATAATTTCGCGTTTAGTCCTGTTACAAAAAAAAGCAATAAAAAAAATTGATAAACGAAAGAAGAAATATTTTTCTTAGAGATGCCAAAACAGTGGAAACTATTAAACTTCTTTACCAAAGTTCATTAAAACAATAAGAATAGAGAAAGGTGTGAAAGAAAATATAAAAGATCTTAACTGTTATTTAAATATTTAGAGATTCTGATATTTTCTTTCAATTATTATAAAAAATTGGTGAAAATAAAGTTTTAGGAAGAGCTAACAGATTTTAGAGCAAGAGAATATTTGTGGGAAATACTGTATGCACAAATCCATAATTTATTTTGCGGCGCAGGCCCATAAAAAGAGTCAAAGAAAGGTCATTAAGAATCTGAGTGTAAAACTTTGTACTCGAACTGTTTGCCGACGAGCAATTGAGGCTGATCTTGGTTGTTATCGTCTTGTGAGGATAAATCTTGCTAAAAAAAAAAAACACATGAACTGGAATCAGAATACTGTTGGCGAATAGTATTGTCAATAAAATAAAATATTTAAGCGGCCATAAAATTTGCCTACATCCGAACAGGAACAAACGCTTTGGGGTTTCTAATATAATAACCGAAGACAATCGCTCGGTATATGAATCATCCAGCCCCCAAGGCCATGGCCATCATTTTATTCCAGAGTGTTATTGTATAGTGAAGGTTTCCATTATTT